>OZ018404.1:5583391-6196545 GCA_963969585.1 Drosophila helvetica
AGCGGGTCCTGAGGCGACTGGGTCGTCTCTGGTATAACCATGGCATCGCAAATTTTAATTAAACTTTAATTGAAATACCAAAAACGAAAATATGCAACAAACAGAAAAATGTGGCAACTGCGGCAGCAGCAAGGGGTGAGGCAGCAGGGGGCCTGGGGGCGACGGGCTAAATTTAGTGGAGAGCTTTAAACAGAACCAGGGACAGCAGAGATCCCAGGGACTAGGGGCCAGGGGTCCCTTTCCTCTATAAAATGCACATAAAGAGCATCAAGGAAATCTGGCACGCATTCTGTTTATGGCATATGAAGCAATTCCGAAAGCAATTTCGTTGATACTTTTCATTGAAATGTTTGTGTGAAAATGGCGTGCCAAAGTGCCCGATGGGCAGGGGCACGGCACAGACGACAGCCCCGCTGGCATGGGGCATGGGACATGGGGCTGGCGGCTGGCGGCTGGGGGTTGGCGAGTCTATCCGGGATAAGCTGCTCCAACTGAGGCTGCCATTGATAGAATGACAAGAGCCACCACCCCCACACAGACCTATTCACGAAAAAAGGTTGAAAAACTTTCCCGAGCAGGCCAAGGGAAGACAAAAACCAGAGCAAGTCAGGGGCAGAGCGCTGAAGAGGGGGCGGGTTGGACCTGCGCATGCTCCCCGAATGCACCAAAAACAATTTCGGGGGTTGCATCGCCTGGTCCGCCTGGGTAGCATCTCGAATGTGGAGGCTGCAGTTGCCCCGGCAACCCCCCAAATGGAAAAGAAATGAAATGCAGCAAATATTCAAAACTATTTCATAAATCAAAGGTTGGACTCGTCCGGAATCGGCTTGGCTCTTGTGCCCCCCACCGCCACCCACCCGAAGAACCACTTTGATGATGTCTATCAAAGGGCAGTGCGACACATTTCTCCAAGGGAAACGAACAGCCAGGTAGCGAGAGAGGGACGGCTACAGGGAGAGAGTAGAGAGAGACGGGCATAGTAGACTTTGAGCCAGTCTCAGCGGACTTGCCCCTGCTCCATGGGGGTCTGGCATTGGGAAGGGGAGTGGGGAATGGGGTGGGCTCTGGGCCTCGCAGCAAGTGTTGCCGGGGCCGACTCGTAAAGCAGGATTTAAAGGATAACATAAAATAAATCGACTCGCATTTGTGTGAGTGTGTGTATGTGTATGTGTGTGGGAGGGAAAGCTACGCGGAGACGGCATTTTATGAATTTATACGCATTTTTTATATGCTCAGGAATGAAAAGATATTGGCCGAAAAGCGATTTCCATAAACCACTCAGAGCCGCAGTCGGAGAGGGAGCTGGATCAGAAGTCGGAGGTCGGAGTCCGTCCTGGCCAAAGGATATGAAAGGACCAATAATCATAATAAAAAGATGCTTGAGCTGAAGATGAAGACATGCTGAGGGCGGGCGCCCAGTCGGGCCAGCATCAAAGGCCAACAATAACCAGGGGACAGCTTGGTGGGGACCGACCCCTCTTGAGTGGCCATCTCGTCTCCGGTTGCCTGGCAGCCACAAGGGGGCCAAGGAAAGCAATAACCTGGCCAATTGATTTTTGATTATGCCCCAGCAGCAACAATATCCGAGAGATACTCGCACTCGCACTCGCACTCGTACTCGCACTCGTGAAGAGACAATAACCAATCTCCTGCCAGGCCACAGATCCAGCAAAAATTGTCAATAAAAACGGGCCGAAAATTACGAGTATTATTGCACTTTCTGGCTTTTGCCAATCAACGGTTTATTAAGAGGGGATCGAGCTGCACCAGCCCCTCCGGCCCCTCCGTCCCCTCCCTTGGCCCCGGTGAATAGATGAATAACATTTGCACTGCAGACTAATCGAATTTTGATTGCAATTTTCTGCACTATCGCGGGAGTGAATGCCAATGCCGGGCCCTCTGTGCCTCCGATTGATAATTTTGAAATTGGCTGCTGAAGTGCGGCTTTTTGTGGCAAAGTGCATTTCTATGTTGGCCTCGGCACTCGTTTTGTGTTGCCTGTCATATGCAAATCCCAGTGTGCAGGGGCAATCCATTCGCCACTAGCCCAGGCCTAAAGCAGGATTCTTTTGAGGCTGTTGCTACTATTGGCCTCGTTATCCTTACAGCTGTTTAATCAGCCATTAAGCATAATGTGCAATTAATGTTGCATAACGAACCGAGCAGATATCATAAAGAAGGCTCAAGCCACGAGGATGGGCCGGTGCCAGTGCCGGGGCCAGTGCCAGCTCTCTATGACAGACAGAGACCATTATGACATGGGACTGGGACTGGGACTAGCGTCGGCAGGGGCTGGATGACAGCGAGGGCGACACAATAAACAGGTTCATAATAAAAAGCCGTTGGTTGGGTCTTTCACACCCACCCTTCACACCTTGCGATCCACCCTCCCGGAACTGCGAGCACCAGCCACCCGTCCAGCCCATAAAATCAAAGCAAATCACTTGTTATCCCATTTCCAACCGCAGTTCCACAGCCCTCACCCTCATCCACGTCCTAGGTATAGCCATGTAATTTAGCCGATACTTAATTCCTGACTTCTGCCTTCATTTGGACTGTCGTCTCCCCTGCCTGCTGCCCCTGCCTGCCCCTGGCTGCGGCTCTTTCCGGATCTGGGTGCTAATATCTGCGGCCTGCCGCAAGAAATTGCTTTTTCATGAACTTGACTCATTTATTATTTGCAACAGTTGCCCCTCCCCCCCTCTCTCCCCCTCCCTCTGCGCTTTGTTTGCCTTTTTGCTGGTGGTGTATTTTCTTATTTGTTGGATTTTGCTGCTTCCGTTGCTGCTGCTGCTGCTGCTGCTGCTGCTGCTGCAGTGTCAGTCGAGAAGTGAAAATTAAAAGTCCAAACATGAAAATGCTTTTGTAGGAAACATATGGCTGAAATTTTTTGTCGGCTTCTGTTTTTTGTGTGTCTGTCTGGCAGGGCAGGCCACAGTTGAAGGATTGCTGCTGGAGACTGGCGAGAGGTATGGCGAGAGACCGAGGGATGAAAGTGTGATCAAATACTAAAAACAATAGAAAAACTTGAGCTCGGTAAGCAGCCACTCGCAGGCGACGCTCATTGGGAAATTGGGCGAAAGTTATTTATTTATTTTTATTTATTTCAGACTGAGCGAAACGTACTCATTAATTCATTTGATGCCTGATTGCTTATAACGATATCGATAACGAATCGAATTCCCTAAAACAATTCGGAAAATAGGGAAAATTTTTTGTATAAAATTCGTAAAATGAAATTGTTTTCAAGTTTATTTTACTTTAAAATAATTAGTATTTTTTGTGTGGGAAGCTCACATTTACAGTTCGATATCTTTGTTTTAGTAGGAAACCATAATCAATTAATTTGAAAAAAAAAAATGCGTCATAGCGAGATCGAAAACGTATGAGAATTCGTAATACATAAAACTTCGTTATAGGGAAGTTCGTTATAAAGAAGTTCGACTGTATTTTTGGTATTTAAATTATTCAATTTCGAATCATTCTTATGGGATCCTTGGCATATAGTGGCCAAAGCCGCTTGATGGCGAAGAATTATCTACATATTTGGAAAGGAAGAACTGTCCTGTGTTTCATTGAGGAAGCTTCAAAAATGGTGGGACGTTCGAGAACATTTTTCTTCGTCCCGAATGAGTCTCGTGTACAGGATGTACAGACTACCATGGGTATAATCCACCCAACCGGGTATACAAATGTTATTTTACTCGATTTGTGCTGTGTGATCAATCAAATCCGATACACGGGGGTCTTTCTGGATATCAAATACGCTTACAGAAATCCGGAATAGCCTGTTGCAAATAAAGTTTGAGCTGAAATCATGTCTGAAATCACGGTACTCCACTCTTCCATCATAACATGACCCTCCGCTCTGGGAGTGTCCTGGAAACACAAATCCGCGAGGCAATGTGCTCCTGGGGCGGGAGTCAGGCCACTCAGCGGCTGATAATTTATGCATAAGGGTGAAGCTTAAAAAATTACCGTTAGACACACAATTTAACGCGACATAAGGAGCATTTTTCGGTTTCCTTCTTTTTTTTACCGACTTTCGGATTCAAGCTTGAAATTGGGCGCAGCCAAAAAATACCAAAAAAAAAAGGTAAGAAAAGTTGGAAGGAAAAGGTAGGGAAAAAGGAAGCCCCGGAAAACAAATCAAATGCAAACACACACAAACGCAACTTTTTTTGTGTCTGGCACCACACACACCCTCCCATAAAAGTAGATGCACGCACACACACACACACACACTGTCGCATAGATGGTGGCTGGAATATTGGGCATAAAAAATAAATGTTTTGTTTAACCGACATTTTAACGCCTATTTACGTGCCGGGCACGTCATGCACGTTATGCCAATTTAATGGCTATCTCAGCCCTCAGCCCTCAGTCCTCAGCATTAGACCAGGCCAACGGAAGGCAATGACTTTTGCTTTTTGCTGCTGGCTTCTGCCACTGTTTCCTCTTCTTCCTGTCCGTCTTCTTTCCGTTCGCGCTCTGACCCCGTCCCCCTGCACCTGGGTAGGTGTGTTGTGGCACACACGAAAGTGGCAAGCAAAATAAAAGCAGCGAGCATATTTAATTTGCCAAACTCAATGCGGCAGAAAGAGGCAGTGGGTGGTAGAGAAAGAGAGGGAGAGAGAGAGAGAGCTACAGAAAGGGCAGACAGTCAGACATTGTCTTAAATTATTAAATTAAAAGTTAATGAATAGAGAGCGAGGCATAAACACGTAAAAAACATAAACAAGTCAAGGTCGCCGACACACCCTCAGCCCAGCGACTTCACTCCCTCCTCCCTGGCTACCCCTGCCCCTGCCTCTGCCCGACCCCTTATCCCTTCCACAATGTGGCACATTAGCGTCCCTGGTGCACCATCCAGCCAACCTGTGATAGTTCATTTCTGTTTAGCTTAGTCCAGTTCTGTTCTGTTCGGTTGAGGTTGAGGCTGAGCGGAGTGGAGTTCTCTTCGGTGGTGTCTGCCATTGTCCGACATATGACAAACCCCCCGGGGACCATCCGAAGTCAGAAGCGTCAGAAGGCCTTACAAGCAAAGTTACTTTGCGCCAAACTTGCCATTTTTCTTTCTCATCAGACTCTCTCGCTCTCTCCCTTTCGCCTGGGCATCCACTGTCCCTGTCTATCCTGTTTCCCGTTTGCCGTTTGTGGCTCTCTGCTTGCTCCTGGTATTCCTTTGCCATTAGTCTGGCGCACTCAGACAGAAACAGTCGACAGTCGGTGACAGCTCAAGATTTGCCACGAATGCTGGGATTTATAAATACTATATAACTGTTTATATACATATATATATGTATAGACTGTGTATGTGTGTCTGAGAGTGGGTAAAGGTGTGTGTGTGTGTGTGCGTGTATATAACGGTTAAGTTGTCAACCCGACTTTCGAGTGATGTGGATACGAACGGCCTGGCCTGATGCCTTGATGGCGGCAAAATCGTTTTCATGTCACTAGTCATTCACCCGCTGGCACTTTATTTTCTCATTTTCCACCTGCTGAAAGATTGCAGAAATCAGCAGCAGCACAAAAAAAGTCACTATAGAAAAGCGAAAAGCTAAAAGTTGAGATTTTCCAATCGGAGGATCTCATACGGTCTGGTCTGGCTCTGGCCCCCAGATATAGGCAACGCTTTGGCCCCCCGATCCGCTGCACTTGTGCGTGTGTGTGAGTGTGTGAGTGTGTTCGTGTTCTGCCTTGTAAATGTCAAAACCTCAACATGTCTACGTGGCCCGGCTCCGTTCTCCACTCCGTTCTCCGCTCCGTTCTTATGCATATGGAAATGCCAATTTGAAGCGAACACAGAACACATCCGACACGGGCTACGACCTCACCGGCCATAAGACAAAAGCGTATCGAAGGGTCAGTCCCGGCATCGTCCTGACGATGACCAAAGATGCGGAACCTGCTGGAGAGGGTCTGTGGCTGTGGTGGCGGTGGGGGTGGTGGTGGCGGTGGGGGTTGGGGTCAAATAGCTGATTGCCTTGTTCTCGGCCTAGGATGAAGAATTTACATATGGAATTTATGCGCATGTAAATGTGCTTGTACAATGCTGGAATGTGTGTGTGTGTATGTGTGTGTGTCGAGACATGTTTCGACTGTCACGACGGTAATTGATCTCGATTAAGACCATGTAGGAGGCATATTTTGGAGTGGGGTGTGGGTGTGCGATGCGGAGTGGGGTGGGGTGGCAGCTGCTTAACAAGGAACCGAAGCACGCAGTTACACACACCAGGGAAATATCCTTTAAGCATTCGCGAATCAAGAACAGAATCAAGAACTCGGATTACAGTTTCGGGGGTTTAATATTGAAATCACCCAAAACTAGATCGGTAATCGTTATTTCCCTCTACTACTCCATCTTTTATGGTCGCCCGATTGCTAATGGCATCCTCTATTGCTCTGTTTCAGGTCTGGTTCCAGAACCGACGCGCCAAGTGGAAGAAGCGCAAGAAGACCACCAATGTCTTCCGCACCCCGGGCGCCCTGCTGCCCTCGCACGGCCTCCCGCCCTTCGGGGCCAATATCACGAACATAGCCATGGGCGACGGCCTCTGCGGCACCGGAATGTTTGGCGGCGACCGCTGGAGCGTGGGCGTCAATCCCATGACAGCAGGTGAGTGGATCACGGCCCAGACTCCGCGCCACTTCTACTTCTACTTCTACTTCAACTAACTCGTATCTCGCATCCTGTGGATCCTCTACTAATCGCTGCCATTGGGAAAAGGCTTTGGCCAGCTGAATCAGTCGTCGCCGCTCTCTTCCTCGCTGAACGGCGGCCTCAACTCGGGCATTAACATGGGCTCCGCCCTGGGGGCGGGCAGCTATCAGCACTACGGCCTCAATGCTCTGGGTAGGTGTTGCGTCAGGCCCTGCTACCTGAATCCCCTGCTACCCCACTCCACCCCACACCGCCCTTATCAGAATGCTCTGAGCTATCACATGCCCCGAAAATTTTCCATCTGATTTTCGGCAAACACAAGACAAGCGTTGACACTTTTTCGGTTATTTTTTTCCTTGGTAATACTCGTATTATTTCTCTGTTTTGCTTTGTCGTTCGTTTCCTTCTGCCCCTTTATTTGCTTAGCTTTCGATACAAGCGATTTCCAGTTCCAGTTCCCCCGACAATTGACCAGACACGACACCATTTCTTTGAACTCATAACACTTTTTTTCGGTAGCCCCAAATATTGTGTGGTATAAGGTTTATAATGCCCCGGGCCGATGGATGGGCCGATGGATCGCCGGTCGGACTGGTTATTTGTGCGATCAATTAGCGGAGAGCCGCTTAATTTTCAGGAATACCCGCACCGACCGTACCCAAAGGCATTTCGCTGGTCTTCTGTTTCGTTTATTTGGTTTCGTATAGTTGTGCTAATTGAAATTTTGGAGACATGTTTTTGGCTGTCAGCAGCAGAGTTTTCATTGTTACACTTTTTTGTTGGAATTTAAAATTTGGAACTCGAAATCGGGCGCTGCCTGCACCAATCACAGAGACAAAGGCGGCCATTAATCTGGGTCTTCTCCCTCCAGGCGACTCCATGATGTACCAGCACAGCGTGGGCGGGGTAGCCTGCGGGCCGAGCGGCTCCCCGAGCGCCACAACGCCGCCGAACATGAACAGTTGCTCCTCGGTGACCCCACCGCCCATCTCCACCCAGCCGAACGCCAGTCAGAACGAGCTGAGTGGCGAGCCCATGGTGAGTTTCCTGCCAAGGCCTAGCCGGGACACCCACCACTGTTAACTTCCCTTGTCCTTTGCAGCCGCTCCACCAGCAGCAGCAACAGCAGACTCACCAACAGCAGCAGCAGCAGACTCACCAACAGCAGCAGCAGCAGCAGCAGACTCACCAACAGCAACAGCAGCAGCAGCAAACTCACCAACAGCAGCAGGTAGCTACAACAACCCCCGGAGAGCTTTGCTCCAGCCCCTGGCTAAAGCTTTCCCCACTTTCCCCACAGATGGCTCCGCCGACGCCATCGCAGCAGCAGCAGCAGCAGGAGGGACTCCACTGCCACCAGTCGATGCAGTCGCCCACCGACGGGGCCACCGACGAGGACGTGTGGCGAGGACACAGCATCGCAGCGCTGCGGCGGCGAGCCTCGGAACTGAACGCCACGGCCATCCCGTCGTACTTGCACCATGCCGCCGCCGCCCACAACAACTACGAGCACCACAACTCGGTGTACTGAAATTTGTTGAAAAGCTTTGAAAGCTTTTCGGATTACGGTTTTACCAACTGCGGGAACCACGACTTCTAGGGCCCAAGCCCGAGCCCGAGCCCGAACCCCCACAATTTGACAGCCACTGGCAATGGAAGCGAATGGAAGTGAATGGAAGCGAAGCGTTATAAGATAACCAAAACCTACGTTTAGATTACTGTACAATTTATGTGTTTTCGTTGTTTGTTTCCGATTTCCTCATCGAAGGATGACCGGAGGGAGAGGCACCCGGCTCTCCCCAGGGAAGAGAGTGTATTTTAGACTTAAAAGACTATAATGAATGTAAACCATGTATACGAGAAACATACGAGAAACTTGAGAAGGCGGCCGCCTAAGAGGAAGCCAAGTTGTTGAAGGAAAACAATGAATTACATATATGAATGTATTCCAAACTAGAGCCATAAGCACACGCACACCCACACCCACATCCACACGGAAGCTATACCTATTCCAGCATATACAATACATATATATCTAGACACTAAATATAACATTTACAGAACGAGTATACGAAAAATTGTAAAAACTAAAAATGCGGAATAGAGAGGGTGGAGAGCAGCGTGGAAGCGAGAGCGAGAGCGAAAGCGAGAGCGAGACAGTCCTATCTTCGATGCGTCACAATAATTTTTGGCACGGGAACTCCCCCGAGTTCTCCGCTTAGTTCGTACTTATTTAAGCATCCTTATGCCTAGGAGTAGGAGTAGGAGTAGGAGTAGGAGTGTATGTAAGTAGACCTACTATATACTTTTGTAAGTGTTGTTGTTTTTGTGTAATATAGGCAGTGTTCCGTTCAGTTGCTATCACTTGATCTAACCATACGATACAACAGACATATAGTATGCAATATAAATCGAAATAAAACCCAGACTATAGGAAAATCTCTGCGTCTGTTTTGTGGCAGGCAGACGCGACGCGACTCGATTCTGAATCGGAATCTGTTCTTTTTCAGAGTGCACACATTTAACGGATTACTTTTACGATTACCAATTACCAATTACAAATTACCAATTACAAATTATACAAATACAAATACGACTACAATTATATATGTATACGTGCATACGATTATGGCATACTTGTAATAGACTTTCTTGTATCGAATAAGCCTAACTTTAAATCCAACTAAACGAAAACCGTAACGAAAAACATTTAATATGTATGTAATTATGCGTATTATTAAATAGTAAACTAAATTAAATATTGAACGTGATTTGCATAACGGAAAGGGCCTTTAATCGAATACTCAGACGAGCCACTACTCGCACTGCCATCCGTTGGTTAAAGCCTGCTCAGGATACCTACAGGTACAGGTATCCCAACGATCTTCCTTTAAGGGTGCATCGGCTGGCTGCAATTATCTTACCTCATCCGAATCCGACCCGAAAGATGCCAGAGTGCCCGTTGCCCGTTGCCCGTTGCCTTTGTCCATTTCGGTGCAATTACAATAATTGAATGGGATCGGGTGGCCAGCTCCAGTGCTCGACTGCCAAACAAGTTTAAGCTGAAAATTGGCAAAATTGATAAAACTCTGACAGTCCGCACACACACACACACACACAGGCAGACACAGACAGCAATTGGTTTGACTGTGTGTGGCTACAGGCCAGAACGGCATTTGTCCATTGGCAATGACACGGGGTCTGGTCTGTCATTCCACTCCAGTCTGTCCGAATGGGGTCAGGAGACCGGGCCGGGCCAGACCAGAACAGAATTCGACCCGACTGCATACATGGGCTTATAAATTTTATAATGCTCGCATGACATTTGACATGCATATTGTCACGACAATTGGCCCATGGAGCCCGGTGCCTAGTGGCTGCAGGTTGGAGCCTGGACTGCAGCCTGCAGCCAGCTGCCATGGACCCAACTTAATCACACTGATGGCAGTTTTATGCGATATGCTCAGACATAAACAATTTAATAATACAAGTACAAACGAGCGGCAATTTTATATTCTGATGTGGAAGGTGGAGAGGAAGTCGGGGGCCCGGAGGATGACATGCTCGAACTCCAAAATTGATAGCTTGCCATCGCCATCGACGTCGGCCTCCTCGATTACCTTGTCGGCAATCTGCTGGTGCTCCTCCGGACTCAGCTCGTTCCTGGTCATTGTCGTCAGGCAGGACAAGAGGTCGGCGTGCCCAATGAAGCCGTCCTGATCGAAATCTGCAAAGTTATGCCAGACATACATATATACATATACACACTCACACATGATGTGACTGGGTGACTGGGTGACTGGGTGGTTCAGTGGGAGGATGTCTTACAAAACTTGACATGTTCCTGCACAAAAGTCAAGCGATGTGTGCCAAACGAAGTTTGCTGCCCCCCGCCCCACAATTCGTATAGGTAATCGCTTGCAGCACGTTTCAATTTGTGTCAATCTAATAATGCACATTGAAATAAAGTGCAGCAGGGCAGTACACACGCTCTCTACCTTCCTTCCAGGACTCGACTCGACCACCTTGAGTTCTGAAAGTAGTTTACCCAAAAAATAGTCCAAGCACTCGACCTGGTAGACACTTTGGACGCATTCGATTGGTTCGTTCCTGCCCCTCGTTTCGCTCTGGGGATTCCTGGCCCATTAATTTCGAGTGCCAAGTGCACAATCAATTTGCACAAGGTTTTGCCGCTACTTTTATGGTGGCATTTTTGAGATTCTAATTTAAATTTCAATTAAAATGCTTATTAGAATTTATGGCTGTCCTTGAACCTTGGCCCTGCAGCAAGTATACGTACTGTTGTTGTCTGGCACGGCGCCACAAATTGCAGAGCCGCGAGTGCGGGCCATGCGTTCCATTCCATGTAAATGCCAGAGCCACAAAGGACACACTCCTCCTCTCGAAAGATAGCAACACACTACCACAACAACAACAACACCAACAACAACAGCAATGAACACGCTCTGCGGAAATGCATAAACAAAAGCGGAAAATGCTGGCCAACACCAGAAGAGCCTCTTCACTCCTTTCCACATCCGCAGCCGCAGCCGCCCAGCAGACGTAGAAGGGGAGTTTTAGCTGGAGCTGGAGCAGGAGCTGAGGCTGCACCACAACCCGACCCGAAGTTGGCCGAAAAGAGAAGGCCAACACTTACCATAAATTTTGAAAGCGTAGAAAACTTTAATGTCCCTCGGCGCCTGCTCGCTGAAGACAGAGAGAGCGTCCAGAAAGTCCTCGAACGACAGATTGCCCTGGCCATCGCGTGAGAAGGCCTCGCCTGGAAAATGGAAGATTACTTTGGCTTGGGGCGGGCTCCGCTTATGCATGCATCGGAGGTCCTTTGTTACTCACAGATGCGGCGGCGAAAGGGATTCTCACGCAACTCGGGCATCTTCTCAATGCACTCGCAGGGAACCTTGACACTCGAGGCCTGACCCTCAGTCATTTGGCGGGGCACCAAATCCGGGCGTAGTTCTCGAAACCGTTTGTGGACGCTGCAACAGACGAAGCGTGAGTGGAAGGTATTTTGGGAAGGATGCGATGGCAGGCTTCGTGTGCAGGAGTCTGTTGTCTGGTTGTCTGGTTGTCGGGTTGTCTGTGCGTGTAAATCATCCTTTTTTTTGTGCGTGTCGTTGTTGAACAATGGGATGCTGCCAACAATGGCAGGCGGTGCTTTGTGTGGGCCACGTGAAATGAAATAGTTGAAGCTTATTATGAGGATACAAATGGCCTACCGCAGGATCTCCTTGCGCGTGAAGAACGTGCAATCCTTGCCGAGCAAATGGGAGGAGAGAGGCAATGAGTTTAAGTTCGAATTAAGGTCGTTCCGTTTGAAATAGCACAACTGATGGATTGCCCACCTGGTAGTCATCCAGCTGCTGCTCGGTGAATGTCACAACTTTGTTGCCCATCGCTCTTGTCCACGCCGATGCCGTTTGTGCAGACGTCGCCGGACAAACTGGTTAGTCCCGAGCGCAGAAACAGACTGACACTAGCCCAAGGCGGGGGCCAGCGCCAACTTCCTCCTAAACCATAACTTTGCATGGCTCCGGTGGCTCCGCTCTGGACACATCCTGCGGCGCCTTTCCCAGCTTATGGCGCCCGCATTCGCATGGAAATTAATTAAGGAGTGTTCACGGCATGCCATTCCATTTTCGTACCCTGTGCTCGAAGCCCCAAACGGCCATATTGCATTGAGCGAATGTATGTAACAGGCTTGCAGACTACTGTGACCATCAGATCGGTTTCAGTCACAGAATACCGAATAAAACCAGTATGCCAATACTATACAATTTCAATTGATATTCAACTGCAGGGATAAACCTTAGTAACGGGTATCTAATAGTTGGAATCCTCGGCTATGGCGATGTTACTTAATTCGCCATGTTCCCGTACTACCATCCTGGCCCCGCCCTCGTTCTCACCACTGTTAGTGCCAGTGGCAGGGCCAGCGCCGTGTATCCTGTGGTTTGTTTGCTGCTGCTGCTGCTGCTGCTGCTGCCTTTTTCGCTGTCAAGCTGCGGTGAAAACCGTTTTTAGAGGTGCGGCCCCGGCCTGGCCCGGCCCGGCCCATCCCAAGCCCAGATCCTGGCGAGAGCTACGAAAAAGAGCATGGAAAGCAGCGTGGAAAAAAAGGACTAAATTGATGTAGCAGGGAAAAGTGTAGCACAGTTATGTGCGCTCGACAGTCAATGCGTGCGGCTTTTAGTTGTGTGCAAACTTTATTAATTAATTTAATGCTCGGCAGCACTTTTCAATTTCACATGTCTGCTCTATGAATTTATGAAAGTGACTATCGGGCTTCGGATCCAAATCCAGCACAGAGAGCTTCGTTAGAAAGTGATGACCCAGCAGGGAGACGAGCCACGGCTGCAGCTGCTCAGCCCCAAGGCTGCGAGAACTGCGGGAAAAGGATTCGGAAGATTACGATTACCAGGACCAGCCCTAGCGCTGCTTTGTGCGGATGCTACTTACTCCTGGTCAGCGGCACAATCCGATTCGCAGTCGATTTCCACCTCCTGGAACGTCAACATAATCGAGCAGTCCAAGGCCGTGGCCCCCAGCAAGTACGCCTGCTCCGGCCGGAGTTCGTCGGTGGCCGGCAGGGCCAGCAGTCCTCTGAGCGCCTCGTACGTGGGCCGCGAGTGCCGGGCGTAGTTGGCTTCCCACATGTAATCGAAGTGCTGCTGCAATGCCAAGAAACGTTACCTTCCGCTCAGCCACTTGGCTGCCCTCTACGGGCCATTTAGCCGCCTTTTCGAGTCCACTTCAGTTCGGGCCGGCCCCGCCTGCCTGTCAAATGGCAGCACTTTGAGACTACGGCTATCTGCCTTGGCCGGCTACGAAAATAAACAAGAGGCGGGGCAGCGGCAACCGTAGAGAGGGGAGAGGGGGTTGGCTTACCTTTACCAGCAATTGCAAATTCAAAATTTTTTGCAACACACAATTTTTTGGTAAGCGAAATATTTCCGCTTTGTTGATTTGTTCTTTACGTTGATTTTCATTCTCATTCTGATTCTGATTCTCATTCCGAGCTCTACTCGGAGTTGGCTGTGTTTCCGTTTCCGTTTTTGTTTCCGTTTGAGTTGCCACTGCCAACACATTGCCAGCAGCTCCTGCAGTTGTTTCCACTCCCATTCGGGTTGGCTTTGTGTACCTTTGGGTCGTTGGTTTTTCAGCAGCTGCTCTCGTCCTGCTGGGGGATTGACCAGCATTGACAGAGTCAGCATGCCACTTCTCGGCGTCGGCCACGGCCACGGTATCGGCATCGGCATCCTCCGCCCTGGCAACATTAGCGGCGCCAATTCCAGCAGCCACACCAGCTCCAGCTTTTGTCTCCATTTCCCCAATCGAAACGCGACTCTGGCTCTGACTGCCGCTGTGGTCCTGGTCGCAGCTCTGCGCTGCACTCACCTCACCGCCGTATTCCCTGAGCAGGCAGGCTACCAGCAAATGTTTTATAAGCACCATAATTTCACTGGAGAATTTCAGAGATTTTATGGCGATGGCAATGGCGTTGGCGATGGCGTTCGTGTTGGCGTTGCCATTGGTACAATTTTGTTTGTTAGCATTTTCAATGCGCATTCCCATTCGCATTTTGTGTGGTCGTTGTCAACGTTGTGCCAAAAGGTGTTGAAACGACACAGCCGTGGAGAGCGGAGGGAAGACAGAAGTTGGGGGAATAAGTGAGAAAAAGGCAGTGGCAGGCTGGGGGGGTGGGAGAGCATGAGAATGCAGCCAGGAGCAGGGCAATGGCAATTTCGGCATTTGGCACTCGAGAATTTGTGTTTGGCTTTTGCTTTCTGCATTATTTATTGAATATTTGCGTATTCGCCGAACTTTGGAGGACTTTCCTTCTCTCTTCCCAGCTCTCTGGTCCATGTTATGGAAATAAGCCAAAGAGAATGTAATTATTAGAAAAGATATAATATATTTCAGTGAATGATTGAAAAAGAAACAAGAATAAATACGAGCGCAAACAAGAAGATATGCAGTGTGGAAATTAATGGACATTTCAAAGGATAATGCGAGGAAAGCCCCACAAGGAGACCTCCTCTGCAATTTTGGCAGATGGGTTAGCAATTTCCATGAATAAATCTAGCAAATTGGAAAGGAATCCAATCGGACTGGACAACACAAAGCATTCATGCAGATGCACGGACAGGACAGGACAGATCGACTTGGCTTTTATTTCAAGGAGTGTTAATCGTGGCCCTTAGCGTTTTGCCTGTCATGCCAAAGTTGTCATTCTCGCTGGCCATCAATTTGGCTTGGCATTCTCATCACTCAGCTCAGGATGGGGGACTGTCTTACCCGGGAAAGACACGCGAGTGCAATTCATCGGAGGAAATCGAATTCGCGTGATCGCCATAAATTAAATTGCCGTCCTGAAACACACGTAAATTATTTTGCGGGCAGGCGAGAAGTGCATTCAGGGCATCAAGCATACGACTGGGTGCGCTAAAAAGAGTGCGGAGGAAAAACAATGAAAACAGATCACAGCATGAAAATCCGTTTATCCTCGTACGGTGCGAGTCATAGCGCTAAGGACTGAAGAGATATGTTTACCGAATACTGGTACATGTGAGCAAATAACTCATCAAATACGTCACGAGTCGAGCTCACAGTTGAGTCAACATTTGCATTAATTCATGAATTGACGATTTTATTAGTTTGAGCTACTTGCTAGTTGATTTATGGCCTATGAAGAGATATTGGGGAGTCCTGATTTATACATTCGGTTATCCGAAATAAATCAAATCGAAAATACTAGTGCGAATCAATAATGAATATTTAAGCACTTTCGCATTTGTTGTTTACTCTTTCGAGGTGCCACTACAGTTGCGGCACGCACTGGCCCGTTCATATGAATAATACTATTAAAACTTGTGCATGTATGCATGGATGTATGCATGTAGGTACATATGGGATATGGGATATATAAAAGATGCTGGCAGACACAAGAGGAGCAAAAGAAATGGCCGCAATTTTCGTGAGGCCATAAAGCAGGCTGGAATGGTGGATGGTGAAGCTTTCGCTATGGAAATGGAAGGGGCAGAGCGGGAGGTGGGAGGTGTGGGAAGTGGAAGCGTTGCAGGCGGTAAACCGGAATGAAAGCGCAAGCAAATTGAATTTTGTGCACGGATGCACGCATGACTTGAAACAGCGGGCCGCAAATAAACGAACGAGAGGAACGGGGACTGGGACTGGGATCGGGATTGGGATTGCAGTTTAAGTGGACCAGACCTGGCTCAGGCCAGGCCAGGACGAGGCCGAAGCCGAGGCCAGACAGGGTCCAGGCATATAATAAAGGAAAAGGAATACAGAGCACAGAGCAATAGCCGAAAGTGTTGGAATTATGAAGCACGACAGGACACGCAAATGGAGCAGATGGAAATTTATGACTCAATGTTCGTGCCAAAGGAACGGCTGTTCCCTGTTCATTGTCCCCTGCTTCCCACAGGAGGAGACTCGATGACATACCCGGAGAATAGCTCCAGAGGACAGTAGTCGCCCAATCGTTTGATTTTTCCGTTGCGTAGCTGTCGGAGAGAATCGAATGAAAAACTAAAAGCGTCTCTTCTATCTCCCCTATCCACTCCCGATGACTCACCTTCAGTTGCTGCATGCCGCAATAGCGACACCTGCACTTGTCCCGGCTCGCCTTCTCCACTCCTCTTGTCTCCTGATCCTCCACGCCCCTGCTCCTCTTCGGCATTGTCTCTGCTCCGGCTGGCATTAAATCAAATAAATCGTTGACATCACTTGCCAACTGGTGCCAGCCTTGTTTGGGTTTTATTTCGATGGCATATGTATCGCCCAGACGATGGACACCTCTTGTTCCTGCCGTTGTCCTTGTCGTTGTCGTTGCTGTTGGCCCTGCTCCGGTTCCTGCTCCTGCTCCTGTGCCGTCTCCTGTTGTGCCCTTTGCCTGCAAAATTATATTGCTTGGCTTATTTGCTCTTTTTTGCTGCCCTCCGTTGCTGCTCCTGCCTCTGCTCCGGCAGTAAATGGAGTAAAAGGGAAGGTGCCTGTGCCCGTGCCCGTTCCCGTGCTCGTTCCCGTGCCCGTTCCGTCATGTCCTGCCATGAAATATTATGCCTGCCGTGTACCGCGAACTTTTGGCCCGGCGTTGATGCCATTTTGACTTGAAAATGCAACGACAAGCGCAGCTCGAGCCCAACAAAAAAAGGTAGCAAGGCCAAGGACGATTCTTGGGACTATATGTTATCCGGTACTCAGATTCAAAAGATAAATACTGCGATTGGTCAAGACATATTCGATGGATAAAATTCACATTTGATAACAAATATGAGAGGAAACAAAACTGGTGGATTATTGATCTTTTTCGGCATCATAAAAGTCTTTACCAGTCTCCACGATCCATGTGGAGGACTGAGATGGTCAGAATCAGGACACTCCCTGTGATGGACGAATACGGGGTATATAAACTTCATGAATAAGTGGGAATGGGCAGGGAATGGGCAGGGAATGGGCAGGGAATGGGGCTATAGGTAGGACGACGGGTCAGGTTATCGCCGCTCCTGGAGTTGTTGGAGCTGTTCTTGTTGTTGTTGGCATAGTGACATAAAACAAAAGTTGTTGCGCTGATTGTATGATGAGTTATGGAGCCATGGGGCCGTGGGGCCGGGCACGGAATGGAGTACAGGACAGTGAAGTGGAGGGGAGTGGAGTGGAATCGTATGGTGTGCAGGGGGCAGATGGGATATTCTCAGTTCTCAGTTCTGCGTTCACGGCTTGAAATTGAAAATTAACATTTAAAGCCGCAATTAAGAGGTTTTTTTATTCGGGTTCCTTAGTTTTTTTCCGGCTCGTAGCTCGTGGCGCGTGGGTGATCCGGATCCGGACCCGACGCTCTGGAGTACGCCGCACAATATGGCGTTAGTTATGGCCACACGTTGTATATAGAATTTTCTATTTTTTCTCCTGGTTCGCTGGTTGTTTGTTTCGTTTGCTTGCAATTTTATTTCGGTCAATGCTTTGGCACCAAAGCCATAAATTCAATATGGACTGACCAGCGCACAAATAGCCAAAAAAAAAAGGAGAAAACAGCAAAGAGACCGACCTGCCGAATACCCTGAAAGGCAGTAAAAAAGCGCCAATCCACCGTCTGGAATAGGACTCTCAGGCTTATGGCTGAGCACTCAATCTGATATGGGGAACTAGCCATCGGAGCTACCCTTCTCGGTCCCCTTTGCGGGGGGGTGCAGAGCATCATAAAACTTGCAGCTATGGCGGCACTTTCAAAGCAATTTTGCCGTCTTTTATAGCCGCACAGCCCCAAAACCGAAACGAATCGAAACAGCTAGTGGCATTGGCAGTGGCCAGTGGGCAGTGGCCAGTGGACAATGGACATCGTGGACATCCCGGCAAGGTTCTCGGCCAGCAACAGAAACAGCAACAGCAACACCAACACCAATGGCAAGTAACACCAACAAAGTGTTTACACTGTTGCCCACTTTAATTCAAAACAAAGAACCGTTGATTTATGTGCCTTGGCCAGGGTCCACGGCAGGGCCGATGGTTTAGTAACTGGGAGTGGGAGTGGGGGTGGGCGTGGAGGTGGTCTCTGGCTCGGGCAAACGAAACCGCAACGGCAACGGTAGCAGCGGCGGCGGCAGCAGCGGCGGGTGCGGCGGCATCTAACGTGTCCTGCACATATGGCCAAAAATGCCAATATTGTCCTTGTACAAAATACACAATTTATTTGGACAGCAGAAACACGGGGACGGGCTGGGCTAGGGCTGGGCTGGGCTGGGCTGGTCTGGGCTAGGGCTCCATCTCCATGTCCGCTTCCGTCCAAAGAGCAGAACAGCAGCATCAGCATCTGGGAGCAGCTACGATGGCCACTCACCTGTAAATTGCCAAGTAAAACGTCGAACGTGGCAGGCAATTGGGTCACATCTGGCAGGAGCAGCCCGAATGGTCCCACAAATTCCTTATCCAGACGCGCAACTGCAAACGAAAAACATGGAAAAAATGGATGAAGCGAAAGATGAAGGCAAGCGGCGGCGGCGGCGGCGGCGGCGGCGGCGGCTGAATGCATGTAAAGTGCAAGTGCCAGTATCCGACTAAAGCTCCGGTTACGGCGATTATTGATATATAGACGCCGGTGGGTTAGACGGCCTCTGGCCCCCATCGCCGCTGCTGCTGCCGCCGTCTACGTCGGCGGATGATAAATTGTTGGCTAGTGCAGCGTGCCGGGTGCAACGTGCAACGTGTAGCCTGTTGCTAGCTGCTGGGCATAAGCCCAATTTTGATATATGGCCACGACTATTGGGCTAGCACACACTCACTGACGGCCGCCACTAATCAGTCCCCAGAGATGGCAAGCGAAACTGGAGCAAAGGAGCATCCATCTGTGTGAGTGTTTGCATCGTCAGTGAAAGGGACTGGTCTGGTCGGGTCTGGTCTGGCTTGGTCTGGCCTGGTCTGGTACGGAGCACTAAACTGTTCGTTTATGATTGATTGCAGTGGCTCTAAAAGGCTTTGGACAGCGGCCAGGACGAAGGCAGGGGCAGACGGCGACAAAGGCCAATGCGATGCACTGCAGCGAAAGCTGATCAAATACAAAATTGCTGCCACAATGAGCAAACACAAGCAGACACACACAGAGAGGACAGTGGGTACTCTACTCACAAGTATATATTTGCAACAAATTAAGGTTTCATGCAGAATTGGTGGGGTGGGGTGGGGTGTGGAATGAGACGGCTTTTAGCTGACCCCATGCTGGCATGCTAGAGTCCAGTCGCAACTTTCTTGGTTCCATTTATCACGACTTGCCTGTAAGAGTACTCACCCGGTCTGTGGGCGCGTATGTGCTCGTTTATCCAGAATCTATCGTCCTCCTTTGGTATGGCAACAATATCCGCTCCGCAGACAAACTCATTTCCTAATAGACGGCGCATTATCCCGATATAAGCCATAAAATCCGGCATTGTCAAGTCGCCAGCTGAAAGGGCGTCGAGGAGGAGCCCGGGAGGAGGAGAACACAAGAGAAATGTGGATAAATGAAATAAACACATTTGATGCAATGGCCAAAAGATGCACAAGAGATAGAGAGATTCCCACAGAGATGGGCAGACGTAAAGAGTGAAAGGGGAGAGGAGAGAGGAGAGCCAGCCAAGCCCAAAGCACAATACACAAATTGGCTGGCTAGGAGGCACCAGGAGATGGAGATGGAACTGGAGATGGAGATGGAGCAGCAGCAGCTTGCCCTTGCCCGGGTGTTTGAAGTTGCACGCAACCATTTCCTGTCCAACAAAAAAATGAAATGTGAGAGTAGAGAGTAGTGGAACCAACAATAAAAAGGATTCCTACATGCCATAGCCATACAAACGAACCTTTTACAGTTGCTGCTCGGTCTCGGGCTCCAGCAGTAGGATCGGACTGCTCTTCCGGCCGTCCAATCTCTTCCGTCTCCGCTGCTCCCTCCGCCTGCTGCGGCGGCTGCTGCGGCGGCTCCTGCTGCTGTCTGCTGGATATCATTTTTGGCAAACGTAAAACTTTTTTAAATTGCGGCAAGGCAAGCACCAAATTTGCATTACCCTCCGCCCGATAGATCAACTCAATTTGGCGCAGTTCCATCTCCGCGGGCAGGTCCAGCAGGGCGTTCAGAGTCTTGGCTGACTGATGCCAGTGCTTGGCGGGTGCGGGTGCGGGTGCCTGGGGGGTTGGGGCGGCAGAAGGGGCGGCTGGCACAGCTGTCATGGCTTATGCGCGGGTGTTTCTGGTTCGTTGCCGTTGCCGTTGTCCAAATCCAAATCCAAATGCAACCGGGCGGGGCGCCCTCTTCCTCGCCTCTATTTCCTCGGTCTGTGGCGCCCCAGTGTTGATGATTGCCGATTGTGGCTTGTTGTGGTTGAGTTCTGCGGCTTTTAGACTGCTTTTGTTGTTGTGGCTGTGGGCTGTGGCTGTCTGTGTCTGTGACTGTGACTGTTGTGTTTGTCCTTTGGGGCACATTTATTGACCGCCGCGATAAGATGCAGCAGCCAAGAAGTCGTCGCCGGCTTAAAACAGAATTGGCCCTTAAGCGGTTTATTTCAGCTCTGGTTGTTATGCTATTCCGTAGGCCAAGATTAGCAGATTAATCCGATTGGATGGATATGGCTGAGGTAGAGAGAGGATCACAAGGAATACTACAGACTCTATAAATTAAAAATCTCACTGGAAAAGCAGGGAAGCCGGCCTGAAAAGCAAGACAAAAATCACGATCGGAAAATATTTGGCACTAAAATTAAATTAAACTTACCAAACAACAAGTTACAATCGAAACAAGTAGGTTTAGTAGGTGCCTAAATAGCAATCAGTCCCAAGCTAATTAAATGAATACGTTTCAATTAATTAACAATTCAATTTTGGTAATTTTACGGAAAAACAAGTTTTGTTTCTTGTAGGATTGTTGATATTAACTCGATATATCGATATCGATTTTGATGTTCCGTCTAATATTACTAGCTAACTGGGACCCTACGCACTGACCACACAATTTTATCTGATAAACTATCCAATTTTTTACAAGAATGGCTTCAATTTAGGGCCCACTTGTATTGGATTCTCAATAAAATTAGCTTTAAAACTGAACAAAAATGTTTAAAATTATCCGATATCTCGATAGTTTTGTGGTTGAACATATGTTTTGGGATTTTTGGATGTTGGAATTTTTTCTCCTGATCAGCTGTTGATCTTGAGTGCACAGTGTGTACACACCCTGAGAGGAAATACCAATTCTGGTATTTTTCTGGAATGCCAAGTGTGACCATCGTGTGCTTGGCGCGCTCGTCTAACAATTCAAAAAAAGTTCTGCAATTTTTTACATATTTAAGTATTATTTATTTGTTTTGTTTCACAATTCGATCTAGTTTCTGCGTATGTACTGAGTCCGGTCCGTTTGGATGAGGGTATGGCCGCCAGCATTCAGCACTTGGGTAGCTAATTGAACAAAAGGTGCATTGATAAGCAATCAATTCCATTTAGGAAACACGTTTCCGATCACTTACCAGCCTCCGCCGTCGTGAGGGCTGCAATGAGAGCCAATACAAAGCCGCAAATCTTCAGGCAGTTCATGTTTAAGCTGTAAAATCTGGTTCTACAATGATTATCCCCCACTGAGGCGCGACTCTTATATACCCGCTGATGCTGCGATTGCGAATGCAGTGGCCGGGAGTGCTGATGGGCGACTCGATTCGATTCGGAAATTCCAATACTGAAAAAATACCCCAGGGTCATGATCGGGTGCTCTGCTCCAGGGCACTGATAATGCGATTGCCGCCAATGTGTGAACAATACAGATTAAAGTACATTAGATCCATATATTTGATAGGTTACCAGATTTCAAGTACAGACGGTTTCCCTCTAACTAATTTGTATTAGTACCTGTGCCACTGTGAATATTTTTTTTCCAAAATTCATTATTTATATAGTGTCTTACTCATATTTCATAATTAAATATATTGTATTTATATTTTTAATATTTATTATAGCATCGATGCTTTTAAATAAACGTATTTTCGATATAGGACATTCATTGAGTTATAAATTAGATTCCTTAGCAATGCGGAAGTATTAGAATATTCAAATATTTCAAAGAAATCCCCTTTTTATCTTATCTCTCGATCGTTCAATCGATCTTGGAACTACACCCAGAGCATAAAGCCCTGAAATTGAAAGTATTTGATCTAAATATATGTCATATTTAAATTAATTATATTATGTATTTAAATTAACTGCTATAATATTTAAATGAAATATATTTACCACTTATTTACTATAATATATCTATTTATTTTAAAGTGCTTTAAATTTCTATAATATACAGCTGCGCCGAAAAAAATAGCACCGCTAGGTACAACAGTCATTATTGTTTCATAACATGACCACTGTCCAATATTTTTTGGACTTTATTGTAATTTCAAGTAGCCTTACATATCTCCTCTCTGAGAGAAGTGAGCTTACTCTCTTAATCCTAACGGTTCTTACTACTTTTGGCAATTTTGCGAAAGAGGAGCGAAATAGAACGCCAACAAAAATAGCACCAAATAACGCTTCTGTATCAAAACTTTTTCTTTGGTCCTCCTTGGGTCCGACGAAAAACAAAACTTTTTTTTCGGTGTTAAAGGGTCTCGATCTTGTATGAGACGACTATATAATGCAGAATACAAACCCCTGATTCACATGTAAAACCATTAAACACGGAGAAAAAATCATATTGGTATGGGCATGATTTTCGTTTTAGGAAGGTGATCCGATACGTGGCACAAATGGATGTTGGATCAACATGTCTATGTTGATATATAAAAAACAGTGATGCTGCCTTATGCGGAATACGAAATACCGTCTTCAAGACAATAACCCCAAAAAGTACCAGAAAAAAAGCTCGATAGTGCTTTGAGAAATATTCACTTAATGTAATGGATTGGCCTTTTCAGTCCCCAGATTTAACCCCATTGCAAATATTTGGCGTGATTAAATCATTTTCTTTTGAAGTCTTTTCATTTGGAGTCTTGCAATTTAATTTACACCTTAAACTTGATATATAAGTTTTGAAAGCATTCATTAGAACCATTGTTTAAACAAAAACCATCAAGACAGGTACATAAGACTCATGGTGCTATTTTTTTCGGCGCAGCTGTATGTGCCGTATTAAGAAGACTTTTTAAATATGAATAGACAAAACTGAATTATATCTAATTTCACTGAGTTTATATTTTAAAACCGAATATTTAGCTTAAATATGGATGTGTTTCTCTCTACTATTCTCTACTTTTTTACTCTTTAATATTTGCTTGCCATTATAGTTATATGGGCTTTGAATCGATTTTTAATGGAGTTCCAATGAATGACTTTTACCACCTATTCTACAGAAAGACTTAGTATGCAGCTGCATACTATACCACCAAACGTGATACAACTCTTGTCTATCTATGATAATGATGAACGTGATTGTAAACAGATCTCTGTCTGCCCAACAATATTCTCTGTTTATAAACAGTACTAGTTTTCCGAATGAACATATAGGTATGTCAGATTATAATCAGCAGCAATAGAATGCGTAGAAAACCCAGACCGGTTGCGGTCCGGTTCTCGATTAACGCGAATCACATTGCACAAATCAGAAGGCGAAGCTCTGATTGACGGCTAAAGCGATAAGAGGCTCTTTGAACCTGTGCAATCCCCCGATCTGGGAGGAGGGAATTTCCCAGTGCAGTCGCTGCCCGCTGGGCTATAAAAGATCGGGCCGTTCGGCAGTTGGGCATCAGTATCACAGTCGTACCGAAAACCAAAACCAAAGCAACATGAAATTCTTCCAAGCTGCCGCCCTGCTCCTGGCCATGCTCGCCGCCCTGGCCAACGCGGAGCCCGTTCCCAAGCGTAAGTAGGATAATAGAAGGAGTAATTTTGAATAAACTTCATTTACAATAAACTTCCCTTGCAGCTGGAACTGTGCTGGTCCAGACGGACAATACCCAGTACATTCGCACCGGCTAGAACATCCCGAGCTCCCGTACGAGGACTGCAAATGTTTGTGTTGATTTTCATGAATCAAAACGAATTGCCAAGGAAATGAGAAAATAAATATGCTTGTCAGAAGGAATTGTGCATTTTCATGGATTTTCATGGATTTTCATGGATACATTTTCGCAGCTAGTTTACATCTTGAGATGGTTATTTCAGCTGGAACGAGAGCTGCTTTGTTGTCGCCTCTCAGAGATTGATTGATGCGCACCTGCCTTGGCTTTATCGCTTTTATTTGCACCCGGCCCATGGCCCTGCCCCCACACCGTCTGGACACGTGTCTGGCAGTCGTACAGAACTTGTTTTCGCATCCAAATGGAAATTGTTCAAAGCTCGTTTTAATTGTTTGACTTGAAAACTGCTGACGGAACAGCCAGCGGCTCTGCGACTCGGACTCGGACTGGGACCACTCGAAAACATCTCCATATTTACATACATCTGCTATACGTATTCTATATATATATATACATATATATACAGTATGGTATGTACAGTTGCTGCTCGGGGAACAAGATTCGGGGTAAACTTTAAACAATTTTCCAAGTGAAAACTATTCGGTCGTCCTGCTTCTGCCACAGCTTCTGCCATTGTTCCACTTTGTGTGTGGCGTCAGAGTCGGAGTGGCGCCACGCCACGCCACGCCAGGCCAGGCCAGGCCAGGCCACGCCACACTCTGCCCCCGCCACTATATGGTTCGTTACTTCAACAATTATTTTAAACTTTTACCGCAAATACCGAAATATTTCCTTGCCTTGGCTGGTTTTACGCCTGAAATAAATCGTAATAGAAGCTGCCGCAGCGCGACGCTCCGTCCGGCTAACAGTTCGAAAAGTCTAGCGGCGACAAGGTAAGAGTAAGGGCTGGCAGCAAGTAATTTCTTGAGTGTAACAAGCAAAGATAATCCTTTTGATATTCCACCGGAGGAATTCCCGGGCTTACCGCTGGACCCGCTTCCCATTGTCCGTGTTTGAAGTGGCCGAAAGCCAGCTAGCATGCAGCTCTAGCTCGGAGCGGCAGTCAATAACTGAATACCGATGGGCTGGGCAGGAGGGGGTGTTCCCTGTTATTCCTGTTCCTACCAAAATCCACCGGATGGTCTGAGGAATTTACCGATTTGCGCCAAAGGCTACAGAGTCCGTCCCGTCCAGTTCTGCTCCGTTCATTTGGATGCGGTTCGGTATGATGGCTGATTTCAAAGCGAATTTCTGTGGGTGGGTCGGCTGAATTTTGGCTGAACTTTTAAGCCAATCAGTATTCGATTCCCCGTCTGCCCAGCAGGCGTTTATTGAAAATTAATTTAGACAATTTTTACAACGGCCAAACCGGATCGGATCGGATCGCTGGAGCTCTGCCACTGCCAGCCCCAAGGCATTCCAGTCATTTTCGCCCTGCAGGCAAACAAAACGAACAATTTCCCCAGGTGGGCTCGTGCTCGGCCAGCTAGTTTTCCTTTTCCACTCCCACTACGACTACGACTACGACTGCATGCTGATGCCCCAGTGGATTGGGCAGACAGCCAGTCAAAGACTCCATGTCTGACCAGAGCCACAGACGGAGGAACAGGCGGAGGCGGCACGGCACGGAGGCACTTACGCTTACGGAGTGCAAATCACGGAGTCAAATACTCAACCGCTTCCCAGGCATTTCCATGCAGCGCGAAAATGGAACTTTCGGCTTTGATGTTGGAATTGATTTGAATTGCACGGGCTTCGGGCACGTGATGCCCCCGTCCAGAGGAAGGAGCAAGGCTTTAAGGATGAAACCGTGCTTGAATGATGTTCGAACCAGTGGGATTATACTTCCGGCGTGTCGAAGTACCTCGAAAACATTCCTTTCGTTACGATGATAGCATAGTGATCCGATTTTCACGAAATATGGAAGTTTCGATTATGGGTTATCTTCAGAGATTGAAAACGGAAGTCCAGACTCGGCTTGTCCTCCTGATTCTGATGTTTACTTCGTCCCAGAATGGTACGAATCTACATTCAATAATACCGAAATTATATCTACAACTCTGTGGCATACTGCATTATGTATTTTCCCTAGTTTCCACGCTCCTAATCTCGTTCTATTATTTTGGCCACCTTTGTATGTGTTGTATATAAATAGTAGGAGTAGTAAATGGCCCTGTGAGTGCGTATTTCATCTGAGCCAGGAAAGAGTCCTGTCAATAGGTGTGGAAATGGACAGAGCGATTCCCCAGCGGCTGCTCCTGGCGGGCGTTGCACTTGATGCTGGTGCCGTCGCGACCACGAAGTGCGCCGAACTGGGACAACTGCTTCGAGCTGATGGCGAAGATGTGGCTGCAGACGAGCCACTTGGTGGGTGTGGGCAGGACCTGGCCACCGTTGTCGTAGGTGCCCTGGTAGCTGTAGAAGCCGCTGCCGAAGGGCTTCATCAGGGAGGCGAGGTCGAAGGGCGGCACTTCCATCAGCGAGCCGGGACGAGCGATGAGGCGAAGGTTCTCGGTGACCGGGGTTAGCGGGCCGTGCCTTTTCCCCGTCAGGACAAACAGATAGGAGACAGCCACGTACTCGAAGGGGACGCGATCCTTGCAGCAGCGGTGCAGCACCTGCATTTCCATCGAGAACTTGATCGCGTCTATCGAGTGCTCCGCGCGCAGTGGGCCCCACTTGAAGCACGCCTCCACGAAGCGGTACTTGCCCGGCAGCTCGCCCCCGCTCAGGTGGGGCACCGAGTCCGGCTCGCAGCAGATGCGCAGGATCACCGAGCTGCCGTTGTTCTCCAGCAGCATGGCCAGAGGCAGGTCCTCGTAGTGCTTCCAGTCCAGGAGGCTGCCCAGCTCCGTCTTGCGCGCCACGCTCCGCACAATGTGGATGGGGGTCGGCTGTCGGGCCAACTTCCGCTGCAGCTTCTTGGAGGCTGTGGCCGCAGCCAGCTCCTGGAAGATGAGGCTGCCCGCCTTCACGTTGTTGAGCAGGGCCAGGGACAGAATACAGCTGACCACTATCTTCAAGATTGTCGACTGCTCCACGTACTTCATCACCAGGCCGAAGCCCTGCATGAACTGCAGCCAGAAGTCGAAAATAAGGTATAGCATCCCGGTGCAGTGGGTACTTTCGGGCTAAGGATCTCCCGAATACAAAATATAAGGCTTCAAATAAGTTCAAAATCAAATGCCAAGTGAAGTATTACTATGAATGGCAAACAGGTAATGTTTGCTTGGTTTTAGAATAATGAAGCTATTCCCTAGGGTAGGGTATAGAAAAGTACCCCAATATCTGCCATGTTCGCCCTCCAAATGAGCAACTACCAATGGCATTTCCAGGCAAACACAGACAGAAACCTGGCTCATAAGCCACGCTACAGCCACCGAATGGGCAAACATGTTAAATTAAATGCGATCCTGTTGGCCCACTCAATGAGATGGCTCCAGTCCAGCCATTGATGGCCATAATCAACTAATTGCTCAACAAGAGCAGAGACCGGGGCCGTAGAGGGGCGGAGTGTGGTCTCGGAAAATGAGGCATGGCATGGGCATGGGGCATTAGGCATGAGCATAATCTAATCGGAACGACCCGGAGGAGGGGGCTGGGCGGCTGCCACTCAAGGCGGTGAGGTGCAGCATGCCAATATTGAATTTGAGGCTGGTCACAAGTGGAATGTAAATGCAGTTTCCGCCATTCGAGTTGCAATTGACTGGGGCCCGACTCGGACTCTGCTTCGGAGACCTGCACCTGAAGACTGGACTGGACTGAGATGGCAGTAAGGCCGAAATATTAATTACTGAACAAGGTAGCTATTGGTAGCCTGGTCAGCTATTGACGGTCGCATTAACGACCATTCGTGAGTACTTGGGGGCGAGTGGGTGGGGCGTTGGTGTGTCGAAGTGCTTTGAAGTTTTGCTGCTCCAAAGTGAGCCATTCCAGGCCACACGAAATTGTGACCCGACCCCCAGCGGCCAGGAATGCATGGGTTCGTCCTTTGTTTGGGCCACGGTGGATCCATTGAAAGCGCTGAGCCATAAAGCAGATAGGACGGGACAGCATAGGATAGGATAGGATAGGATAGGCCTTGGGCAACGATGTCGGTTTATGGGACTTTATGGGACCCCCGCACACACTCGAACGCACAGCTGTGGCTGTGGCACAGCCAATGGCAACTTATATAAATAGCCATCCCAGTAAACGGGTAGAACACACAGGAGAATCGAGTCCGGGTCCGGGTCCGGGTCTGGTCTGTGGCTGTGGCTGGTCCTGCATCCTGGATGCCAAAGTTCTCGGCTCGTGCTTCATAAAATAGTCATAATGCATGTTTTTATGAAATATGAAGTGGCCAAAAAGTTGCTGCCCCAGCACAACCCGCACCGCACGGCACCACACGGCACCACCCACTCCTAGCCACCCCTAACCATCCCATCCCCTCCCATCCACCGTCGGAGTCTGGCCTGGCCTATTTGCTGCATATTCCTAAGCCAAAACCAAAAGGTAAATATTTTGCCATGTAATTATTTGTATACAGCACCGGAAATCCAGCACCCTCTCCTCTCTCACTCCACCTGCCACGTGCGTGCGTTCGTGTGTGTGTGTGTGTGTGTTTGTGCAGTCTTAAATGTATTAGTGAGGCCATTAAAAGTTGCCAAGTCGTTCTCACGGGAGCTTAAAGCCAAAGAACTGAAATTGCATTGGGATTTTGAGCTTGTCGTCCATAAAATAATCATCTGCAGCCAGCCAAATTCGGCCAGAAGGATTTTCCAGTTTTGACTATTCGAAATGTGTTGAATGGAACGAAATAGTAGCTCCGAAAGACCACAATTGAGATTGAAGATTGAAGAGAAACTCAGCCAAGGGGAAATATATATATTCAATATAGACATTTATTGAAATCTTGGCTTTTCCTTACAATATTCACTTTGTTTTTGCTTTACTCGTACGTGCAGATTTCGTTGAAACACTTAAGGAAGTGTTTTACGGAAAATGTGTATTATCTTAGCGATATTATTGTTAGCAGTTAGGCAGGAGTTAGCCCAGTTAGTTAGGCTGTCTTGCGGGAATCGTATACTCGGAGTGCTCTCTGGTAGTCAACCTTTCCGAATACTTTGATGGCTGTGACTTCTTGTTGCTTGACGAACTCGGGGCACGTTTTGTTCTACAGGATCACAGGATCGCGGATGCAGTTTACGCAGAACCCGCAGAACTGGTGCAGTCTTCGCCGGGAGCATCGGTGGCATGCCTTCGGCTTCCCACAGGTGCCTTTGAGGTGTCCCAGCCTGAGGCGGTTTTGGCATTGAAGCGGCAAGGGGAGGAAACGTTAACAGGACGAGTCCGGTGTCCCTGAGTGTATAGTGCTCCTCTTTAAGTAGTTTTCGAACTCTCACGACGTTCTGTGACTTCAATAGGACCAATAGGACTCCCACTTCCAGGCAACGGAATCTCTGGGCGAAGATTACTCCTCTAGGAACATTGAGGCTGGGCTGATGGGAATGCCGTTGAAGGCCAGTAGTTTCTAAGCTTGCCACATGCTCGTGGTCCAAGCCAAAAGGGTTCCACTTGTGGTTACGAATGGCGATGCCTCTTTGGGTTTGTCGTTAGCCGGAGCTTGCGTTTTTCCGGCCTGTATCTATGTGTCTATTGTACTTTTGTGTATCTGGATAATTGCTTTGTCGCCCGTAGCTTGTCCTTTCAACTTTAAGTCTGTTTCAATCCTGACTGGCTCTAGTGTTACTGTTATGGAAAATTCCAAGTCAAATCTGTGTGCTATTGCTGGAGACGTGTGCTAGTGGCATATTAATTAGGTTATACTTACGAGTCTGCGGCTACAATCATGTCAGACGCAGGAGAGAAGAGAGAGGGTCCTGCCAGGATCCTGAACGAGTGCGCTGCCTGCTGCTGTTCTCCTGCGATATCGCACTAATTACTGCCACGAGGTGAGAGCATAATAATGCATTTATCACGCTCACAACTTGTGTTGCACTTTCCCGTGGAAATATGTACATTCAGAAAACTTGCAACGCAACGCGACTCGAGCGAAGGAACTCGAGAACACTTTCCCGGGGAGTGAAGCTTGATTTTGATTTGTTGGTGCCCCAAAGTTCGCTACTTTCCTTCTCCTTTCCAGCGGTGTTCTAGTGCGATATCGGAAGAACAGCTCTTAATAATGAGCCAATTAAGAAATTTCAGAAATAAATTCCAACATTTCGTACAGCTCTCTAGATGGTCTGCGGCAGAAATCGTATTTGCATAGAGTATTTTCCTTTTTCCCTTTCCTTTTTCTTTGTTTCTAATAGAATTGGCCCCGAACGGGCGAATGATATCAGATTTATACTGCAAAGAGTTATTAATCCGCTCCGCTTTGGCCAATTCCGCATGGAATTGCCTGTTTACTTAGAATTATGCAAATTCCAGCACAATCACAGAAGCGATGAGACCCAATGACAAATACCCCCACAGTCTCCGCCATCCGAAATGCATCCCTTCGGCCCCCTCCCCCCCTCAGTGTCATCCCCTTGAGTGCTTACTTTTCGTTGGAAATTGAAAAGAAATTATTATAACTTGTATTTGCATGGCCCTGGCTGGAGAGGGAGCCGAGCCTGGGCCGCCTCGGGCCCGGCTTGCTGCTAAAAGTTTTCGGCTTCTTGGACAGGACAGCAAAAGTCACGGCAAAAGGCTCCATGACCAGCCATGGCCAGCCAGCCAGAAGCCCTATGCGAGTACGTGCAGTTTAGAGCGGAAATTTTTCCCCCCTCCCCCACCGCCGTAACTCCAACTGCGATGGATCCTCCTGCCCGGGCAGCCCTCGCCACGGGGTTTGTTATTAAAAAACTTTGCGCCGAGTGCGTTGCATGTTTGGTTTTTTTTCCCCAAAAGATAGTTTAAGTTCAAAATTAAAAGGATTAGCAAAGGACGGCGGGGGGGCTGCATAGGAAAATAACATGGCAGTCTATTTGATGGTAAGGTAATCCTTTTTGCCCCGGCAAATTTTGGTTTACGGGAAAGTTTTTTGATTGCAAACTTTTGGTGGAGTGGCGACAAATTTCTCTTATTTGTGTTTTTTTTTGTTTTTGGTGTGGCTGATAAGCAAGCAGTGGGCAAACGAAGGAACTGCTTCAAGCAGTGCGAACCACTTGATTGGCAAGCAGTTGTCGTGGGTTTGATTGGATTGCATTTCCGCCTCGCAGGTGGCAATTGTTTATGCAATAGCTTTTCCCAAATGAAATCTAATTCAGTTTCTAATAATACCCAGAAGAGGGAGGGGAGAAGTGGGCACCTCGCCTCGCAGAACTTCTGCCAAGATTTTCTTTTGTGCCATTCGAAACTTTTGCCCATTGGCCTTTTGCCTCGCTCTTCCCATATCCTGTGTGTGCTTCTGCTCCGGCTTCTGCTTCTGTTCAAGTTCAAAATTGAAAAGCAAAACTTGGGCCAGCAGTCCCCACAGTGGAGCCGGAGACGGAGGCGGAGACGGAGGCGGAGCCAATTGAAACTGCATTTGTATACAATGCATTGGAGCCGTCCAAAGTTGGGGCTGGGTCTGTCTATATGTCGCATCAAGCTGTCAACACTTTGCTTTGCCTTTGACTCGAGCCCCCTCCCTCCCTCCCTTGGAACTGCCCCTGCCCCTACCCCTACCCTGCCAGCCACTAGTTGTTGTTTATCGGAGCGCAAAAGTTCGGGACAAAAAGTTGCTAGAAGTTGCTCCGCCCTGAGGCTGGAGCGTAAACTATTAAAAGTGTATCGACTCATTTGAGTCATGGCCATTTTTTAGTCAAGCTTATCGAATTACACGGCTTCCGGAAGGGGTGCCGGAAGGGGTGCCGGAAGGGGGGGATAGTCGGTAGCCATGTTTATGCCACTTTAACATTCCGTTTGCTGCCTTCTGCTCGTTCTGTTGCTTCTATTTCTAATAAGTGAGAGCCAGGAGAATGCAGTAAAGTGAAAGCCAAATCAATGACAAAGTGCAAGTCGAAAGTGGATCCAGTGGATGGTGGCAAGTGGCAAGTGCCAAGGATAAAGCATTTTGCATGCCAACTAACTGATCCAACAGAACCACTGTGTGAGTATGCACGGCCACGGACACGGACACGACTCCTGCAGTTTGTCGATGACTGCTCCTCGTCCTCCTCCTCCTCCTGGGCACTGGTCATGTCAATGGACCCAAAGTGTCCATGCTACGTGACTGACATTAAGTATTGGCATTGCCCTTCCGTGGCCCTTCTTCCTGGCCATTCCCATTTCTTTTTGCCATCTTTTCGCCTCCACCACGTTTATTACTCTTGCAAAAATCATGCAAATGTCCTGGCCAAAGGACAGAGGATGCTGGGCGAGCCAGCGTGGCTTATGGCAGATTTCGAGCAGAGCAAAGTGTCCTCTCCTCTAATGGTAATGGGTCTTAAATGCGCCTTTCAACCTTGCCAGCTGCCTGACACTGGCGGTGGATAGTCATCGTCACATCCCCCCACCCCCATGGAAGGGGGCAGGGCCAACGTGAAAATAATGTGCCAAAACATAAAAGAGTAGCCAGCCCGGTCGAGAGGCACTCACTTGTTAACGGCGAAAGCTCGAAAAAAAAGGAAGAGATGTCCCTGGAACCCCCGAAATATGTTTGACATCATTTTGGAGTAACCCACACCACATAGAGAGTGGAGCTCATTTCCGGCCACCTGGATAAGGGTACACAAAGGGGCGCTAGGATCGGCTCCGATTTATGGGCCAGACAGTCAAAATTTGTATTACTTGATGGAGCAAGGAGCAAGGAGTAAATAATTTGAAAATGTGAGCGGCAGCCTCTCCTCGAATCTCCTTGAATCTGCGCCAATCAGTCCGCCATCACGGCCATTCGTCCTGCCATTCGTCCTGCCACTACCATTTCAATTCCCTGCACAATTTCATTTACATTTTATCCTGCATTCTCGTTTTTCCCAGCTCGAATTCTGCGCGATTCTCAATGAGGGAAAACAAATAATTTTCTTTCTTTCATTTGCAGCATTTGCGCTCTGGAATTGATGCGCTTTGCCTTTCCCTTTGTCGCCGATTGCTGGTTGCTGGTTGCCCTTGGCGGTGGCTCCCGCTCGAGGACCTGGATCTGGGATCTGGGATCTGGGGTGCGGGTCTGCCGTTGGCATTAATATGCAAACTATGATTTGCCGCTGAGCTGCGATTTGTTGCACTCGATTGAGTTGCAAGCCACGTGCCGGGCCACAGCAGGCCAGCGGGGGGAGGAGGGACGTCGAGGACTGCGAGAACGAAGCAAAATATTTGCAGTTCATTAATGTTGTGCCACGAGAGTGTCATCGAAATTGGATTTGTCAATTCTAATCGTATTATGATTTGTGCATTGTAAGTGCCAGTTGCCCGACCTCCAGCCAGCAGCCACAATTTGTGGCAAGCAGCTGAAAAGTTCAATTCACACTTGGCTGGCCCCAGCCCCTGCCCCCATGCCCGTTCCAGTACACACACATATTTCGTGTGGAGCATTCGCAGTGCATTTCAATTAGGGCCGCTCTCGCTCTCCTTCCGTCGCACGTGTGGCACATTGTCGGGGCCCAGCCCGCATGTGGCAAGCGGTGCGCGTGCCTTTCGCCAAGCGACACACGACCTGCGGGCCGAGGGCAGCGTCTGCAACAATTCCTACCTGTTGAGCCACGCCCTGAACCGGAGGACACGTGTGCATCGAGCCAGGGGAGAGCGGTGGCAAAGAGTTAACACGTTGATCTGTCCCTCCCGCTGCTTGCTGTGGCGGAAAGCGGGAAAGACGGAAAGCGGGAAAGCCGGAAAGGTGCAAAAATGCAATGAACTCGCTCGAAGGAATATGCGGCATCAATGAATTTGTCGAAATACTTTGCATAGCCAGCTTAACCCTGGATTTTCTCGCAATAAAAAATAAGCGCTGGAAAGGCGAGGGACGAGGCGAGTCCCTCAGGGCAGTTCATATGCAGAAATACAGGGCCGTCTCAGGAGAGCGCACAAAGGCCGGGCACAAGGTGTGCCTTTCGCTCAGCAGCCAGAGTTCACTGTAGATACTTGTGCACACGAAGAACGCCAGGAATGGCCAACGTTCTAAGGAGCAGGACCCGGCCAGGAGGAAGCGATAATTCATAGGTACAATGGGAGCTGCGGCCTGCACACAGGATGCGCTTCGGTCGATCCACCCAGGAAACTCGGCCAGAACGTTGCAGCAGTAAATTGGGCAAAGTCCGTGTAAATCCTTTCGCCCTAATGTGTTTGTGTTGCAACAGAGCTCATTGAGGACGGGCCGACAACTAATAGGATTGCCCCGAGCCCTTGTCCGGCTGAGAGATCGGTCCGCCGCTTATTCATGAATGAGCACGAGCAAGGCAACCCGTCCCAGTCCCCGTCCCAGTGCCAGTCCCCGTCCCAGTCCTGGATCGAGGAAGCTGTCTAATCTGTGAGCGTTTTCCTTACGCTTTTGTAAGGATTCGCATTCGCATTCGGATTCGGATTTGCATTTGCATTTGAATGCAATTTTAATTATACAACGCCTCTGGCCGGGTAGGTGGGAGGGTCCTGCAACCTGCCTGTGTCTCTGTCCGGACTGTGTCTCTGTGTGAATGCGGATGTAGGTAGGATGAGGGTAGGTGTGTGTGTGTGGGTGCATGGGTGTCCCGTTCGTTATCCTTATGTTTTATGCATGCAGCAACTGCGCGTTAACCATTGCCGTTTCCTTTACCGGTACCGGTACCGTTACCGTTACCGTTGCTGGTGCTGGTGCCGCTTCTAAGGGGACTCGCCTCGACTTCCTATCGCTGTTATCCCGTTGACCTGCTTCCGTTTGTCCTTTGGCTCGATTGCCTTTGCAAATGCATGCAAATTTAAACAGTGATTTCTGGCCATTCAATTGACATACAATTTTCCACTCACTGCCAGGGACAGATACTCCACTCCCCACCAGCAGGGCCACCAGGCCCTGGCCCTAGCCAGGCCGCATGCATATTTATGTAACCGTGGGGGGAGTAAGAGGGGGTGGGGCGTTTTCGGTGGCGCGATAACTCCAAGTGGGAAGCGGAAGCGTTAATCAAACGCAAATCAAAAGTAAGCGCTTTAAGCCCTCTCAATTTGTAACATCAAAAACCCCATTTGGGATGCCAGTACTTTGGATGCCCTTGCAGATCCAAAATATATAGAGATCCAACTTGGAATTAATTTATAAACAAACTAAAATAAATTTAAAGCAGGTTGGACTGTCTGTGGACACGTGGATCCTTGCCCTCAAAGCCGTGCTACCCTCCGCGATGGCACGGAGGAGTAAGAGTAATATTTTAGCATTTTAAAAATATACAAAAGTAAACTTCGCTAATTACATCAGGAGGAGCGAGGGCAGCAGAGCGCAAAATAAATTGCTGCTCACACACATGCACCTAGGAGGGATTTGCCTGAGTGTGTGTGCAGCAGCGGAGCGGGTTATAGCTCGATGTCGGGCACAAGGACACACGCGGCCGCCAGGCAAGGTCACACTGGAGCTGCGGAGTGACGGCGCGCCGTGGCAGTTTCCTGTGAATGAAATTAATTAATGGTCGGGATTTAGTTGTACTTTAAGGCAGATATGTATGTATGTATGTATATTCAGACTTGCACAAATTTCGAACAATCAGAAGAGAACGAATCTCAAATTACTAATGCAGTTTCATTTAAATATTGGCCAGAATAAATATTCAGGAATATTCAGGCTCTAATGGAGTGAGGACTGATGAATGCCAGGGAGGGGGGCGCAATTTGAAAACTCTCTCGCTCTGGCCTTTCCTTTCCGGTGCCTGATTAATGATGATTCCAATGCATCGAATTTTTTGTGCGTGTGCGTGTGTGTGTGCGTGAGTCAGTCGACGTGCATGTGTTGGTGCATTTCTGCACTTAACCCACTGACAGACCGCGCCGTAAAAACTTTTGCGCTTTGCTCCAATTGCTCGCGAAACTTTAAACGCGTTGGTTTTTCCCACTCTCATACCCTGTAATTAAATACGGAAAAGGTATGTTGTCCAGGTATATTCGCTAGGATCTGTTTCCATATGGAATGGTAATAAATGGTTGGTGGTCGTTAAGCAAAGAATTTCCTGAGAACACTTGCTGTATTTTTGAGAGATTTCTTGGTCAAATTTGATAATCACTTCCCTACCATGGAACAAATTAGTTGAAGCAATTTTTCTGAATGCTTTCCCCAGGGTGTTCCGAGCCCCGACCCGAGGCAGGAGCTGTTCCTGGTTTGTTTCTTTTTTTCCCTGTACCTATATATATATTTTTCTTTTCGCTTCGCAAAGAATTACTTTTCTAGAATTTTTCTGTGGCTGTTAATGCTGCGCCATGCTGCTGTTGTTGGTGCTTTTCCTCTGTATTCATTATTTATACACAGGTCCTGGCAGTCAGAGGCTTTTTGCATTGTGTCTGAGCTAATAAAAACGCAGCAGGAGCAGCAGGAGCAGCAGTGGAGGGTAAGGAGCAGCGGCAAAGTTGTATTTTCTAGTTGAATTGAATGCCTGCGGTTAGCTCAGAGTCTTCTGCTGCACGCAGGAATTGCTTTTAGCTACTCCGACCTCCGACCTCCAACCTCCAGCTCCGGCTCGGCTCCGTTTTTTGCCATTGCTGCCGTTCTCGCATGTCAAGTAGCAGAAAGTTTGTCCTGTCCTCTGGTCAGCAGTGCGTTTAGACCACGACCACGACCAGCACTAAGACTTGGACTTGGACTTGGAGCAGGAGCATGTCCATGCCTGGATCTTGTGCAGCCAATGAATTGAATTGTTGCTTGTTTTTTGCTTATTTTTCGCTTTAGTTTTTTTTTGTTTCTGTTTATGCAAGCAGAGCATAAATTTCCCAGGCTTTCGTTTGTGGAAAATTAATTTTTGTTGCATCTCCAGTCTCCAGCAGTTGCTGCAGCTGCTGTATTTGCTTTTATTATGTTTTATGTTCTATGTCCCTTCCCTCCCACAGATATGGAAAGGGCGAACAATGGAGAGGTGCGGGAAGGGGGACCAGTTGACCGCAAAAGTAAATTGAAGTTTTGTTTTGTTCGAAAGTGTTTTCGAGTCAAAGGCATCTCTGAATAAAGGACTCAGCACAAAAGCTGGAAAAGGCAAGCCAACTGTGAGGAGTCATCGGAGGTAATAGTTGCAAGCAATTGCCAGTTGGCCAGCTTGCCAGCTTGCCAGTAATCCTGATTCGTATCCTTTCCGGGATGAACGGGTGTTTAAGGGCTCTGCATAATTAAACCTGCAATGGCTCGCTTTCACTCTTTTGTGGGCTTAATGGGCAATTATGAGCAATCGCATGGGGCCAAACAAGCGGGCATCCAATCACCAGCAGGGAAATCCGCCAAAATGAGCACTTTAATTGGCTCCAATGGAGCCCCCAGTCCGCACATGGAGAGTGGCGACAATTGCGAATGGCTTTTCGCCTATGGCCCAGGTGTGACAGTCGCCGGGGGGGTCTGTAATGGGAATCGTCCCTCTCCCAGCTCCCGAGTCTCCTCGCCATTCCCAGCGCCTCGCCTAGCAGCACATTAGGTCCATATGGGCGAATTTTCCAATTACAATTTTTTGGCAGATCGTTTCCCGTTCGCAGGAGCAGGAGCAGGAGCAGCACTTACGTGTGGAAAAGAGGAGCATTTAACAGTTGCTGTTGGAACAAAGGGTGGGTGGGGCAGCAGGATGAGCGTGGAATCTAGAGCAGCGCACATGTGAAAGCAGTCAGAAGGTGTCCAAAGTAATCCATTGTTCATTTAAGCAGGAAAATCGATGGAACAGAGGGAGCAGCAGGAAGATCCACATCAGTCGGATCAGCAGGAATATTGGATGTAGGCGAAGAGCAGCCTTGGAGCCACTTTGGAGCACCATTGAAAGCCTGTAAGATCTGCCAGCAGAGCGGCAGCAAGTGGCTCCGACAGCAGCTGCAGCTGCGTCAGCTATTAGCATGAAAGGCATTTGAGCCACATTTAAATTAAATGCTTTTTATGTGCCATCAGGGACCCAGTGCTTGTGAACACACACACACACACAGACACTCTTACACCCCGTTTGGCTCCACTTACAGTTGCCTTGGTTTCCTTGGGGTTAAGTGTCTGGCCCTGGCCCTGGTCCTGCCCCTGGCCCTGGCCATGCCCCTGCCCCAGCAACTTGGCCCGATTTGGGCCCAAAGCGAAAATGCTTTCGAATCAAGAATGTAATTGGTTTTGTGGCTGGCACACACGCACGCTCTCAGACACGCACACACACTCGTTCAGTTTTTAGGTTGCAGCAAAGTAGGCATCCTGCCACTCCACTCCACTACTTTCCAGGACATCCATTATGCATATGTGCTGGTGTCTGTTTACTTCTGTTCGTGTCTGGGCAAACACTCGAGGAACTCCACTGTAAGGCGCTCTAATTAATTGTTAATGCGTCATTTGAACGGATTATTAGTGCTGTAACGATTTGTAATGACGACTCGTCCTGTCTGCCACCCCATTCTCTCTCTCTGCCTGTCTGATCTGTCAATTATTAAATTCACGTATAACATAATCCGATTTGAATTATTCATGTCCGTTCATGTCGGATTCACCTGCCTCAAACGATTAGCATTTTGAATCAAAATGGATTTCGACTAATTTGATTCAGCTGCAGCTTTAAAGCGGCCAAAATGTACTTGTATCATTTCGAATTAACACAACTCCCAAAGCTATACAGACATCGGTTGTGTGGACATGTCAGAATGCCAGAATATTTTAGCGTATACGCAATGTAATTGCATTTGGACAAAACTACGAATCGCGTTGATTAAAACATCGCATTCCCAATTCAACTTTTCCACAGAGACAATTAGTTTTAATTCAACCTAAATTGGAACTTAATCCACATTGCATTACATTGTCATTTCAATTACTCGCATAATTGAATCAGGCTTTCTGTGCTTTGAAAATAGGGATTCCGAAAGCCTTTTTCCCAGAGCGTCGATCCGTTGCACGATAAGACTGAACTATCGAAACCCATCAAAGGTTATGGTGCCTATCCCATCAATGGTTCACCGAAAAACCTGTCCGCCAACAAGTCAATAAAAGCATTTTTCCATATAATTTTATCCCGATATTGTTTTCTATATTTATCGAAAGCTACAAGTTTAAGCAATTAACTTAAAATTTAATTACCTTTGATGTAAACCACTGTTAAAATCAGCCAAAAGTTCATTTTTCGTTTCACCACAATTTCATTTTTGCTTCGATTAATTTAAGTAATTTTGTTTCATTCGAAAATGTTGAAGTGACTTTTGTGGCAGGTGTCCTTGCCATTAAAGCCACCTTCTTTGGTCGATGTGCAATAGTTCGAGCCGAAATATCATTTGCAAAACGCTGCTGCACCTCTGATGCTATCTCAACATAATTTTGCATCTTTCCTTAACTCATTGTAATGATTGGAACCACAGAATAATGATTAATTAGTAAATAAAAAAGAAAATGTTGAATTATAATAAACTTGTTATTAGTTTGGCAGGAAACAAGATAAATTATTGGAAAAAATGTAGTTCTTGCTCAGCAAACCGCTTTTATAATTTTACTGAATTTTTTTACACCGTTTGGTCAAATTACTAAATGACCGTTGAAAAAAGTATGATTTGGGAGAATATTTTTATTTAATTATAATAATTAATTTAGTTAATGATATTTTGTGAAATTATTGAAATATGTATTATAGTAATCAAAACAGTAATTCACTGAGCAGTCGCCGGCTTGAAAACCGGCATAAAATGTATTTTGTGTACTTTGTATTTCCTTTCGTCAAATTGAAAAAATTGGTTAATGTACATACAATTTTTTGTGAATAGATAAATCAGAATTGATTGGAACAATGTGATACATTTTTTTAAATACCTTAAATTCCTTCAAATACCAAAATTTCACAAAAATGAATTCTTCATCCTTCTCAGCGCGAGTTAGGAGTTCATTTAAGACACATGATTTCTTGGTGAAAGATTCTTAGAATTCTTCGTAGGTTTCGATTCTGGTGGACGCAAACCCTGTTTTTTATCCTCCATACAAATTGCCCCGCCCTATAGTCATTATCATCCTCTTTAATAATCTTCTATAAGAAGAATTATTCTTGATAAAAGTTATTCCACAACTGCCTAAAAAAGTTCCACCCTCTGCTAACGATATATATTTTTTAGCTTGTATTATCCCTGAATTTCGTAACAAAATGCCAGTAACGTACGTCAGATAACTCCGGGAATTTTAAATAAAACAAAAAAATAGGAAATATTGTTTTATTTAATAGCATGTAAAATTTAAAAGTAATATTTCATATGCTAGTAAACAAAAAACTTATACCCAATTCGCAGAATTTTTGCAATTTGGTAATCTTAGCCCAAGCGCTGAGATACCAGTTCTGTTTTTGGTAACATAAAGTCGGATCATATTTTGACTTATACCTTTCAAAACCGTAAGTTCGATTTTTGCTGAAATTTTTCCTGATTATGGGCAAACTTAATTGCTATTAAATTTAAAAAAACTTGATTTTTGCATTATTTTTTTTAGCAGTTATTCGTACGAATGCAACTTAACGCCAGAGTGGAAACTCCCATGGGCATAGAATGAAAATTTGTAAATTCATACGTCCTGTTTTCAGCTCTATCCTCGTTGTGCTCTCCACCTGTAGCTCTGCCCATCCTCGGATTGTGTGTGCACTCCTCCATCTCTTGGCTTTTCGCTGTTTCCATTAGAAAAGTTTTCCCGTTTCAGATTCTTATCTTTCTGTCAACACTTTTGTGGCAAATGAAATTAAATCATAATTTCAATTACCAGAAAATTAACCACAAATAGCGACCAACGGTCATTACTCCCCACTCCCACCCGACAGAGACCCCCCCTGGATCTCTCAGCCCCCTGGCTTCCTGGCGGTGGCTCTCTCTCACTCTTTCTCTCATCTTCTCTCAATTCATTAACACTTCAAAGTTTTCTGCCTCTTCCGAAAAGCAGGAGAACGAGTCGTCTATACATGGAAAGAGATTGTGGGAGCGAGGGAAGGGGCGGGGCCAGGGCCAGGAAAACAGCACTCGAGGCGTTCGTTAATTTGTTAGATGAACAACAAGATGCTGTCGTATCTACTCGTAAAGCTTGGAAAGCAGCCTCCTGCCTGCCCCTCTCCGTTCTTTTTTTTTTACAGAGAAAAATTTCACAGCCAGCGGCCAAACACAAACAATAAATAAGTGGAAAAGAGCGAGAACTAGAGGGCCAAGGGGGGGGGCAGGACTAGGACGCGGACGCGGACGAGGACGAACCGCAACGCAACCGGAAAGAACTATTGTTCCGGAAAAGTATTCCCAGCGACTACTTTAGCAAGCGAGAGAGAAAGAGAGAGCGAGAGCGAGAGAGGGAAGGAGAAAAAAGTAAAAATTATTTCGCACAAACTTTTCTGTTTAGTCAATCATTTTAATTAAGTAATTTTTTTTTTCGCCTGCTTGTCGCAAAAGTTTTAATAGCAGTGGAATGGGGTGGGGAATGGGTGGGGTGGGGGGTGGCGGGTGGCTCCCTCGGGGAAGGCGACGAGACTGCATTTTGCGGTTAATTATAATGTTGAGCCTGATTACATTGGCCACGTCTGGAAGCGGGTCCGAAAGTAGGCCCGCCCCTTTCCGGAGGTGATTTTCCCTGGGTTCATTTCTGAGATTTGAAGTTTCCGAAATGCGCCTTGTTTTGGCCTAAACTTTCGGCCATCACATGGCAATAAAAAAGTTGCTCTAAGCTTTTATTAGCGGCTGATCAGCCTCGGATGCTGGCCACTGTCCCGCCCGAAAGGCCTTCCCCCACCACCCCCCGCCCACCGCGTAATTAATTAAGTTTAAGCGAAATCAATGAATCAACATTGTAGAGGCAAATCCGCAGCTCTCACCCAGCCAGGACTAGCTGTGCTGCTGTTCGAAGGACACCCGTCGAACAAGTTTTCACTTGACTACGCATCCAAGTTTGCGCCACCCCACAACCCTGCCACATCCACCTGAAGCACTGCGGGCGGCAGCTGCTGCAGCTGGATGCGCCTTGCATTTTAAGTTTCCACTTTTCTCCGGGTCTCTGGCTTTTCCTCATTCTGTTGCTGTGCCCCGGAGCCATACGCTTGATTTCCCAACTAAGCACGCAAATGAAGCGTGCGCCCATCAAGGATGCGACTCTATCTCTCTGCGGTTGTCTCTATATCCGTGTACGCGTGCACACACACACACACATACCTGGATACCGTGGGTATGGGTGCGTGAATCCCCCCCCTGCAAAAAGTGAACCGAAGCTAGAGCCAAGGCAACCGCAGAGAGACGGCAGCTCAAACCGTGCTTAATCGTTGAAATTATGCAATTGCCAGGCTGTGGGCAGTGGCCCCGGATCCGGTGCACAGCTACACTGGTACACTGGTACACTGGTACGGAGTGCCTTGAACATGGAATGAAAGTTCTTCTCTGCAAGAAAAGGGAAAGGTTCCCTTCCCCCCCACTGATTAAACAAACTAATTCCGAATGTATCTCATATCTGGGACCTGTATCAGAATGATTCCATGCCAGGCAAACCCCCAAACAAATCAAGGGAGACACTTGCCTGAATTGGGACTGGAAGCCCCTTGGGAGCGGTGGAGATTGGCCCGACACCTCGGCATGTCATCCCATCCAGAAGAGTGTCAGTGTCGGCTCAGGCTCTTGCTCTTGCTCATGTGTTATGCCCACTCACACACCTGACAATCTGGCAGTGGAAGTGGCAGTGGCTGTCGCCAAACTTTATTAGAACCATCTTGACAGCGGTAGCCATGGCTCTGGCCCATAGCCATGGGCGGGGGGAGCGTGTGTGGGCAATTAGCAGATCTCACAGCAAGTTCTGCCACTGCCACTGCCACTGCCAGACCACCGCAGCCACAGAGGTCGCCTATATATATAGGCCAGGCGGCGCTCGCCACAAATCAGTTAGTGAGTTTCGGAGTTTTGTTTTGCGAGTATCTGTGCGATTCCTATTCCGATTCCCATTCTGATTGCGATTTGTGATTTGAGAGCAGATTTGAACGAGCAGAGAGCCAGACAGCGATGGCGGCCACCAGCTACGACAGCATTGAGAGGATTTGGTCGGGGGCGAAGGACAAGGAGTACTACGGTCCGGACATGACGCTCGGCGAGGTGGCCCTGATCATACTGCGCCTCTACTCGGACAAGGTGATGCAGGTGTTCGATCCCACGGGCGAGGAGCTCACCGGCGGACAGCTGCTCGCGCAGAGCCGTCGCCTGGCCCATGCCTTCCAGCGGCTCAAGCTCCAGCGGGGCGATGTCGTGGGCATATCGGCCTCCAACACCCACTACCTCACGGAAGTGGTCATAGCAGCGCTGCTCAATGGAACGCCCATCAATCCGCTGCATCCGCAGTTCGATTCGGGTACGAGCCGACACAGAATCGAAGGATCGATCCCTCATCCGTTTCCGTTTCTGTTGCAGAAACCATGGCCTATATGTACGAGATAACCAAGCCAAAGGTCATCTTCTGTGACCTTGACAACTACGAGACCCTGAGCGCGGTCAAGGACAGCCTCAAGTTCAAGACGGAGCTCATCCTGCTCACCGGCAGCCTGCCGGGGGTGCGCAACATTCAGGATCTGCTGGCCGACGGTTCCCTAGACGATGATGAGAAAAATCTGTAGGTACCCCCACCCCATTTATCCACCCCAGAGACCCGAACCCTCTTCAACCCTTCCTGTGTGTCCTTGCAGCTTTGCCTGCCCGAACCTGAGCGGCGACGACACAGCCTTCATCATCACCTCTTCGGGAGTGACCGGTTTCCCCAAGGGCGTCACCCGATCGCACCGCAGCCTCCTCAACGGCGCCAAAATGTGAGTGGCACATCCTCCGAAAAGCCAGCCCCTAATGCTCCCCTCCTCACTCCCTGCAGTCCCCAGCTCTTCACCTCGGAAACGGTGCTCTTCTGCATCAGTCCGCTCTACTGGGTCAGCTGCATCTTCACGCTGCTCGCCTCGCTGGTCAACGGCTGCAAGCGGGTGGTCACCAACCGCCCCTTCAGCGTGGAGTACTTCGCCGACCTGGTGCAGCGCCACCAGGTGAGCTTCGTCCTCACCGTGCCCCACCAGATGGCCCTGCTGGCCAAGAGCCCCAGCCCCCGGCGGGAGGAGCTGGCGGAGCGGATGCACTCGGTGCGGTCGTTCGTCTGCAGCGGATCGAAGGTTCCGCTGGGGATCTGGCGACAGCTGTACGAGCTGTTGGGTGCCGACAGATTCGCCGTGCTCTACGGCCTCTCGGAGATCGGGGGCATCTCCAAGAACGTGGGCGGTCCGCTGGGCTGCGAGGGCAAGCTGCTGAGAAACGTCCAGGTGCGCATTTTGGATGCGCAAGGACAGGCCCTAGGGCCCAACCAGAGGGGCCAGATCCATGTGCGACTCAGCCAGCGCTGGGGCGGCTACTACCACAATCCGCAGGACACGCAGATGGCCGTCACCCCGGACGGACAGTGGCTGCTGACCGGGGATCACGGCTACTTCGACGACGACGGCTGCCTGCACTTCCAGACCCGCGACACGGACGTCTTCAAGTACAACCACTTCCCCATCTACCCCAAGCAGATCGAGGACGTCATCCACCTCCTGCCGGGGGTCCACGAAGTGGCAGTCTTCGGCGTGCCCGACGAGATCTCCACCAATCTCACAGCCTGCGCCGTGGTCCGAGAGGACAGCGCCCTGGGTCGAGCACTGACGGCCCAGGACATCACTGGCGTCGTGGAGCAGCACCTGAGCGAGGCCTTCCACCTGCGGGGCGGAGTCTTCTTTGTGGCTGGCTTGCCCAAGACCCAGAACCACAAGATACAGCGCCGGAGTATCCTGGCCGGCCTGAACGAGATCACCACCCACCTGTAGACAATGCTTCGATGAGAATAAATGTTGAAATTCCGCTAAGGAAAAGTCTTTTGGTTGGTTCCGGTTTGAGACACGAACACAAAATGAGTCACGACCGAAGGGTTGTGCGGCATTGAAAAGTTTCCATGACATTCGGACCGACCAGCCGTCTGGCCTGTGGGGTTTGATTAGCTCCATCGATGGCTCAATCAGCATCTAATTTGGACGGCTTCGCGGTGTCAACCACGACAACGTCATCTGGGGACGGCGCGGCGTGTCCCCCCAATTAGCAGCTATCGGCTTTTGTTTCCTAGTGGCCCACGGAGGGGGCATATAAAATGGAAATGAGGCGCAGTAAATCACTTAGTTGATCGACGATCGACGATCGTTAGCCGTCGCTGTCGCCGTCGAGCTGGAAAGATGAGCTGTGAGGTGCACTACGATGCCGCCTCGCGCACCTGGTTCGGGCCGCGCGGCAAGGACTTCTACGGCCCCCAGATGACCCTGGGCGAGGTCATCATGCGCGTGCTCCAGATCAACGCCGACCAGGTGATGCAGCACTGCGACCCCACGGGCGAGGAGCTCACCGGCGCCCAGCTGGCCCAGCAGAGTGCCAGGATAGCGCAGGCCTTCAAGCGTCTGGGCCTCCGCCGGGGCGACGTCATCGGGATTTCGGCCAACAACACAACCTGCCTGACCAGCGTGGTCATAGCAGCCTTGCTCCGAGGAATACCCATAAATCCCCTGCATCCGGAGTTCGAGGAAGGTGAGTTTCGGATGGGAAACAATTGTGAAATTATGATAATGGTGCTCCCCTCTTCAGAGACGGTCAAGTACATGTATGACATAACGGAACCCAAGCTGATATTCTGCGATGTGGAGAACTATCCCATCATCGAGGCGGTCAACCAGAGATTGGTCACTCCGGCCACCATCTACCTGCTGAACGGCCGGATCGAGGGAGTGCGAGATGTCAGCGAGCTGCTCAACGAGGACGAGTCCATCACAGCAGCGGCGTGAGTCCTCAAAAAAAAAGAATAAAAATAATTCCCACTGATTAAGCGAATCCTCTAGATATGTGCCCTGCCCCAAGCTCCACGGCGATCACACGGCCTTCATTGTGTGCTCCTCGGGCACGACGGGAATGCCCAAGGGAGTGACCCGCTCGCATCGGAGTTTGCTCTGCAACTGCAAGAAGTAAGCGGAAGGACATCCCATAGTCTGACGATATCTAACGCATTGATGCACTTTCAGCCCCAATACCTACACCAGGGACAGCGTCCTGCTGTCCTTTAGTCCTTTGTACTGGATATCCGGGACGATTATCCTGCTGGCCTCGCTGCTGAACGGCTGCCGGCGCATCATCACCCATCGACCGTACAGCGTGGACTACTTGCTCCGGCTGGTGGCCACCCATCGGGTGACCTTTCTCTTCCTGGCCTCCCACCAGATCGCACTGCTCTCCAAGCACGACGACGACTTCGAGCGGCTGAAGGGCCAACTCGAGTCCGTCCGAGTGCTGATCGGAGCCGGGTCGAAGGTCTGCAAGGCCGTCTCCCGGCGCATGTACGAGCTGATCGGCAGCCAGAGGTTCATCGTCGGCTACGGCCTCTCAGAGATGGGGGGCCTGAGCAAGAACGTGGGCGGCCCGCTCGGCTGCGAGGGCAAGGTCATGCGGAACGTGCAGCTGCGCGTCCTGGACAAGCTGAAGATGCCACTGGGCATCAACGAGGTGGGGATCATCTACGCCCGCCTGCGCTACCACTGGGAGGGCTACTACCGCAATCCGGAGGCCACCGCCCGCAGCCTCAGCCCCGACGGCCAGTGGTTCCGCACGGGGGACATCGGCTACCTCGACAGCGAGGGCTACCTGTACATCCAGACCCGCGACACGGACGTCTTCAAGTACAACAACTTCCAGATCTATCCCGAGCAGATCGAGGAGTTCGTCCTGCGGCTGCCCGGCGTCAGCGAGACCTGCGTCTTCGGGGTGCCCGATTCGGTGGCCACCAACCTCACGGCCTGTGCTGTGGTCCGCACAGCCAGCCAGGAGGGTCAGTGCCTCAGGGCGGATCAGATAAGGGGCATTGTGGAGCGGCACCTGAGCGGCGCCTATCACATCAGAGGAGGCGTCTACTTCGTGGGCAGTCTGCCCAAGACATCCAACGATAAGCTGCAGCGACGCAAGGTCCTCGGCCTGATACAGCAGTTGGGAATTGCGGCTGAATAAAGTTTGATCCTAGATGGCTGACGCTGTGTTTTCCTCCTGGAAGAAGGACTTGCAACCACTGTGCGAGCACCGAAGGAAAGCCAAGGCTTTGGCCTGATGGCTAACTAATGCCGAGTACTCGTACTCAATGAATTTTAATCGAGATTCAAATTGCGAATGCAGCAGCAGGCCCTTGGTGGCCCTCGAAGGACACAGTAGCCCAGCCCATCGCAATAGAGCCATCGCAATGACAAGCAATTTGTTATTTGTGGCACTCCTGTGGCTCCTGCTGCAACTCGAACAGATATTCCACATAAAATGAATTGAAAAATTAAAATTTCAATATGCTGTGGGCTGGGGGCTGTGGGCTGGGGGCTGGGGACTGAGGGACAAAACATACATATTTTATTGGATGCTGTTTTGGGTAGGGTCGGGTAGGGTCGGGTCGGGTGGGACTTTCGTTTCGGCTTCAGTTGGAACATTTTCGACATTTGACAAATGCCGAAATGAAATGCCCGACAAAACACGATTCAATTTGCTTTAACCTCTTCCCTTCTGGCCATCCCATCCCTCCCCGTTTGAATAGGAGCAGTAATAGCATCAGTTAGAGCCAGCTATCCGCACTGTCCTGTCGGTTCTGTCCATGCTGTTCGTCCTGTGAGGGGGTGGAGGTCTGGGCAGTCTGCTAAGCCGTAAAGTAGAGCCCCGCCACATGGTCTGAAATCGGTTCGACGTCGTCTGCATTTTGCATCTAATGCGGATTATCCAGGGGCTTTGCCAACTGCACCCAAGGTGTAAATTGGTGTGCCAGGGATTTGCATGACCAACGACTAGCTCTTGCCTAGTACGAGCTACACAATGAATGAGTATGAGTATGAATGAGCGGCAGAGTGAGTGAATGAATGGCACACAGTTGCTTAACAATATCCGGTTGCAGGAGGAAGGCAAAGGAGGTCATCTCTCTCTCATTCGTTCTACTCGTATTATCACCTTCTTTAATCCATATGCAGAACGGAATGAAAATGCATACCCATTCGAGTATTTCTGTGCATTCGCTAAGTGATTCCTCTATGCCCAGGACCCTGTTTACAAATTCCACTTTAAATGAAAAAAACGACTGCATAAATTTCCATCAATTTCGGTGAATTCTGTGGGATTTTGAATACATCTTTTTGGATAAATATTCAGACTTGACGAAGCAGAAGAACGCATCGATTGAAAGTTGTGAAAAAGAGCGTGTTTTATGGAGAAATTAAATTCAAATTGAATTTATTCAATGCAAACCACATTTAATAATAACAGCATTTCGGCAAACTGCAGTCAGAGTCCACACCCACAAAAAGGACACACTTTGTGCCAGCGCTTTAATGTTTCATCAAGGATATCCGCAGCATATGGAATAATATGTAAACAAGGACAACAATGCCTGCAACTTCCACAATACTCGCAACTGTACCACGGCAGTACCCAGCCCAGTCCAGTCCAGTCCAACCCGACTCGGGACATGGCCCTGTTTTTTTTCGTTGTTGCTTTGTGGCCCATAATTAAACAAGAATTTTCTGTACTCTCAGGGTGGATCTGGGCAGGGAGAGAGCGCGATATAGTCCCGCATATGCCGCGGCGCATGTCCTGGGCCGCGGCGCCCCTGAGCGTGTCCTGCCTCGATCGCTGTGGCACATCTGCCGTGCGTTGATTTCGCCTCAGACCCTCAGAGCCCGCAGAGGGTTGAAAAGTGGTGGAAACTATTGCGACCGTTACTTTCGGCTGTGCCCACTCCCTGCACACGGACACAGACACACACACAGTCACACACCTGGATGATAGCAGTATAATTTAATTTCTATTCAATCTTTATTGCGCTAGTCACTTAAGTTGTGAAGATTATTTGGGAGAGTTTCTTCTTAAAACTTATACTTATATATTAATATTTTGAAAACAGAGCTTATAAATTATTTTCTTTTTATTTTTTTTTTATGATTTTTATTTAATGTGGTGAATTTATTAATTTTAATAACTATCACTTATTTATTAAATATGTTTTAATTTTATTTTGAATTAAAATTTGATACAGAGTCAGATATAGATAGATATAGATATAGATAGATAGTCAGATATAGATGGAGACTTCTTGCATCCTGCCCTTATTATTGGCCATATTTTGGTGGGGCCTCAGTCGAGTGTGGAGACTGCCACATGCGCCGCAGCAGCAATTGTGCTTGCTGCCTGCGACACGCCTCAACATTTGCAGCAGAAACCGCAATAGTCCTGAAGGAAGTACGTCTGCCCTCTCATAAACATGCCTGCCCCTGGCCCTGGGGTCACATTCAAATCAACCTCAAGCTCATGCAATTTTTATGCCACCTGCCACCACCCCTGCCGCCCCCTTTTACACTACAAACTGGCACCTGGCCTGCCTAGAACCGCACGTGCAACTGATGTGTGGTCGTCTCCTGGCCAAAGTCCCCAAAGAGTTACGCAGAGTGGTCAACATTATATCCTGGCTATGGCTGTGTTTGTCAGTTCATTTATACTATATTCTCACCTTGCGGGGGCGGGGCCGGGGGCTGTGTCCCAGCCCCACCCTCTGCCCCCATGGCGGGCCGCCTGAGCATGCATTAACACTCGAGTACTTGGGCATTTATGGGGCTTTTTTATGCGATTTATCTGCTCAATGCGCTCGAGCGTGTCCTGGCTGGCAATGAGGCATAAATTCTTGATTTCACGCACTTTTGATTGATGGCAAAGGACGATGATGGTGCGCCCAGAGCCTCCGAATCTCCCTCCAAAAAATGCCAAAAACACACCAATTTACAATCGAATGCGATGTGTACAAGCTGCGGGCCCCCAAAAAAGATAAACCCACACAATAGAATCCAGCTGTGTGCGGTGGGTGGCGGTGGGTGGTTGGGAGGTGCGACAAAGCGTTCTCGATAAGAGTCTGAATGGGGAAAAAGGTGCATCTCCCGGTCGGTGCCCAAAGGCGGTCCTACATCCGGTATTAGATAAGCCACGAAAAAGGGGAAAGGGAAATCGCATTCAAAGGGAAATCGGCCGGCCAAAGGGCGAACGTTGAATGCCCTGTCCGAGCAGGACTTAAGGCCAAATAAACCTATAGAACCAATCGAATCGTGAATTATAATCGGCATGTATACCCTTCCTTCCAGTGGTAGCACTCGCATTCCTAAGGATGTATAGTCCTTGGACATCCCATTGCGCAGCCCCCGCCTACCTCCGCAGCTGTTGCTGGCATTGTAATTTCCTTGCCACAGGAAGCCCAAGGAGCCTGGGAAGCCCACCACCGGAAAACTTTCTTGGCCCAGAAAAAGGACGCGTGTCCTAACGCCTGCCAGCCGTCTCTCTGGGCCACGCTTCGCAGCACCTACGCAGGGCGGGGGAATAGAGATAGGGGTAGTGGCAGGGCCAGTGGCAGGCGTCTTGCCACACGCCACGCCACGCCGCTGCCGTCGCAGTTGAGCGCGTCTCGGTCAGGGCCCACTGAATAATAGTTCACTTTTCATCGCAGATAAGAAGAAATACAGGCTATACTGGTCTCGTCTCGACTCGTCTCGTAAATAGGGAGCCTGCGCCTCCTGGCACCCGCTCTCTCTCTCTCTCTGGAATATAATTTCTGTAGACACGCAACTGAGGCACACGCCCGGCCTCAACGCCCACGCCTCGACCGCCCACGATTAGGCCCGGCTCTCTGTCTGCCCGGGAATCCATCATTAAATTTCGCCCGCGAAGCAGAGGAAGCAGCACAAGTAGATGGAAAAATCATTTATCCTCGTCCTCGTCCTGGTCGTGGTCCTCGTGCTCGTCCAAGGCTGTTGAAAAGCAGGAAATTCTCACAGAATATTCATGTTTGTTATGCAATACGAGGGAAAAACAAACCCCCTCCCCCCCTCCCAGCTCCAGTACCATCTCCACTCCAAATGAGGGAAGCAGCTTAGTTCATTTGCTGGGAGAAAAATAAGCTTGCCTTTGCTTTATTTAAGCAAATATTTGATATGCCCCCATTCCCTGTGGCACGATGCAGCGGAGCAGCGAGGCAGTGAGGCAGTGGAAGCGTGGAAAGCTTGAAGCATAAATCAATATTTGTCACCACGAATGGGGGCCATCTCCCAGCACAGTTCCTAATCGCATATGAATGCCCGAGAGGGGCTGGCTGGCGATAAGATAGGCCCAGGTGGAGTGGGAGTGGGAGGTGGAGTCGGAGTTGGAGCTGGAGCTGTGCCTGATAAGCGACATGTGTGTGTGCTCAAGGAGTTGGGCCATGGAATGTGTATGTCTCATCATCGTCCAGCTCGCTGGAGCAAGACCAAATCACTTTCTGGAATACCATTACTACAAAAGCTCAGCGCAAATTGATTCCTCTCAGGCATTCCTTTGTTGAATCGCTATCATTATCGTCAGGCACTAATTGACGCCACATGACGCCCAATCCAGGGACCAAGGACCAAGGGCCAGGGACCAGGCTATAAGAACTCACCCAAAAGCTACTGCTGCACTTAAGCAGCTCTCGCTCTCGCAGCATCTAAATTATATTGGCCAGGCCAGGCCAGAGCCTGGCTTACACGGCTCCGACATCCGTTAGAGGCCATCTGGTCGTGGTCCTGGTCCTGGCCTTAGTGCTGCTGGTCCCTGATCCTGGTACTGGTACTGGTCTGCAGCTACATTCAATTAATTTTACACGATGTAGCGAAAATCCAGCCCCAGCCCCAGCCCCAACCAGTCCAGGAACATGAAAGAATATCTTTTGTGCAGGGCGAGGGGCATGCAACAAAACTAACGATAATTTTCCGACCCAGAGGAAGAGACAGAAAGAGAGAGAGGGCGAGTTTAAAGCAAAAACTACGTTGTAATAACATTTTAACGATATTAGCACGAAAAATGTGGCCCGACACACAAAAGCGGAAAGTGGAAAGCTTAACGATGCTAAACGAGTGCAGTCTCCATGCCACCCAGCCAGAAAGAGAGAGAGAGAGAGAGAAATAGAAAGTTGGAAAGGGAGAGAGAGAATGCAATAGCAAGGATGCGAAACACACACACACACATGGAAAAGGGAGAGAGAGGCAGGGCAGGCAGTTGGCTTCGCTTTTGTGGCTACCAAAGAAATCTGCAGCAGCGCAAATTGTTCAAATATTTTGGCTTTGCCACATGCAGCACCCCCCAGCCCATCCCACCCCACCTTCTAACCCCCACCCTCTTTTAGCTGTCTCTTTTCCTTAGCAGCAGAAGCGACAACAATGGGGGAGTGGAGAGAGAAACATTGTTCAAATGCAGCGAGTTGTTACATAATCCACGATGCCTCCAAAACATATGTTATGGCACCCCCTTCCCCCAACTTTGCCCCTCCTTGGGCGGCCACATAATGGCAACGTGAAAAGAGTTCTGTCCTGTTCTGTTCTGTTCTGCTCTCCTTTTGGGCGGCACGGCCTTCTTTAAAGCGCCACTCCGCGAGCTGTCGTCGCATTATATATACCACAGCATAAATCCTCCCCATTCCACACTCCACACCCAAAAACACATTTCTCTCTCCTTCCTCCCAGTATCTGTGCATCTCTCTTCCACCCATTGCGTGCGGGTGGGCTCCCAAGTTTATGCAATGTTTTTTTTCGCTTGTTTTGCGGCATTGTCAACAGTTTTATTTTCTTCTTTTGCCCCTTCCCCCGCTATCACCACACCATCTCTCCCTCTCTCTCACTGTCTCACTCTATTTTCCATGCTTTTCTTTTTGGCTTGTTAATATAAAGCAGGCGCCACTGCCTCATTGTTGTTAATGCCATTGTGGCTGTTGTTGTTGCCGCTCTGCAGATAGGCCAGCCCGGCATCACTGTTGTTATTGTTGTCGTTGTTCAACACTTATAAATTGTATGATTTTTCCCAAGCGCAAGTTTAAACAACAATGTGCGTCAAGTGAAGCGTGTATGTGGGTGGGGTGGGGTGGGGTGGGGTGGTGAGGCGTGTGGTTGAGCATGTGCGCGTGTTCGCGTGTGTGTGTGTGTGCAAGGCGTTAAAACAAAAGTCAACAATGGGGCTCGAGTGGCTGTCTCTCTTTCTCCCCTCTCTCTCTCTCTCCGCGTGTGTATGTGCGCAAGCTACTAAAATAGTAAATTATGACAATGCTCACACACACACACACATGCATGCATATGTGCACACAACAAAAGCTGCGAGGTGAGGTGGTGTGGGGGCCGCCTGCATCCATACCCTTGAGACAAGCATAAACGCGCTGTATTATGTTGGCGCCAAGTGCCTCTGAACTTTGCCTTCAGCTTTGGCTATGACTTAATAAGCAGCAGCCCAGTCCCACAGTCCACTTGAAAGGGAGAGCACGACAGAACACAAGCAAAGGAAAATTCATGATAATGTAACGGGATTTGGATCATGCATATGGTCAAGGCTTGTTAAAGGGAGACGGCATGATAGAGAGCCAGCAGCAGGTGATGTGCAAAGGGAGATAGCAGCGAAGAAGACCTTGCCAAATGAAGATGGCACGAAGAAGAACAAGAAGGCAAGAGCTTGATTAAATGGAATGAGACACAGAGTGACACATCACACATCTCTTGTCTTGTCTCATCTCTTTGCTCTCCCTCTCTTTGTGCCGCGCTTCGCATTAGCTAATGCAGCGCCAGCTAAAGCACTGCCCTGGCTTCTTGCTTCTTGCACTGCTTCCAAAAGCTCTCTGCGACAGCAACAATGTCAATGCACTTCTCCGCTGATAAGGGAGCGCAGCGCAGCTGCAGAAACTTTAGAGCAGCCAGCCGCTGGTTCCGCCGCCCGGACAACGGACCCAAGGTAAACATCTAACTTTACTTGTTGCTCTGCCGCTGCTGCTGCCTCTGTCACTGGCTCTGCCTCTGCTGGCGTCACTGTCGTTTTGCTATCTTTCTTGTGCTGCTGCTGCTGCTATTACTCTGGCTATGCTGTGCCCTTGCACGGGGCATGCTTGGTTTGGCCAGGTGTTGGTAACGCAAAGAAGAACACAGATGAATTGCAGAAAAGTTACTCCACCTGGAATTAGTATACATATTAAAATATAATTAGTAGAATTTATGTACGTATCTCACTTTTGATTCGCCAGGGTATCAAAACTTCGGCCCCCTGAGACACCATTTATTCTCTTGCTGTCTTTGTGATTTCATTGGGTGTCGTTAAATTATTTTCTTTACTGCTTTGGTATGCTCTTTATATCGCTTTCTGATGACACAGTCGCGGCGCCGACAGCGACAGCGACGCCGATTGCGATAAGGAAAGGAGCAGAGCCGCCTAGCAGCAGCTAGAAAAAGCTGAGGAAGCGCAAAATGCAATTCGAGGCGCCTGCCAGGAGTCGAATTTCCGCTTCGATTCGAATGTCTGTTTCGCATTTATTCTCCCTCTCTCCCATTCTCTCTCTTAGGGTTTTCAGCCAGCTCGGCAAATCGAAAGGTGAATCGGCGCTGTCAGAGAGACAGTTAATCACGGTGCGATCTCTCTTTCTTTCAGAGTTTGCAAATAAGCGGGTGACTCATGTCAGGGAGATACAGTCTTTAAAGAGCTCTTTGAATTCATGCTGCAAATATGTGGTCGAAAGTCTCTTTTTTGATAAAATAAATATATCTCCCACCAATAGAGCGATAATACCCAGCATTTCCCTGCGATTTGGTGACTGTTTACATATAAAGCCGCCGATGAGTTACATCTGGGTAGGGTTCCCATATCGCAAATAGTTAAATGTTCTTCTTATTTGTTCTTATTACTCATCAATACCTATCACCCCATATAGTATTTCGTTTAGGTTTAATTACTTAAGGAACCCAAACATGCCCGATTTGTCAACAAACCAGTCCTAAACGTACAGTGCCTGCTTACCATATCGTAATCTGTCCGTTGTGCAAGTCTGATAGCATTCCGTTATGGGAAAAGCGAGTTATGCCTGGGCTAGGTTATGAACTCTGCGTCCCACTATTAGTGCGGTCTATAAATAGCCAACAAATGCATTTGCCCATAAATTTTACCAACGCTGCATATCGAAAATGTTTGCTCCGGCGATAATGCCCGACTTAATTACTCATGAGGGTGGGAGCGGGAGAGGGATAGAGCCAGAGCCAGAGCCACCGGGGGGTGCAGACAGCTGGCAGACGACGCGACATACAGGGGCACAAATGCACTTAAGTTTTCTTTGACTCTTGTTGTTTCGGGGGGTGAATGCGAGGAGGAAGTCGTGGCATAGGGCACACATCACTGCCGAAGAGAGAAAGAGCTGGTATGCGATTGAGCAATTGAACGGTAACTCGCACACAGCACTGAGTACAGTGGGGCGTCGCTATGTAAACGAAAGGGGTTGTACTGTCAGCAATCCAATCACAGCTCACATCTGTCTGCTGCTAGCGAGGGCTCACTGTGCTGCAATCGCAGACTAGCTCGCGCCAAGGCCTGGCAGCTGCTCTGGCGCATAGAAATCGGTTCGGGTCCCAGTCACTGCTCATTCCACTCGTTCGGGCTCCGGGGATAATTGCTGCCAAACGAAGTGACATTTCTCCGTGCGCCTCTAACAATCCTTTGTGCCGTCTGGGATTTCGACTCATTCTTCTCCTTCAGCTGTAGCTCCAGCTCCAGTTGTAGTTGTTGTTTGTTGTTGTAGCCGTGCAAATTTACAGAACGCGAGACAGACAGACAGACAGAATTTATGTTTTCTGTGTCCTGGCGAAGGAAGTGGAAAGGAACTGTTTGCGAGGCAGCTGCATCAGCTGCTCGTGCTGCCCCGAGACCGAGACCCGTGGATTTGGTTAACGTGACAAAAATACATTGATTACATTTTTTGTTACTTGCACTCAGGTCTCGGGATCGGATCTGCTCCCAGGACGAGTACTCGTATTTCTGGGCGCACGTCCGCACACTCGGCACATTTGTCAATGCAGCGCCGGCACAGGACAAACATGTAAACATCTTGCACGTGGAATCCATCCCATCCCATCCCCGTGCAGCCCGTGCTAGCCAGGACTCTAGTCCTCGTGTCGCTGGGGTCTTTGAACTGACAAATTACATTGACAACGAACGGGTGGTGGGGGGAGGAATTCCTTTCATGTGCACTCTGAACTTTTTTGGAGCGTCTCTTCCTCTCTTTCTGCAGCTCCTCCGCCTTCTTTTCAGTTGTGTTTTCGGGTTTAATTTGCTTACAGTTGCCCCGCACGACACACGCTCTGTGCTGCCTCCCATTCCAACTGTTTTTACTACTTTCGTAATTTGGAAATTGCTTGAAATTGTCAAAAGCAATGTGTAACACAGAAGTCGAGACGGGAAGACCAAAGCGACTCTTTAGATACCCTTACATACCGATTTTAATGGTACATATGATATGATTCAAAAGTAGGAGTAAGAGCAAATAAATACTTTAATTTCCCCCTTGCAAACCACTCAAAAAAGTTATGGTACCCTCTTGTAGAGTATTGGAAAACGTGGGCTGCTCTTCATTGCCCAGAGGTGGGCGATCATCACCCACTTTTCTCCAAAAACTTTTGCACCAATTGTTCAATTGCCTAATTGATGTCGATTACTGTTTCGTGAGGGGGTGGCGGGAGGCGAGTGTGAAAAATGATTGTTACGAAAGCCCTGGGCCATATACTAGTTTTATCGATTCAGATCGATCAGGAATGAGTCGCCCTAATACTTACAACACTTTTACCTGGCCCTTGGGCTTTTCGTGGTAATCTTATCAGCGTCCAAAATGGACAATCGGAGCCGCTCTGCTTGCGCAATTTGTCCATGTTGCAACGAAAAGGGGTGCGACGGCTCCCAAGAACAACCCTCCCGAAGACGGGTCCTCTAGCCCTAGAAATTTGCATTCAATCGGAACAGAAGGAAGAGACAATCAAGGAAACAAATCTCAGACAGCTGCGCATGCCTAGAACAGAGACAGACAGATCGAAATCAGAGAGAGAGTGAGAGAGTGCGAGAGAGATCTCACCTTCGAAGTGCTACCGGTTTCAAACAGCTGTGTTAGAGTACAGAGAGGGAGTCGTGAGGGAGCGGCAGCAAGAGCGAGAGAGTGATAAGAAACCGAAACAGAAACAGACACAAAAATAAATCCACCACCAACTACTGCAACAACCACACGAAGAAACAGCAGCGGGAGCGGCGGGGCGACAAAGCGAACAATGCGCTGCATTATGCGAAACGTATGTACAAACGTATGCGTTATGATTAAACAAACAACAAGAGCTGGCAGGGGTGAGAGAGAGAGAGAGAAAGCAGCAGCTGCTGATAGTGTGAGCGCACCCCAAAGTATATTGATAGAGGGTGAGGTCCCGTTATTTGTTCTCAACGCTCTGTGGTGTGATCGCTCTCTGGGGAATCGCATTGCGTATTGCCAAGTTGTATGTTTTAAATTTAAGGTAGATAGTGGTATTGGTAGATGACTGGACTGCCTTACCTTTTCTCAATATACCTTGCACCCAGGTAATGTCGACTGCGAGTGCGCGAAGCCGCCCGTATTCGAATCCGAGACGCCGCATTCGACTCTAAACACTCAAACAGCGCAGATCGTCCGGCAGATCGTCGTGAGTTTTTCGTTTCTTCTCTTTTCCGTTCGCGTTTTCGTGTTTAAGTTATATGTTTACCGTTTGTGCAGTGTAGAACTATTTAAGCTTCTTGTGGGTGACGGCGACACCTACAGCCCCCACCTGACACACTCCCCCTCCCACTATCTACGCGAGTGTTTGGTGACCAAAACTAATCAAATGACACGTGCTTGAAATATAAAATTTACTATCTATCCCGCACTCGGACGACAACAACGGAGCAGCAGTAAACGGGGGATTACCTCGGCATTGTTTATCGAATATCAAAATATAACAAGAAAACGGTAAGTCGTACCGCCATTAAATCGAATAAGGAATGTGCGGAAACAGAGAAAAACACAGGCATAAACATCTACAACTGTTTATGGCCTCTCCCTCCCCACGGTGACCCCAATCGGCCCTTATCAATAAACTCACATATATTAAATACAATTTCGCATACGCCCCTTGTAATTAAATACATCAACGCCCCCCATCATTACCCCAATAAACTACAGTGAAAGCTCTCTGGGATGGCCCCAAGGATGTGTGTGTTAAATGTGATTGCAACCAAAGTGCGACTCCTGTACAGTGTACACTGTCCACCAAGTGCTCTTACGCTTTGTCTTGAGATTTGTTTTTTGGAGAGGAGTTCTTTCGGATCAGAGATCTGGGTTTGTGTTTATGACTCAGGAGCGTCCAAGCGTCGCCACATTATATGTATCTTGGCGTTGTTTTTGTTGTGTCGCGGAATGTTCTTCATAACGTAGATCCCCAGATGAGTCATGAATGAGCTTTGTGGGGTGTGGGATACCTGTTGGGGGATACAGCTGTTGGATATACATACATATGTAGTAATTGTCGGCGGGGTATAGAAGGTGACTGATCTGCGGTCGTGTATGGGGGGTGGCTGTGAAGTGACTAAGCAAAGGCTTTAGATAATTTTAATTGGGTTATGTAAGGGACAGTCTCGGATATGTGTGGATATGGGTTTGAAAGATATGGGGCAGCCGCAAATCAGACTCATGGCTCATGGACTCTCCGGTAAACATCAGAGCTGGAGTGACCTATTTATTTGGTATATTAAATGCGAATCTTCCATCTATTTATTCTAATCGAAGGCGGACACTCGATTAAAGACCACTTTGCAGCCGTATCACGGCTTCAATTGAGCGGCCGACGATGGCTCCATTAGAGTGTTAAATGCTGGACATTAGAGTGGCCCCTGGGCACGCATTGCTCCATCCAGCAGGCAGGCAGGCAGGCAGGCAGGCACAGGCCGAGGTGTTATTAAGGCCTGACTACACGCCCCGCTGGCAGAGAGCGGTTCCAGCCATAAACCAGTCTAAAGTCAGTCACCTGTTGCCGACCATCCACTCCATCCACTCTCCACTCAGATCGATATCAATGACAATTGGTGTCGTCGGCAGCTACCGTTAGATGGGGAAATGCCAAAGCACTGATGATTGTCTAATTGAATGGGATTAATGTTTAATTTGGCTTACTTTATTGATTTTCCATTGAAAAGCAATGAAATGTCAGGCCAAAATGCCGCCGCCATCGCCCTAAATGGGGGGCGAACATTCAGGTGGTGGACTGTGGAGAGGAGGGGGTTGTGGTGGGGCTTGGATTGAGTGTTATTGTTGCAATTGCAATTCGAGCTTTGTTCTCGCCACTCGATTGTGCAACAAAGGCAGAGTTCTATTTAACAGTCATTTGTCAATTGTTTTATGGTTAGTGTAGCCCCTATAATTATCCATTTTTTTTCGCTGATTCTTATGTGCACTGTTGTGACTCATCCCCATGCCAACCCCCACCCCCACCCCACCGCGCAGCTACTACTATTTTTACATAATTAAACGAATGCTTAAAATCTGATTTATTATTTAATTGTTTGCCACTCGAACGACAACAATTAATTATGCAATAACAATAACAGAAATATACAAAAAAAATGCTCGAATAAATAAATAATAATTTCTTTATAATCAATGCAACAGCTGCCACAGCAGAGAGGAGGGTTGCACGGTGGGAGGGGGAGGAGTGGAACAGCAATTAAAATTTATTACGCGTATTTTGCATTTATTCCATTTTAATTTGTCATTTAAATGTCAAAACTATTAAAATGATTATGGGCCAATGGCGGATTAATCAATGAACACTTTGGCTTCGGTTATCCATTCAATTTCGATATGGTTTTGCCTTAAATTTCGGTTAATTAAGCGGGAGTCATAAATGCAGACAGGTCCTCCCCATCATTCCCAACAAGTGCCTCTTCAGACACGTGTGCCATTCAATCATCGTCCTCCCCCTCTTCTGCCCTGCCCTGAATGCACATTAACTTAATTGTTCTTATTAACAATTGCAGTTTGGCTCTTTTCCGTTCGCTGAATGCAGTTTTTACGATACAATTTCGAATATATTACAACATTTTCAACGAGGCAGAACTCACTTTAAGTTTATTATTCCATTCTGCTTTCCTCTTGCATACTCTTTCGTCGGGTAATCCTCCTTTTACCAGTCATAATTATGACTTTCCATAGAAACTATCAATCTGAGCGGTTAGGGTGTCCAACGTTTCGGCCTCTAGATGGGATTTCTTTGTTGTTTTCTTTTCGTATCGAGAAATTATCTTCGCTTTTGTCGGGGGATATTTGAATAGATATCACAAGTGAGGAAAAGTTCCGTTAATTGTGATTGTCTGCAGTCTCTGTCCCCTGCTCCTCCCTCCGTCACTCTCTGGGCCCCGTGTCTCCTTAAAATACTAATTGGAGAATAAATTTAAAATTCGTTTAGGCCAAAACTTGTTCGCTAACATCTCCATTCGGCATGTATTTGCATATGAATTCTGTTTGCCTTTCGGTTCTTAATTAATGAAAAGCAATCATCACATTGATGGATTTTTGGGCACGGAATTTGAAATGAAATAATCTGCCTCTTCGATCTGTTAAGCACTCAATGTACATCAATTTTTACACTATTAAACACACGTCCAATTAAAATCAATTTGGGAATTGCCGGCCAAACAATTTTAATGCCATTCATTGGCTCCTCGCCTTGGCCTCTAATGAGCGTCGTCTATTTGAATTACTCATGGCTGGTGGCCATAAATATCGATTAAGGGGCGGTTCTTAATCAGGAACGGAGACGGGGCGTGCTAATGAGGCGTCCAGTGTCCATTCCACCCCCCTGCCCCAAAAAACGGTCAGACCGCGGCGTGGGGGAGTCGGGTCGGGTCAGCTCCTTGGCGGGCTTCAGTTCTGCGGTGGCTCTAATCTAATTGGATTATTCCGCCGCTGGCTAAGAGGTGTCTCTAATTAGATTTTCGCATTCCATTTGCACGTATAGCAATAATTTTTCAAAATTAAATTACCAGTATCTTTCTACACGCGTCCGAATACATTCTACATGTTCCTCTATGTAATGCTAGAGGGCGCTACTTGTTTGCAGCTTAACAGCACTGCACACCAACCTGTTCGATATATATCGCGAACTGCGCGAACGGCTTGATTAACCCATTGTCGACCGATGGGTATTAAAATACACTCCACGAAAATGCCGAATATTAAAGAAATTTAGCGTAGATCAGGAAGGATATCGTGGCCGTTTTCTTAAGTAAAGATGAAGGATCGGTTGGATCTACAAGAAGAATTCACAAACATTATTCACCTGTTTAAATAGAGGGGGCAAGATGGGCTAAGTTTACTTTTGTCATCGGTCACAAACGGTCTCACAAAAAATTATTTTAACTGCGCGGACAGCCCTGTGCTCATGGTATGTTAAGAAATAGGGTGGATTTTACCTTGCAAGCATTGCAGTTTCTCTGCCGTTTTGCCTGTTGTCCATACCCTCTTTTTCCTCGATTTATTGTACCTGCGCTAACGACTTGGACCAGCTGTTAAATGCGAGAAAATATAAAACAAAAAAAGTTGTTAATAAAACTCGAGAATCGGGCGGAAATTCCAGTGAAATTTCGTTGTGTTTTTCGGCGATCGTGTGAGTGTCCGTTCGTGTGTGTGGTGTGTGTGTTCACGTGGAAAAAACGCCAAAATGCGCTGGCCGCAGCGGCTTTGAATTTGCAGGAATTTGTAGATTGCCGCAAGTGACGTCATCGGAAGTCTCATCTCCGCACACATACATAGGCACAGAGAACTCGTTGAGATTGCTGTAGAAAAATAATGAAATGAAAGCAATCTATCAACGTCGGCTGAAACCGGTATTCGAAAAGGAAATATCGCCCAGAAAGACAACCACACGAGGGAAAGGAAGAACCACCCCAACAACAAAACATACAAAAGGAGGAGGAGAACAGAACGCGCCTTGATCGTCAGCAGATACACAACGAGAGCGAGCGGAAGGAAAAGAGAGAGCGAGAGAGAGTAACATTGCCTAAAATTGTATTTACTGCTGGATTTCGTCGGTCTGTCTGACCTTTGCAAACAACAGCCCCCCCTTCCCCTTCTCGAGCAGTTGCTGTGTAAGTATGATAATTCAACAAATGGAAACAGCAAAGCGCTTTAATTGCAAGCTCATAAAAAGAAAAACTATGACCCAAGGCGAACCAGCAAAAAAAGCAACAGAAACAACAACCAAGATCTAACAGCTCTTTCAAGGCTCTGTTAGGGTTAACAGAAATGTCTCAGTTACAGAAGCATTTACAGCCAATGGGTTTTTTAGTTTATTAATTAAACAATCAGCGATGATATTAATAATTATATGGCTTATCTGACTTTGGCAGAAGATATACGCATACACATGCAGCTACAGATATAGCTAAAGATATAGACATGTATTTTTAATTCATTCACCAAACAAATGTAGAGGGGAAAACTTTCCGTTGTTATTGAACAAAAAAAGATGAAAAGCAAAGATATATATGTATGTACATATAGGAGATGCTGTTGTATCCGCGTTGGCGACAATTTACCAAAAATAAACGCACACGAGCCAGCCGACAGTCCGCACACCCGACCCCCCTGAAAAGCGCGCCCCTGCCTAGCCATATTTTGGTTTCATTTTCCACTTTTCCGAAACAAGCTGAAAATATAACGACTTTGCTATAATAAACAACATTTGGATTTATTTTGCCTTAATTGTTTGTGTTTTTCGAAAACGTTTGCCATTGATTTGTTTATTCGAATTTCGAATGAGTGTAGTGTGTGTGTGTGTGCACGCTCGTACGTGTTAGGACGTGTCTGCCGGACGGTTTGTGTGTGTGTGTGTGTTGTGTGCGAGCGTGTGGAATTCCCATGTGCAAACAATCAAAATTATGAGTTGCATATCGGTTTTATGGTTTTGGCAATGGCCGCAAAAATGGTGACCCCGTGATGGGAATGCATTTCCATAGTTGGACAGTTTGGGAGCGACTCCATGCAGTTTTAGCAGCCCTGTGTGCTAATTGCTTTTAATTGAAGATAAAAGAAAACGTTTGCCTTGATGTTTCTGTGGCTTTTGTTGCTAGTTGCGTAAACAAAAGATAAGCTGCAAATTCCTGATAGTCTGGAACTGCCTTCCACGAACGGGTGGGAGTGGGAGGGAGAGCGTAGTTCTGTGCTCGATGCAAAGCAATGTTCGATGAGGGCGAACGTGACAATTGTTGCCTTGGCTTAATCACCCCCTCTCACTCACACTCACACTTACTCCCACTCCCAGTCATGCATACACCCACTCACACAATCACACACAGAGAGAGACAGAAAGAGCTGCAATTGAATGCGCTGTTGCTTTTTGTACAGTTTGAGAAGCACTGCAACATCCGTTTTTCTTTTTCTTCTTTTCTTCCCCCCCCCACAAACATTCCAACCGCAAAGCAGAAAGGGAGAGAGAGAGAGAGGGAAAGAGAGAGAGACAGATTGATGGATACCCGTGTGGAGCTCGAACTCCGGTCCATGGGCGAGGAGAAACTGAAACCGGAACTGCGCCTGCAACTTGAGGAGCCGCAATCGGATCCCAAAATGCAAACCGAGTCCGAAGCGGAGCTGGAGTTGGATGAGGGAGAGCCAGAGCAGAGGCATTTGCTGACCCCCAATCATGTGACCAGCAGCTCGGTGAACTCCATCCATGACCTGCAGGCCAGCCCCAGGACGCCGACGCCGACACCGACACCCACAACGCCGCCACCGCAACTAAATGTCCTGCCCGGCACCTCCAGACAGCTGTTCCGGGACGCGGCCTTGGCCCACGGAGGCCTGGAGTCGACGTCCCTGCTGCAGCAGGAGCTGCAGAGCATCGCGGCCAGCCAGACGCCGGCGAACAAGCTGCGGAGCGCCAGTTCCACGCTGGACGCCAGCGTGTCGCGCAATCCCTCGACCTCGGGCGGGAAGCAGGACAAGAAGAAGATCGGCCACCGGCGCGTGGCCGAGGGCGGGGAGGTGACCTACAAAAAGATCCAGTCGAAGCAGATCATGGGCTCCATCCAGCTGGGCATCCAGAACACGGTGGGCAGCCTGGCCAACAAGCCGAAGCGGGACCTGCTGATGAACGACTTCTGGGAAATGGAGACCATCTCGTTCCCGCCGGACGGCTCCTCGATCACGCCGGCGCACCACTACAGCGACTTCCGGTTCAAGGTGTACGCCCCGATAGCCTTCCGCTACTTCCGGGACCTGTTCGGGATCGCGCCCGACGACTTCCTCATCTCGATGTGCGCCTCGCCTCTGGTCGAGCTGTCCAACCCGGGGGCCTCCGGTTCGATCTTCTACCTGACGGACGACGACGAGTTCATCATCAAGACGGTGCAGAAGAAGGAGTGCGAGTTCCTGCAGAAGCTGCTGCCCGGCTACTACATGAATCTCTCCCAGAACCCGCGCACGCTGCTGCCCAAGTTCTTCGGACTCTACTGCTTCCACTACAACTCGAAGAACGTGCGCCTGGTGGCCATGAACAACCTGCTGCCGTCGGACATCAAGATGCACTGCAAGTACGACCTGAAGGGCTCCTCGTTCCGGCGCAAAGCGTCCAAGGCGGAGCGCCAGAAGGCCAGCCCCACGTTCAAGGACCTGGACTTTGCCGAGCACCATCCGAACGGCATCTTCCTCGAGACGGACAAGTACAACGCGCTGATGCGCACCATCCAGCGCGACTGTATGGTCCTGGAGAGCTTCCAGATCATGGACTACTCGCTCCTGGTGGGCATCCACAACCTGGACATCGCGGCCAAGGAGAAGCGGGAGGAGCGCATCCGGAATGCGCGGGCCAAGCTGCAGCGCAAGGAGAGCGCCGCCCAGACGGCCTCCTCCAACGCCCACCTGGACGACGACGCCCCCGAGGCGGACCAGAATCAGCTGCATGCAGTCGCCTCCTACGCCTCCATTCCGGGCACCTCGGGGGCGGCCCTCAATCGGACGCGCAGCATGAACCGCCAGCGCCTGGTGGCCCATTCCACGGCCATGGAGTCGATCACTGCGGACATGGACGTGACATTGGAGGAGGACGAGGACGTGCCGTCCGGCGGCATTCCCGCCCGATCCGAGAACGACGAGCGGCTCATCCTGTACATCGGCATCATCGACATTCTGCAGTCGTACCGCCTGGAGAAGAAGCTGGAGCACACCTTCAAGAGCATCCTCTACAACGGGGACACGGTGTCCGTGTGCCGGCCCTCCTTCTACGCCAAGCGCTTCCAGGACGCCATGGCCAAGCAGGTGTTCAAGAAGACGCCCACGTTCCCACTGAAACATTCCCCCTCCAAGCGCAAGACCTCGGCCAGCCAGCTCCTGCGCACCCCCCAGGCGCGCACGCCGGCCCAGAGCACTCCAGGCGGCGGTTCGGGACGACCGGGTGTCACCACCATCACCATGATGTCGGGCATGTCCACGCCCCCGCCAGCCTTCGACGACATTTCCGAGGAGGACATCACTGCCGCCTCCAGCACAACGCTGCAGAATCGCAGCCAAACGAACAACAATCACGGGGAGCCGGAGCTGGGACGCGTCTCTGGCGGCGGAGGCGGTGGCAGTGGAGAGCCGAGCAGCACCTACCACACCCAGTACTCGTACGACAGCTCCGGTCGCACCGGCAGCGCCCTGAACAGCGACTTTAGCGACGACGAGTCCTCGGTCTCCAGGTCCCGATCGCCGCTGCAGCAGCAGCGCAGTAGTCATCGCCTCACCAAGACCAGTGTCCAGGTGACGACGGTGGGCTATGTGGAGGAGCAGCAGCAGCCTCAGCAGCAGCTCTCCATCGCCGGCGTCCAGGTGGTGCATGCGGACACCAATGGGAAGGTCGCCACCACCAAGACGGCCCTCATCCAGGCGCCCAGCTACACGTCCACGCTGGTGCTCAACGATTTGCCGCACTGAAAAGGGGGAGGGATGAGGGGCTTCCAGGCTACCTGAGTGTGCCTGACTGTGCGTATGCGTATGCGTATGTGTGTGTGTGTGTATCTGTATGTGTATGTATGTGCAACCGATTCACTCGCGTGCCTTCCACTCTTTTGACTTTGTTGCAAAAATTGTGTGTTTCGGCGCTCGTTTATCTTGATTAAACGAAAACGAATATACGTATACTCGATATTAAAATTTATGTGGCGCCTCTCCTAATTGGCTGCCACCCCGCACCCGCACAGACACAGACAGGGGGAAACAAATGCTTACCGTTTGGCCCATTAAAATGTATAATAATTATTGTATTTTCTTTCATTCTATTGTGGTGCGACAATTTTGTAATTCGTTTTTTCATTCTATCTTTTCAATGACTATTTTTTTGTGTGGAAATGAGGGAAATGGAGGAAATGGAACAGCGAAATATAGCCAAAACTCAGTTCAGTTGCTGTCTATGTTTGTGTGCGTCTGTTTCTGATTTTCTGTATTATAAAGTGCGTTTACCTATTCTAAGAGATGCTCATGTGTAAATACATAATTAACGAGAATAAATCTATATATTTTACATAACTGAATGTAACCTGTGTAAGAGGCACGTCTGTCTCCATAGAGCGAGAGGGAGAGAGCTATTAAAGCGTCGACATTGTCGGACTATGGCTCCGGCCATAAATCACTTAATGGTTTTCAATATTGGTATTAAGTATCGTTAATTTTTATCGCCTTGCAGCATTGTTAAGCCTCTTTCGGCCAGCGGCAATTGTGGAGTATTTATTGGCCGCGAGCAGAGCGGATTTATCCCAGACAGGACTCTTACCATGGGATGGGACAGGGACGGGGACTGGGACTGGGAGTGGGACTGTGACTGAAAGAGCTCTTCATTAATTAGCCCATGGTCCATGGACATTGCTTTTAATTTATATACCCTGCAGAGTGGTGAAATGCGGGGATATGCATCAGTGTGCTCTCTTCTCAGAACGAGTGTACCATACATCAGTTTTGTACGGTATCTACAGTCGAACTTCTCTATAACGAAGTTTTCTATATATATCTGCATTTTCGTTCAATTTTCAGTGGGTTTTTTGGGTTATGGCAGGAAAAACTCCATGAGCTGTTTGCACCCTGAATTTTCAGCAGAGTTCTGAATTTGGCAAGAGGTATCTGATAGTCGACCCGCTCATTATCCGAATTGGTGGCATGCAAATTATGGAAAAAATACGTTAGAAATTTTTTAAATTTAATTTAAAACCAACCAAAACGAATCGAAACCAAACGAATGGGCTGGCAAATATTTGCTGCGTTTTTTGTTGTTGTTTTCATAGAAGTTTGAATGCATTTTGTGTACTAATTGAATATAATTTTAATTAATTGCTTAATGAATTCAATAACCGCACCCTGGGGGCGGGGTAAAAAGTAAAGAGCCTAAAAAAATGTATCGTCATGTTGTTTGCTTGAAACAAGCACTTTGTCAATATTTGTGCCACCAGGAGAGGGGCAAATGGAGAGAGGGCAGGGGGCATGGGGCATGTGGCATGCAAAATCAACTTGCCCACTCATGCATAACACAAATAGTTTGTAATACTCCACGGAGGAGCTGCAGCATTGTGTAATTATGGCCATAAACAAACTTTAATAAATTTGTAAGCTGCAAAGTGCGAAAACCACGGCACGGCACGGCACGGCACAGCAGCATAAAACAGCATAAAATAGCATAAACAAATGAAAACCGAATGCGAAATTCGACTCTACTCTGCATTCTGCTCTCTGCTTTCTGCTCTCTGTCACACGAAAATTGTTTTCCAGGATAATTAGTTTATTTCATTTGCATAATAGAGAGCCATGCCCCCAACCCAGAATATTCCTGTGGTGGTGTACAGTACTGTCCAAAAATCGTTTTCATTTACATTTAAATTTACATATACCGTTACAACTGTTACACGCAGAGACTCATCGCCAGGTGTCGCTCTACAGATTTCAGGGGGGAAAATCTACATAAATGCCCACAATTTGGGAGTGGGAGGGTGGGGGTGGGGGGCATTCACATCAATTATTTGGAAATTATTGCACAATAATAGGAGCAGAGAGGGGGGAGTGGTGAATGCTTCTGGGCCATATGCCAAATGCCATTTTGATGGCCAAAATGTGGACTCAACTTTTGGCTTGGCTCTCTCTCTCCTTCTCGCCTTAAACATTGCTTAAATGTACATTTTAAATTGGAAATGTTGGGGGTATTCAGGTGGCGGCAGGGGGCAGCAGGGGTGCTCGGGTCGCAGGGCATTTCATTGATTAAAATAATGATTTGTATCGGTTCGGGGCGGAAATTTAATTTTTTCCAGCGGATATTAAGGCAATGCTCAGGCATGTGTGTGCATCCTCTCCCCCCCTCGCTGGCCCACTGCGAGAGTGCTGTCTGCATGGGGATGGTGGGGGATGGTGGGGCAGGGGGAGAAGGGAGGCGAATGACCCCTGGAGTTGTGAAGTCTGGAAATCGACGCAGGAATCGAGGCGGCAATTGCATTAAATTTAATGAATTTAAGGCCATTCCATTAAATGAACGAGGCCAATTTATTTAATTGATGAACATCACTGATTTCTCCTCTCCTTCCCCTCTTCACAGGCATGTCCTTCCAGCGGAGCTACAGCAAGGTGTGGTGGGGATCCGACAGCCAGGAGCACTCGTCGCTGCCGTCGCTCTCGTCCCTAACCAGCGGCGGCTTCTATTCGCAGTACAGCAACAGCAGCAGACAGCCCTCGTCCCTCCTGGGCAACCTGTCCTGCATCCAGGAGGTGGAGGATGAGCAGAACATCTCCAAGATATCGTCGTGGCACAAGCAGGACAGTCCCGGCAGTCTGCGCAGTCAGGTGAGGACATGATTCGAAGGAAATTGAGTCGCAAGGCATCGATCGAATTAGCTTTTCGATATCAGCGGCTTCTCCATTATTGCCCATGCTAATATTCAACTTTTCTCCTTCGAATGGATTCGCAGGATTCGGGATTCTCGGACAATGAGGAGTCCCACCAGCTGGTGCTGCAGCAGCAACAGCAGCAGCTGCAAAAGGAGACACAGCAAGAGCAACAGACGCCCACGGCTTCGCCCGGCTCCGGATCCGTCCGTTCCGTGGCCACACCGCCCACTGTGGTCCGGAGGGTGGGCAACTCCGCCTTCTACTCGCCGCTGGTCAGCGTTACGCGCCGCATTTCGTTCACCAGTGGACAGAGGACGCCCAAGGCGGCCACAGAGGCGGACGCCGGCGTGGATGTGGAGCTGGAGGCCAGCCGCAGTCGTCTGTTTGATCAATTGGACAGCCTGAAGCTGGACGACGAGGCAGAGGAGGGGAAGGACACTGCCACCGAGTCGGGCACGCCGCCACGTCCGGCCATTCGACGCCGCAGGCGCTTGGCTCGCAAGCCCAAGCCCGAGCCGGAAGAGCTCTCGGCCAGCGAGGACGAGGATGTGAAGGAGACACTGCCGCCGTACAACAACGAGACCGTGTATCTGGGCGAGGCCCCGCCGCCGTACAACAACGAGACAGTGACCTTTGGGGGCAGCGGAGACCCGGAGGAGACTCTTCTGCCTGGGCTGCTCTCCCCCCTGCGTGTGCCCGCCTCCTCAGTGCGCTTCACGGCCAGCACGAGCACGCCCAAGACCAGAAGCAAGCCACCAAAGAAGGGGCACAGATCGCAGCCAGCGCCAGTGGAGAGCTGGATGGCCGAGCAGCGCTGGAACGTGGACCAGGAGGTGATGTGCACCCTGCAGCACAAGTCCATCGCCCAGGAGGCGTACAAGAACTTCACCATCACCACCAGTGCCGTCTCCAAGCTGGTCCGCCAGCTGCAGCAGCAGTCGCTGGCCCTGCAGGCCCACTTCGAGCGCAGCGAGCGAGTGCTCGGTGGTCAGCAGGCCACCACCCTCCCCGAGGCCCTCACCGGAGCCGGACAGCTGCTGGGCCACCTCGACGACTTCGTGGGCACCCTGGAGCGGCGGGCCATCTTCTTCAACGAGGCGCGGGTGGAGCGACGTCGCTACGAGCAGCATCTCGAGCAGATTCGCACGGTGAGCCGCGACACGCGCTACTCGCTGGAGCGGCAGCACTACATCAGCCTGGAGTCGCTGCTGGAGGACGTGCAGCTGCTGAAGCGGCACACCCTGATCACGCTCCGCCTGATCTTCGAGCGGCTGGTGCGCGTCCTGGTGCTGAGCATCGAACAGAGCCGCTGCGACCTCCTGCTGCGGGCCAACATCAACATGGTGGCCACGCTCATGGGCATCGACTACGAGGGATTCGCCTCGCTCTCGGACGCCTTCGTCCAGAACGAGGCCGTGCGCACCCTTCTCGTCATCGTGCTGGACCACAAGCAGAGCTCTGTGCGCGCCCTCGCCCTCCGTGCGCTGGCCACTCTCTGCTGCGCCCCCCAGGCCATCAACCAGCTGGGCGGCTGCGGCGGCATCGAGATCCTGCGCGACATCCTCCAGGTGGAGGCCGCCGGCGAGCGAGGCGCCATCGAGCGGCGCGAGGCAGTCTCTCTGCTGGCCCAGATCACGGCCGCCTGGCACGGACCCGAGCACCGAGTGCCTGGGCTGAGGGACTGCGCCGAGTCTCTGGTGGCCGGCCTGGCCGACCTGCTCCAGCCCGACTGCTGTGCCCAGACCCTGCTCCTGTGCGCTGCGGCCTTGAACAACCTGAGCCGCATGGAGGCCACCTCCCACTACTCCATCATGTCCAACGAGGCCATCTTCCGGCTGATAGCCACGCTGGAGCACCAGAGCTGCGGCATCAGTGTGTTCCTCTACGTAAGTAGCAAAACATTTTCCATTTCCACTTCCCACTTCCCACTTTCCATTTGGGTGGGCGGGATGAGTGGGAGTTCGATTTGCTGCAGTCCTGTGTGATTTTTGAGCAATTTTATTGAAAGCTTCCTGGATGGGAAGGGGGGGAATGGCGGCTCGTAAAATTTATTTGTGCATTTGCAAAGCGATTTCTTACCCCAATCTTGGCCACGATTTTTCATCGCCGCCCCCAGTCCATGCCCCAGTCCATCCCCCGTACTTTCTTGCTTTTCGAGTTGCTTATTTTTTGCTCATCAACATCTCTCCCGTCTTCTTTTTATATCGTTATACACAGGAGCAAATCGTTGGGATGCTGCACAACATGTCGCTGAACAAGAAGTGCCACAGCCACTTGGCCAACGGCACCATCATAAATTTCATCACGTCCGTTTACCAAACGGAATTCTACAAGACCTACGGATCACGTGCCGAATGCGATGCCCAGCGCCGCACCATCAAGACCATTCTGCACACTCTGACGCGTCTGGCCCACGACTCGCCCACCCTGGGCGCCCAGCTCCTGGAGCAGTGGCATCTGCCCGATTTGCTGCGTCAATCTCTGGCCCTGCCCAAATCCTCCGCCTCCCCCTCCGCCTCCGCCTCCACCTCTTCTGCTGGTCAGTTGGATGGCAGCTATGCGGGGGATATATCGCAATTGGCGCGACATTTGCTCAAGGCACATCGGCAGGAACAGATGCTGCTGGTCAGTGGAGCACCAGCCACGGTCACAGGAACCTTCAGCAGTGGCCATCAGACGCCCGAGGCACAGACCAGTTCCAGCTCCAGCTCCAGCTGCAGCTCCAAGTCCACTTCGAGTGCCAGAACGAAGGCGTCGTCGTCGCTGCTCAAATTCAATTTAACACGTCAGGAGAGTTTCGTCTAGTTTTCACCACCTGAAGGGCAGGTACTCGGACCCGCACCCAGAGCCACCCACGGCGGTGGGTGGGCTCCTCCGAGCACGTCCTGCGGACAGAAGCAGGAAGCTCAGACGTGCGTCAAGTGTTATTACTTTGTCTAGGATGTTGCGTGACCCGCTTGGACCCCCTCTCTCTGGACTCGTGCTCCTCCGCGGATGTGAACTTGTGGATGTAAACCAAGTAATTTTTATATTTCCACTCAAGCAAGCAGTTCCAAGGACAAGGAGAGAGAGTGAGAGAGAGAGGGGACTGCCAGAATAAATAGAAATACAATTTTTGTTTAGTTTTCGTTTTTTCCTTTTCTCCGAATTGTTTCTGGAGCAACACTTTGGCATTTTTGTGAGCTTAAAGCAAAAATGCTCTTAAAGTGCATTCCTCTGTCGCTGTGGATGCCTAGATTTTGGTTGTACGTACATATGTATGTATGTTCTATTCAATGCAAATGCGAACTTTGACATTTTGCATTCTCGTTGTAAATATTTCCCCAAGACCCAGAACCATCCACCCATCCACCCCTCCACCCCTCCATGGGTGGCAACTAAAAAACCAAATACCCAGAAAATTCCTTAGTTAAGATGTTCTTTGTGCCAAATACTATGGAATATGAGTGAAGAAATTCCAACCATTTATTTGTTTTGTACTTAAAGCAATTCTATTGCATAACTTTGTATCATAAATACCACATATTCATATACACATATTACATTATATATTATAGTACTCCCTAGTACCGCCCCGGAACGGGGGCTTGGTTTAAGTCTATTATTACGCTTTGATTACTTTGTAATGTCATCAATGGAATAAACCCTTGACACGTTTAAAGTGGAAGCAACTTCTATTGTTGCAAGACTACTAAATCTTTTCGTTTCATTTCGTTCGTCCTTGGCTCGGGAAAAGCAATTTGCGGAATTGCATATAAATATTCATGGAGAGTCCAGTCCTAATCAATTCATTGAGAAAAGATTGACCCAACGAGGGAGGCCTTCAAGAGGTTAAAGGGAACTCAAAGGTACAGTTTGGTATAATTTTTTTATTCCGTTCTATTACATTACTCGTACCACATTATTTTTTTTTTTTTTTTAATTACTGAGTGGCACACTTTTCATATTTATTATTTATTTGAAGTTATGAAAGCCCGATTTCTGCTTTTTTTTATTATCTATTATTTATAAAACTGTAATTAATTTCTGTTTGTTTTTTATATTTTAATTGTATCAAGAACAAAACATTTTTTTAGAACACATGGAAATTCAATTAAACCTTTTTTTTTTGGACTAAAATAATATTTTGGCGAGTGGGAAAGCTAAAGGGTAGGGAGAGGCTGCTAGTTTTATTCATTCCATCGATTCTTCTGTAATCAAGCTTCTTTATAATTAAAAGGGTTGTAAATATTTGTCTAAAATTGTTCGCATATGCTACCGTAAATTTAATCGGAGAGTTTTTCTTTAAGTGACTGCTTACTGGCATTTTCCAAGTGGTTTCTACTGATTGGCCTGCGGTTGCATAGTCCACTAAAAGCCCATTGTTGTGGCTTTTTTACTTGCTTAAGTTTACACTTTCAGCGTTTGGCCTACAGGACACTGAGTAAAATGTTGCTGTCTGTCTCCCCATCTGTCTGCAGTGGTTCAAGGGATTCGCACTCAGCTCCAGTCTCGAAACGAAAAGATACTCGTACAAAATAAATACGAGCACTGCACCGATCACCATCTTGTCATGTAAATCCACAGATACACCCGGACAAACACTATCGGACACTGGAAATCGGAGCTTAGCTTGTGGGTCTGCGTCTTAGTGTGTGGGGTAGGCGAGCAAGCGATTTAAGCAGATGCACGAAAACTATTCAGCAGGGAGGCAGGCCAGGCAGCCTGAAATGTGTGCCACAGAGGATGCCAAGGAGGCGACCCCACCTCTCCATTCCATTCCAATCCATGCCATTCCACAGCCTCCATAGCAGCAGCATTGGTGTCCATATCCCAGATCCGAGGCAGGCATAAACAAGTTCTTTAGAGTATATTGAAGTTCTATAATGCTGGCATATTTTGCATGGCTGAGTGCCGAACGGGGTGGGATTCCTTTAGAAATATGCCACACATACGACTACGACCATAAGCAGGAAAAATCTTGAGTCTGTGTGTGTGTGTGTGTGTGTATGTGTGTGTGGCCGTCAGGTTTGTTTGAGGCATTCGGAATGCCCGAGACTCGGAGTCAAAGTGTTGCGGCATTTGATGGGTGTGCTCCTCCGTCCGTGTGAGAGTGTGCCTGCATTATGACAAGTATGGATGACATTTGTGGCAAGCAAAAAAGAAGAAGGAAAATGGGGAGACCAGCTGTGGGAAGCCTAGAGGAAAACCGAAAACCGAAACTAGAGGTGCGCAACGAGAGGGTTATTTTGGGAACTTTTAGCGGCCTTTATATAGCTGAAAGTTGGGGGATAATATGACAAACAAACCTGACAATATCAGAGGAACCTCATCGAGTATTTCCAGTTCCATGAAAATCACGCAATCATCTCTGGCGCTGGCGTTTAAGGAATCTACATCGACATCGAATACCAGCCAGGACAACCCATTGACCTCGGCTCCAGTCTAACGCTCCTTTATCCTGGCTGGCTTATCTGTGGCTATGCGAGTATGTGTAGGTGTGCGGCCGCAGGAGAGACGGGAGAGTAGCTGTGGCCTGAGCGCCGCCGCCTTCATGATTTTTATAGCATTTGTTGCTGGTGCAGGAAATGCCTTTAGTGATTTCCGCCTGTGGCCGCCGCTGCCGCCTCCACCGCCGCCACCGCCTCGGTTTCAGCCCTGTTTACACACCGAGCATATTGCGGTTGACACATTTTGTGCGTTTATGTTTTTGAAATGTGCTCGTTCCTTCTCCGCTCTGTTCCCATACCCCGCGATTCGCCGAATGAACGGGTGTCATGGGTCCGCCCAAATCTGTATATAGGAATCTAGGAAATTCAAAATTGGTTTGGAAATTCAGAAGCCTTAAAGTATGCGATTCCTCTTGGCATGATTTGTGGGATAAGTGCTGCTGCTGTTACGGCGGGAATAGAGGGTATCTTTCAGTCGGAATATCTGCTAAATCCTGCTCCGTGACGCCACAGAGCGGGACACGGAATGAAAACGCTTCAGACAAATGCCATGAAAAATGCATAGCCAGTGGAGAGGCAGGACGTGAAGCGGGAAGACGGGCAAGTGGAGGACTGGGAGGTGGAGGACAGGGAGACTGCAGCTGGAGCTGGAGAGTGAAGCGTAAACAAAACGATTTTTGAAGTAACTATAAGCTAAATAGTTTGCTCTGTGGAGCGCGGGGACTGTGGGAACTGGGGGGGACTGGGGGGACTGGTTCTTGTGTCATAATTAGGGCTCTTGCACGTGCCTCTGAGCGGGGCAAGGGAGCGATAACGGTTGGCCCCAAACTTTTCTGGCTACTATCAACAGCTAAAAGCGTTAAAAGTTGCAACTTGCTCGAAAGTTGTACCTCCGATGCGGCACGAGGCTGCCCCTGGCAGTGCAACAATGATGGTGCACCAACAGCAATCAGCAAGCCAACCGGCAAATGCCGCAGCAATAGAGGCAATCCGAATGCTGGCTACCCTACTGCCTAATGCCTCAGTTTCTCTCATCCTTAAGATTGATTTCGCCGCCTCAATCTTCAGGCTTAAGCTCCGGGAAGCTCCGGAGACCAAGTTCCCTTTAAGGTGTGCGTCCTTCGGTGTTGCACTCACTCTCGAAGGGAAGCCGCAGATAATAAGGCCGGGATAAGTTTTTATGTACATGCACTCCACTTACAGGGTGCAGTTATCCGTAGGCACTTATCCGTGCTCCCGCACTCCGGCACACCCGTACTCCGTCACTCCGTCACTCCGACACTCCCTCATTCCGGCACTCCGGCTGCGCGCCTCCAGCCAAGGACATGCAGGATGTGAGAACTGCACTTAAATGCAACTCCTGCAATGTTTTTCTTACACTCTTTTTTTTTTTAGCTTATCAGACTTTTGCCGCAGGTTCATGCACACACACACACACAGACACATGCACATACACTTACAGACAATGACGGGTTGTCTTCTGGCTTCTGGGACTCGACTGCAATTAGGATGGGGTAAGCCAAATGGCGTTGGCGTTGGCGGGGGTCTGTCTCCCTTTTAAGCCCGGCCATTGAGCTCCATTTTGATGCGGCCATAAACGAGTTGTCATTATTAATGCTGGCACGCCCCACCATTCAACCCACCCCACCCAGCCAGCCCCCTCCGATTCCGCCCAATAAACAGAAGCATTATTGAGTGGCGCTCCCGAAAGTGGAGATTGCGTATACGCAGCGTGTCCCACGAGTACGGCAACTTCTGCCGCAGGCGGGCAGAAATCCAGGGGCATTATCATGCGATTATTAGCCAATATATTATTTCGCAGCATTTCTTATACGCATACATCTCCGCCGCGTATGTGTGTGTGTGTGTGTCTGTGTGTGTCTGTGTGTGTGTGTGGATCCACTCTTAGCGAAGCCATAAATTTTTATTTGTTGCAGCAAAGGGTTGTAAAGCGTCGCCATTATGTTGGAGCTTTTCTCTTTTTTGAGTGTTTTCGGGTTGAGATGGTTTTGGATGGTTTTGGATGGTGCTCCTTGTTTTTATTTCGCATCGCACAGACGTGCACAAGATGCGTCAAAAACGGTGCGGGGCGGAGTCGCAGCGAATGGGAGCTGGGCGTGGCAGCTGAATTTATGGCCGCAAATTGATTGTAAGTGCATAACGAGAGCCGAGTACAAGTTAAGGAAATGCCGAATGTTTCACTGTTTGATTCCCGTTCGAGTGTGGCTAACAGCCACAGCCGCAGCTACAGCCACACCCACACCCACAGCAACAGCTACAGACATGGCCACAGCTGGCCTTGTTTAACCGCCGCCAAAAGACAGCAGTGGGAAGTGGACTGTCGGCCCTTAGCATGGCCACAAAAACAATCAAAACTGTTGACCGCAATTCGCAGCAATTGGTTCTGCCATTCGTTTTGTCAGTTTTTAGCTTTTGTGGTTAAGCGATTCAGGGAGGGGTGGAGGGGTTGAGGGGTCGAGGGGATGTGGATGTGGATGTGTATGCTATGCTATGCTTGCCACAGTTCGGACTGAGAGATATGAAGCAAGACAGGGAAACAGCTTCATTGCTGCTTGTTTACTTATTTGTTGTTTGATTTGATTCCTTCTTTTGCCACAGCACAGCCCTGGAAATGCATATTGAAAATTGAACAAACAAACTGGGGAAACTGGGGAAAATGCAGTCAATTTTCCGTTGTGTTGTGCTGTGTTGCTTTCGCTCTGCTTGTCATTGGCAAACTGGGTCTGGCTGATGCTGTCTCTTGTTCTGCCACATCTGGCTACATCGAAGGATTCATCTCCTTCTCCTCCCTCTCCTTCTCCTTTTCCTGCCTCGACAATTGGCACATTGAGCGATGAGGGTTTCCCTCATTTTGTTGCAGCATGAGGGGATGCTTTCAAATTATTATAAATGTTGCCAAAAGAAACTATTAAATTACCAGGAGGGCTTTAAGAGTTAAGAAATATGAATAATCTTCGACAATCACACAGTTGAATGAATAAATTTTAAATTTGTGGGTTATTGCCAGTCATGGATCGATGTTTAAAGCCTAATTAGATAATTGGCCTCGCTTCACAATTACGAGATGAAAGATTCACCGTTGCCCGCTCAACCAATTCGATAATATATTTAGATTATTTGTAGGTTTTAATTGTCAGAGTCCCGAACCTTTCTGTGAATGATTTCGGGCTTCTCATTGAAGCTCTAGATTTGCGAATTTATTGATTTCAGTGCTCCCTGTAGTTATAGTACTGCACCGAGCCATTAACCGAATAAATAAGCTTCATTTTGTGTAACACACTGAACTGCAGAGCATACTCGCCCGTCTCTATTATAATTATAATAACCATTCAGGCACTTAGACGAAACTCCGCCGATAGATATCTGCTAACACTCCGTTCAATTGGTAGAACTTATTGATCGCAACCATTCCTGTGCACTATGTCGGATTTTTATACCCGGTACTCGAAGAGTAAAGGGGTATACCTATAGTAATTTTTTGTACCTCACTTTTTTTTTAATGTTGTTATTTATTTGTAGTTACTTTTTTTGTTTTTAAAATTATAAAAAACTACCCGATACTCAGTCAGTATATATGTCAGCTTACGATATATGTATGTAATATATTATATGTTCGCATATTGAATTCAATCTTAGACAAACAAATGAAGTGTAACCCTTACGGAGATTTGTATATATTAGATGTTTTCACTTTTATTTACATACGTTTTTTACATCTGTCTTCTCTACATGTCTACATCTACCTTCTTACATATACATACACGGCTGTGTGCGAGAGAAAGAGGGAATGAGTTAGCGCTTGGAAGGCCACTGAAATGTCATTTGTTCCTTCTGGCTATAACAATGATCCGATCTGATCCAGATTCGGCCATCTGGTAGAAACGGGTATTTTCCATGATTCTGCGATTTTGGTTTTCTCGTATCTTAAAAATTGTGCATGCCACAGATCGTCCTTTGAGTGGGCGGAAGGGGGCGTGGCGAAATTTTGAAATACACTTGTAACAGTGTGATAGGACAGGAGTCTGGACACAAAATAAGGTTGCTCTAGCTTGTGCAGTCTCTGAGCTATAGGCGCTAATGAAGACGGACGGACAGACGGACGGACAGACAGACATAGCTATATCGACTCGGCTATTGATACTGATCAAGAATATATATACTTTACGGGGAAACGGAAACGCTTCCTTCTGGGTGTTGCACAAATCCACTTTTGAAAAAAATCGGATATACCTTTTTACTCTTCGAATACCGGGTATAATAATTGCGTAATTGCGATTGAAATAATTCAAAGTTTTAATGTTCTCTTCTCAATGCTAATTATAGCTTCCATTCGGGCATCCGTGCAGGGGTTTAAGTATTTAAGCAAAGATTAGATACAAAGTAACATCTTTTTGGGAACTTTATCAGAAGGAAACCCTCTCCTCTCCATTTGCATGCCCATTAAATTGTATTTTATCGGGAAAATATACTGCAAAAAACGATACAATTTTAATTTGGAAGCTAAATAACTTCCAGACAGCAAGCTAAAGCTACGAAGTGTTTGGGTCTGACTTATAGCTTCACTTATCAGCTTTTCAGAATTGCAAAGTTCAATACAACCAGATGTAAATCTATCCGAAACAGTAATTTTGAGCCAGCGCGGAAGTGCCTTGTTGACATGTGTAATTGGCATCGCTTCACAATTAAGAGATGAAAGATTCACCGTTTGCCCGCTCAACCAATTCGATAATATATCTAGATTATTTGTAGTTTTTAATTGTCAGAATCCCTCACCATTCTGTGAATGATTTCGGGCTTCTCATTGAAGCTCTAGATTTGCGAATTTATTGATTTCAGTGCTCCCTGTAGTTATAGTACACCATCGAGCCATTCACTGTATAAAGCAGCTTCATTTTGTGATACATACTGAACTGCAGAGCATACTCGCCCGTCTCGATGGGGAAACGAGCTCGGAACTTTTCCACATCGAACTCTAGCTTCTTAACGTGATGCACCGTATTTGCCTGAGAAAGGAATGGTAGAAGCGCTTACAAAATTATGGAAATAATGGGAATCCCCACCAGGCGCTCACCAAGATAGGACACGAAGTGCTACTGTTAACATAGGGTACGAGGTAGGCCGCAGTCAGGTCGAAGATCTTCCTGATGCTGTTATTGGGCCTGGTCTTTTTCGTATCCAAGAAATCGCACACGTTCACCGTGATGTTGTACAGAAAAGGTCGCCAGCCATTAGCACGTTTGAAAAACTCCAAGCGGACCTGCGAGCAGAGGAGTTTCGGGTGGATTCGGAAATGATTCAATTATTCAATGATGGATAACTCACGGTCATGTGACTGCGGACTGTGTTCTTGTTCCGATACGAAATGTTGATCGAGTTCCTGTACCGATTGATGGCCTGTATCTTGCACAGAAGAAACTCCCCATAGTCCTTTTCAAACATGGTGCAGTGGAGGCTCTTGAACTTGCTCTCCACTTGCGGAGAGCCCAGCAGCAATAGCCAGAGGATCAACAGCATCAACATGGCTCCTGGACTGTCGATTGAAGACTAAACACAGATTGGCTCATGGATCGTTTGTAACTGCATGTTTTTCGGTATTTATGGTCATTATATTCACTTGACTACGCCGTATAATGAGAATTAGCATGAATCCGATTTCAATCATTCAAAATTACTCTAGCCGAAGTAGGTCCTTGAATGAAACAAAAGGAAATCCTCGTTGCGAATGTACTCGAAATTGATTTCTGAGCAACAAGATGTTTTTTTTTATAATGTTTACAAGTTTTTACAAAAGTAATTTGTAATATCTCTCATTAATGATTCATTTTACAAAAACTGCACATGCTTAAACTGCTCAATTGAGCGAAACTTTGCCTACCAATTGTTTCTGCAACAATTATAATAACCATTCAGGCACTCAGCTGAAACGCCGCCGATAGATAAACAGTCGCGCCCAGCGCCACAAATATCTAAATATTCAAATTCAAACCATAGGGCGCGCCTCCCTGCCCAGTAAGACCAGACTACAGCCGCAGACGGTCCCACTACCGACCGATCATGCATGGTGTGGCCGTAGCGCGACACAACAGTCCGTCCAATTGGTAGAACTACATAATTGATCGAAAACATTCGTGTAGACCATGTATGTGTACATATCTGAACCAATGCCCCCGATCGTTCAACCAAAGACAATATAAATATAAATATAAAATATAAAGAAACTTCTTAAATTTATGTACATATGTATGTATTTGTATATTAACTATTTCATATATTAAATATAATAAATTATATAGATATTATGTATATTACCCATTTTTAATATTTGATAAAATAATAAAAAAAATATTAGCTAAATGATTTTGTGCTATTTGAATTTGATTTTTTTGCGCGCGCTTTTGTGTGGAAAACCATAATAATTGTATACCTAATATCAAATGTTCAAAATGGGTCATATATTTAATGTAAATATATTATATTAGTATTAGTATTAGTATATTAAAGAATTATATTATTATTACTATTTAAATGAATAATGCAATTTTATTATCCGAATGTCAATCGCCAACGAATTTTTTTCCCCCCTCCCCAATTCTCAGCAAATACATTTCTGTCTTGTTTACGTCTCGTCAAAATTCGGCAGCTCGGCACAAATACGCACACATAAGTGCTTGCAGCTCTGTGTGTACTCACACATGCAAACTCATTCTCTCTTATCTTTTTCGTGCGAGCGAGACAGCGCGTACTCGAGCATTCACAGAAATCAGCGCTGCTGACGATTGAAATTGTATGGGCGTTCGGCATCTTACTATTTATATTGTCTTTGGTTCAACCGTAGAGACCAGGGAGCACTTGTATCATCTAGATCGGAAGACGTGTTCATCGGTAGGGTAGTCGAGGTGTCGATCTTAATCCAACTCTTTTCCTTTTCTTTCTCCTTCTCCGACTCTTTTCTTTGCTGTCTCTTTTGTTGAAAACGCAGATGTGAATTAATCTCTCTGGTCACTCTTTTATATACATGGATGTGAAAATGTATATATGTATATAAATATATAGATATAAGGATTCGGCAGAAAAGTGAAGTTACTTAACACTGATATACATACATATACATATGTACATACTTATAGTCCCGCAATGAAGCGTCCGTAACTCTCTCTCTTTCTGTTCTCATATGAGTGACAAGTCTTGGCAACAAGAAAATAATTAATTAAAAGAAATATATACTGAATGAACTACAGATAACTAAAGTGTTTCTATGTAAACAATTGGACTCTGGCTTTGGTTATAAATTGAAAGAGTTTGGACTGGAGGAAAACAATATAAACTGCAATATACAAGATCGACCCCAGAGGAGTCTCACTTTGCCCACAGAAGTCTCATAATATGGATGTCCGCCGGTGTGAGCTGTATGAAAGAGGCTTTCTTTCGATCTCCTTTTCTCGATTCTACCGGTTTTAGTATATTATTTTGTCGCAGCAGTGATCTGTGTGGGCAAGACCACCACCCCCAAAGCCCCCAAAGAACGAGAGTCTTTACACGTTCACTGATGTAAACACAAAAGCGATCTTTAAATTTAAGTGAGGAAAGTACATAAAAATAGATAAAAGATGGACCGTTGCCCGCTCGACTGAATTGATAATATATCTGTATTATTATAGGGATACACATTATTTGTAGATTTAAATTATCAGAATCCCGAACCTTTCTGTGAATGATTTCGGGCTTCTCATTGAAGCTCTACATTCGCGAATTGATTGATTTCAGTGCTCTCTGTAGTTGGAGTACTCCATCGAGCCGTTAACTGTATACTTAAGAATCTTTTTGTGATACAAACTGAACTGCAGAGCATACTCGCCCGTCTCGATGGGGAAACGAGTGCGGAACTTTTCCACATCGAACTCTAGTTTCACAAGTTTCAGCACCGTATTTTCCTGAGAATAGAATAAGAGAAAGCCTTACAGAATTGTGGATACAATGGGAATTCCCACCCATCGCTCACCATGAAAGGACAGGAGTAGCTACGGGTTATATAGGGTATGAGGTAAGCCACAGCCAGGCGGAAGATGAGCCTGTTGCTGTTATTGGGCTTGGTCTTATTCCTATCCAAGAAATCGCACACGTTCAGCGTGATGTTGTACAGAAAAGGTCGCCAGCCATTAGCACGTTTGAAAAACTCCAAGCGAACCTTCCAAAAGAGGGGGTTTGGGAGTATTTGGAAATGATTAAATTATTCAGTGATGGATAACTCACGGTCAAGTGACTGGGGACTGTGTGCTTGTTTAGATACGAAATGCTGATCGAGTTCCTGTACCGATTGATGGCCTGTATCTTGCACAGAAGAAACTCCCCATAGTCCTTGTCAAAGCTGGTACAGCGGAGGCTCTTGAACTTGCTCTCCACTTGCGGAGAGCCCAGCAGCAATATGCAGAGGGTCACCAGCATCAACATGGCTCCTGGACTGTCGATTGAAGACTAAACACAGATTGCTCATAGCTCGTTTTTAAGAGCATGTTGCACTTGGCTACACCTTATAATGGGAGTCAGCATTAAATCGACTTCAACAGTTAATAATACTCTAGCAGAATGAAAGAAAAGGAGTTACTTGTTGGGCATGTACTCAAAATTGATTTCTGAGCCACAAGAAGTTTTTTTTACAAGTTCAGCAGAGGTCATATGTAAAATCTCTCATCTATGATTCATTTTACATAAACTGCACATGCTTAAACTGCTCAATGTAGCGAAACTTTGCCTACCAATTGCTTCTGCAACAATTATAATAACCATTCAGGCACTCAGCTGAAACGCCGCCGATAGATATCTGCTAACAGTCCGTTCATTTGGTGGAACTAAATATTCGCATAATAATAATACAGTGAACACTATGCCGCATTTATATTTTTATTTGTCAGATTTTCCTTTATAGTTTTATCTATAATTATTTTGAATTTATCTCTTAGCGAGTCTCTAATATCTCACCAACACGAAAATAGGTCTAGAATAGGCCAATGACAAGCATAACGGTGCAGAAAAGTAACGAAGACCAGGCTCATAAGAAAAGAGTTTATACACAGCCATCAGAAGAGCATTAATTAATAATAAAGAATAAAGGTAAGTAAAACTATATTCGTGAATGCCTTTGAAAGAATTCTAAAGTTTAATGTTCTCTTCTCAATGCTAATTACACTAGTCAACACGCGATTACTACTGTGGCCAAAAATGACTTTTTCTGATCGATTTGGGGATTTAAAAATGTTTAAGCAATTATGGTTTTTTTTTTTTCGTGGGCTTAGTTTTTATTTAAGAATTTTGTTAATATCTGGTATTTTTTTCAAAGGTAGTGTTTCTTTTATTCACATATGAACCTTAAGCATTTTACATCCGGCTTTGCAGTTCTGAAAAGCTGACAGATGAAGCTTTAAATCTTACCCAAACACTTTGTAGCTGCAGCTTACCGTCTGGAAGTTATTAAGCTTTCAAATTGAAACTTGATAATTTTTAAGGTACTTTTTCGGAAATTTTGACTTTGAAAAATCAGGAAAAGTGGAAAAAAAGCTATTTCTTGGGCTGTATTTTTGTTTTAGATAGGCACATTAATTAGGCGTCGTTTAAGGTATCGTTTGTAAACGGCTAATGTTGATCCGAACTGCAGAACGGTAAAGTTCAATACAGCCAAATGCAAGAGCTTAAGTTAAACAGATTTTAAAAAATTCTTAAAAAAAACAAAACCTGTGAAAAAAGAGTTGCCTAAAAATTTTTAAATCCCAAAACCTATCAGAAAAAGTCATATTTGGCCACAGCGGGGAAAGAAGTTCAATTTTGTCGAGTATTTTTTGAGTGTTATAGCTCCCATTCGGGCATTCGTGCAGGGGTTAAGTATTGGCAGCAAAGAATAGATACAAAGAAACATCTTTTTGGAAATTCTATCAAAAGGAAACTCTCTGCTCTCCATTTGCATGCCCATTAAATTGTATTTTATCTCAATTAGCGCAAATATTTTGCTGCTGGCACTTGCACTTGCACTGCCATTGCCATGGCCATGCCATTGGTGGTAGCGTCGTTAGTCCGGGGGCAAAGTGGCAGGCAGCCAGGAAGCTGATGCCGATGCTGATGCGGCAGCTGCATTAGCATGGCTCCAAAGCAAATTTGACGCTGCGGCCCCCCTCATTTTATTTGCTTGGCAAATGCTTTTTCTTTCGTTTACCCACACACCGACAAAAAGAAGGAAAATGAGCGAAGAGAAGAGAATCCTTTTTGTGCAATTTCTATTGCAAACATTTGAAGAGGCTTTTAGTGGGGGAGGCTGGCTGGCTGGCGGGCGGGCGAAAATCAATTGCAAACGCATTAAAAATTGTGCAAAATTAATGACATCATTAGTAGTTGGACCGGACCGGACCGGACGGACTCCGACCCCCGACCCCTAACCCCGAAAAACGAGAGGCCCAAGGCTGGCCAGTGGAGTTTGTCATTTGTCAAATGCAAACAGGACCACTGCCACTGATGGCAATTTGAGTGAGCGGACAGTAGGAATGAATGCATGTAATGAAAGCCAACAAAACATTAGAACCACACACAGCGATAGAGACAGGAACAGGGACAGGGACAGAGAGTGCCGTACACAGCACGTAGCATAGTGTCCGAGAAGGGCAGGGGTCTGAGTCCAGGCCCAGGCCCAGGCTCGAGCTCGGGTCCGCAGGCCGACAGCTGATGCTGATGACGGACGTGACAGCTGAACAATGCCGGAGACCCCGCCACGACCCCAAAGAGCAGGCGGCCAAAATGAATTCTTTATAAATAAAGGTTCGTTCTCTTTTTTCTTTTTTTAAATAAATGAATAGCCCCGAATATCACACGGCAGGCGGAAAGTTCAAAATTGTAGCCAAGTTGGATCCCCTCCCCTGGCCAAAACGCCTACAAAATGAATGTATCAAATGGAGAACTTTTGCCAGACCAGACTGCCGTGTTCCATGTATATGCGCCTTATGAAAATAAGTACGGAATGGAGTTGATTCACTAGCTGATTGTGGTCACATGGATTATATACGGCTGGGAAAAGGCATGGCCAAGCACCAAAAAGTTGAAATAGAACATTTTTCATTACCAACTCAAGTGAAAGCTTCAAATTTAATTGAAAAACTGTTTTAAATACTCTTGTGGCCAGCCGAAAAGTACTAATAAATAAATATAAATCAAGAGAAATGGAATTTGTTTAGCTCTGCAACTGTTGAATATTTTTGAATTTATTCGAGTGCATGGCATATTTATGGCTCTGGATTGAAGATTAAATAAGGCCGTAAATAAAACAGTTTTAATTTCTACAAAGAAGGGAGGGATGCTGTGATTCTTCCTGTGGCAGAGTATGACGGAGTTCGCCTAACAAAATGTAATGTTTTTTTTGTTAAAGATAACTAACTGAGAAAGTTACACAAAGCTGTGGCTTCTCTTCGTCTCTTTCCCACTTTGTGTCCTTCTCGTCTCCCTCTCTCTCTTTCTCTCTCTGAGTTTGTGGCACAGGTGGTCAGCAGCGGCAAGCAAATGATGTCAGCCATTACAATGCACGAGTCAAAAGTTGAATTTTAATCAAAAAACGAACAAAAAAGAGGGAGAGCGAGCGAGTAAAGCTCCAATCCACAGAGACACATACACAAAGAAAGAGGTCACATGCTGTCTCCGTGTGGAGTGTGTGTGTGTGTGTGTGTGTGTGTGTGTGTGTGGCCAGCATGATTAATGAGACGGTGCACTATGGGTAAAATTCCAATTTTTCGGGTATTAATTAATAACTTTTAAACTAAGCAAGATTTTTCAATGCGGTTTTTTGATTAATGTTATGTACACCCCTAACAACATTTTTGGAAAAGAAGGCGTGTCACCGCCCACCCATTCAAAAAAAAAAAATTTTTTTTTTTAATTATATTAAGAAACTAAGTATTCATATTTATATTTATGGACTTTAATACTCTTTTATACATAAAAAAAAAGTTTCACTATTTGAAAATCATAATTTTGATGAAATTCAGGATTTAAAGAACAATAGTTCATATTAATAGACATTTTTTTAATTTCTAATTTCTTCATCACACGTAAAAAATGAAACGTCAAATTCATCGTCCGAAATCCTTAAAAATTTGATCAGGGTCTTCAATTTCACATGATGAGATGTTAAAAATATCGATGGGAAGGGCTTTCTGATGAAATAGTTGGATCGGAGGAATCCATTGCGTGATGAAGTCCGTCTTCTTTATAGAGTTTGTTGCATGATTCAGATGATTTTTACTTTTTCTGATAGATTTATGAATTGTAAAATTTTAAAGCAATTATTGTTGTTTTTTAATGGTCTCGTTTTTTTTTAAAGAATTTTTTTAAATCTGGCACGTTTTTTAGAGGTAGTGCTTCTTTTTTTCATATAATTTTATCCTCTTACATCTGGTTGTGGTGAACTTTAAAATTCTGAAAAGCTGACAATTAAAACTACAAATCAGACCTAAATACTTTGTAGATTCAGCTTACCATCTGGAAGTTATTAAGCTTTCAAAATCAAATTTGACAATTTTTTGCGGTATTTTTTCGAAAAGTTTGATTTTGAAAACTCAGGAAAAGTAAAAAAAAAATATTTCTTGGGCTGTGTTTTCTGTTTTAGATAGTTACATTAATTAGGCGTCGTTTAAGGTATCGTTTGTAAGAATCAATGGATAAACGGCTAAGGTGGAGCTGCTTGTCCAAACTTCCGCATGCCGAATTTCGCGTTTGAAAACACGAAGTCACCTGCAATAAGTTGATTTGCGCAAAAAGTGCAAAAAAGTGCACATTGAGACCAACTGCCTTTAAATCACAATTAATGCCTCTACGACATGCATTTGGACGTACACTTATGCACTCTAATGTTCGATTTATATGATTCCACGAACTTGAAATATCTTTCCAAGAAATGACCTTTGAGTTCATCGACTACTTTTACAAAATATGAATAGAACACACACAAATACAACATATTAGTTCAACTATTACATAGTACAAGCCCGTCTGATTGTTATCCATTTTAAATTTTGCAAAAAAAACGTTTCGCGTTCGAATAATGACAATTTGAAAATAGCCTGCAAAAATATTGCGATCTTCCAGCTCGTGCTCTTCAACAGCAACAGCTGACTTTAACAGCTGTTAGACTTAACATTGGTCTGTTATATAACATTTTTGGTATTGACCGTTACAGTTTGAAGTTTTCTTAAGATGTTAACACAAAACAGATCCCAGTTTGAATACTTTGAGAAAATGACTAAATACCCGAAAAATGGCAATTTTACCCATAGTGCGGTGTTGAACGCTTGCCTGACATGGACCCGACCACATACAGACACATATAGACACGTACAAGCATAGTAGTAGGGCTATCCCCTTAAGTATGCAACACAAATTGAATTCGACTCGACTGCATGCGACATCCATCGCTCAATTTGTTAGCCTTGAGAGCTGGCTCCGCTCCGTTCAATTGTTCAATTTGTAAAAAAACACAAAGACTGAACATGTCACAGATCTGTCGACTACAAGATACCCAGCATTCCAGCATTGATGCAATTAGATGGACAACCCCACGAATTCAATTGTAAAGAAATATAAATTGTATAATAATTATACATTAGATACTGGTCCCCAGCGATATATTCAAATAACGAATATACCCTTGGGCTCTGCGAATACCGTTGATAAAATTGTAACAGTGTGTGTGCCTAAGCGCTTAGCGATATGACCTTGCTGGACCCGAGCTGGAATTGAAATCTAACACGCAGACAAATAATAATATTTGCCTAACCTCAAAAGCCCCAAGAGCCTTCCAGCCTCCTCTCCAGTCATTCCCTCTATAGGTTCAGGTTACACACACACAAACACACATACACGAACACAGAGCCACATTAAATACACTAATATGTATGTTATTTAAGTTAAATTTAGTTGAAACTATCAACTGAAAGGAGAGACAGCCCGACAGAACGAACCCCGTCTGGATGCAGCGAGAGGGCCTGCCTTCTTTTCACATATCAATTTTACGAGCATATAGACCCAGACCCAGACGGAAGAGCGTACAAAATCATAAAATACAGACTGAAACTAGAGCGGGGGGAGTGCAGCCTGGCAGTATGGCACGGTGGCAGTACGGCAGGATGCCTGAAAGGACGAAGTAGTGAAATCGAAGTTCGATAATTTATTTTCCTGCCATTCCAAGCGATTTCTCTCATGCGGCGTAGTACATTTATTACTTATGCTAAGGAGCAGCAGACTCATACACACATATATACTACGTATATGCGAAGGATGTGTGTGTGTGTGTGTGGTGTGGCATTGGCACGGGATCTGAAAGTTGCATGCCTCGGATTATATATGAGTGCGATTATTTTAAGTTACGTTGCTTAAATAGCAGCCAACGTATGAGGGAGCTCCCGCCTCCCACTAGCAGCCTGGTTGAATTTTATATTGAAAATATATATACATATGTATGTATGTACATAATCCATAGAGCAGCAGCACACACTTGAGCTTCGAATGCCTTTCATTTGCTGGCGAATGCTGCGATTGAGAACCCAACGAAAATCCATTTTCCATTTTCGTTGGCCCAGAAATATGATGACGACTGAAAAGAAAATAGTTCAGTGGCGTGATGAAATTTCTCTGATGCTCTTGAGCGCCCTTAAATGGACCTTTTACTCTGGGCAGTGCTGTCGGAGTGAGACCGGCCTGTTCTAAGACCACGCAAATCACCCAATTATCACTTGCCTTACCCCCAATCATTATGATAAGTAATCAGCCTCAACTTTACTCTTGCTCAATATGGTTATGGCCAGCAGCGCTCTCTCTCTGCAGTCAATTTCCAACCAACAGAAGCTTTGTAGACCGTTAAATGGCTTATGAAAACTCAGTCAACTCCAGTGACTCCCGCGCAATGACACTCTCAAGAGCTGGTCACCAGTCGGCGAAAAGCTTCCAAAACTCCCATCCATTTGAACAATTTTAATGCGCTCAATGGATGGATGGCGGAGGCAGGCAGGGCAGGGCTGGAGGGGAAAACTCATTAATATGAAAAACTTTTATGAGCCCAGTCGCTCTTGTTAACTTTGCTTGTAATTTCGCCTTTTAGCAAGGCATAATTTTAATAGCATCCTTCTCTCAGAGAAGAGCTGCGTTCCGCGCGAACGGCGATGGCAACACAGTCGGAGAATGGCATTGCATCCATATCCATCTATATGGAGCCGTTGGTAATGGAGCACGCTGCAGCCATTTCCAGCCAGGACGGGGACTACAGCCGTATAAATTTCGGTTTGCATACTTTTGGGTCATTAGATATTTAGTATAATGTGAATTTTATGCTCGCCGTGGGCTTAACAACGATATCAAAAATTGTATTATGATCGATTGCGTACCTGGGACGAATGCCTGAAATTTTTACGAGCGGGCCATTAAAAAATATTTCCTCCATCCCCATCCCCACCCACCTTTGTCCCAAATAAATGATGGCTTTGATGAGAGCCGTGGATGGTAGGGAATAATTGAATTTCTATGATACTTTAATGGGCAGCTAAGCACTTGGAAGCACTTGGAACTACCGAGGAACTAATACCGGAAGGAGCCCTGCTGTCTTTGATGAATAGTTGCGGAGCAGTATGCAGCGGAATATCAATTGACTATTGACTAGACGCCATTGATGCACTCGCTAAAGGTTTGATGGATGCCTCCCGTTGAAAAGCATTTCCCAATTTTCCGCTAAAGCGCCCCGGGATGGCTCCTGTTGCAGCTGCTCTATTGTGCAATTTTAATCGAAGATGTATGGCAGACACCTTTCCCCGCAGCTGTTTATTAGTGCAGGTAATTTCAATTAGGGACCAACAACTGATACCAACCGCTGAGTGAAGTGGCAGTGGCAGTGGCAGTGCACTGCAAGTGGCAGCTAATTAAATTACAACATTCGCTTCGGTTCTTGCTCTCTGTGTGTGAGCTCAATGCAAATTAGCGTGTCCTTGTCCATGTCTATGGCCATGTCTGTGTCCATGTCCATGTCGGATGCGTTGTCTAACCCAACCCATCCTTTTGTAGGCCGTAGTTTTCACCGTTTCCCCAAATGCGATAATTTGGTTGGATGTCAATGGGCAGCAAAATGAAACCCCAATTAAGGGGAGGTTACCGTGACTATATCCCAGACATTTTTGTTTGAAACAAAATAAAGTATTCTTCAAAAAATGTTTAGCAGGTTTTGTTGGTTATTGAACGAATATTTCATCAAAAAATAGTTCACAATGGCCGCCATTTTCAGCTCCCGCCATAGAAGTCTATCGCGGCACGAGGTGACCCCATGCGGTACCATCTACAGCTTCCGTATGTCAACCGAAATTAAAAAAAAATAAATAAACTTCGGGCGGCTCTGACAACTACCAATATTTTAAAAAACTTAAATTTAAAAAACAAACCAGTTTTACATGCTTTTTTTGCCTTTTAACGTTGAAAAAATTGATTTATTTAAATATTTTGGGAAAAAAGGCTCCGTTAGGGACTCCTTAAAGCTGTAGAAGGTCGTCGGAAAACGGTGATTCGAGAGAAACGTCTTTAAGGGGAGGTTCTCATATAATTTTTTGAAAAAATCATTTTATTTTTTTTTAGATAAAATGAAAGCCAAATTTCTTCTTTAAAGCACATTCCTCGGACGCATCTCCCTACTATCAACAAACTTGCGTCCGACCTTCAATCACAGGGCTTGATCTATTGATCTAATTTTCTTCAAATAAATTGCAGCTGGAAGTAAATACATTTTTATATGGCTTATACCAACAATTAGCCTAAAAAAATTAAAAATTATATTTTTAAACCGGGGCCAAAAGGCAAACATAATAAGTGAAAAAACAAAAAAAAATTGTTGATTGTCAATATTTTTGTTAAATTTTTGTCAACATTTTTTCTAGTTTGGTATAAGCCATACAGAATTTCATAAATTTTGATAAATTTAAGTCATCGTTTATTTCATTTCACTACAAGAGGCAGCAGACTTGAAGTTTGGGGACCATCTTTTTCGAGCAGAGGTCGACGAGAGCCGCCATTTTGCAGCATCCATATTGAATTTTGGCATAAAAAGAACCAAAACTTATTAAGAAATAATAAACCAATTTAACAATAAAAACCAGAAGTTGTTATGTGTTTCATTATCCCACAACAAATTTTCACAGCTCGGTGTGTTTTGGGCCATTTTAATGAGAACCTCCCCTAAAATCTCTATGTAATACAAACATCCTATATTAATATCCTAAATTGTTCCGCCAGATCGAGTATATCGCGAGAACAAATTTTGCATTTTTTTTTAGCTCTGACGGTAACCTCCCCCTAAAGAAAACTCAGATTTCGAATAGAAAGGAAAGAATGGAAAGATATTTGTCCGATCCTATAATTTTTCTCAATTCTCAGTGTATGATCTTGTACTGGCTGTGTATCCTCTTCTCCTATATCTCCGCTTCATCTCCGTTACTTTGCGAGTCCGTTACTCTTGTAATTTTCCTATGTCTTGTCTTTGTGAGCGAACTAAACATGGAAACTAAAAAGATGAGAGAGCTGTTGTCAAACGTTGTACTTGGTGCTATTGAGTGCAAGTGAGGGGGAAATATTTGTAGCTCTGTGTAGGTGAAAAATATTTATGGCATGGAGGATATACGTACTTCAAAAATGGGAAAAATAATAGTAGAAACCCGTTCTCCATCTTTGACAACATCTCCAAGACGCTAAGCCCCACAAAGCAGCAAAATAAATTAATGTCGCTATAATTAATTACGCAGGAGCGTCAGAGATTCCCCTGCTGAGGCATTCGCTTAAGAAGCTTAAGGCAAAACAACTCACATTAGAAAGTGAAATAAAAGTGCCGCACTAATACGTATAGTTTGTGCTCTAGTCCGGAAAATGGTCGGCCAAATGACAAAGGCCAAAATGCTGTAAACATTTCTGCTGCTGGATGGCGAATGAAACCGAAGCCAAAGCAAACAATTGGCCAACTAATTAATGATGGCACAACATTGAACAATGAACTGAGCAAATGGCTCTGGCTCTGGTTCTGGTTCTGGCTCTGGCTCTGGTGTTGTCTCTAGTCCTGACTCTGGTTCTGCCCAGCTGACATCAACTTGATTAATTGCATTTTAGCCTGGCTCAAAGGCGGATTCCCCTGCACAGCACAGCTGCAGCTGCAGCAACGTCTCCAAAATTGCAGAAAGTCAAAGTGGAAATTTTGCATTTCTCACGGGTGCGAGTTTTCTTTCCGGATCATCTCATTTCCATTTGGAATATTTTTGGAAGAGACAGGAAAGCAGGAAAAGGCCATTTCATAAGCACGGCTCGTCCTTTTCTTTGTGTGGAGCAACAATACGTTGGAGAGGCACCAATAAAATGCAGAATGGCAGGGGGCGAAAATATCTAGACAATGCGGGGAGCAATGCCCTGTACGAAAGTAGGCATATCTGTCAGGTGCGATCCAGGCAAAGGATTAAAGCCTGTAAGTGACAAAGTTCGTCAATGTTCGATAGGTCCCCGTCTGCAGAGGGTATTCAAAGGCATGCCGCAAAAAAGCGAATACCTCTGCCGTACTGCCGCACTGCCGCAGAGGCAGGCTGCTGGGTACAAAAAATAACGAACCATTTTCCAATAAATTTGCATAAGTTGCATGGGCAGAGGCGGCTGCTGCATTTTTATTAGTTTTCCACAACTTTTTCTCGCTATCTTCCTCGTCTTTGAGCCCAGGGCCTTTGTGCTGGAGTGTGCTCTGAGGCATAGTTGTGGGCGCGTCAGGTGGGCGACAGTCGAGTGGCAACTGCTTTGGTGCTCCATGGCAGTCGGGCTGGCAGTTGTTGTCGTTGCTGCAACAGAGCGATTTACTGCTCGTGGGGAGGACCACAGGGTCTACGGAATAATATCTATACTTTATTCTCTTCTCTGGCAGAGAAATGCTCTTTTTATTTCTGTGAAAACCCAAGAGCAGTTTCAACTATCGAACATAAATGTTTATCCAAATTGTAAACTAATATTTGCCTTTCTCAGTGACCACAATGAATTGAATTGAGTGCCAAAGGAAATTTAATTTCATCTTGAGCAAAAGTCCAAAAAAGGCCGAGCAAAATTGACCGAAAACCACAGAAAATAAACATGTGAATAAAGTCGATTGGGATCCAATCAGAATGGCTGAAAACGAAGGCGGATAGGCAGCCAAGAACTTATGGCATAAGCCAGAAATGGCCAAGAAAAACACAAGCACACACAAACGCGTGCGATTATAAATTTTCAATGAATTGACACTTAAGGTCGTGTTGGACTAAGCTCTTAATTTTGCACACGTAGTCGTAGCCTCGAAGGTGTCGTGGGCAACGTTGCGTATGCTTGTTAGTTCCGTCCACTGGTCGGGGACCGGGGACCGTCCGGGAGCCTTCAAGGCGAGCCGAACTCGACAAAAATTCTCCGCTTGTCGTTTATCGTTTTTTTTCTTCTTTTTGGTAAAACTTTCATCGTCAATGTAGCCCTGAAGCTGCTGCACACAGCAGCACAACCATATATTCCCTATACTCCTTCCTTTCCCTGGGACTTTGCCCACAAAAATTGATAGAAAAATGTAAAAGTTTTCATCGGGTTTTACCTTAGGGGGCGAGGAGTGGAGAGGAGTTTGCAGCGGATGGAGGATGCCAGGACGGCAGGATGGCACGACTTTCAAGGACACAGCATGGCTACGGAACGTGGACTCGAACGACACCCTTGGTATTTCTAATTACCTCGAGGCAGGTAATAAATGTGCATTGAAATTAGTTAAACTCATTTGGCCACGGCCAAGAAAGAGCTTCATCCGTGTCCACTGCGCAGCCGCACAGAGAGGAAAAGCGTCTCTGAAGCGGGGGATATTTTCTCTTAAGTTTCCTGAGACTATGGTTGTTTCTGCGACTATGGTTTTTCCATTTGTGATAATTGAATACAAAATTGCAGGCAGAAACAAAGCAAAATTAATGTCATCGCATACATTTCGGCAAACTGAAATATTACTTGACCATTAATTCCTAGTTCAATGCCGGCCACATCCTTTCTCTGCCTTCGAGTGAAATATTTCGACTCCCATCCCAGCAGTAATCTCTGAAACCCACACCAGACGCAGGAAGCAAACAAGACAAATGGTAATCGCAGCTCTGGTCAGAGGACCTTGCCGTAATGGCAGAATCATTGAACGCACGGTACATACGGACTAACGTCCTTCGACTATGAAATTTATGGTTTCTTCCTGGAAAGACTTGCGAATTTACTGGGGATACTTATGAAACTACTAATTTGAAGGTTCATGATCTAAATAATGTATCTGTCGGTATTCTATTATTATTTGTCAGCACATCGTTTCCTTCTTTCATACAAACCCACTCAAATCACAAGTTTCTTGACTTCATTCCATGCCAAATATTTTCTAAAACACCAAAGACCACGTTCTGCGATCCTCTCCGAGGCAAAAGCAAAGCAGCAAAAGACCAGGAATAAACAATACATACAATGAGAATAATCTCGTATATGTATGCCATATGTATGCACTTGTGTACTATGTAGTGGTATCCATTTTAATGAATGTTCATGAAGTGGCAATTGCCTTTCAAAAGTTCTGAGCGAGTATATACTCGTATGATCTAAACATGAAAGCAAGAAAGTTTTTTTCCGTTTAATAGTTTGGGTTGAAGCTTTTTATTATTCTCTTGTTCGTAGATGAGAAGTAATTACTTCTGTTTAAGCTGTTTGCAAGTTACGGGTAATCTATGTAGGTTTTTTTCCCCCCCTTATTTGCTGGGATGATTTTCCTATTTTTTTTTCATTCCGCATGGGTCAGTCAACTCCAGATCCAGGTCCAGGTCCAGGTCCTGCTGCCAAAGTAAGTTCTGTGGAGTTTCGTTTGGCCATGTTCTTAGTTGCTTGGAGCTGGATTTCCAGCTATTCCGTACAACATGTTGTTACCAAATGAATTCCCCTAAAAAACTTGCCTGTTCTGGCAGGCTGGCAGGCAGGCAGGCAGGCAATTTCTATTTCCATTTAATAGCAAAAGTTTTGATACAGCATTCGAAATTTGTGCCAAAAATATTCTTATTCCTGCTCGTAAGGCACCAAAGTTTCCCGTTTTGCCATAAAAGCAAAAGGTGTGCCCGAGGTGCTGCAAGGCTTGCCATAAAACCCGAATCCTGCCGGGATACTGGAATCTGGATTTGCAATTTGATTCGAATTACTCTGAGCTGTTGCTCTTGTTTCTCTTGCTGTGGCTCTTCCCTGTCGTGGCCCTCTTTGGCCATTTATTAAAAGGTTAAATTTCCAAACTTGCAGATACTTCTTACGGTTTTACAGAATTTAATAACCGAAAGTCGAGGAAAATGTGAAATATTTATGAGAGGGTGGGAGAGAGTCGCCTGGTGTGGGCGCCCAAATTTATTTCCCCCCCGAGAGGATGGTGTGAGGTCATGCAGGGGGCAAGGGCAAGTGTCGTGGGACAGGGGCTTTGAATTTGCAATTTCAATTTGAAAACAATAAACTAAGTCCATCGATTAAATCCTGCGCACGTAAGGCCGCCTGGCTTAGTTATCCCCGCCCGCCCATCGTTGTCCCCATTGTTCGGCTGCTGTCCCCGTCCCCGTCCCCACCCGTTCCGCTTTTTTCCTTTCCCCTTATTTATGCGGACTTGCCCACGAAGAGAGAGGAGAGGGGTCCTTCATTATGCCAGCGATAGTATCGCCTCGAAAAAGAAGACAGACCCAGAGGAATGGCCGGCCTAATGCTCTTCGAAGGATAGCCTTCGCGTCGGCTGCGAGCCGAAATTCAAGAACAAGAACTTACGACCATAAAAAGCGGCTTTCCCTCTCACTCTCTCCCTCTCTGTGTCTCTGTCTCAATCTCAATCATTCCATCCTTCTCTGATTTGTCAGTGGTTGCGGGTGCTCCCCATCTCTGGCGGTATTTCATTTGGTTTCAGTAGGGGTAGAGGGGGGGTCCAAGAAATAAATTTAGCGCGTAATCAGGGCTTAATGCTGAGGCTGGCCAAATCCACATAACAGCTGTCAATTAAAAAGGATAATTTCCATGATATCCATCACACTGCAAATGGGAAAACTAACCGAAGGCCCCCGGTCCAAAAGGAAAAGAGGCAAAAGGCGAAAAGGGATGAAGGGACCAACTTGAAAATGTTTTAGCCCTGGTCCTGGTCCTGGCCCTGACTATGGCTTTGGCATTGGCTCTGGCTTCGACTGCGGCTGCGGCTGATGGGAGTGAATTATGGCCAACAAATTAGTGCGGATTAACACGGCTGTGTGTGAATTGTGCAGATGGAATGGAGCGTGAAGTGGAGCCTCGATTTCATTCCATTTGTTGGGTGGGTTGGTTCAGTTTGAAGGAAAGCCTTTTAAAGCCAAAGTCAGCTTGATTCATTGTGCACACAAGCGAGATTTTGATAGATTTCGATTTTGATAGATGCGGGGCAGTGGCTTGTCCAATTATATCCGTTTTTTTTGTTTGTTGCCTTGCCTTGCCACTTAAAGAACGAGCGGGCATACAGAACGAGAGTGGATCGCCATTTTGTTGCTGTCAAAGTCATGTGACTGGCGCGTTTACCAACACAATGACAGCCACACATGGACACAAACATACAGATAGATATTTAGAAAGAGATAGAGAGAGAGGCACGCACATAGACCCGCACCATAATCCACTGAACCAATTTGCTAGACAAGAGCCATGTGCTATGAGCACCACAATGGATATTGACAGCCGACATTCGCATACTATAGAGAAGAACCGACTTCTGGCTGGGAAAAAATCGAAGGATGGATGCTCTTTCGCGAAACTGTGCGTTTTACCACCCCAAGCTAATGCCGTCAGCATAGGATGGCCTCAGAAGGACTTCATCCTGCTAGAAAAGGGGAAATGAATTTTAATTTTGGAGACTACACTAAAGAAAATGAAATATCTTTTTGTATCTCTACGCCCAGTGTGAATTCTATATGAACAAAGCCTTCTCTGTCGGAGCTAACTCTGAAGGACAGCTGTCCTGAGAACAGGCTCCGTGTTGGATGGGAATTCCTTTAGACATAAAGTCTATTAAAGTTGCATACACATATACATAGCACACACACACACACACTAACATCCCCCACTTTAAGGCGACAAAATGTGGAGCAGAGATGCTGGAGCTGTAGGCGCCACCATTTCGGTCACTGACAAGGCCAAAGGCGTCAAAGGAGTCAGACAAGTTTTTTTGTGAGAGGGAGTGGGACCTTTTTTTCCTACTGGCACGTGCCGTCTAGTGCAGGCACCCATATGGCCAGGACCACGCACATTTGGATAAATGTTCAGATACACATACACATACATATACATGTGTATGTACATATGTGTACGAGTCTATGGGAGTGCTGCTGGTGGCATTCAGAGCCAAAGTCAAAGTCGAAGCGGCACTATTAAAGCACAATCACATTTTGGCATTTATTGTGGCAATTTCGCCAACAAACGATGCCATTCTTCCCCTCTCTTTCCGTCTAATGGCTTTCTTCGGATATGCTCCATCTCCTGTTGCTGGACCCCCCCTCCACCCCATTGTAACGTGTGTGTGTGTGTGTATCAGTTACTAAATTCAAATACCCCGATATGGAACAGAAGTTAGGACCATCCAATTCCACACCATTTGGATGTGTAGCATGTTCTTGTGATGACCGCCATAACCATACCAATAATAATAATAATAATATTACAGAGAAGAAATACATACCGGATAGGGAAGCCGATATTTGAAAGCGATCTGCTTGAGCGTGGCTCTAATTAATGGGGATGCGATGACCATTGAATGGCCATTAATTATGCCTCTGCTTACCACAAATTTATCGCAATTTAACAGGAGCCCCAACACTCAGTCGGGGGATACTTTGCCACAATAACAACGCCACTCGCACTTGTCCCATTCATCATGCAATTATAATGGAAATAATTGAAAATGAAAATATAAATGCCAGTCGAGGCTGCTCTGTTCGAGCTGAGGATCTGCCCCGAATTCGTTGGTTGTCTGGCAACGTCAAAAGCGGTGCTGCTGCTGCGGTACTCATACTATATACATAGTTCTATAGGAATCTCCTCCAAAGCCCCTCACAAAACCACCGAACCCTGGCCACATCAAAATGAAATGAATGCACTTCCCCTCCGCGCCCACACCCACCCCCCCACCACCGACAAAATCGAAAAATAGTGCCTAGGCAATGGGAAATTCACATTGGAACCCATAATGAACTGCAGGTCTGAAGAGCGGGCGGCATCGGGTCTGGTAAATAAAGTGCTGAGTATTTCATGCAATTACATGGAGATGGATAGCGTTTTCCGGGGCATTACCATTACCATTGCCCATTCAATAGAGAGGGTATTCCGGGACTGAATAAATACATACTATCCTGTGTCTCAATATATCATATGTATTTTTTTGCAGTACTTTTATTGCAATTTAATACAAAATATTCTCCACCATCCAATATCAATACATCCCATCAATCTTCCACCAGTTCATGAGGGTTTCTCTCCAGATTGTCTGCTTCTACGCAATAATTGACTCAACCTGTAGCTTACAATTTAGCGAACCATTTAATCGATACCATTCTACCAAAGCAGCTCCGCAGAACTAATTACTGTGAGTAAAAACTGCAGTTCCACAGAACTAATTGCCTTGGAAACGAATTGCAAATGCGTTCTGTTCGCGCAACTTTCAGGTGTAGTTGCCGAAATAACTTTTTTGGGAATGCAAATTCGATCATTGTTCAGCCCGCTCAAATATATACTTAGTTTCCATTCCATTCCATTCCATTCGGGACCCATTATTCTCGATTCGCAATTAGAACTGGCCGGCCATAGCAGTTTGTCAGAGAACACAGCGGCGGGCGAAATTGTTATTTGGAAACATGGAAATTAAATGATTGTTAACTTGTGCGTGCCGTTGCATGGCCTTTTATGCTCTCTTAAATTCTGCATTAGTGGCAGCTGGCAGCCGGACGCCGGCCGCCGGCCGCCGAAACTTTTTCCATGCTCCAAAGCGGGGTGGTCCTCGGGTGGTGTGCTGTGCTGCAACAAAGTTGTCATTGTGGCTGCCATTGCAGTGGCACAGTTGCCAGAGCTGCAATTGAATCAGAGTGTTTGTGTTTTGTCTTACGCCATCGGAGAGGCGCTCGAAAAGGGCGGAGGGGTGGACGACAGCCCTCTAATGACATGGCCACGCCCACACACAATAACTGCTGTCTGTGTCTGTGTATGTGTATGTGCATGTGTCTGTGCTGCTCTCTCGATGTGTGTCTTTGCTTCGATGTGTCTACAGTTTTACAAGCTTGTCGCCAACAGCTTCTTACGAGTCGAGTCAAGTGGTGGGGCGGAGGGGAGTTTGTTTGTTCCCTCGTTGTAGTCATTGCTGTTGCCTGGTCCTCCCCCCGCCACAGCCCCCTTTGTGGGAAAATTTACAATGTAATTACAATGGGGCAAAAGTGGCACATGCATAAATGATTGCGTATACGAGCTGCAAACGATGTTGTCAATTAAAGCAATGAGCGAATCAATGCATTGTTTATATAGTCACATTAATGCGGCACAGTGAGGCCTCCACTCCACGGATAACAGTATGCCAGAGCACATCCAAATGAGCCACTTGGGGAGACTCCACTGCCTCAGTCTCTTAATTGGCAACCTTTTGTTTGGGGGCCACTAAAGCAACTGCGATACGATTGTTACATCGACACTCAATGACGCTCATTTGTGGTCTCCCCTGCACAGTTTACCCCCCTCTCTCTCTCTCTCTCTCGCTGGGGTTTTCTTCCTTCCGTTTAATGCCATCAATTATTTATAAATACAATTATTCTTTTACCTTTAGCTCTGTATCCTCGTACTCTGCCTCCAATATACCTTAATCGGGGCTGAAGAGCAGAGTGCAATTGCCCGATGCCACCTTCCTCCTGCCCACTGCCACCTGCCACCTGGCCTTCTTGCCAAACGAATGGCTCTCCTGGCCTGGCCCAATTAAAGGTGACTCTTGTGTGACTGTGACTGCCACTGGGGCAGGGTGCCGGGTGCCGTGTGCCAGGCAACGCCAACTGCAGCTCTCGCAGCTCCTTCATAAATCAAACTTGATTAATTGGGGTCAAAGTGCACTACACCCACAGCAACAGCAACAGCAACAAGCAGCTCGTTTATTAATTATAGAATACTCCAGTCCCTCTGTTCGTGTCCATTGTCACGAGTATAATTGCAATTTGTAGAGCCAATGCAATGAAGCATGTCTGATATCACGTATACGCCATGCTGTCGCCTTCTAAGCCATTCTGTCATTCTCTGTTGAGTGAATGTGCTGCCTTTTGTTTGTTCTCGTAGCCGCTTGTATTGGCCATTCATTTTTAATCAGCTGCCAAATCAGCTTTAATGTGTGAACAGGTGTGTCTCCGCGTCGCTACGCGTCGCTGGGTGTGGGAGTGGGAGTGGTGTCTGTGCATATTTGTCGCCTCTTGAGAGAGCTTCACACACGCACACACGCACACACGCAGCCCGACGTACATTCTCACCTTTGCCGAAGGTTGTTTTTCTCGCTGGCAGCTGCCGCGTGTTTTCCTCACTTGTTTTTATGGCTTTTCCTTGGGTTTCCTTTTTTTGTTTCTTTTTACAGGGTACTCAAAGGTTAATACGGTATGCTGGGCCCTCTTGATCAGAAAAGTTGGTCAAGACATAAATAGTACGTGGATCAGAGAGAGTGAAATTAATTAAGTGGGGAAAACAAAAAGAAAATGGAGGCCGAAAGGCTGCACAATACACAGCATTCTACAGTCGGGTCCCATGGGGTCTCCTCTCCTTTTCGCTTATATTTATACGTTTTCTTTTCGCTTTTCTTGCTGCATTTGCCTTAATTGGAAATGAACTTAATTTGGTCGCTCCTCATACATTTTCAAATCTTGAATGGAATGGGGCGCGCTCCTCACATGTGGGGAATTTCGCTTAACCCTGAATTCTTATGAATATTCCGGAACTCATATCGCAGACGGCTTCATCGGAAGCCCACGGCCCACGCAGTTTTGTTTCCCTCCGAAAACTGGCACTTCCTTCTAAATTAATAGAAGCAAAATTCGGGCAAACAAATGCCTGTGATTGTTTTTAGCCAAACACTCGAGGGAACAGCTGGCGGAACCAGCAAGACGGAAAACAAAAATTTTCCAATTTAGAGTCGTGGCTGGGGCGGGGGGTGATTCATAAACCAATATAGCAATCTACGACTTTCTGTTTTGCTCTTGCATTTCATTTTCCGATCTGGGATCTAATGATATGGAAATAATTATTGATTGTGTTGCCCACACACCCACACACATACACACACACACGCACATATACAGGAGCTCTCTCATGATGGTGAAAGTTATGCTCTGATATATGTGTATATATATTGGATATGTATAACGTATTATATTCTCCATTGGAGCTTAATAGATGTTGGCGCCTTCGTGCGTACATTTCAGTTATCCTTAAACTTTTGCGCTCCGTCTGCCCTTCAGCCCTTCAGCCACCAGCCTCCCACCTCCCACCTCCCACATACGCTTGTATGCGTGTGTTTGTGGCATAAAAAAACAAAATCATGAAAACGGAAAACGGAAAGCGCAAAAACAAGGCAAAAGCTGTTCGTTCGGATGAATATATATGGCCAAGCCATTTGCAAATAAATTGAATGCTCAATTTCAATAATTTTGCATACTCTCTGGCGCAGACAAAGTTGTTTCTAATCCATTTCGATGGATACCAAGGTCCCAGGCACCGTACTCCACTCATACGTTTAGTTGAGTGTAGAACGAATGCCATGTGTGTGGGATAGGTGTGGGGTGCGGGGTGTGGGGTTGGGCTGTGCGTCTAAAAATACCCACTCCCACTCGAGGCCGCCCATCTGCGAAATGCGCAAATTCATGATTAAAAAACTTTTCCATGGCTCGAAGCAATTAAAGTTTTGTTCTTAAGGGCTATCCAACCGATTGCATAACTATTGTTCTGGAGCGCAAAGGTCACAGTCTAGACGGGCCCATACACACATGGTGTAGTTGTCTTCTTCATTTCTCAAGAATTGTAATGCTACTGACAAGCGGCCGTGGGAGGCGAGATCTCGTCGGCCTTGGCCCAGGCTTTCCCCGATTGCCTCGCACACGAGCAAATCTCAAAGGGGTGCGGAGGAGGCACTGTGCAGTGTGCACAGTACAACTGTACAGTGTTCACCCATACGTAACCAAATCAACTGAACGAATAAATGAATGGATGACTGAGAGGCTGACTGAGGGGATGACTGAGAGGCTGACTGAGGGGATGACTGAGGGGATGACTGAGAGGCTGACTGAATTGAATGCATGCCAAAAAATGTTGTGCACATGAAATTGTAAATTTTATTTCCTTATTTTATTTGCATAAATTTCCCCAGGGAAGCACACACACAAACACACACACAAACACCAAAATAAAATGCAGAAAAAAGGAAAAGGCATACGAGTGCCTATATCCCTCCGTAGCCTTCATGCTTCGGCTAGTCATGGGTATGTCCGCCATCTCCCATTTTAGTTATAATTTCGAGTACGATTTATTGCTTCTCTGGGCCCCAGCTTTGAGTTTATAGAGTTAGCCCAGACTGTAGTGGAAAGCCTCGGGCATCGCTTTGGCTTTTCATTTGTTGTCCGCATGCAACTCGCATGCAATTTTCTCCGAAAATTCCTTTGAGCAGCGGCAGAGGGGCAGATTGGGACACATGAGATGTCCGTCTGTTTGTCTGTTTGTCTGTTTGTTTGGCCAGCTCAAAATTTACCTAGGGAAAACTCTCTCGGACATAAACGGGTTCTAGCCAAAAATTCGTACACAGATGCAATTAGGGCTTGGCTCTTCAGCGATGAGGAGGAGGAGGAGGAGGCGGAGGAGGAATGAAAAGCTCAAACAGTCTCCATAAAGTGGGGAGGGGCTTGTGGCAGGGCCACCAGCGCTAGTTCTGCTCTGCGGCAACTTCCGTTTTCCGTTCCCGCACGCTTGGAGTGGCAACAAGTGCCACTTGCACTTTGACTGACGCGCCAGCATCTTGGCCCGGCTCGGTCTCTGGTCTGGCCTGGTCTGGTCTGGCTTGGCTTGGGTTGGTTTTGGACGGGTTTGGCTTGGCTTTGGCCTGGCCTGGCCTGGCTTTGCAACTGCTAAAAAGTGCGCAAAATGAAGTGCCATGGCGCTGTCTAAAAGGTGCTTCACCCACTCAAGTGCGTGAGAAGAGGAGCAGAGCAGAGGCGAGCAGTGCAGAGCAGAGCGGGAGGAGGGGGCCAGAGGAACTGCGTTCATATTTAGCGGCTTTAGACATTTGCCTGACTCGTGAGAGGCAAACGAGGCAAGCTGATGGTCCTCGACCAGGTGGGACCAGGAGAAGGTCCACCACTGTGGCTGTTTAGTTTTGAAAATTGAATTTTGGTCCGCGGCAGATTTTCCAGGGTGATTAATTGCATGCTGGGAACAGCATCTGCTGCAGGCAGGCCACGGCCACGGCCACGCTACTGCCACTGCCGCTGCCACTGCCGGAGCACGTGCCTTACGCTGAAAAATCATTTGCCACGTATTTCCCCAACAGATTTATATGTTTCCCTAAAACGATTGCAGCCAAAAAACAAGGCTTATTGCCAGCAGAGAACAATAAAACATACAATAGCCCCATCAAATTGTGCAAAAATAAATCTAAATCTGCATCGTCCATCGCCCATCGATGCATTGCTTTACATCGATCTATACAGCCCTCTATGCACGTGTTCTAGGTGTATTCTCTGCCGAAAACAGTTTAAACAGCATATAAAACATATGGAAACCCTGGCCGGTTGTCCACGACGAACTCTGGATTCCCTTGTGGATGCTACTATACTGACAGTAGATCTCTTCTTATGGTAATTGCATGCATTATTCCATCCTGATATCAGCACTTGACCAATGATTCTTAGGATGAGGGTATGCAGTACAATAGGAAACTATTAAACGTAATACCTCATCAATACCTCTGGATGGACTTTCGTCTGGCGCAATGCCTGAATCGTTGAACCCCGCGTTTGGCCCTAGGGCATCGCAATTATAAAACATTTTAAAATAAATTGTTGGCTTTGTCCTGTGCTCTGTGCTCTGTTCTCTGTTCTCTGCCTGCGCTTGTTTTGCGGCCATCCAAATGGGGCATGCGGCTTCCATGGATGTGGCGCTTGCTGTTGTTGTGGCACCTGTGCCCAGATGGAAGCGTGTGCAGTCGACTTTGGTGCTCTTTTCGGCGTACAGCGGCCCTTTGATTTATAGTCAATTTGTCTTAAATTATGCATGTGGCAGACAGCAGAGCGGAGAGGAGCCTCTTCGGGGAGAGGCACTGGTGCATTCGGGCTACCAGATCTTGGCAGATTCTTGGGCATTTATCATATTTTATCACTGCCTAAATGCGTGCCATAAATAATTCGTTCAGTTCTTTTCCCCAACTGATTTAATAGACTGAATGCTGAAGAGGAGCGCACTTTCCGTTCTCACCTGCAATATGGCGGGCGGGGTCGGTGTCGGGGTCGGGGTCTGACGCATAATTCAAGCCAAAGCCGCACAGCCGCACGCTCCACTCAAAAACTCGCTAATAATTTGTCAGATGTGGGAGGCGCCACCGCAGGCACACGGAATTTATTGAGGTGCTTATGCCTTCGAACATTTTGTCTCATTTTGTTTGGCACACCACCGTCACCGTTCCACACCTACCCCCAATCGTCGCTGCCCTGGACCCGTGTTCTGGCCGCCATGGCTGCTCAATTAAACTGCAATTGCAACACGACGCGGCACCCATTCGGTGGACGGGGGTCAGCTTATGTGACCGTTAATTGGTTGCGGGTACTTTCGCTGAGTGTAGTATCTGCGCCTGCAGCACTCGCTGTAGCAATTTATTCATTTGCAGGGCCGCAGTTCATCTGACCGCTAATTATCCCCAAGCCAAAGAGCAGTCGCAGTAGCAGTGGCAGTGGCACGGGCAGTGGCACGGGCTGCGGCAGAAGAAAGTAATTAGCTTGTTTATCGAGTTCGCGTGGCAGCCATCGAAGTTACTCGATATTAATTTTCAGGCTTAAGGGCCGCCCCTGCCCCCTCCATCTACTATCTCTCCCTCTGATTGCCAATTATTGAATTGTTTTCTTAGCTGGAATTTCTAGCCTCATTTACCGCACATGCTGACCATTGAGTGGCCAGGAGGGGGCTTCAAGTGTGCCATGAAATAATTAAAACTTTAGGGCCCACTGAAAAGGCAAAAGGAAAAGCGTAAAAGATATAAAAATTAGCCCGAGCTGACTGTCGGTTGCCAGAGCACTTGGCTCCGTTCGTTCCGAGTCTCCCTGAAATCTCACAAGTTGAGAGATAAACAAGAAACAAAAGAAATCGTCGAGTCCTTTGAGCACAGCTTGGGAATTGCGGATGTTGAAGGTGTTCTTGAACTAAGATGATGATGGAAATTGCTCAGAATATACTACACTATTGCTAATGAAAATTGTTTAAAGGTGTACTATTAAAATATACTAGTAAAATCAATAAATTTCCCCCGTGGCTGGACACTGGCCACTGGCCACTGGCCACTGGTATCTCCAGGGAGGTCCATATGTAAGCGAACCCCAAAAACCGTCACCACAAACACTTACACACTCGTTTCGGTTCCGTTCGGTTCGGTTTGGTTTGGTGGCGCTTTTGGGGTTTTGGTTCTGGTTGGGATACAGCCACAGGATGTGGAATGGGAAGGCTGTGTGTTGGGAAGGTGTGCTCCGGCACATTCTTTTGGTTATGGCCCTATTCCAGTTTTTCTTCGGTTCGGCCATTTTACCAATGTGCTGAAAATCAAGCGGTCGAGTCGTAAACATTTTTTTAATTCATTCTCATGCGGGCACCGTGAGAGCGAGGCGGCCCTTCAACCACCCACATTCATAGAGGGGATGGGGAGGCCATTAAACAGCTGCAGGAGCATCGGTAGCTGCGGCAGTGGCAGCGGCAGCAGATGGAGTCTGGCCCAGAGCCATGGCCATGGCTGGCAGCGTGTTGAGTGTTTGCGTTTTTCAAATTGTGTGAATTTATTTTGTTCGTGCGGTGCCTTGTGCTGTTGTTTTTATGGCGCCTGGAATTATGCTTATTTCGCCATTTCTGCTTAGCTCTTAAAGAAATTAAAAAAAAAGGAACAGCAGCGAGGTAGCAAGGACCTTGAGGGTCTCGCTGTGTGTGAGTGTGCTCTACTCTAAGAGTACGTGTATGTGTGTGTGTGTCTTACGCTTTGGCGCCTCCACCGTAGACGACTTTTGTTTTCGTTGATGATTCCACGGGCCCTGAACGAAAACAAAACCCAAGGCGCTGAGCTCCCTAAACTTTTCGCTTGTCTTCGCTAAACGCATCCCATGGCGTGGAAGTCCTAATAGGAGCTACGGGCAAATGGCCAGGACCCGAAAATTACCTTTCAAAGTAGAGCACACACACTCTCAGGTACACTTTGTTCTGTATTTATCCACGATGCTTTGATTTGTCCGACCACATTCTGATTACCTTGACAGCAACTGACGTGGCCATATATATTTCTGTGTCGGTTTTAATGGTTTGACAGCAAACTCGGTCCAGGCCTGACATTGCCGAAGCCATTTTGAAATGGACAAGAACAGGAGGGAGACAAGTGTCTGGGGAGGGTCCACATGGCTGGAGGTGGAATATCAAAAACTCATTAAAATCACTTCTGACGTAAATAGACCTAATGGGCCACAAGGATGGCCAGCGGAGCAACTAGGACCATGGCCTCACTGGAAGTTAATTAATATTCACCTATTATGAGTTTTGCGACTTTTCCCTATACTAATTAAAACTCCAAGAGACAAAAAACAGAATTTGTATTTAAGGAGAACTCAAAGAGCATTTCCATCGGAAGAAATACATCAATATATGTGCGTACATCAATAAATGATTTTCTTTTTCTTTCTGTCTCATTTGTCTAGGCAATTTGTGTCTACCATAACGCGCACAATAAAAATCGACATTAAAAGGCTGCCATTCAAATAAATATGGCCTTGTGCTAAACGAATCGTTAACAAAAAACGGAAAGCGAAAAAGGAATGGCCAGGCGAGGCGAGGCGAGGCGAAAAGCGAACACTTTTTCAAAATAATTTCACACAATTAAAGTGAAAAGCCATACGCAGACGTCTATTGTCATGAACAATGGCTAAATGGAGACGGGCAGGCGACGAGACGAGGGTCGACTGAAGGAGAGTCGGACGATTTATTTGCTGAGTGCAAATTATATTTAAAACCCGTACACAAATATAAAAAATGCCGAACAAATTGCTTTAACAAAAACACAAACGAATCGAGCGTAATTTGTTTCATTTTGCTGTTTTTTCGTACTCTTCTCTTTTCCGCGAAGTGCTGCAAATTCTGGAACAGATTTAAGGCGAATTCCAATTTAAGTACATTTGCGGACTTCCTGGAAGATCGCATTTTTAATAACTGTGTTGTCTTGAAGCACGTAAAAAGGCTGCTTCGAGCCCGTTTTGGTTGTTTAGACAGAGCCGAAAAGTTCTTCTAACAATGCGAAGGACCATAAAAATGTTTGCTAAGTAAGTTCCACTGATATGACTAACTTCATTTGTATTTCCGCCGCTCCAAGTACTTCCGCCGGCACGACGCGACGCGACGCGACGCAACGGTTGCCAGGCTCGGCAGAGGCCCGCAGTCCAAAATGGGAGCACTTCGGGAGCAGTTCGGGAGTGGAGAGTCAAGTGGCGCAGTCGGCTGGCTGGGCATGGGGCAGAAGCAGCATGGGGCATGCTCGTATTTACATTTGAACAGAATATGCTCGTATATAGTTTATGGGCAGCCGGCTAAGCTGGCTGGCATATTTATGGAAGGGACCTGGTCTGGGGCGCTGTTTCATAGTATTTTATTTGGCCCTTGCATATTTCATAAATTACGTGGTAATCTGCGTGTAATTGCCCCTTGCCGGGCCCCGGTGGCAATGCGTAATTACCTTCTTTGTTTAAACAATCAGCCGCAGCTAGCGAGGAAATACATATTTCTTCATCGATTGCCAGATAGATCGCCCCGAGCGCGCACAAACAGTGGTAATTGTGAGCCTCGTTGGGCTTTGAAGAACCCTCCGCCGCAACCCGAACCCCGGACCCCGAACCACGAACTCCGAACTTTTCCCCCACATATTCGGCGCAAACAAATTACGATACTGACCTCCAGTTGGTTGGATGAAAGTTTTGCCTCCGACTCAATTGAATCCCACAAAGGGGCACAGACAATTCCCTAGCATATTTATAGGCATTATTCCTGCTCAAGGATTTCCAGTCAACGATTTTGGCTCGTTAGTGAACTGACTTCTCGGAGCTGCTTCTGTTCGCCGTTCGCTGTTCGCTGTTCGCTGTTGTTGTTCGCTGGCCGCAGATTTATGCCTCTGCCAAAAGTTTTTTAACAACATACAGAATTTACGATTTTCGGAAGACGCACACAGACCCGAACCACCCGAACCACCCAACCCCTCAGGGCAGAGGGAAATAGTTAACTGGTCCTGTCTCGTCCTGTCCCGGCCTTTGTACGAGTATCTGCATCTTTGGACTGTTGTTTGTCCTGCTTTGGAATTGTTTTGATTTAGTAATGGCGGGCGGGCATTTAATTAGTGTCGCCAGAATGTCTGCGCACAAAAAGAGTCCGATATATAGGCCTACTATTAGCTAACAGACATCAACTATTGTATTGTTCGAACTTTATATTTACTCGTATAGTGAGACATGCCTCCACTCCCCTCTCATCCTCACCTGCCAACACATTTCTTTGTCATTCGAGAATAATAATAAATTTGAATATCTAATGTGCGTCTCGAACTGACTTTAAATGTTAATCACCAGAGAGCACAAAAGCTTCAATTCGGTTACATTTGCCTTGGCCCAGAACTCCGCTCTCGGGTCTGGTCTGGTTCTGACAATCATGTTAATGAGGCTGTCAATGTCAATTAGAGATGAATTTCCAGAACGCCCCATGGCGACACCAAATGTCGAATTGGCGTTAAAGACTCATCCAGATTTTGGCAGACCTCCAATCTCCAATTTCGTTGGTTTTTGGACTGAGAAAAGATTTGACACATGAGTATGGAGAGGGGTTTATGCAATTAGTTACAGAATTTTAAAATCTAATCGCTTCCCATGAAAATGCGAAAACAAAATAAAATTAAAAATAATTTAAGTAGTGAATCTATACTATAAATTCGTAGAAGCAAATGTGTGTGAAAGGGGCTACCGCCGCAACGCGTGCACCAAATTGCATGCGGTTTTTTAAAGGATAGCCAGAGTATGTGGCAAGGTTTTTATGAAACAAAATTTTGTACTTTTCTATAAAGAGGTTCCTCAATATAATCTCAAATTTGAGCCAAACACACATTGTGTTTGAACGCCTATTTCATTTAATTTTTTGTCATTTTATGACTGAAAAAAATTGCAGTTTGTGCAAGTCTGCTAGTAATATAATATAATTCGGTTCAAGAAGCAAATGCTCGGATGATTGTGTGCCAATTTTTTATTCATTTAATAAATTAGAAATAAATATGGTATTTACTACTTCATCTCTCATTCCACATGGAATCTGGCGGAAGACAGCTGCGCGCTTAGAAGCACAGGATGCCGAAGGGGAGCTTCTTGCACGGCGGCTTCGAAGGGGTATCGTTGTCCTCGCCAGAGTCGTAGCTTGGTGGTGGGCGTGGTGGGGGTGGTGGTGGGTGTGGGTAGTATGGGTAGGGAGGATAGTAGTGCGGTGGTGGATATGGATAATGGGGGTAGTGAGGATGATCAGGCTTTTTCGTTGTAGTGGTTGTTGTATGATGATGGCCAGGGCCGCCAGGACCGCCAGGACCACCAGGTCCTCCAGGACCACCAGGACCGCCTGGACCACCAGGACCGCCGGGACCGGGTCCACCAGGACCACCAGGACCGCCGGGACCGGGTCCACCAGGACCTCCAGGACCGCCAGGACCGGGTCCACCAGGACCTCCAGGACCGCCAGGACCGGGTCCACCAGGACCTCCAGGACCGCCAGGACCGTGTCCGCCAGGGCCGCCAGGACCGTGTCCGCCAGGGCCGTGTCCGCCATGCCCCCAACCGGGATGAGGATACGGATTATACGGAGGATAGTACGGAGGATAGTACGGTGGATAGTACGGAGGGTAGTAGTGAGGGTACTTGGTGGGATACGAATCGTGCGGCTTCTTTGTCGTGGTCTTGGGCCTCCTAGTGGTCGTGCTGGTGCCTGGGAAGGTGACGACCAGGTTGCCGCTGTCGCCGAACAGCTTCCTCCACATGGTCGAGTCTTGCTCGGCGTCATTCTCCTCGATGCTGCTTAGCTCCGCGCTGTTTTCCAGCTCCTCCTTCTCGACGACAGGCTCGTCCTGGGCCAGGGCCAGGGCTCCGCAGAGCGCCAGGCAGAGGCATAGAGCCAACTTGGTGCGCATGGTTTGAAAGGTTCGCTGCGAACTGATTGATAGATCGGATGACATGAGCTTTTTATACCTGACCATCCCATCCCATCCGCCAAAGAAATGTCCAGCACCACCCCTGAGTTAAGTTTACAGAAAAAGTAACGATCGCATTGATCCACTGAGCACATTAACCCACTTCGAGAGCATTTTCAAAAGCCCTCATAAAGACACCGCCTCGTCACCATGCCACCAAGTTTGCATGCAAATTAAGCCAGCTATTAAAATCAGCTCAGAACACGCCCCACAATACACTGCCAGCTGGGCGTTATTTGCGTAGATTGGTCTAACGGTTAAGTTTCGGTTGATTTTTGCATATTTTATTTCCCATCTGGTTTCCACTCCACTCCTCAAAGAAGATGAAAGAAAAGATCAATGTTTCTTATTAAATTTTATGGGAATTTGGGACTGCGTTGTGTCACGATCGATCATGCGAATTCATATAAAAATACAGATAAAGGAGATAATGGCATAAATAAATTAGTTTTTCGTCTAGATATTATTCGGCAGAATGAATGTGATATCATTTTCATGGAAACCCAAGTGTAATCCACATATTTTTAAGTGTCTTTAGATTATATAGATATTGATTAGAGTTTCCCAATTAAAAGGAGCAGCGCGAGCGGGAGCAGAAGGAGAAGGAGGCCCGCGAGCGAAAGATGCGCGACGAGGAGCGGGAGCGCGAGCGCCAGCAGCTGCTGAACGCCTCCCACCACTACTCCAATCAGCTCTACTCGCCCCTCAACCGCACCCTGCTCGGCAACATGATCCCCCACCTCAACCTGAGCCTGCGCGGCCCGCCCGGCTCCCTGCACGGCCTGCCCGGAATGTCGCACTACCTCGCGGCGGCGGCCAACGCCCAGCGCCAGAGTCCGCATGCGGCAGAGGCAAAGGCAGAACCAGAGCCAGAGCCAGAGCCAGATGAGATTTCAACTAAAAAAACCCAACAGCAAAATATATTACATGAAAATATTTTGCATTTCGGTTAAAATCAACAGAGATCCCCCCCCCACCACCACACACACACACACACACTCCCATGAGGGAGGGGGAGAAGGAGGGAAAAGAAAAGGAAAACATCTGCAACATGGCCTAAGCCCCAGTCATCCCCTCTAATCCCCACTCCCACTTCATAGATTCGGTTTTCCTGGCAACGTTAAAGTTACCTACTTTTCGCGAAATATACGTTCTTAAAATACGAACTGATGTTTGGAATCTATTGAATCGACACTGACAAGTCGCCCAGGCCGAATCCCATTTATAAATACTCGTAGTGGATGGTATCTTCGACTGAAAAACTGATCCATTAATTACAACTCAGATAAGTCGTAGAGTTCTGACTATATAAAGGATAGAACTGTCCGCTCTTCTACGATTAGTTGCGACTTGAACGCTGGAAGTATGGGACTATTATTTAACATGCTGGCCACCGCATCTATTTGCCTCACTCTGCTGTACCAAGTAAACTCTATTTCTGGCCAAATCTATCAAATCCATACCATACCCTACAACGGCAACGTTCAGACAATAAACCCATACGGGGGCCAAGCACAGATCTTCGATTCGAGCGATCATTCCCGCCCGTTTCCGTGGTGGTGGGATATGGTGAAGAATATTACCATACAAGCAAACAAAACCAACGAGGACGTGCAAGTGATCGGTCAGTGGGGCAACGGAAGCGGCAGCGGCAGCTTTCAGCTGAACAAGCCACCCACTGAGAGCAACGAAAACACACCACTGCGCCAGATCCTGAAGAGGTGGTTCTTCCGGCGACCAGCCCAGCCCAACATCCAGGTAGTGACCGTCGGGGGTCGAGCCCTAGCTGAGAAACACTACGTGGATGAATGGAACCCAACTCATGTGCTGCTGCCACTGAGACGGGCGACATCAGGAAGGCGGCATCAGCAGCGTCGCCTTCTGATGCGGAACCTGAAATCTGGTCAAGTCATGCTGATGAACACCCAAACCCTAAGAATGCCCTTCTATCAGGATGACTGGGAGGTAAGCGGCCACAAAGACTGACAAATTATCATAAAATTATGTTGAAGCAATCTGCATTTCAGATCGAGACCAGTTACTCCAGCTGAAAGCCTAAACTAATACTTGGGACTATGAATAAAGAATTGATTTCCCAAACCTGTTTTCAGTTTTTTATTAATTTATATTGTATAAGAAAAAAGCTACAACAACTAGACGGAGAAACATGAGCCAAGCAAAACCAAAGAAACATTCTGTGGGAGCAAGTAATAAAACGCTTGGCACTTTTTCACTCCTTATATATTGGATGATCATTCGATTTCGAAACTGATTGTGCTGCTGGCAGTAGAGAGCGTGCACCAGGATGTCAGAATAGATGGGGCGTGATCCTAGGCTGGAAACAGCAGTCCTCGATTGCCTTGTGGGACTTGTGTGAGTCTACTAAACTTCCCAGAAGAAAGCTCTGTCCATACGCTGTGTTGTTGCTCTTACTTTTATATAAATTTATATAGTATAAATAAATAAAATGAGTAAGCAAATGCGAGAAAGGAAAGAAACTGAAGAGAGAGACAGTCGATTTCACCAGCAAAAAAGTTATTAATTAACCGAAATTAGCATCTGGGGATCGCAGATTGCAGACGTCTGCTAAATTTGCAAGCCCAATGGTCAGGCAGCTAGTTAGTTGGTTAGTTGGTCTACTAACAGACAGTTAGTTGGTCGCCGAACGCGTTTCGATATGAATCTGATCGCGTATCTACTGGGTCTGCTGGCCTGGAGCAGTCTGCGGCCAGGTCAGTCGTGGGCCCTCCGCTCGGAGGCGGAACAGTCCCGCACTGCAGGGCCGTGGCTCTATTTGCTGGCCTATCCGGCTGGTCTGCCACAGGTGGGTGGTGTTGGCGCCCTGCCCGGAATCCCAATTAGGAGGCCCCAAGACGAGACACCACCACCTGGAATCTCCACCCGAGCGCCACTCCTTTCCGACGAGGTGCCGAGCTCGCAGAACAATCTGATACGCGAGCAATTTCTCCAGGGAATTCTGCAGGGCCTTCAACCGGCAGCCGGCAGTGGTAGCGGAGTCAGCGTTTCCCCTGCTCTGCTGGCAGACTTTCTTTCCCAGGCCAGCATCACCAGCACGAGCACCACACAAAGCCCAGCAGTGGAGAAAGATGCCGACGCGGCGGACAGCGATGAGAACTATGACTATATAGATTTCAAGAATGGGTCCCGCATCAAATACGACCTGGACGTAGAGCAGAAGCCGGCGAATAAGATTCTCCAGCAGACTACCAGGCGACCAGCGGTGGCCCGTCCCCAGCCCCAGCCATACCTCTACTATAGACCCTACAGCTCGTATTACTACCGAGTTGGCTGAGATCCAAACAATAAAGAGGATTTATAATAAATTAGAGACGATTGGCGAATTAGAGATGTTTTGTAATAGAAGGGCTCGACGGGTCATTAGTCTACTAAGATATGCGCTGGTCGTGTTTGTTCTCTTCTGGAATTTCACCCATCACAATAAATATTCAAATCGCTGAAGTGGATCTCTTTCTCAGTGTGATTCCTCTCTCAGTCCAATCTAAGCTTCGATCTTTTGTGAATCGCTAGCACAAGTCCAATTTACGACACCCAGAAAAACTGTATAAAACTCTTCGTGTCTGGCCGCTGTCGCATTAGTTCTGAACAAACCGGAGCGCCGCAGAATCCCATCCCTCTCGAATCGAAATGATCATCAAGACCGTGTGTCTGCTCTTCCTGTTGGCTGGTCAAGTCTATGGCCAGTCACTCAGCATCCCCATATACAGCCTGAATGACATCTACTCCGCTCTCACTGGGACGGGCGGCAGCTCAAGCTCTAACTCTGGCTCAAGTTCAGGATCATCTAGCAGCAGCAGCAGCAGCAGCAACGATGCTCAGGACGATTACGATGCTTACCTGAATGAATACTACAGCAATTACTGGCAGAACTTCTACCAGAATCAGGCGCTGTACGGCCCCTATGGGCCATATGGGCCTTATGGGCCCAATGGTCCTTATGGGCCCAATGGTAATTTTGGGCCCAATGCGCCAACTCCAGCACCAACTCCAGCACCGACTCCAGCACCAACTGCAGCACCAATCACAACTTCGACCGCAGTCATACCCACTGCAACCCCGATTACGACTTCGACCGCTGTTGCACCCACTGTGGACCCTGGCACAACTTCTACGGCTCTCCCGAGTGTAGACACCGACATGACATCAGACGCTGTGGGAGGCAAAAGGTTCCGCACCACTCCTCTACCTTTTCACTACGTTCCAGGCACTTTCCTCAGTCCCTACGATCTGCACCGCATTAACGCCAACCCAAACAATGTGCAAGGTGCAGCCTCAGCATCAGCAGCATCGGTAGCAGACACATCGGCAGTGTATATCCCATACGATGCCGTCCACCATCGCCGATCGCGGCCAAGTCCTTACTTCGGATTGGAGGGTAAGAAGTAGAGAGGGGACTTGTGTTTATTGTGCTTTTAAAACGACTTACCTACTAATTGAATAAAAACGAAAAAAGTATTCAACACAAACTTTACTGGCTGTGTTTCTGGCTTTATAAGGCTCGAAAACGATCATGCCTCTTGCACGTGTGTTTGCTTTCCTGTCTAGGCTTTGAATAGTTCACCGTTCATAAATATTCGAACTCAACGATGACTGAATAAGAATATGCGGGTTCTACTCTTTTGTTCACATGTAGCGATATATTATTCTAACGACTTTAGTTGGCTGTATAAAGCTCTAGGTATCTGGCCGCTGCCTCTTCAGTTCTTGGCTAACCGGAGCGCTGAATATTCTGTGTCTTGGAATGATATTTAATACCGTCGGCTTGTTGTTCTTACTTGCTGGCCAGACCTGGGCCCAGCTGTTGAGCATAAGGATTCCTGTGTGGAATATTGGTGATTTGTTCTCGCAACCTACGGGGGCGGGATCAAATTCTGCCGATGGGTCAAGCAACGAGAACAACCAGGCGAACGCCTATAACGAATATCTAAGCGACTATTATAACAACTACTGGAAAAGCTATTACCAGAATCAAGCGGAGTATGGCCCATATGGATTCTTTGGACAATTATCTCCTACTTACTCTACGACAACCGAAGCTCCTGCTTACTCTACGACAACCGAAGCTCCTGCAACGATTCCAACCACCGCAGCACCACAATCAACCACAATTAATTACATGAGTTTTTGTTCAGTTTTTCCTCACCATCCAGACTGCCAAAAATCTAGTACAATGTATACTACGACCGAATCTTCTTCGATTCCCACCACAACATCAGAATCAACCACAACGGAGTCGCTTTGTTCTGTTTTTCCTCAGCTTCCAGTGTGCCAAATATCTACCACAACTGAAGGTTCAACAACATCCACAGCGATTCCACCAACAGATTCCACTACGTTTGGAAGTTCCACAACGTCCACAGCAATTCCACCAACAGATTCGACGACAACGTCCACAACGATTCCACCAACAGAATCCACAACGCTTGGAATTTCAACCACATCCACAGCGATTCCACCAACAGATTCGACAGCAACGTCCACAGCGATTCCACCAACAGAATCCACAACGCTTGGAATTTCAACCACATCCACAGCGATTCCACCAACAGATTCGACAACAACGTCCACAGCGATTCCACCAACAGAATCCACAACGTTTGGAAGTTCAACCACATCCACAGCGATTCCACCAACAGATTCGATAACAACGTCCACAGCGATTCCACCAACAGAATCCACAACGCTTGGAATTTCAACCACATCCACAGCGATTCCACCAACAGATTCGACAACAACGTCCACAGCGATTCCACCAACAGAATCCACAACGTTTGGAGGTTCAACCGCATCCACAGCGATTCCACCAACAGATTCGACAACAACGTCCACAGCGATTCCACCAACAGAATCCACAACGTTTGGAATTTCAACCACATCCGCAGCGTTTCCACCAACAGATTCGACAACAACGTCCACAGCGATTCCACCAACAGAATCCACAACGTTTGGAAGTTCAACCACATCCACAGCGATTCCACCAACAGATTCGACAACAACGTCCACAGCGATTCCAACAACAGAATCCACAACGCTTGGAATTTCAACCACATCCACAGCGATTCCACCAACAGATTCGACAACAACGTCCACAGCGATTCCACCAACAGAATCCACAACGTTTGGAAGTTCAACCACATCCACAGCGATTCCACCAACAGATTCGACAACAACGTCCACAGCGATTCCAACAACAGAATCCACAACGTTTGGAAGTTCAACCACATCCACAGCGATTCCACCAACAGATTCGACAACAACGTCCACAGCGATTCCAACAACAGAATCCACAACGTTTGGAAGTTCAACCACATCCACAGCGATTCCACCAACAGATTCGACAACAACGTCCACAGCGATTCCAACAACAGAATCCACAACGCTTGGAATTTCCACCACATCCACAGCGATTCCACCAACAGATTCGACAACGATCCCTTCTTCTAGAAGCAGCGTAGATGATACAGAAACAACAACTGAATCCCTTTGCACAACATTTCCTCATCTTCCAGTGTGCCAAGGAGCAAAGGCTGTTCACGTGAAAAATGGTAATATTGGATCGGGTATCGCTGAGCCGAAGCCGGATCAGCAGTTGTCGATCATATCGGAGCCTCACTCAGTGACATCGCTCTGTTTTTACTATCCCCGCCTGTGTAAGAAGCCCGAGCAGGCGCAGTTCGTGCGCTTGTCGGATGGGACTGGAAAGCCGTTCTTGCTAATATCACCCGTCATCGAAGGACGACCATCTTCCCAGGATCATCCAACATTGTGGCGTGCCATAAGAAGACACAGCAGAGAAGCAGCTTCTCGTCCATGAACAATTATCACTCTTAATGTTTAAATATTCAAATATATAAAAATATTAGCTATATAGTATCTGATTAACGAATGGTATTGTAAACGGCCATACTAACTCCTAGTTAGTTGGACAATTGGAGACAAATAGTGTTGTAGATGGCCCAGGGGCATAATAATCAGCATTATTATTAGATTGCAGAGACCTCAATAAAAGTATTTCTTCCAGTTGGATGAAGGCATAAAAATGCGAGCTTTTCTTCTGCTTCTTGTATGGAGCGAAAGTTCTGACGGAACTCTTAGATTGCATATTCCTCTCTGGGATGTGTCTGACCTTTCAAGCGCTTTCAATCCACCAAGCACGACGCACATGTCGCAGGAGACTCAAGGAGCTTCTGCTCCTTGGGATCATTATTGCAATGTGTTACTCGTGAAATACCATCACCAGAAACAGGAGTACGGTTTTTTTCCAGTACAAGTAGATCCGATGCCGCCTCATCTGTGTCACCACTGAGTCCACTGAGACCACTTCGACCGGATCGCCCAAGACCAGAACCAACTCGAAGGCCTACTAGAAGAACAACCACAACAAATGAGGCATTCACCACCATAACAATTGCTTCTGCAACAAACTCCACAACTTCCAGCTCAGTAATAGCAGGATCTACCGTAACAGGAACCTCGAGTACGGGAATTGGACGAGAAAAAATGCCTCCACCATAGTTTGAGGCCCACCCGACCACCAGAGTGGCAGAGGCCGCATTAAAGGAAATTAAGAAGAAAAGGAGTCACTGATTGTAAACACTTAAATAAAGCAGCTACGATCGAGGGATCTATCTAATGATATATCCAATAATCTATCCAGTAACCTGTATAATATTTTGGAAATTAGTTATAAATTATCATAGATTTTGGGGGGGGTCGTAAAATTGATGACTGTGTCGATTGGAAGGAAGGGATTTTAAATTTATTCAAAAGAATAGATCGATATACAGCTCTTTTGTTTTAATTTTGATCAAAGATTAAATAAAACTTAATGGCCACAAATTGATTAGAAGCAGGCGCTAGGTCTCAGCTCAGATTAAGCTTAGCAGAGTGTTGATTCTTGTGAAAGCGATTCATTAGTCGGGTTATAGCTGAACCCATTTCCATATCTAACGGATAATAGGTTCAACTAATCAACTATCATGAGCGCACACCCCCTGTTATTGAATAAATTTGGCAATGATCGAATCATAAATAATCGAATAGTCATTAAAGTCATTTATACATAGGTCAAATATGGAAGAGTGTCATTTTTTTGCAGAGTTGGAATGATCCACTGAGAACGGGTTCGATGATTGAGCCATTAGGGGCTGATCTTTTTAGTTTTTAGGTATTTCTCTTTGTTTTCTTTATAGCATTTCCAAAAAATGCTTCTCCTTAAGTCTTTGTCTTTGGATATATAAAGGTGCTAATCGGAGTTCTGTATCAGTTTGGTCTTAAACAGGGACCATGCTTCTGCTAGGGAACGCGTTTCTTTGGCTTGTGTTTGCCGGATCCGATTGGTTCGCATCGGTGTCGAATGGACACGAGGTTCAAGTTCGAATACCCGTATGGGATGTAGGAAATTTTATCTCGCGTTTTTCTAGCTATGTGAAGGAAAACGACTCGAATCCTAACAAGAAAGAAAACTACAGGCCACCGTACCCGCCTCAGTACCCGCCACCGCACTCGCCACCGCATTATACTTATCCCCCATATCCGTGGCCAACACTGCCACCAACAATTACAACAACTCCAGCTCCAACAATTCCAACAGAAAATCCAATTGAACCTGAAGTGATGCCAACAGAAGGGCCTTCCCTGTGCGATTTAAATCCCCAACTCCCGCTTTGCCAAGATATAAAATCTGTGGATCTGGACGACAATGAGAATACCATTCCAACAGTTCTGAGTGAGAGCACTGAATTCGGGTCTGAGCAGCCGGTGCAGCAGCTAACGATCACCTCAGAGGCCCATTCCGTGTCGTCGCTTTGCTTTCACTATCCCCGGCTGTGCATGAAGCCGGAGGAGGCGCAGTTCGTCCGTCTCACCGATGGAAAAAACAGGCCCCTGCTGCTCATCTACCCGACTGCGGAGGTAGAGTATCCGCTTACCTTCGGTGGAAGTAAAACCATCCGAGTCATGGCTGGGCCCACTCGAAGACCTTCCTGGCAGAGGATGCCCAAGGAACTGCTGAGTATACAGAAGACCGAAGCATAAATATAAGCGATTTGTCGAATAAATATTGTGAAACTTATGATTTTCTAATGTTCTTTGGGTCCAATATACCCCACATATTGCGGGCCATCGGAATCGGAATGTCAATCGGAATTCTTTTGACGTGTCGCAGATGCCAGCACACATTGTGATCTATTCGTCAAAACTGGTTTCAGTTGCCCCACTCCATGGCCGCGGCTCTCGCACCCGGCTCCAGTCGCAATCAAGCTCCATGAGCTGCTGGTGGGTGAAACTGAAAACTGAAATGTGCTCCGCTCGAATCGCTTCCCTGTGGCCGCTGCTGCCATTCTTCTGCCTTGTGGCACGGGCCATCTGTGCCACGTCCGGCCTTCAGGAAGAGGCACTGCATCAGATTCCGGCACTGAATCTGACACAAGTGCAGCTCATAGCCGGCAACGCCAGCCTCAGGTGCAGCCTGATTCCGGAGCTGTGCGACTGGCAACTACATCTGTACTCGGGTCACTCCTTTAGTGTTCCGTTATCCTTCGGGGAGTCTGCGGTCAGCACCACCACCCAATCGCCCAAGGATGTTGTTGCTGCTGCCACGAGCACAGAAGAGGTCTTTTCCCTGGCGCCACTGCTGCTGGTGGCCCAAGTTGAACCCAAGCCGCGGCGGGAGAAGCGCAGGAAAAGAAAGCTTAGGCGAGGACCAACTTTCGGCTTCTTAAGTAAAAAGCAATTTGTTTGGCTTTTCTTTCAATAAAAGAGTTTATCAATTCAGAATAAATTTGGAATTTGTTATTAATACAACGACAACAAAGCGATATATTTTAATCACTTCAAATAATCATCTCTCATTAAGGCCAATCAATCAGTGGCCAGAGTACTACTGAGAGCTGGGTGTTCCGCCGCAGCCATAAACAAAATTCCCAGCTCATTAATGTCGTCTCAGTTCACGCTTTACCTGACGGCTCGCCCAGCACAGCGTGACCTGTTTGGCAGCCCGATCTGGAAGCCGTTCGACCACTCTCAACTTTAACCTGCGCGGGGCCAATGCCCATTAAGCTGTCTGCCAGAATTTTATTCGGCGTAAAGTAAGCGGTCACGGCTATCGTGTTATTTATTTGCTTATTCAAATATTAATAGATGGCTTTTTTAACAGCGGACAGTTAATTTAGTCGTCATCTTTGTTGTCACATCTCATCGCCAATGAAATGTATATGACGGTTCCCAGTGCGAAGAGTTCTACCATTATGATTATGATGATTAATTACGATACGAAGGATACTTTGCACATATCTGTGTATCGGGTTTCTCTTATCATTAAGCCACGCAAACAGCACGAAACTGGTGTTGTTTGGTTTCCTCCCTCTCGGTCACGAGTCTGTCTAATTCGCATTTTCAAGGAGCAGCACAGACTTCCAAGCTTTGCGATTTTGTTGATGTTAGAATGTTAGAGTACAATGTAATTCGTGGCCTTAGCAATATCAAGGCTCTATCGTCTCACTTGATCCTCTCTGCTTCTCCTCTGCACGATTTTCACGCCCATAGGAAAACACAGGTTCAATAAAAGTTTCATCAATCTTCAAATTCGGTTTTATTGCAAATTGTTGTCGCCATTAAACCCTAATCAAATCCCATTTCAGACATACTCGCAAGCTGATCAGTGCACAAAGTTAAGCCAAAGTGTCTGCGGGACCCGGCGGAAATTCAATTCGACCTCCTGCAGGACCCTCTCTAAACACTAGCCCCCCTGAAACCCAGCCGGTGGGTATGGAGCAGCGCCCGTGGCTCGTTCATCGGCATCGTCGTCGTTGTCGGTGATGGTATCATAAATCGTATTCAAAAATGTTCTAATTTCCGCATATGGGAGTATCTGCCACCAATTTGTCGTAGTTTCAATTTCCTCCTGCATGCCAGTGCCGGTGCCGGTGGCCGAGGGACGTCGCTGGGAGCCCGGACGACGCTTACCCTTGCCCTTGCCTTTGCCTTTGCCCTTGGTTCTTACAGGACGATGCGTGCTGATTTCCGGTGATTGTGTTTCCAATTCCTTCACTGGCTGCTGCTTGTCAATCGATGGCGGAGCTGCAATCGGAGCTGGAGCAGGAGCAGGAGCAGGAGGAGAAGCTGGAGCTGGAGCAAGAGTGACAGCTGGGCTAGCCGTCATCTTTGTATCAATTTCATTAGGTGTTTTTGTTTTCGTTCTGGTTGCTGTTGCCTTTTGTGTTTGCTTTCGCTTGGCCTTCAGTCGAGTGCGCTTAGCAGCAGTCCCGTTTCGCCCGGAATGATGGACCAGCTCGGCGACCAGATGACCCTTTGTGTGCTTGTCATCGGCATTCTCCGCTGTCAGCTGGCTGGCAATCTCCTGCATTCCTGTCGATACCATATCGATAATTGTCTGGCTCGCCGGCTCGGCCAGTGTTGTCTTCACACTGGCCATGGATTCCCCTGCAGGAGCTGTCACATCTTCCGAGGCTTCCGTTGTCGTCGAGCTGGAGGCAGTTTGTTCTTCTTTGGCTCTGTCCGTCTCTACTGCTCCATTGTGTTGCTGCACCTGCTCCCCGTGCTCCTCTTCCTCTTTGGGCAGCTGTGGCAGTGCCAGGTCCACCTTCAGTGGGTGCTCCTCTTGCCCCTGGCCCATAACTTGTTCTCGGACTGGTTTACGTTCATGGCCGGCAGACAGGGTATTCAATTGCACAATTTTCTTGGCCCCTATATTCTGCACATGGAACTCGCTCGAATATAAATTTTCATGTGCGTGCGCTTGGCTTGGACTCGAATTCATTTGCAGCGGCGTTAATTGCATGTTTACGGCCTGGGACTCTATTGTCTTGCCCGCTTGTTTGTGCTGCTCCTCCATTCCATTCGGACCGGACTGCAAGTAAACCTCTCCAGCATCATCGAGATTTCTGTAGTGGGGTCCCTGGAGGGCGGATCGACGACTGTGCTGGGACAGTTGCTCCAGCAGTTCACCCATGGGCGGAGCCGGACCCGATCGAGACTGATAGCCTGCCAGGTTCATCCTGGGCTTGTTGTACGCATATAGATCCACATTGAACACCCCATGGGCTGGAGCGCGGCGCCAGTGTTTGGCCGGAGTTCCTGCAATGGAACGCAATGGAACAGAAAGTCTTTCACTGGGACTCAATGGGAATGCTGGGGGATGGAGGGCTTACCTCTGACCCTGAGGGCCAGTAACTGGATTAACAACAGCAGCAGCGGCAGCCTCATGCTTGCAAATACATATTTTAGGCGTTGGCTCTGTCCACGACTAAACCGATTTCGGACCTCTCAACCAATTTTATGGCCATCCAATTTGGGTCAGTCCACAACTAATTTGCATTGACGATTCATGATCAACAATGTTCTAGGAATGTGAAAACACAGTGCGACCCGGTGCAGGTGAACCCGCTCTGCCATCATCGGAGATAGTCGGCTCTTACGGACAGTCCACTGTGTCCGAGAACTGGTTTCCCCCAATTCGATTCCGAGCAACGGCACTTTCGGACGCTGCCAACACAATGGCTCTGTCTTTGACCCAGGCAATGGCCATGTTAATGCCGTGCCATAAAATATGATTGTATTGCCACCTCCGAGCCAGAGCCAGAGCCAGAGCCTTGGCCAATCTGTGCGTTTCTGTTGCGATGTTGTGCCGAAAGCAGCGAAAGTTGAAAGTTCTGCTTAGCATCACAATGGCCTGCTAATGGAAAGTAATTGCCATCGAATTCCTACAAACTAGAGACGAAATCGAGCTTCGTTTTCGAATGTAGTGCGTCAAACATGAAGCTCCTGCAGGCCAGCAGATCATAACTATTAAGCATAATGTGCCATATTCCAGAACCAAATCAGCCGTAAAATTCATCTTCGTCTATGATTTTCATTGTGAAACGCACTTTAGTGTACAGTATTGGGTCCAAGTGAGACAGATACATTCCTCCCGAGAAGAGTGACAATTTAATTCAAATAACCATTTGGGGAAATTGTTTATCTTTGAGAGCTTGTCAGAAACAGTTGAGCAAGAGGCAAGCGGCAAGAGGCAAGAGTCAGCTAACAGGCAAAAAGCAAACAATCCTGGCCAAGAGAGAACAAAACGACTGACAGCTTGCACTCGGAGCACTTAAGATAACTTCGTGGGAAGCCAGGCGCATGCGATGGAGCAGGGCTGGCGGGGTGCGGGGTGCGGGTACGGGCCGGTCTCTCAGAAGAATGAGAGCTGACGATGTCGTCCAGTGGCAGATTTATGAAAACTGTTGACATTTAGTTCTTCGAACCGTAAACACGGAGCGAAGACAAGCCACAAGGCAGCAGGGCATCGCAATTTCCATTCGGAAAATGCACGCGCGGCAGTAACGCAACAGAATGGCGAAAGAGGGCTCGCAGAAAGGACATCAAGCTGTGGATAAAGGCAGTGGCAGTGGCAGTGGCAGTGGCACTGGCAGTGGCAGTGGCAAGGCAATTGAAAAGACAGAAAAAAAGAGAGAGACATTACAAAGAGAGGATGGGCTCGTGCATACATGGAAACAGCAGGGAAGGCAGCTCTCGTCTGCTCTTTTCCAGAAAAGTAATTTGAATGGCATCGGGACGAGGCGAATGGAATTAAATATGCAGGTACATACATATATGGATTAAAACAATAAGGCATTCGACCCATTAATTGATTGACCTGAAGCTATATGTTTAAGTGTATAGGCGATTATTGGGATTATAACGCGCAGGATTATAAAATTCGCCGCGAGGCTGATGAGTGTTTAAGCTGGTTGCGGATCCGAGGCTGGAGCTGATGCCAGCGTTGAAGGTGCAAATAAAAATATGGTATGGCCGAGCGGACAGAGATGCAAATGAAATAAACAGAGGGAGAGAGAGAGAGAGCGAGAAGCAGTCGAGCAAACTGTCGACAACGTCTTAATTAAGCAGCAGAAACAGCAACAACATTTAACTATAGTTGATTGCTATTGTTGCATGCCTCCGAATGCAAGTAGATCCGAAGAAACAAAGAGAGAGGGAGAGAGAGAACGGGAGAGGAAGAGGGATAGACTAGTGAAAAGTTAAGTTCCGGTTGAGCTGCTTCCACTTGTGGTTGGGGTTGGCAGGGAGAATATCCCATGATTAATTCAATTGCAATGGCAGCCCATGGCTCAGGGAAATTGCGGAGAACTTTAAAAACTTTTCCAATGATTGCTCCTGGATGCTTGTTTGTTTGACTGCTGTTCAGCCAGTCGTCGTTGTTGTTGCTGTTTTTGCTGCTCTTCTTGTGCAAATACACACAATTTGTTTTGTCATTAGACGAACACTTTAAGCACTCGATTGCACTCTCTATAACCACCCCGCTGGCCCCCTCTTTCACTCTCTCTTTGTTATCTCTGTCAACTGCTTTGGCTGCTCATTTTCAGCTGGCGATTTCTTTGTCCTGCTTTTATTTGACCATTTCATTGGTTGCACCAGCCAGAGCAGAGCCCAATATGGCTAGCAAGAGATGGCCGAAAAAAAAGTGCTGGAGACAGACAGATAAAGCAAGTGAGTCAGAAAGGGCGGGATGGGGGCGGGGGTGAATGGAGCCATTCACAGCGTTTTGCAACTTTTCGCTTAATTTGAATCTTTCTATGCAAATGCCGTGCAACTGGGCAAAATAAAAAAAAAACCGCACAAAAAAATCAACCAAATTCGACTGTTTTTCCGTAAATATTTCTATTTTATTTTGCATCACATTTTTTATACGTTTTTTCGTCTGCACAAAATCGTTATTCCAATTTTCTTTGTGTACTTTTCCAGCTTTCGCGGTTCGCTGCGCTGTCGCTTATTTGATATTTCTACGAGTATTCCTACTGCGATAAACATATACTATAACCCACGATAAGGTATTTATTTAGGTATAGTATACGGCGGGGTCTGCGTCTGTCCATTGAGTATTGGAAAACTGTGGAAAATGCTAAGACGAATGCTTGGGTGTGTCTTGTGCATACAATTTATGCAGTAATATGTGTCGCTGCACAAGATTATTCTCAGTGTATTTGTGTCAATTCGTTATTCGTTATTTTGGTGGCCCTGTGGAAAAACTAACAATAACAACACTGTGCTACAAAATGAAACAGTTTGAATGAAGTTGTCTCGTTCCAAAAATTATCTTTATACTTGGAATCTGCAATATACACATAGACTGTTTATAAAACATGAACAGGAACCGACACAGGCCAACCAATAAACAATACAGTCCACTTGAAGGAGGCCACTTGAGAAAAAGGACACATAGAGTTCGACCATAAAATCATATACATGCGTCCCGTCGAACCCAAATCTATTAACACATGTGGTTTGCATGTAGTAGGTGTCATTGGAAGGGATGAGCGTGGGAACAAGTGCCGCACATCCCTCCTTTTCTTAGCGTTGGTCTTAGTTTTAATTACCTTATATTTTCCTATATATAGTTCAAAAGTTTTGAAAATAAAACAGTTCGAATTTACAACTCAACTCAACAACATCAACATTTGGTCCTTCGAGCCGGATCCATCATTGATCTGGAGAATAGAAGCAGCATCAACACAGACACAGCTTACTTCGATAAGAACTAAAGCCTGAAAGTTGAACAAACATTAAAAATGGTAGAACACTTTAAACTCGGATCGATATATCTTCTGGTACAGCCATTAAAAGTCATATAATTCTTATTTCAACCGATTAATTGTTCTTCGTTTTTTTTATACCGGATTTTGATGAATTGTTCATTGAAAATGTCAAGTAAAAATTGTATAAGTGCGCAAAAACCACCAAAAAGCTGTCTTTGAATTTTTAAAAAAGATTTAAGGGTATATTGCAAATCGGAAGTATGAGAATGGGATCTGCTCATCCCGTTCTTCAACTAGCAGCCTGACCAATATTTATTCATGGGGTTATCGTATTTAGCTTATCGAAAATGTTTAATTTAGGTAACCCGCAGATCGCTTTTGTAGAAATTTAGTTTCTCTCTCTCATGTGTATTCTGTTTATGTCCTACTTGTTTCGCTCCGATTTGTTTATTTTATTGTTTTTCGCAGTCTAAAGCGGGCAAAAAGCTATAGTACGAGCGTATTAAATGAAATCAAATCGAATCGAATCAGTCTGACTAATTGTTATGCAAGAGGCCAAAATGAGGCCATAAAAATGGGGAATGCCAATAAACTTTCCCTCGCCTTTGCTGTTTGGCAGCTTGGCAGGGGGATGGCAGAATGTTTGATTTGCTTGCCTCGCCTTTGCATGCCGCAGCCAAACGACACTTTGATTTAGTGCAACAACAAAAACAACAATGTCGAGTACACAAAGCAGTGGCAAAAATGGCCAAAATGGCAGTGACACAGAAGCGAGTGCCAGGCATAATAAAATAAAACAAAAGCTAATGGCCAAACAGAGCGAAACCGATATGCAGGCGGCAATTTTATGGCTAGCATAAAATCCCCATTCCCACAGCCACATCCACAGCCACATCCACATCCTCCTCCTATCAATATCTCACTCTGTATCTCTGGCCCCCATCTGTATCTGCGCCGGATGTGGATGCCATCTGAATGTCAATGTGCAGCCTGCCTCAAGGCGCGTTCAGTGCGTGTGCGAGGAGGAATTTATCGCCCTGCCACAGCTCTTCATACATAGTTGCGAAAGCGGGACTTGTTGCTACAACAGATCCACAACTTGTGCCACCTAATGCCGCATCAATATGCAAAGCCGAGCAAGTTTCGGGCACAAGTAGCGTAGCACAGTGTAAGCGTCCTGGTAAGCCGCTTAAAACACAAAGAACACGAAAAACACGAAAAAAACTTTAAGTTCATTTAACTTTTGCAATCAGTGGGAAGGCAGAGCCAGCCATCCAGAACCAGAGCCAGAGCCAGAGCACGAGACAAGGCCATGGGAACGCCAGGGCAATTTATGATTTATTAACAAGAAGCGAGACTCAACTCACCCCAGACTCCAGGGCCAGAACTCTCTGGTAAGTCAGCTAAACGGATTTCACAAACTTGAATGCTTCTAATTATTGAGAATTATCGCGACTGGTGCGCATTTCGATTGGGGATTTGGCTATGAAAATGAAAGCATTCTTCGAGTTCCTCCAAAAACTATTCCATTATGATTTATAGCTCTAAAAGGGGGTGGTGGAGCCCCCATACTGACACTCCCGCAGCCCATCACCAGGCGGGACTGGCCATCAGCAATTATCTGAGCAAGTGAGCGTGTAATGGGCCCAGGGCCAGTAATCCAATTTTTATTTTTTTCCCCACTTTTTCTCATGCTATTCCTCTCTTCCTTCTGCTTGCAGTTGTAGTCTCGCTTGCGTGTCCTGTCCTGTCCTGTATTGAAGCTGACCAGATGATTTATGATTGGTTGGCTTGACTTGGCAGGAGCAGGAACAGGAACAGGAACAGGAGCAAGGAGTTTCATTTCAATAAATGCCCTGTTTTTTCTGGGCATTAAATTTTAATAGTCTCGTCTCGGAGCTAAATAACGCCGGACAGAGGGAGTTATTTACGAAGTGACGCTCTAAATTTATTTAAAACACTTGCGATAAATTCCAACAGATTTCCCTATGATATATTTGTGCAACTTAATGCTAATGCGAATTTATTGGCCAATGTGAGAGCAATGCTGCCTCAAAAGAAGGTCCAGATTACTCAGAGAAAAACAAGAAGAGAAGCAGGGGGTGAGGGAGAGCGGGTAAATTTGTCCCCAATCAATCATAATTTGTATCTGTCAGCACAAGCAGCGACCGCGGCCATTGAGTGATGAAGTTGTCGCCATGGCTTACACACACTCGCGCGCTACACACACACACACAGATACTGGCAGTGACAGAAAAGCCAACTAAAGTCAACCGCAAATCCCTGCACAGTGGAACAAGTGATGATCGTATATTCAAATTTCCCTCTCTAGAGAGAGAGAGAGAGAGTAGTTGGCTTTTGTCTTCACTTGCGTGGAGCGCAATCAATAGCTAATTAAATTAATAATCCAGTCTTTTTGCATGACTCTGAACCACTGAAAGCTTGGCCATTGTCATGACCGCCTTGCATTCGGAATCATACTTCGGCCAAACCACACTCACACGCATATTCATCCATTCACCTGTATATACATACCCATATACAGTCGTCTGTATGTGTAAGTGCACCTCTGATATATCGCGACTTTGGATTTTCTCTGACAAAACCGTGAAAATTCAAACAAAGGAAAGGAAAAGAATAGAAAGCAGAGAAAAGTTTGATGCGCTCCGAACTTGACAAATGTCTGACAAATCCTGTCAGCATCCAGCAGGCCTAATGAAACCCAATTGCTGCTTAGCCGTCTCCCACGATATCAGCCCAAACAAAACAAAGCGGAGTCTCAGGTCCTAGGTCCCAGAACTCCGGCCAACTGTCACTGGGACTGGGGGCGGAGTTGCGCGACGGAAAATCTACGGCACGTGATTCCGCTCATCTGCAGTGCCGCCTCGTTTCTGTTTCAATTTGGACTGTGCTTTATGCCGGCCCTTTCTGCCATAATTCTCTTCCAGTGTACACATATTTATTATGATTTTTTCACACACGTGTGCGCAAAAAGTTGCCGTTAATAACGATTAAATGCGCCTGGCGACGGAAACGGAGACGGGTCTGTGGCCTGTGGCCTCGGCTTTTGTGTATTCCCAGCAGGTAGACGGCCAGCACATTGGACTCGACTTCAGATGGTCCCACGACCAATTCCACGAGTGTGTGCACTGCCCAGCATAAGTCCGAATGGCATTCCAAGTGAAAGTTTGTCCAGCCCCAAAAAGTGTGCTATGAAAAATATGGTCGCTCCTGCCGGCACTCTTCTCCCCGCCGCAGAGTGTGTGTGGCTTTTGGTTTAGGACCAGCTCCCCGAAAAATTGGGCAAACTTTCACTCTTGCCATAGGCTGACATTTAAAATGCCTCTCAGCTGTGATTTGTGTCAAACTGTCGATACTGGCCAGCTCGCCGTCAAGTAAATCAAAGTCTTCTGCCCTCTCCTTCCCCGCTACCGCTACCACCTGGCACACCCATCTCGGGCGCTGGCGTTGCTCCCTGCCTGACATCCGTCATTTTTCATGTTTGCCAGGAGCCAGGAGCCAGCAGCCAGCAGCCAGAAGGGATGGGCGAGAAAGCGGATACCCAAAGCGAACGTGATTATTGATTGGTTCTCACCTAAATTCATGGCATCGCCCCCCGCACCCAGTCGTATCATTTATCTAACTGCGAGTGTAGCCAAGAGTCAAGAGCTTGTTAGTGTGTGGCCAAAGCAGAGGACGAAAAAGGAAGCAGGAACCGAGGCTGTCTGGTTGGGCAGAGCGATATGTACATCGATAGATAGATGCTCGTAGATACAGAGCGGTGCGGAGATGGATGGAGGGAAAAAGTAGCCATGCAGTGCAAAAGTTTGACGTTTATGTGACATTTGAAATCAATTTGCACAACAATTGAATTTTCCCATTATCGGTAGCTATGTTTCATAGTTATTGTTTGCTCGATGTTGTCGTTATGGTGGAAGTTGTTGCTATTTTATAAATTTGCTGTCGCTGCTGATGGGCAATCGATGCGCTTACATGTCAATTAGCAGTTTACTGCGTGCAACATTGTCATTGTGGGTATTTGTGTGCATCTATACATCTGTATGTTGCATATTTAATTGGCTGCCGCAAAGTGGAGGGGACAACCGCAGAGAGTGCCCCAAACTAAACAGCCACCCGCCGAATGCACGCCAATTTGATGCATTTCCAAACATCCAAATTGATAATCCACAAACATTTGATTCAATTGGTTGCACAAAACGATTTCCACTCGAAATTCATCCCAGAAATTTAATGAATATCGAAATGTAAAAGGAAATTGTAACATTGCTTGTGAACATGGCTATTAAATTGGTTGATGGGCAGGCAGAAGGGCGGGCAGAGCTGGGATTTTATTCATTGGCTTTATGGATTCCTAGCCATTTTGAAGAATGCCCGTAGTTCCAGTTAGCTTATGAGACTCTCCCAGCCACTTTACAATTGCCAGCTGCAGGAGCTGCAGTACTCAGCCCAGGCCTGGTCCTGGGGCTGGCTTTGACTGTGGCTGTGGCTTTGGCCAGGGCAAACATCAACAGGGCAAATGCGGTAATTTGGCAAGTGAGCAGATGGGATGCATGCTGCTGCTGCAGCTGCAGCTGTTGCCTCTGCAACTGGCCAGATTTATGCCGTCTAGCTGCATTCTGCCGCAGAAAGTCTGTCCGAGACGGAGGGGAATGGTAAATGGGAACATCCGACATCGGACAGGACAGTGTCGAACAGTTGTTAATTACGCATTTTCCAACTCAGAGCAATGTTTCCGGTCCAGCTCCAGCTCCAGCTTCAGGTTTGGGAGCAGGTAATTCCCTGATAAGTAAATGCCTTGAGGCTGTAAGGGTTCAAGCATCGTGTCCTCTGCATTCACTGACTGCTTAACAGCCGTTCGCTTTGGCTTTTAATGAAAGCTGCCCCAAATCCTTATTTCCTGGAATCAAGTGGTTCTTGCTCTTGCTCTGGCTCTGGCTCGGGCTGGTGCTGGTGCTGGGGCATGGGAAGTTTTGCTTTTGCGGCTATGGCATGAAGAAGCCCAAATGAAATGCCGGAAGTAATATTTTTCATATCAGCATATGTTGTGGTCCAGCAGGACCAGATAAACACCGCCATATGCGCATATATGTGGGTGAATAGAGCCATCCTTCGGGGCACTCTTCGCTGGCACAAGCCAAGTGGCTGCTAACTTGGCCCAGTGTTTGCTGTGGCTGTTGCTGTTGGTCCTGATGGTCCTGCTGATGCCGGAAGTGTCTGGGGCGGCCCCCATTTTGCTTACAGGGCCCGCGCTCGCCGCTCTCTTGGCCAAGACAGGGCCCCGGAATCTGCCAGCACTGTGCATATGCAGATGCAGGGCCACAAAGATATGGCTTATATAATATATATGTGTTTAATATTTAGTGGCAGCAGCTGCTGCGAAGTTTCGGGCGAACGCTGCGTATGAGTGTTGCTCAATTGCCTGTGGTTCAGGGAGGATGAAATTACACTCGGAACAAAGCCGCTACGTCGGGGCGAAGCATTGAAAACATCATGTTCAAGTATTCTTTCTAGCCTCACGAAATATGATGGACAAGTAGAAAAATACTGATCCCATTTAATTTATTTAAATTATTTTACATTTTTTGAGAATTTTCTTTCTGTGTAGGAGGCAGGACAACCACTTTTGTTATTATTTATGCCCAACGGAAAAGGAAGTTGGCTTCGTATGCATTAGATTTAAGAAGTTTTCCGCTGGCGAAGTTCTCCGTACATGCCACGCGCACCGCATGTTGCACATGCACTTAAACGGCCCACCATGGGCCGCAGTCGCTGCCTCTGGCAACGTTGAGAGAACTATTTATTAGCAACACAATTAATTATATCAAACCCCCCCTGGTGGCTGTGTGGCTCTGGCTAAAAGGACTATTGATTTCTGCCCACTTAGCCGAGGGGAGTGGGATGGGGGATAGGTGGCTGTCCTGGCCTGAACCACAACAAGCTCCACCTGTAACTGGCAAAAAAAAACACACACAGAATGCGAGCGAAAACTCTGTAGATTTTGTGGCATTTTCATAATTTATTATGCTGCCAGCTTGTCGGGCACATATCACCATAAATAATATCTATCCCGCACAGACACATGCTCGTACATACTCGTAGATATGGACATACATATGCGTATATACTGTATAGTGGAACCCTTTTTTATGCGGTTTGGTTGTTGGATGCTTAATCTACATAATTTTTGGCCCCTTTCACAAGCGGTTTGATTTACGCACTGTGTACAGTCATTAAAAAGAGAGGGCCGGCAAATAAAAAACAATTTTTAAGTTGCCCTTCCCTCCAGGGTTTGACCCCTGAACTTGTTTATTTATTTGAGGTGTACAGACTGGGGCTGAGGCGGAGGGGCAGCGGAAAGGTCGTTTTGGGCTGAATAATATACGAGCTCCACCACATATACATACATACATACGTATGTGTGTGTGTATGTATAGGCAGGAGCAAGCGATTAGAGTTTTGCCCGTAGTTTACTGCCCCTCCACTCATCCACAGTTGATGATGGGAGTTTTTTTTCTGGTTTCGTTTCAGGCTGTGTTTTTGGGGGAAACATTTACATAAGTGCCATGCACAGGACGGGACAGCCTAGACATCATCCTGAACCCGGCGATTATCCCTTTTTAATAGACTCATAAAACGGTTATTAACTTTGTTGCACACACACTCCGAGAGCCACAAAAAAGAGCGCCGCAACACAGAGCACAATGTTTTATTTCATTAAAGTCATTCCTGAACACTGGCTCCCTCTCAATTTATTATGTGTCGTTTTTTTTGGAAGTTGGCATTAATAAATGAGCAAAAGAGGGGAACAGGATGGGCAGATCGAAGGCTGCACTTGGAGTACATATGTACGTTGGAAGCGATATATTCTAAACAAAGGTTCAATAGATTCCCACCATCCATCCGACTGTGTGTCCAGAACTATTTTACTAGCTATTTCTGATTTTGCAAACTGGCCAAATGCAATTTCACTATTATGCTGTTGCTCTGACCCTCAGTTCTCTTCTCCCCATTTTCCCCTATCTATCTCTGTCTCTCCCCTACCCTCCCACTACCTCTCTCTGTCTGCGAGTAGAAAATCCACACAATAGTAGCAAAACAAGATAAATGAAATTCTGATGCAAATTTGATTTGTTTGTAAATGTTCGACGTTGCACTGCTGCGCCACAGGAGAGCGAGGTGGCAGGGAGCTGTGGCAGAGCTGAACTTTTCTCTCTGTCTCTCTGTCCCCCTCTATCTCCCTCTATCTCCCGCTATCTCCCTCTATCTGTTTCTTTTTTAGTCTGTCTCTGGGTTGCAACTGTTGCAACTGCTGCTCCCGCTGATGCTGATGCTGTTGCTGGTGCAGCAGAATGGAGAGAGCATGGGAGGACAGCAGCAACATGTTGCCGCATTTCTTGCTTCCCAGAAGATTCCCCCCCCCACCCCACCCCTCCCATTTCATTTCGGTTGACATTTTTATGCGCGCATGATTAATTATGCAATTTTGCCATCGCTGGTTCCGCTTGTCCCCCAGCTGGCTTTGGGGTTTATGCTTGCAGCTATTATGTGCTCCGCTGGGGCCTCTCCAGCGCATCCATCAGCATTATCAGACATCGCCATCGCCATCGCCCTGGGCTGGAGCCAACCATCGCGCTGAGATGCGATCGATGGTATTGATACAATAGTCATGCATGCAATTAGCGGCTGTCGAAGGCGGAGCAGCTAGGAACGGAATCAGGACGAGTCATGCAAAGCCCTGGGCCTGCGTAATAAGTGGGGAAACGTGAGTGGAGCCCAAGACTTGGGACTAGAAATTTGCACGCAACCAAGGGAGCAAAAAGAATGGTGTGGTTCCACCAAATGGAGTTTCCTGTTTGCATGCCATTTCCAACACCTCCCCCGCCCCCTTTCCACCTTCCACCATTCTGCCCATTGCAGACGCAGTGATAGTCGCAGACTGTCGGAATCAGCAGGCAAATAGAGCCAGAAATATCGGGGCGTTAATGCTGAACGGCCAATTTGAGGCACGTTTCAGTTATTAACGGGTCTGGGAGTCGGAATGGAGCTGGAGCTGGCACTGGCACTGCTACTGCTAGTGGAGGTGAAACTGCGGCAGGGATCGGGCTGCTTGTAAAGTGCATGCAACGACCCATTCGGACACTGGCCATGCCGTGCTAACGTGACCAATATGCTTGTCATTGCCATAATAATCAGCTTTTGTCAGCCCAGTGGCGAAGTCCCTCGTACTCTGCCTCTGCGACTGTCTCCCCCCTTTGGTTATTTGCCTCGTAACACATGAGGGGGAGTGGGGAGTCGGGAGTGGGGCATGAGGCATGGACTATCATTGTGTGGACATGTTGCTTGTCACGGGTTTGTCCTCGCTCGCATGCAAATATTTGCTGATCCAATCGCTGGAGATGACACAAAACTTGGGAACTGTTTGCCACACCACTCTGCTCCGATTGAGTTCCGGGAAGGCAAGGGGGCTTGGATGGGGTGGCCTCAATTAGGAAAGAAGCTATCATAATTAACATCTCCTAAAAGGTTTTCCCCACGCAAATCCCATCCATTATAGTCCATTTCATTCATCGAAAAATCGTTGTGCTATTTCCACGAAAACCAAATTTAATGGAGAATAGTTGGACCATCAATATTTCGATATAAAGTCAGTTTAAAGTGCCGAGTGACACTCTAGTGTGTGGAAAAGAGAACAAAATGCAAATACGTCCAGCCGCTATTGATGTGGGGCCTGACAAAGTGTGTTATCATTGAGCATAAGTTGGGTATATTGCCTATTCAACGAGGATGTGGTAGGAAAAAGATATGTACATAAAATTAATGAAACACAGGATAATAGATCTTATCAAAGCCAAATTAAGGTGAATGCTTATCAGGTTTCTATAACAGAAAACCACAGAAGGGTATTTAAGAGTTTAAGTTGCTTTAATATTTCGATGGAAATTTTAGAAACTATTTATCAGCAGGCGATTTAAAAAAAATAGTTTTTAATTGTTTTATGGCATCGAATGAAAAGTTTGGAAGCCGCTCAGTACAGAAATGTGCATCCTCTTTTTTATGGTGCTGTGTTGTGCGGGAAAATGGTGCGGCCATGAGCCATTTGTTCGATTTTAATTATGTTACGTATACGACACGGTGGACGCTTGAACAATCAAAGGCTGGGAAAAGTTGAATTTGATTTTTTACAGCTGTTGAAAAGCCATTGCCAGACAATAATTAGATTTCATAATTTACGTCATTTGATTGCCAGATGCGATTGTTTTAGGGCCGAGCCGAGTTTCCGTTCGTTCGTTTGTTGTTGTTGGCCAACAAATGGATCAGAGCGGTGCGGAGGACGGTGAAGGGCGGCGGCTGGAGGCTGGAGGCTGGCTTAATGAAGTTGTCTCGTTGTAATTAGAAGTAATAATAATTTCCTAGCCTGGGCGAGTCATTATGAATTTGGATTGCGGCCAAGGAAATGCCATTAATCAAATTAGCGAGCGCATAACTTTTTATGATTATGCTGCGTGATAAGCGCAACTTACAGGGACTCTGCTCCCTACGAGTATTCCGGGGGAAAAACTTGCCCGAGAAAAGCCACGAGAGGAGCAAGCATGAGCGACGACAGCGCGACAGCGACAGAGACAGCGACAGCGACAGCATCCTGTCCATTTGCTTCTTGCTTATTGTTTAATTCTATTTATTTTTTAATAAACAATTTTCATAATGAAATGTCTGCCTAAGGGAGCGAACAAGCGAAAGGGAGAGGATAACCAGATAGGGACAAAGCGACAGAGCCACAGAGCCGCAGAGGGGTAGACAAGCCAGAGCCGCAAAATTAATTACGATAAACCATCCAAAGAGAACAGTCGAGCGTGGGAGGGGACGAGTGGAGGGAGTGGAGGGAGTCACCGAGTCTTGTAATGAGTCCACATCAAGTTAATAGTAATTGAAAAATTTTACAATAATGAAATGCAGCTGTTGTTTAGGTAAGAGGGAGGACTCCATTTTCCCCCTCCTGCCGACCAACTTGGCTTGGCACAAGCCCCACTCACAGGACCCGCACTCAGCCTTTGCTTAATTAAGCCAAATTATCGCTCTATTGTTGGGCATCCAATGCATCCCTTCCTCTCTGTCTGCGTGTGGCACTTGAATCCCTGCCATTTGCAAGTGCCAATTAAATTTCATGCCTTCTGCCACATGGGTGGGTCCACTGGATTCGGACCGGCCCCCCTTTGACATCAGATGCGGCCGGTAATTGCCCAGAGATCAGTGCTGACTAACATAATGATACGTATATTGAGCACTTGAATCCAGCGGACAACCCCCTCTTGAATTCTGGTTTTCGAGTGTGTGCCAGCCATATGATGATCAGCGTGCTAAGAATCCCGACATGCCGAATACCGGAAACCACCTAAACAGGATCAGTCACCGAAGGAGTATCTTCTTCTACACAGAAGCACTCGCATGGGACTCCTCGCACGGAGAAGCAATCCCCTTAGGACGGGATTTCAGAAACCCTCTAGGAAGGATCTATTAAGAAGCCTGCTTTCTTGGACAAATGGACACTCGGCACCGCAAGTTCCCGCCAGATGCTCATCTCCGAGTCGGGCACGCTTTGGAAGCTGTTGGTTGGTCGTTAGCTAACTTGTTTATTTTGACATTTCGTGTGGAATTGAACGCATTTTGACCTAATTCGGCAGAGGAGAAAGGCAGCAGCAGCAGCAGCAGCAGTAGCACCCCAAATAGCCAAGTCGAATCCAGCTGCAGCTGCAACTGCAAATGAAACTGCACTTTGCACTGATTATGGACAAACAGAATTCTGTTGGCTTCTGTAGAGGGGCTTTTGATGCCGCTGATGCTGATGCTGCTGCAGCTGCTGCTGCTCCTGTTGCAGTGTCTGCATTTAATGTGCCTTGTAAGTGAAATTAACAGCAAAACTGCATTTGTCCTTTGCCATTTGCCATTTGCCATTTTCCATTTGCCAATTTAGACATAAATAGCCAACGAGACAGCCCCGAAACTGTCACCAATATCTTAAAGTCATTTAAGCCGTATGTTGGCCAGGGATTAGGATGGGGAGTGGCATTGGCAGAAGCAAGGATATGCAAATTGAGACCAACAGACAGACAGACAGACAGACAGACGGACAGACAGACCTCCTTTTGCCTCCTTGTAAGTTTCAATCAAAATGCAAATATTGATGCAGTTGACATATGACGTTGTGCGGGACAGCAGGCAGAGCGGAACGGAACGGAATGGAATGGAACGGAGCCCCGACTCCGGCTCAAATCACTGCCGGAGCAGTCGAAACATGCCCCAGCAGCATGCAGATTTATGATAACATCGGCAACATGGGGGAGTTGGGGGGCCAGCGGGACAGGCCAGGCCGGGCCAGGCCAGGCAGGGCCTAAGCCTGGGCGGGAAAAGCCATCCAGAATGCAATAACAAAGGATAAAATAATAAGATTTACTCATGACTTGCTCTTGACTCTGCCAGCAGATGGGGGCGATGCCAGAAAGTAGGTCTCTCCACTGTATTGGGGGGTATGTGTCGGGTGTGCGCACGACAATGTTTTATTAAAACATAAACACAAACAAAATCCCACCGATAACAGCAAGAGCCTGATACGAAGGCAACCTTCTGATACCCTTTCAATCCGAACGTTTCTGGGAATTACTCAAAAGGTTTTCGCAGAATACATTTTTAGTTTAATTCAATTTATATATTTGTATATCCCATGTGGACCGCTGGGTAACTGGCCAAGGTCAGACGACTCGCTGAAAGGGTAGTTTGCGAACATCATGAACATCAGGAACTATGACAGCCAGGATACCAACAGATTGAATAATGGCAACGGCAGTGCCCTGGATCTGGATCGGGACAGGTGCTGTAGCACGAAGGGCGAAGGCAAGGGCGGGAAGGGAAGGGAAAGTGCTGCGGGCTGGTAGATAAATTAAAAACAAAAAAAATACCAAGAAGCAGGGGAAAACTCATCGCATTAAATTAGAGACAGAACAGCAGAAGCAGCAGCAGAGGGAGCAGCAGAGGGAGCAGCAGCAGTTCTCTCGACAACAACAATGCCTGTCAAGGTGACTTTTTGTTATTATTTTTCAATTTCTCGGTGTTCTTTTTGCTCTTTTCCGACTTGATATCATTTTTCAAGTGCCTTATGTTGGGTTGCATGCGTTTGTTTGTGTGTGCGTGCGTGTGTGTGTGTGTGTACTGCTAAACAATATTTGATTAAGTTTTGCATAGAGTCTCCATTTTGTGTGCCTCAAAACCAAACAAAAATAAAAACAACAATGGAATATCTCAAGAGGCTACAGAGACAGAATATAGGGATTATTGGCCAGATGAGAACAGACGCAACGTCTCTGCAATACTAAGAATTACGTAGATGTTTTTATTCAAAATTAATGAATTATTTAAGAGCATTCCGAGCTAGCATTCCAGTTAGAAAGCGGAGATTTATTGGTCTGGGTGGAAATATATCACATCATAAAAGAATCTAGAAATGAAAGTCAATCTCCGCTTAGAAACGAAGTGGCTTTCTCTTTAGTTAATAGATCGGGTGTAACTATAATCAGCCAGAATTATCCACACCTCAACGTGCTTTTGGAGTTTGACCCAATTTACCTTTGACTTGTAGATGAAGTTGTAGCCAAACTCCATTTTGCAGCGGGCACGGAGGCAGAGTGAAACATTTCCCTCTGCTCGTGATTTTATTTGATAGTCTTTGAAAGGCAATTCATCAATTTGACTGGCATCTGCACATAAATCAACCCAAACAAACCCATAAAAAGCAACCGAAATGGGAAAAACTCTTCAAAGCCATTTATAGTTGTATTTACAGATGTGTGCGCGATGCAGCCAACGAAATAAACCGAATACACAATATATATATATATAATATATATATACATATTGAAAGGCCAAGGGAAGGGAGGCCAGAGGAGGATGGATGGATGGCTGGATGGCTGGATGCTGGATGGATGCATGTAGATTGCCACTTAACAGCAAAATAAAGTTGAGCACAAATTTTTAATTGAATGGCAGCGCATTGAAAAACTTTGAGTTGCCACTAAAATTGATTACACTCACCCGTCCGAAGCCACAGCCAGCCACACGCACTCAGAGAGCGACCGATACTCGAAAAGTTTCCAGATACAGAGACTGCACGCAGATTGAGATATTGCGGAAACTATTGAAGCAGAAATCGGCACTCGTGTCAAATGCATAACGTTGAGCTCAATACCAATCTGCAAGCTCAAACCAAACCAATCGCAGGCCTGGCCTGGCCCGGCCCAGCCTGGTACTGAACTGAACTGAGAGTGGGAGGGGGGGGGCTGAGCCAGAGGCCCGTCGCTTTGCCAGCATGTTGCAATTTATTCTAATCGCTTGTCGGAGAAAAAAGAGACTGAGGCTGGAGTGGCTGGAGGCCCAGCGATGCGTGTAACGATGCTGCACATGAAGTCAACGGTAAACCAAGCTGAGACCAGGCCAAAAAGGTTACCAATTGAGTGGCGCCAATCAATCTGGTGCCGCTGCCGTTGCTGCTACGGAAAAGTGTGTCAAAAGCCATCCCCCTCCAAGTCGGAGAGGGAGCAAGAGCGTTAAACTCCGTGCTGTGTGGACCGAGGGGCACAGGAGCAGACAGACCAACTGACGGCTTGTTGTGTCGCTTATGGCACTTAATTGACGCCAATCGCATTGACTGCACTCTCTGCCTCGTCTTCGTCCCCGTCCACGTCTCCTGCCTCTGCTGATGGCAAGAAAAATCACAGCTCGTTAGTGTTGTGAACGTACATTTCAGGATACAGATGGATGGCTGGATGGGTGGTTCGAGGGACAAGGCCCAGGTACGACGAAACTCCCATTGACGCCAAATTGCCAGGTTTTCAGTTAGCAGATTATTAAATGCCAGTGCCGAAGCCTGCTACATGGCACAATAAATGGAAAGTATACAATTTTTAAGAGGATTTCCACAAACTCCACCCGCCATTTACCATTGATCACCTCTACCGGCAGTTTTCCCAGCCTAAGCCAGGCGAAGTGGCTGCTGCCGGTGATGCTTCGGCAACCGCAAATCAGTTTAGCCACCAAATCAACAACAAGCCAAAAGGAGCTACAGCGGCAGACAACTACAAACATGACAGCCAACACAAGAACAACTCCGTTTCCACATACATTTCCAAGCCTCTTCCATTTAAAATCACCTTCCTCTGGCTGCACTGCACGAAAGTGGATAGCCGTTGGTATAGGGATAGCAAGGATTCTTTCCAATCCGAAACGGGCTTCCTGTACAGATTTTCTGTAATTCAGGGGTATTTTTTGGCAGTGTTGGTTTGTTAATGATTACTTGACGCCATGTTTGATTGACGTGCATCGGCTGCTGCTGCTGCTCCCTGCCTCTTTCATTGTGTAAATTGTATTATGCTCACACACACACAGACACTGAGCAACATTCTGCTCTCTCTCTCTCTCTCTTTCCTTCGCTGCTGCGTGGCTCTGTTAATGGGCCGCTCAAGACCGCAAGAACCGCAAGGCACTTATCAATTTTTGCGCCTTAACAAAATGGCACTCAAGCGTGTAGTCGTGTACGCACTTCCGTTGATATCAGAGACACATGTACATGTACATGTACATGTATGTGCTGGAAGATGGGCGAGTGGGTGTGTATGTGAGTGCGTGAGTGCGTGTATTAATATTCCGTTAAATTGACATTTACATGATGAAGATGATGATGACGCCGATGCTGATGACGTGTGTGTTCGTCTGTTCTAAATGCTCGCCCGACATTTCCCCCTGGAAAATTATTCAAGATCTATGTAATTTATCTTCATCAGAGCATTGAATGGCGACTACTTGAATACTTGAGCAAATCAAAGACAAAAACACTGCTCAAGTGCTTAATTTAGTTTTGATTGGAAGGCAAAATATTGCACAAATGGATTTCCTAATTATCGCCCGGTATTTTTCTGTTCGTTTTTGTGAACGCAAAACATTTCCCTGAATAGTGTGGAAAATATAACTAAATTCAATGAGCCCTTCATGGCCATGCAACAGTCTTATCTCGCATCAGTTTTAATCACCAGTGTCTGAAATTCACTTTTCAATCCCAAATATTGATCCTTGAGGATAGCCATTTGGGGATTGATTTTCGGTCATCCTTCGATAATCCCTTCCCTCTAACAGGACTGTGGACTGTTTAAGTGGTGCACTTTTTGTGGGTGCTTCTGGCTGGGCTGAGCGACAGACTTGTGCTCGTAATGCCCTCAGCAATTTGCTTACATTCAACTCAGCCATGTCCAAAATGGCCTACCCTCTTGCCTGCCACTACAGCAAGCTCTCTTTCGTGTCCGTGTCCGTGTCCATGTCCGTCGCGTGTGTGTGTGTGCGTGTGTGCGTGTGCCTCATGTTGTTTGATAAACTATGTAGAGTCCTTGAAAAACATGCAGGCCATAGAAGCGGAATGCCAGCGGCTGCAGAAACAACAACGAGCGCAACAAATAACTGAAATAAAAAGGAAAAGTTAACAGTTGACATAGTTTAGAGTTGCCTGGTCAGACGGGGGGTTGAGGATGGGAGTGGCTGGGGCAGGGGCAGGGGCGATGGCAGGGAGGAAGCTCTCGGCTTGGGTTCAACAGCCACAAGCGTAAGCCGTTGAATGCGACATGGAATGAATGTCTTAATCAGAGTGTGGAGCTTTCTCGCCCATCCTTGCCGTGGGATCAGTGGGCGTTGGACGGTGCCCGGTGCCCGGTGCACGGGGTAAAAGGGAAATTGGTGCCAAACTAAATGAATTTAATTGCCGCAGGATATGAAAGTAATTATTTTGCAGTGCATAGACACAACGCAGCCAGTGGAGAGTGGCAGAGTGCTGTGGCAGGGGGGGCGCTGGCAGTGTGACAGAGAGGTAGAGAGGCAGAAAGGCTCGGGCTAAAAACGCAATGAGGCCAAAGGCGAACCTACTTCTGTCCCATTCACATGTGAGTTTTGGCATCGATGCACTTGCACTTAACAGCAAAGGGGCGTACCGAACGCCCACGCCCCCGCCCACGCCCACGTCCATGCCCCATATGCCGCACTGTACCATTGCAAATTGCCCCGCGGTTATTTCGAGTTGTTCTTTAATTTATTCTCTTTTATGCCTGCGCGTTCGTTGTCCTTGCCACCGCATGTGTGTTAGTGTGCTAGTGTGTGTCTGTATCAGTATCAGTATCCACATCCATAGTGTGTGGAGAGCAGCAGCAGCACCGAAGAGGCAGGCTCTACAAAAGCCAGCGATGTGTTACAGTTCCAATTGTCGTTGTCTCTCAATACTCACAGTGTCCCAGTGTCCCTTTGTCTGTGTGTGCGTGTGTGCGTGTGTGTATGTTTCCTCTCCTCAACATGTGTGCGTGCGTGGGAGGTGGAAGTGTAATGCTGCTTGTTTACAAGCCGTGTTTGGGCCGTGTTCCCTGCTGCCTAGATCAACGTTTCTTTCTGCTCGTTGTTGGATTGTTAGTGGCAGGACCTTGTAACACTTTCGATCAAGCCCTCGCATACTCACGCAAAACAGCCCCTGGGCACACACACTTGCGAGCAAATTGCGACCGATTCTGCCATTCAATTTCAAGTACAATTGCAATGGCTGTTGCTCCTGGTGCAGCTGGCTTGATGGCCGCTCTCCGGAATGTACATATGTTGGCCAACATTAAAGCAAATATTACCACGGCGCGGAAGAGTGAGCAAAGATAGCAATCGCCTCTTGAATCAGATCTATGGGGAAATCAATATCTATCAGCTTTTAATAATTCAACAAAATATACCCAAAGTTTTCCAAAAAAAAACGTACAACTACGAATGAAAGTCTTAAGATAAAGAATAATTTGTATAATTGTTGTATTTAAATCAGGGAAGAAATGGGGTGATCCTGGTGCGCCCCGAAGTGTGCCCAATAAAGCTTCCTTCTCTATTTGTACGATATATTTCAGATATTTTATTCGAATGTTTGGCTAATGGTATCCCTGCTGGTGTCCCTACTGTTCCTGGTCAAACTGTGGCGTTCGCACATAGACGGGCGCGGGGTGGCTCAGGCCGTAGTTACGGACAACCTTTGGGTAGTTGGAGGCGTACTCCTGCTGCGGGTAGCTGGCAGGCTGGTAGGCAGCGGAGCTCTCTTGTCTGGCCCGAGAGCCCTTGCGGTAGCTGTGCGAGAACTCCCTCGGCTGATAGTAGTAGACGTTGTAGGCATCGATCAGGCGGCTGACGTCCTCGGGGGCCTCGATCGAACGATCAAAGGAACGATGCTTGTGCGGTGGTGGTGGTGGTGGTGGAGGAAACGGGTAAGGGGGATAGTACCCGGGGTAGGGGTACCCATAGGGTGGCGGATAATACGGGGGATATCCCCCATGGTGAGGCGGGGGGGCATGCGGCTTTCCAGAACCGCCATGGCTGGGCTTGCTAGTGGTGTCGGTGCCGTTGACAATCAGAATGCAATTGACAGTGGTTGCATCCTCGTCGTCGCTGTCACTATCACTGCCGTGTCCACCTCCATGTCCACCTCCGCTTCCACCTCCGTGTCCACCTCCGCTTCCACCTCCGTGTCCACCTCCGCTTCCACCTCCGTGTCCACCTCCGTGTCCACCTCCGTGTCCACCTCCGTTTCCACCTCCGTGTCCACCTCCGTTTCCACCTCCATGTCCACCTCCGTTTCCACCTCCATGTCCGCCTCCATGTCCTCCGCTTGAGCCAGAATCACTGTTCGGCTCGAACGCCACACTGATCGACCGACTGTACTCCTCATCGTCGTCCGGGTTTTTGGTGGAGATCACGCACAGGGGACGGCCCTTCTTGGTGACCACCTCCTTGGTGCCGGAGCTGAAGAGCGCCGGAATGAAGTTGCCAACGGTAAAGCCACCCTTGACGCCAGCGGCCAGACCCTTGATGCCGGCAATCGAGCTGCTGAGCAGCCGGGCCTCGGAGACCACCTCCTGGCCTTGGGTGAGGCGGAGGAGCTCGTTGTACTCGGAGCGCGTCACCTGATGGAGGCGCACCAGCTGCGGACGACTCCTGCCTGCCAAAGGAGATGTTCGTTCAAGGAAACCTGCACTCTAAGCCAAAGGACACTCACCAGCCTGTGCCGCTGCGAGGCAGAGCACGACCACTGCCAGAACCGGAAAGATCTTCATTGCGATCGCGAATAAGCTTGGCTAGCTCTGCTCCCTCGCTTATATATTAAAAAGGTGGATGACTTTCCTTAGCCCATTGTCATTTAAATCATACGTACATCAGAACTGGTGCTCATCTACAGTTAAGGCAACGCCCCAATCAACTGCAAATCTGCATAATTTATGCGTTGACCCAATTCTCCCAGAACATGGCCATAACCATACACGTTTCATTTATGGCTTTTTCGAGCATTTTGGCCAAAACATGAACCGTTTCCCCCGTCCCGTTGATGCTATGATAATGTTCCTGTTAACAACCTGACCAACCCGAAGACAGACCGTCCACGGCACTGCGTCATAGCCGACCCTGATCTCTATCAATTAGTGGAACATATCCAACTTTTGACTCTCTTTCATCAACCAGTCCGTGGCCCTAAGATTCTTTCAGTCGGCTTCAGTCCCAGCATTCCCAAATCAATTATGGAAACCACTCAAACCACGAAACTCATTCGTTTAAATGTAAACAATTTTATTTAAAAATATTCAATTAACATAGACTTTTTTATAATAGATCATAGACTTTTTGTCGTAGCCGTAGTCGTCTTCATCTTCCACCTCATAGGAGTCCTCGTCTTCGTCTTCGTCCTCGTCCTCCGCTTTCACCACCGCATTCACCGCTTGGGGCTGCTCGAAGTAGGAGTAGGGAGCATAGGGATTGGGCGAGGACTGTCCATACGGCGAGTACGGCTGAGGGTAGTATGGACTTCCGATCGGCGACTGCCCAGCGAATGGTTGTTGCACACCAAAGGGCTGCTGCTGGCCAAAGGGTTGCTGCTGGCCAAAGGGTAGCTGTGGCGGAAAGGGAGACTGCCCATAGGGAGCATAGGACTGCGGACCATAGGGCTGGGGGGGGCTGTAGGGACTGTATGGATAACCACCATAAGGTGAATAGGCGCCGTATGGCTGTGCTGGTGGATAGCCAGCTCCATATTGACGGGCCAGATCGGAGTGATCCTCTGTGTGTTCACTGCTAACACTCTCTTGCTTCGGCTTGGACCTGGACCTCTGGGGGGCTTCGGTAGCTATCTCCACCTCCACTTGTTCCTCCACTTTCTCCATGTGCTCTTTTACGGCTGCTGCTGCCAGAGGAGGAGCAGCCGCCGATTGGGGGGCTTTCTCTGAGTACCAATACTGGTAGGGATCCTGAGTAGGCAGCTCAAGGTCAGTTTCCTTCTTGAGCACCACAATACAGTCAATGGCCGACTCCTCTTCTTCTTCGGTATCGGTGGCTGGAGCGGCCTTGCCCAAGCTGCGGGGGGAGCCCTCCTCCCTGGGCGCGTCCTCCCTCGTTTTGATCACGCACAGGGGCTGGCCATCGAAGCCGACCCGGGTCGCCTCATCGGCCTTGCTGAGCGTGGTGAGCCCCACGATGCGGAGCAGGGAGTGCCAGCCGGAGCTGAGGCTATCGCTGACCGTGGCAAAGCCTCCGCTGATGAGTCTCGCCTCGGAGATGACATTCTTGCCCTGGGTCAGCTGGAGCACCCTCTGGTACTGATCCTCGCTGATGCTGTAGACGCGAACCAGCTTCTCCGGCTGGCTCTTCTGGCCATCTCCGTTCGACGCAGATGGGGCTGCAAAATGAGAGGTTTATCCACGTGGCAGAGTGTTGGGAGAAGAGCACGCACCTGCCTCTAGACTGGCGAAAAGAGCAAGAAGCAGCCACAGCAGCGGCAGTGCTAAGCCTCGACCGAATGAAAGCTGCAACATGTTCTAAGATCTGGACCTAAAACGGACTAAAATGTGGTCACTCGCCTCTGGGTTTATTTATACATATGGCAAAAGCGATAAAGTAAGAGTCTCCCCTAATTTGGACTAGGGAAGAATTGCAATTAAATCAATTTTTGACGCTGAGATATCAACATCTTCAGCATCGTGGCAGGTGGCGACTGAATTGAATAATTTAGCCACATTTAAACGAATTCGAGTCAATGAACGCGTTATTCGCCGATCTACGAGTGAGTAGATGAACCGGTTCCGTCATCTCGCTGAGAAACACTGGATGATTAAAGCCGTGTCGTTAAAAACCCCATTAGCAGAGGCTGACCCAGAAAAAGACAAGCGCTGAAATTTATTAAATTTTCTAAATCATAATTTTATTTCATCATTTCATTTCATTTCGTTTCGTCTTTGTGTGGCTGTGTGGCTGTGTTAAACATTTCTATCTTAAGACAAATATGTAGATACACACACACACACACGCACACAATTACGGTATGTACGGGTATATAGAGTACCTGGTTTATATGTAGATGTAGATATACTTATAGTTGCAATGCATGTCGTATTTTGTCGCTAGGGTTTCGTTATTGTTTGCACTCGGGGACAGACCTTAGCCTAAACATCTACGGGTGTCCTTGGATAAGTTCAATGCCAGTTCTGATAATGCGAAATCCACTCAATCTATATACAATATGTGGTAACCGTATTCAATTTAGCTAACTCCTCTCTCTTCTATTATATGAACTCTGTGTTTCGTGTATTCTCTGGATTCTCTGGCTCTCTGGATAATTAAGTTGGGTGTGTGTTTGGTTTATGACATTTTGGATTCACTGATGTGCCGCTTACAGACTACTCGAATCGTACTCGTATATTTTCGGTTAAGAGTTAATTAAAATTACAGTTTTTTCTACTAATCAATTTATTTACACTGGCCTTGCCCCGACCATTCGCATCGTTATCGTATTCATATCAATTAACAATCGATAAGCACAATTATCCATCGTATTTATTTTGAAATTTCTCCTCTTATTTGTATTTATTTTTAAATGTTTTTTTTTTGTGTGTTTGCTTCTATCTCTTTTTTATCCAAAAACTAATTATATACAATTAAACGAGTCTCTCCGGCAATTGGGTCCGTCGTAAACAAGGCGTGGCCCATAATGTTCGAGTGCTGGACGAGGGGAATTAAATGTTGCGCCACTCGTGGCTTATCGGCTTACCGGCTATACATACATACAATACATGCTATGCCCGCACTTATCCATAGCTAATACCTAAAACCGATGAGCTGATAAATGTGCAAAGCAGCCGAGAGCATTATTTGAAAACGAAATAATCGGATGAGTGTTGCTCTGAAGTACTCTTGAGCAACTGCTCTCTCGAATGGCAATTATTTACAGCAGATTCCAATCGAACAGCTTGGTACAGTGTGGTCTACAGAAGAGTGTTCAGTGTGGGTCTATTGGCAGTTAGAGATTCCATAGAGGGCGAGGATTGGGCTGGGCTGTGCTGTGTTGTGTTTGGGCTCGAGTTCGAAGAATATTTATAGCTAGTAAGTCTTATTTCGTAATGAGAGAGTGTGTGTCGGAAGCTTAGCTATGGGTGTGCCGTCGAAGATCTGTTGGCAGTGATCGGTAGGGGTTAAGGGATGATCTATAATCGATACTTGTTGCTCGATTCGTCATCGTTCGTCGGATTTTATTCTCTACCATCAATGCAAGAACAAATCACATTTAGATTCTCGGAGATTGTTGTTGAAAGTTATAGATTTTTCTCTAATAATTATGTGACATTTTATATCGATTCTATGGTCGAATATGAACTATCTATCGATCACTGGCCAACAAAATCATAACGAATCGCACAAAAGATTAATTAGTATTGCATCGACCCTTGTTTATTCTCCGTAAACATTGAACTAGATTATGATAATCCACGGAAAATGCTTAGATTTTCCTAGTGCCAGATGAAGGGCTTCTCAGGGTTTCCCAGCCTTTGGCTCCCTTCCCTTCCCTTCCCTTCGCTTACTTCGCATATCGGATAATATGCTTTCTTTTCAAACTACGTGCACTCATCATCTTAGACATTAATAAATACTTTTTCATGGGCCAACGCAGACCTTACCGCGCCCGAAGCCGAACTGAAATCTCCTTGAATGTGGGCGTGGGCGTGGCCGTGGCCGTGGTGTGGGTATGTGCTGTTGCCTTTTTAGTGTTCTGCTGATTCCTGTTTTGCCTCGTCGGCGTGTTGATTATTCCTTCATCTCATGCACTGATCCGCCGCGGGGCGTGCTCGCAACATGTTGCCAGTTGCAGCAGTTGCCGCTGCCGCTGCCACTGCCGCTGCCACTGCCCCCGAAGCTGTCGTTGCCGCTGCTGCTGTTCTCGCGAGTCGTGTTCCTCTTTTTGGCAGCGCTGTACGCCGGGGGAAATCGAGCCCCGAACCCGAGCCCGAGCCCGTACCTGCCACTGCCGCTGCCATCGCCGTTATCGAGACATTTCCACTCCCGGACTCGTACCACTGCTGCAGGCAGCAGGAGACAATGCTGAGCAGCATGCAGCAGATGCCGCAGTAGAAGCTGTTGCTGTTGCTGCTCGAGTTGTGTTGCATGGCCGCCGGGTGTTCGCCTGCGCGGAAGACAAACAAAGAAAATGACACATGGGGACAATTGAGAGGGAAAGCCTTTTTAGTTCATCGGTTAATTGGTAATGCAATAAGCCAGGCACAAAGCAGATTCCGCTTCCGGCCCGCTGATTGCCTCTGACAGAGCTACACACACTCACACTGACACACACAATCACACACACGGTCTGCCCTTCTCTTTATCCTCGGAGAGAATCCAAAGCCTTCAGCTTGCATGCATGGAGTTCCTGTTTGCCCCAAAGAACAACGTGGGGCTGCTCAAGTTGTTGCAGTTTTCGATGAGCTCTTGAGCACACAAGTTGCTCCAATAAATCCGACAGACCCGACCCCCGCCCTCCCTGCTGCGCTCCGAGAGCACCACATGTTATTGGCCCGAGCACTTGCCGTGAACTTTTCCTACATATATCTGAAGCTGCAGCTAGAAATAATTTCCGTGCTGCTGCACAAGTACAAACAGGCGCAAGAATGGGAGAGAAAAAATGCATCTCAATGACTCCAGAGCAGCGATCCCTCCACAAGCCGTGCCCTTTCAATTGCTGCAGCAGTAGGTACACCCATGTCTGTATGTGTGTGGCATGTACATGCCCTGTATTCACCGGAACTCTTTGAGAGATCTATCCCATCGATATAGTCATCCGAATGGGATGCCTGCCTTCATACAGGACTGACTTTGAGACGACCGAGAGCAAGCTCTCATCCTAGAAGACCGCTCTCCCGGACTGTAGCTAGAAAATTTCCTGCTGACTTCACTGCATGCAATTACCGACCCGTCCCGCCCTGAAATTGGCATTACAAATGGCGCGTCTGCCGCCATTGCCGCTAACAGGCGACTTCCACATCCCATCATAAACATGCAAAACTCCAAACGCCATCCCAGGCACACAGATGCACACATGGTCGGGTGGATACGGGGAATGGTTGTGGGGGAGGGGGGCTTACACTTACCAATAATTACGTGCACATAGACGCTCGAGGTTTTCGCCACCGTGGGCACACAGGTGTAGTTGCCAGTATCGCCGGGCATGGCGTGCTTGATTTTTAATCTGCTTCGCGGAGAGAAATGGAGGAGGGGCAAAGAGAAGCGGGGAAACGGAGAAAGGAAAACGAAAACGAAAACGAGAAGAGCAGAGAAAAATGGAGAAAATGAATGTCAGTAGGGGAATGCAGGTGGAATAAACGGAATGAACGTTAAAGGGCTGCAAAAAAAGTACAAAAACTTTTGCTACTTTATGCGATGGCATAATGTGTGTCGAGCTGCCGCCGTGGCGGAGGCACGACTGGCTCTAATTCCGAGTAACCCTACCATAAGCCCTCTTTTTGCACTCCCTCACAGTTTCTGTTTCCCTTTCTTTTTTTGAAAGTCCTTCCATCTCTGTCATCTGCACCTGCATTTTATGGTCGTCTGGGCCGTTAGTTAACAGCATAAATGGGCAATGATCAGGGGGCCTGCAACGAGAGCCGACTCCGTCTCCGACTAAGTCTCCTCCTCCTTCTCTGACTCTGACTCCTATGCTGACTCCATCTCTGGCTACTGCTCTGACTTTCATTAAAGCAAATTAAAAGTCACACACGGCTAACTCGAGCATCCTCCGGTGAGGACGGGGGAATGGATGGAAGCCAAAGAACCGTACTACGATAACACCCTCCCAAGGGGAGCTCAGCCCGGCCAGACTCACAGCAAGCGAAAAGCTACACCTCGCTTATCCGTTGGAGGGGTAAATTTGTCTGTTAAACGTGTTTCGAACAAAGTTCTAGTTTGGAGAGAGTCCAAGAGAGTGAGTAAACACCTCTCAAGAAAGGTATTTAATTGCTATTAGCAGATACTACATCTTCATCTTCCGAGAAATGCTAACCAATCGAACCCCTAATCTCTTAAAACTTCAGTATCATAATTTCATCATAGAGTCATGGAGTTTTTCCCTGGATCCGGCCTCTTTATAGACCCTGCTGCCCGCCACAGGTTACCTCTCGAAAACTCTGTTAACACAGCAATAGTAGGACAGTCAGACAGTCTCTCCAGCCCAGACTTGTCCTTCGCTTTGGCCTTAAAATGTCATTCAAAGTCAGAGTCCATGTCTCCCCCTATTTCAGGAGAGGAGAACCAGGCCATGTTGGCTTTAAATTCCCGCTCCGACTGCCGGATGGCTGGTTTCTGTTTTCTGGTTGCTGGTTGCTGGTTGGTGCTGGCCTTAATTAAGTGAGGCGTCATTTTAATGCAAAATAACTGAAATACTCGGCACACATTTGCACGTTTGTATGTAATGATGGGAGAGTCGTTACATACCTCGAAGTCAGGCCGTCCGACCAATCATCCTCGACGCGGATGCGGGCCATGGAGCTGTCGATTTCATTCTCGCCTTTGCCATCAAGCATTTCGCTGCCTGGAATGCAGAGAGAGAGAGAGAGAGAGAAAGGAAGAGGTGGAGAGTTGGAAAGCAAATTGAATTGTGCGAATGAGGTGCGGATGCCACATTATGCTGCTGCGACAGAGGTTCATTACGCATACGCACCTTTGTACCAGAATATGTTGCCCAGCTCGTGGGGTCCCTGCATAATTTTACAGGTTAGGTTAATGTCGCTGCCTGTCTTTACCATCAGATCGCTGGGCCCGAAGATTTCCGCCTTGAGTTCTGCAAAAAAAGAAAAAATAAATAAAAGCCAAACAAAAAGCGAAGGAGAACAAAAAGTCACTTAAGTTGCCAACAGACAAAGGCAGGTTCCGTCTCGTAACAATGATAATAATAATAATGTTAATGATAACGTCCAAGTGCGCGCTTTTCCGAGTGTGAGTGTGTGAGTGTGTGTGTGTCTGCGTGTGTGTGTGTGTGTGAGGGGGAAGGGAGAATGCTTGGGATGGGCCCTACTTTATTACACAGACGCGTGTCTCTATTATGCTGGCGATAAGCTTTTGTTATGCCATATAAAAGACAGTCATACGCCCCGTGGTACTACCTGCACTTCGCTTTCTTGTGCCTTCTGTTCTCTCTGTGGAATCGTCTAAGAGAAAGTGCTGTGAATTTCGTTTTCTGCTTTCTATTCCATCTGGAGCCAAAATCAAAATGTCAACTTTGAAGTGCCTTTTGTTGTTCCCAGCGTCAATGATTTCAATTGAGAAATATCCTCGTGGACGACTCCGAAATGCGATTTTTTCCTTAAAGCTTATGATTGCTGACAGTTGCCTTAATGGAAAACGTCTCTGCCATCGACTGCCCCCATCACATCCTATCGCCGCCGCTCTCCTCTTCCTCTAATGCAAGTGCTAAATAACAGCGAGGAGCAAGCGGAAAATGGAGGACAAACAGCAACTCTTCCACTGCTGTTCCACTTTCACTTTTGCCTCGTAAACTGGCAAGAGCAAAAAGTTTCGCAGGTCCTAAACAACCGCAAAGCCCGTGGAAATAAATTGCAGCAACGAATAGACGGGGGAGCAGGGTGAGCAGGGGGAGCCGAGGAACTCGAATTGCAACTGGAACATCTGTACATGGGTTACGTTACTCCTGCGGCATACGCGGCACACACGCACGCATTGATGTGGCTAAGCTTGGCTGTGGGGGGGAGGGGGCTGCCGCTGCTGCTGCCTGCCATTCAATCGCACGGCGAAACCGACTGAAAAAACGTATTTTGAAAGCTCGAAAAAACCTTTTGGCAAAGAACTGCATACATACACATGTTGCAAAAGTGTTTCATACTTTGCATGAACTCAAAAGGAGCGCTTCTCATCGAGTCCAGGGCGTTATTGCCGTATGGGTTTATGGGCTTAGCACCAACAATCGATTCAGCATTCGACAATAACTAACTGCACCAATGGGTACTTTTATACACATAAGACGTGTATGATACAAGGGGCACATTTCACAGATATGGCATCCGATTAGCAGGAATCGCTTCACATTAAATTTGTAGTGAACTTTCGGCTTTAAGTCAGGTGTGTGTGTGTGATGGAGGATGGCAGATCAGACTGGGGACCCAAAAATGTTAATCTAAATGAAATGCCAAGTAGAAAAAGTAATACACATCCTCGAAACAAAGAAGGGCGAACAAAGGCAGAGCGAAATGAAGGGGAGAACGAGAACGAACCCCAAATGGAATTCGAACACGCTGGACGATTATCTGGCTGTTTTATAGACCCGCACAGGACTCGCTTCGCTCCACTCTAGAGAAAAGCGCTGAGTATGGCACATTGTTGTTGTTGTTGCCCCAACCCCGCGGCAACTGCTGCTCCTGATGGTTGTTGTACCTGGCAAAACAATTGTGGCAGCGAAAGCTAACCGTCTATGACTTCTGGCAACCCCAACAAAAGGCGGACAGAAATGGCTGGGAAAATTATTGCCGCACACATGCAGCTGACAACGCGCTTGTGGTTCCCACGAGAAGCACGGGTGCTGTGGCAAGGTGTGGGCTGGGAGTGGGTGTGGGTGTGGGTGTGAGTGTGGTTGGGTCAGGTGTGAATGTATGTGGAAGCCCGCATGCGGCAGATATGGCTCCGTCTCTCGACTTTGGCTCCTCCCACCTGCTGACAGGGAATATAAATGCGAGCAGTTTGCTGCACGGTCACGGCGAGCAGTGGCGTGGATCTCCATCTCCCCAAAGGAAATTGCTTATTTAACTATAATTAGATTAAGTGTTCCCGGCAATTGGCGAGCTGCATTATGAATGAGCAGCTGCATTGTGGCCAGCCGATTCCAGGCCCACAGCTGTTTGAAGTTTTCATTAGACTGGGCCACAGTTGACCCAGGCCGAAAAAAGTGGCAAAGTCTACTGCTGGCTGCATGCCAAAGCCAAAGCCAAAGCCAGAGCCAGAGCCAGAACGGGTGTGCCTCTGTCTGTGTCTGTTCCTGGATCTCAGGGCAAACAAAGTCCTTACTGAGTCTTGTTTACACACGAGTCAGGACGAATCCCAGGCCCAGGCCCAGGAGCAGCAGGATGGGCCTGGAATACGTTTGTGCAGCCGCAGCAGAAAGCGGAAAATGGGAACTTGCAAAGATGAGCAGCGGGAGGAGGCGGAGTAGGAGAGAGAGAGGGAAGAGGGAAAAGGAGGAGAATGCATTTTCATTTTTCTTGATTTCGCGCATAAAATGCGCATAAGCCTATATGGCCATAAACATTTAGAGCAATGAACTTTGCACAAGCCCAAGCCCCGACATGGCATACTTTTTGGGGCCAGACCCAGACCGAAACCGAGGACCATTGCAGCCTAGCTCTCGGGTATCCTTACTCTCGCTGCTGCCTGATGTAGGGGCTGTAAAAATTTATTACCCTTCGGCAATGTTGATGCATGTTTGCACACATGTAACAACATCTGAGTATTTATTGCCCGAACAACCATTCCGAACTGGGCCGAAACGGATCTTTGGGCATTCGATTCTTTAAGTCTTTAAATTCTCGAGCACAATTAATTGGAGGCAATTTTTTGCGGCGCTCCAATTGCTCGGAACTAATTGTCAAATCAAATAAACAAATTCAATTTGTAAAAGTCAGCCGCATTGCCAGCAGCACAATTGATGAAGTGTTTGTGTGTCTTCCTCCTCCGTGGACGAATCCACTCCACTCCACTCTATTCCAATTCATTCCGTTCAGTTCCTATTTGCCTGTCCAGATCTGGCTCAATCCCATTCCCACTCCCCTTCCCGTTTCCGTTCCCGCCCATCCCAACAATGGCGAAATGAAAATGCCCAAAACATCATCATCATGCCCCGAGTCCCGTTCTGGGCCTATTCGGTATCCCCCATTGTTGTGATTATTATTATTATTAATAATTCGACGATACTGCAGAGACATTAATCATTTCCTCCCTCTCTCTCTCTCCCTCTCTCTCTTTCTCTCTCTCTCTCTCTTTCCGTATCTGCCTCTGCCATTCCGCTGTGCAATATCTCAGTAATTTATCATTGGGGCATTTTTTGGTCTAGGCATTCGCCGGAGAATGTAATTTGAGGAGCAATGAACGAAATGGGAAGTAAAACATTTGATTATCGGGCAAATTGTCCGGACCTGCTGCTGCTGCTCCTGCCACAGCTCCTGCTTCTGCTCTTGGATTATGCAACACAAGTATTTACAAAAATTCATTATCCCCTTCGGATCATTTCAGGCTCAAGTATCCACAAAACTGAAGCTATTCCCCTTGCCTTACGTGCCATTTTGCATGCAGCCACAAGACCTTTGCAGCTCGATGCATCACCACAATTACCAGAATATTCTTAGCCGTCCCTTAAGCCTCTTCTTTGTTTTCGGCCATGTCACTCAATGGATTTCTATAGCCCACAATTATGTGTTCGTTCAAGTGTTCGCAAGTCTCTCCCGATAAGTTTTGGGTAGGTATAGGCTGGGTAATGGCAGTTCGAATGGGATTTATCTTGCGAACTTCTCCAGTGATTGGCTCTTTTCTGCTCCCTGGTAGGGAGGCACTGACTACTCCCACCTCTGGCCATAGCTGGGATGAGAACGTGCGCTTGATTGCATGCAATTTGCCTGCTGCTAGTGTCAACAGCGAAACAGAAGCGTCTTAGGACATCCCTAGAACAGCAGGAGAGAGGGCAGTAGTAGCAGGAGTAGCAGCACCAGCAGGAGTGTTGCTTTATCGAGCCCAAAATGAGCCATCTACTTCTACTTGGCATCTCCGTCTTGTCAGCCACGTATTCAAATTGCCCCGCTCTCTCTTACGCTCTGACAGCTGCAGCATTTCCACTCTGCGTTGCCTCTGCAATTTGTTTTTCATTTTTCCATCCAGTCTGTCCCCTCGCCCAGGAAGTCTCAACCAAGTCGCCCAACCCTTCCCCCTTCCAAATCACCCTTAACTAAAGAGGGTAGCGCTTACGCTTGATTACATTCGCGCTGGTAAACAAATTTTTCCAGAAGCTCAACAACACCTTTCTTTTTTTTAATACGAGAATACTCTGCCAGAGAGTACTACGAGTTCGGCAATGACTTGCAATGGATTATACATTATATGTATATTTATCCAAGAAAAAGTCCCCAAGTTTCAATGGTATCTGAAACTGAGGCGCATTCCAAGTTTAGTTCATGTGATTTGTCTTGGTAAACTGTAATCTGTTAGAGTATCTAGAGCTTCGGTTTTCGGTCTACAGTCTCCTTGCTTCTCACTATATTTGTCCTTGTCCTTGTCCTGGTACTGTCACTGTCAGTCTGCCAGCCAGTGTCGCTCAGTTTGAGTGGGACTGGTACAGGGACACATAATTTAATTTACAATTTGCTCACTTTATCAGCGCGTTTGGTAATTTGCCTTAAATTCGAAATTAAATCGAGGACGGGGCGTCGTCTCCAGCTATCAGGCTGCATATAAACATGCCCTCCACTGTGGCACCTAGGTGGCACCACCCCTGCCCCCGCCTCTCACTTTGAGAGTCTCAGAGTCGAGAACATAAAGTTTGTAATTTAAGCAATTGGAGCGGCTGCTGTTGCATTAAAATGTCAAAAATATGGCTGCCAGGACGGAAGACGAGGCCCAGCATAGAACGGAAGGTGGAGGCGTGGGCGTGGGCGTGGGAGAAGGCGATTTATGTTTATGATGCGCTGGTCAGCCTGGCGCTATTTTGTGTATCATTCGTGGAGTCTTGCCCCGCACTGTCTCTCCGCACTCTCCCCCGGCTGACGGGCGTGTAATAGAATTTCAGTGGCGTCGAAAAGAAGCAGAAGAAGAGGAGCAAAAAAAAACACAAATTTATGGAATTTTTAGTGCATTTTTTTATTTGCATAAGCGCATAAAAAATTTCTGGCATAACAACAAACTTGTTTGCAGTGCGACAATGGCAGCAGCCACAGCACAGTGGAACCACCAGAGGGTCCATTTGCGTACACAAATAATTGCACATTAGGGACTTCTCTAGGCATCTCGTTCCGCCCTTCAGCAGCGCTATCGAAATCGAAATATCATCGATTGATAATCGAAAATATAGAGAGAGGAAAAGGGCCAAGCATCTGATTATTTCCTCCTATAATTTTAATTCCTTTAAATGCTCTAGGAATTACCTCGTAGATTTTATATGCCTTTTGCCTATCGTGTTCCGGTTTACCGATGGTCTGTGAAGTGGGCTCCCAACTCTTGGAATTTATCACACTGTCTGAGGCCAGTTGCCTCCCCCTAAATGTATCCTTTTGCACGCAATCGATGAGTTTCACCTGAATTGCTCGCCTGTGGCGGAGAATGCACTTGATCTGGTTGTTCGCACACCACTGTGCACTGTGCACTGCGCACTGTGCACCACTGACCTGCTGTTTGCTGTTTCCGCATGAGTGGCATGTCGAATATTTTACTCGTACGAGTACATGCACACTTCTTTTTGGGCATTCAAATGAGTGCGAACGTGGAAGGAAGCTCTGGCAGTCTCTCTCCTAGCAGGGGCATATATATGTGGTTTGGTAGATCCATACATGTACGTATTTACTCGTATGCACCAGTTTGGCAGTCATTTGCATTTCCGCAAATGTAATATTTATGACTTCTATGTGTCTCTACCCACGAGTGGGTCTGGCTGGATGCTGGGCTTGCCAGTCTGTCAAGGGTCTGCTGTTGGTTTAGTATGCGTGTAAACTTATATGCAAAGCTCTCTCTCCTATTCCCGCCAGCACTAAAAGATTCATAACCGAGCCCAGGGCTGACCAAAGCATTTTGTGCTGGCCCAAAGTCGCTTGTCCATGTGGCTAAAACAACATCCACACATACAGACGGGCGACGGTGGGCGGTGGACGGTGGACGGGGGAAATCAGAGATCAAATAAGCTCATTGAGGGCATTCTTCCGCACCAGAAGCTTTTAGCTAAATGCATTTTGCTAATACGAAATTCGATAAAAATGCACCGAAAAAGCCACAAAGGTTGCTGCACAGATCCTGTTATGTTGGGTCTTCGTCCCAAGCATCTTCTAGCAGGCCATACAATGAATGGCCATCCGTCCGGAACTGCTGACGAGGCGAGGGCAGAATGTGTGAGCAGGGTCGTCTTCGTTCTCAGCCCCAAGCTGAGTGCAAACTAATTACAAGACCCAGAGGTAAGTAATGTCCATAAAGAGCTTCCACATAATCGCATATCCCCTTAACAGCAACAGCAGCAACAGCAGCAACGTCTTCCACTGCTCGGCAAGCCAATTTTCACATAATCGAATTGAAAATTTTATAATCACGAGCTGGAGAAGACGCCCCAGACCCAGACCCAGACCCAGTTAAAAGCGGGCCACACACGTGCAGATTGCGTATGAGAGGGGTAACTACTGAGGGCGGAATGGGGCATATAACATGCATATTGTATGGCTTCCTTAAGCCCCTGAAATCTGCCTGGCAAGCTGGAACTTCCAGTGGTAGTACATGTAATAGTGGTCGGGATGAAGCATTCTCTCGTAACACATAAAAGTAATCACTTCGGTGGTTTGTGACCAGTTTTAAGATAGTTTTCCCACTCGTTCCTTGCCCTTTCGATTGGGTGTTTGGTAATGTTTGGTAATGGGCAAAGTTCTGATTATAATCAAAGGCTGACACACATATCAAGGATAATGTTATGCAACAAAATGTGTGCCTTAAGGATACTTATGCACTTATTATGTTGCCTTGAGGGGCTCGAAGGAAAAGATAGGGCCCAATGCATTTCGGAGGGTCATCACAATCAATAGGGACTGTGTTGGAAAAGCCTAGCTGTGTACTCACCCACAACATTGAAGGTGTACGACAAGGACATCTTGGGCTCCGTGTTGATCTGGCACTCGTAGACCCCCGAGTCACGGGGCTGGGGATACTTTATTTGGAGAGTCCAATTGGCCGAGCCATCGGGTCGCAGCACCTACGTATACAGAGAAGAGAAAATATTTTAAGGACCATTAAGGACCGGACCGGACCGACCGACCGTGCAGAACTCACCTGGAAACGCTGATCGGATGTGTAGGTTGTGCCGCCGGCGGTGAGTATATGCAGATCACGTTTGCGTATCCAGGAGACCTAGGACGGGAGCAGAAACAGCAGAACAGAAAATTGCCATGAAGTGCTTTCCTCAGTTACATTGCTTACGCCTCGGCGAAAGTTCCGAGTTCGGGGAGCATTACAAATTCCGCACTTAAAAGTTTTTCCCCTCCCATGTGTTTTTTTTTCTTTTTTTTTGCGGGTTGTGTCTGCCGCTGTTGCTATTCACACCACTTAAAGAAGAGGGACGCTGGAAGACACAGGAGCAGGACGCGGGGGAGAACGAGGGCGAGGTGGAAGTTGAGGTGGGTAAAATGAAAAACAAAGCGTAAAGTTTTCTTTTCCGTTCATTTTTTCTTGTTGCCGCTTGCCGCTTGCCGCCTGCCGCCTGGCGCTGGTTAATCTTTAACATTTTGCTTTTTGTTTCAGGCATTTAATCAACAAACAAACAAACAACGCACAGGCGCCAAAGGAGAGACAAGGGAGGGGGAGAACAACCACGAAAAGTTGCCGAGCATAATCCGTGTACATTAGAGCGTGAAAGGACCTGGGCGCGCGCGTATACGCCACGTTGCCCGGAAATGAAAGACGCTCTCGGAGACCGTCATATAAATTGGCCCTAACAATTGGCAACTCTTTAAGCCAGACGGCTAGTTGAAAGGTCACTGCTGAACGCTGAATGCTGAATGTCGTCCGAGCTGCCTGTCTCAGCGCAATTTCCAATTGTTTCAAATAGCCTTCAATCCTTTCGAGCAAAATGGAATGGGGGAAATGGTGGAAATGGGAAAATCGAATGAAAGGCAAGCAATGAGACAGCTTTGACGCCATTTGCAGCCTTTATTTGGAGGCATTTTTATTATTCGTTGAATTAAATTTTCATTTGATTGCCCAGCGCCTTGGCCTTCGCCCTTAGCTGCAAAATCTTTTGGGGAAAGCCATTAACCATGATTTTGTGTGTCTCTCCCCGGACTGGGCCGAGATTTCGTTTTGGCCGGCCCGGCCCGTCCCGGCCCGGCATCGCCATCGCCATCGAGCCCTGGCACACTTTTGTGCGCCCTTTTCGGCACATTGTTGCCAATTTATTTGATGACCTTAGTTCTTGTTCTCGTTGTATCCATTCTTCCCGTTCTTCCCGTTGTCCCCGGCTATTGTGATACTCAATTTTAATTACATTGCAAAAGTTTTGTCCCCAGCCCAGCCACTGCTCCACCCTCCGTCCCGGAGAACTTTAAATGTTTGCTGGCTGTCAACATTAAAGTTGAAAATATGCTGCCTCATTAATAAACTTAATTGCTCAGCCCCGTGGGCTCGGCTTATGCCAAAGCCAAAAGTCATCTGAAAAGTAAACCATTCAACTATGTGCCAAGTCCGGACTCGGATTCAGATTCGGATTCGGTTTCGGGGGCTGGACCCAAAGGATTGGCCATCTAATAAATTCATTCGATTCGGATTCGGATTCGGATTCAGCACCCATTGCAGGCGGGTCACGTAATACGTAAAAATAAAAATCATTCGCTTGTAAAACTTTTATGCGCTGTCGCCTTTATGCCCATAGGCGATGTCCTGGCCTGGCCTGTCCTGGCCTGGCCTGGCCAGATGTAAATTAAATCGCTCAAATCCCGGCCATCATTGTCGTGCCACAGATTTACCCATTTCATTTCGTTTCGTTTCGTCGGACAATTGTCGCCGCCGACACACACTGCGTATGAGCAATGCCATAAAGCGAGCTCGAAATGAACTGCTAAAAGGGATGTGGCACATACTAAATAAAATAACTATCCGAACGGCAACTCAATAGTGGCAGCAGCCATTTCAGTCCACACAAAGCCGTGCGAGGCTGGACTAGAACTAGTCCATTTGATATTCCAGGGCGGCACTTAAATATTTCATTTTGTCGCTGGAATCCGCAGAAATCAAAAGTGAAAAGTTTTCCAAGCCCAGACGAGCGACGGCCAAAGCCCTGCTCAGGTAAAGCCAGATCCCCTGTCAGGCTGGATTCCCCAGCTCCGAGTTGCTGAATTCCCGTGAGCGGAGGAAAACTTTGCTCTGGGTATAATTTCCGTAATGTCTTTAGGTTTAAATAAATACCACAAGCGTAGTTTTATATTATTTAACACTTTGTGTTCCTTGTGGCTGAGCGCTGTGCGGCCGAAAACTTTCGCTTTGCCAGCCTCCAGCCTCCTCAGACTCTGACTCTGACTCTTACTTTCCTTTCCTTTCCTTTTGTTTTTCTGTCATCTAACAGCACTGGAAAATGAAAGAAGTTTCCGCTGTTTGTATGTCTCTGTGTGTCCCGTCTGTCTGTGTGTCCTGTGTGTGTGGGTGATGGTTGGGGCGAGCGTGTGGAAAACTTGGCGAAAATACATTAAAAACTTCGCTGACGCATTTTCTGCGTCTCTAGCCAACAGAGACTTTGGACCCGACCCCACTCGACAGAGCCAAAAAATAGTTGCACTTGGAGTTGGAGTTGCTGTTGCAGTTGCTGCTGCCACTGCAAGTTTGTTGCAGCCCCGCCAGCCACTGGCTTTGTCCGGGCTTAGGAAATGGTGAGAAAATGAACGGAAAAGCGACTCGTTTCGCATGCGATTCGCATGAAGAAGATTCCAATTGGCCAATTACTTCGCATCCATATCCACATAATGAACTCGATACTCGCACAAATTAAATTCCTCCCCTGCCCTCCCCTCCCCTCCACGAAGGGCGACAGCGACAGTTGCCAGATGAAGACTTCAATGGCCATTTTTTTTTTTTTGGGGCAGTTTGTAAACAGAGTTGTAAACAGATTTTGATTCGTTTTTCCTTTCAGGGCTTCCCCGTTTCTGTGTTCTTGTCGGTGGGGCAGGAGGGTTGTCTGCCGCATACTGGCATTAAAAAGGGTTCGCTGCCTTTTCCGAAGGCCTAAAACTTTGTTTAATATACGCTTTTTCTTTGTTGTTGCTGCTGGTATTACAAGAGTAAATTGCTTGTGCCCATGTTCGCTGATGTAGCCGCCCATGAAGCGTTTATGAAAATGTTGGCGGCACTCGGTGCGTAATAAATCAACAGTGAACGGACAATCCTGTGAAGTCAAGTTGAACAAGCGGATTCCGCGCCAGCTTCCGCCAAGGGCAGCCAAAAAAAAGCCCGCTGAGGGAGGAGTTGGAGTCGCAGTTGATATGGTAATATCGGACTACCTCCCGCACAGCCCAAATGGGCTGGGAGGGGCAGGGGGCAGGGGGGTCCTGGCTAACGAACTAACGGCACGGGCATAAATTACACTCCGCCTTGGAGCGGAGTGGCGCAAAATGGGAGCCAAGCGCCGGCAAAGTTATTTGCCGTAACTGTTACACTTTCAATTTTGAGTTTATGGATGCAGCCCAGTCCTGAACGGAGAGGAACGGAGGATGGGGACAGGCACTCAGAACTGGGTGCCGGGCTCTGGCATGGCTCTGGCATGTCTTCGTGGGCACTGACAGGGCGCGGTTCCAGTCTGTCAATTACAATTAATGTCTGCGACTTAGCCCGGGGACAAGTTTGTTTTTCAGCCAGAGCATGCTTAACTGCCTCCATTAAAGAACGTCCGACAAAGGCATGCAGCTATATATATCGGTTCTAGCCCGAATGTGGAACGATATGCAGTGAAACCTCCTCCAGTTGTAGATGAATATCGGGCAGCTGGGAGCATTCCTTGAGCTACACTTCAAAAGCAGAAATTATCTCATAGCAAAGCATAGAATCGACAGCTAGAGCACTCTCAATTTTCAACAGAAAAGTGTTAAAATTTTAGGTATAAATATTTTTGGAACTAACTACCCAAAGGACTAGCCACCGAAGGACTTGCAAAGAGTAATGGAGTGCGAGAAGATGGGTGAGTGTGCCTGATATGAGATACTATTTCGGGTATCCCTTCCCTCTCGCCCCAGTAGAAGCACCCGGCATTGCTGGTGACTGCAAACAGGACACGACCCTAGAGCAGGAGCTCGAGGGTGCCCTGTCCTCGAGCAGCGCCGACGATACGCCGCCGGGCATGATCATTGTAGGGAGCCGCATCAGTGGCAGGGAGGAGCTTATGGAACCAGGCGGCACGGACAAGGATAAGCCAAAGGAGGCCGAGAAAGATTTCCAGAAGGATATTCAGCTGGCCCGGGAGCAGCAGCAGCCTGCTTGCTCCATGTCCCTGGGCTTCAAGCCGCATGTCCAGTTCCAGCGGGTGCCGCACGACAGCGTCGGCCGTCTCTTGGCCAGCACCGAGGCTGCCCTGGCAGCCGCCAACAGCTCGGCCTACGCCACACCCATGTCCCCGATGGCGGAGCCCTTTGCCACATTGCGTCACGTGGTCGACGAGGCCACGCAGTGCAACAACCTGGACAGCGAGGTGTCCGCCTCCAGTGAGTCGGTGACCTCGCTGGGCTCGCTCGTCTGTCGTATTTGTCATAACGCCGATAATCCCGAACAGTGAGTAGCCCTTGCCTATCTATTCACTATATCATTCTATCAATTACGTATGCCCGGACAGAGATAATGGGACCCACCCTGTAGGGCTCTGACAGCCGGGGGATATTTGTTGGCTTCCTTTTTGTAGGTTGTAGGGATGCTCCAAATGGCTTCTCGGGAGGCTATTTATCGAGTTGATGGTGCACCTTGTATGCCCCACTTGCGCCGTGCACATCCACGGTATCTCCACTTCCATTTAATTACGTTTGAGCAGCCGCAAATTGTGCAAAAAATTAATTGCATGACATTTAATGCATTTAGCGAACGACCAACGAGCAAATGTGAATTTATTTTAATTATTAAAATTAACACTGCACGAAGCCCTTCCTCCCCCTTGGGCACCCTTTTTCTCTCTCTCTCTCTCTCTCTCTCTCGCTCAGTCTCTCTCTGTCTCTCTTTCCCTTGGCAAGCGCTTATCTCGCTGGTTCGCCGTCTTTTAATCCCCTGATTTTTCATTGTTGGCGCTGTTTACACAACCCCACAGCCACCCCGACCACCACTCGCACTCGCACTCGTACTCCCACTTCCTGTTCTCGCTTCACACACACACACGCACACACACACACACTCTGGGCTGATGTTTTCATTCCGATTTGTTTGCAGACTGGTGTCGCCCTGTTTGTGCAAGGGCTCCCTGACATATGTCCATGTGCACTGCCTGGAGCGCTGGATTAGCACCTCGCACTGCACGACATGCGAACTCTGCCAGTTCCAGTACAACACGGAGCAGACGCTGCGGTAAGTGGAGGCAGCAGCAGCAGCAGCAGCAGCAGCAGCAGGAGATCAAAGACGCACTCGGCTCACAGCTCCAGACCAGAGCTTTTTAATCAGCTGAGCTGCCGCTGAGTCGGCTTTTGCTTTTCCCTCCTGCTAATTGCATGCCCTGTCTTTGTCAGTGGTTTACTAGGACTCTGATTCCGACACTGATTCCGTTTCCGTTTCTGCTCCTGCTCCTGCTCCTGATTGTGATTGTGCATCTTTCCTTGCGTTGTAGGTACTCCTGTCAGCAGTCGCTGAGAATTTGGTATTCGCGCGCCATGAGCCGCCGGGCGCTGCAGGAGGACTGCCAGATGTTCTCGCTGCTCACGCTGGTGGCCTTTGGGATCATCGGCACCCTGCTGGTGGGCATCCAGTACTATGCCATGAACAACCAGTCCTGGGCGATGAGCAAGCTCTGGACAAAGTCCTGGATGCTCTTCTTTCTGTTCATGACGGTGAGAGGGATTCTTTCCAGCACCAATCTCTAATCGGTCCCTGCGCTCCACAGATAACCGTTTACTTTGCCAATATTTTCATGCTTATCAAGTCCCAAGTGACGCCTTGGTATCGGTAAGGAATTCCGTAGCCCCCGGAGCAACCGTACATCCTCCGCTTTCCCCCAGCTGGTGGCAGTCTGCCAGAGACATCAAACTGATTCTGGAGAACCGGCGGCCCTTTCCGAACCCGAGTCGCCTGCGGCACCTGGCGATGGACGCCCGCTCGCTTTCCGCCTCCATGATCACCCATCACGATCAGCACGAGCTGGCGCAGCCCGCGGCCGGGACCTCTGTGCCGACGACCTCCAGCGAGGAGGACCTGGAGAGCAAGCTCGGCCGTCAGTGGGGCAAGCGAATGGAGAGCGCTATGCTGGCTGCCGCCATTGCGGCCACAGTGGAATCGATTGCCGACGCCAGTGCCCGGGAGAGCGAGAACAAGGCCGAGAAGGAGCACGGCCAAGAGAAGCACCGTCCCGAGCAGCCATCGAAGGGCGCCGGCAACTAGAAGGGCCACGGAGACAAGGGACTAGGGCCACGGAGATGGACGGGCACTGGAAAGGAGCAAGTGGCAAGGCGGTGTTTGCGTGTCATTTGTTTAATGTAGTTTCAATGCTTTTAATGAACTTTCCCAACCAGCAGACTTCAATTAAGTCGGGGGCTGATAATGATGCTGCTGTTCTAGTTCCTCTTCCGGTTTCTGTTCGTGGCTGGGTGGTGCTTGGTGCGCGGTGCGCGGTGCGTGGTCCGTGTCGGTGCCTGCACTTTGCCTTCGCCGGCTTCCTTCGAGCCGCACAACTTCCGTTTCCTGTCTCACCTCTTCATACCCCAGCCCCACCCCCCCAAAAGCGAGGAAATTAAAGCTGATACCAGCACGAAGCGGGAGGCATGAGGCAGCAGAGGCTGCCACAAAATGCCTGATGGCAGAGGCAGTCACGTGATTGATGGCTCATAAATTAGTCATTTTCCTTTAGCCGGTGTGTCGCTGTGTGTGTCTGTTAGTGTGTGTGCATGGGGGGAAACTCGTTAAGGCCAGGGCCACGCCTACGCCTGTGACGAGGCAACACCCACAGGACGTTGCTCAGTTGTCGCCTGTCTTGTTTGGCAATTTTTCTCCCCCCTCGAGTGCAGCCTCCAAATCACCCAGTAATTTAGTCTAAGCCTCTCTCTCTCCACCTCCGTATCTGCCCCTCTCCGTACATCCCTCTGCCATCATCTAATAACAGCACGAGTCCTGGTTGCTAATGCACACTGGTTCAAGGGCCGGATGGAGTCAAGGGAGCCTCCGTTCGGTGTCTGAATTTTGAATGATTGGACGCACTGTCGCCACTTTGGACCACTGTGAGCAGGCGGCTGGGTCTGGGATTGGGACGGGGACTGGGACGGGGATGGCCTGGCCAGGGGCTAAGCCTGACTAAGCAGGGGCCAAGCCGGACGCCCGCCTAACGTGCTGGCCATGTTGACATATTAGGCCCTGGCAACGCCAGTGCTCGTTCTGAAGGGTTAACAACCCACAGCGACCTTCAATCATTTGCCTGTGGACCCCAATGCTTAGGCAATCACGGCCAGAATGATTGAGTGCCTGCAAATCCCAAGCGGAATTTTCATTTACGAGTATCTCGCACAGTTTCCATATGCTCTTTTTTACTTTCCTTTATTGCTTTTCCTTTCCGCGGGTCTGTTCGCTTATCACTCGATTGGAATGAGGAAAAGTCTTCAAATGGCAAGTTAACTCTTTAAAATTTGACTTTGAATTATTTGGATCTCCGTAGAATTCAAAGGCATTATTAGCCAGAAAACTTCTAAATATACTAATAATAATAAAGCAGTCCTGACGTCCCGCCACACGATGTTATCCAGTGCTCACTTTGTATTTGTAATTTATAGAAAATATTCCAGCACTCTGTCTATTCCCTTTATACCTAAAAACCAATATACTATCCAATATATATTAGTTTTATATATCTCTCTCTCCGCACAAGTCAGAGAGAGAGAGATCGAGGCTGGGGAGTCTGCCACTGGCAATTCTAAAAATATGTCAAATTTCCTTCATTCCGTGAGATTTCATTTGGATTTTAACGAATGGTGAAATTCAGAATATATATCGATGAATACACCAGCGTATTTGCCACTTTAAGCCCGCTGCACCGTTCAAACATCGATGGTCCATTTTTGAAAAATTGTGACAAAACACTCTGAGAAAATATTGAACATTTTTGTTATTTATTCTATACCATCCTAGCGCGACAAGCATGGTATACCTATAAATTAAGGCGCTAATCACAACGAGTGTAATAGTAGATGCTATATGAAATTTAATCATATGAATCATATCATCATGAATCATATAATTCCACAAATAACAATTAAAACTAAATAAAGGTAAAAATTAGGTCAGATCTAAAGATCCATTAAAGTTGTTTTAAAAATATATAAAATAAAAGATATGTTTAGAAGAGCGCGAATCTTAACATCTAAATTTAAGCGACAGCTTTTCGTTATACATTTTCTTTTGGTAAAGTGTACTTACGTCCTTGTCGCCCAGCCGCTCCACGCGGCAGTGGAGGAAGCCGGTCTGGCCGACGGTTACGGTCAAGTTGCGCGGCACGTCAAAGTCGAAGTAGGGCAGCAGATTCGAGGGCGAGATGGTCGTGGTCGTGGTCGTGGGCGGCGTGGGGGCAATCGCAGCGCTGTAGCCTGGAATGAAGAGCAGATCGAGAGGGAGGGGGATGTAGCACACATTGCGGCATGAAAGCTTTGCCAAATGGAAATGTATTTCCATTTTCATTCGCACATACGTACGGGGCAACGTATTGTATTGTTGGTTTTAGCGGAGCATTCAAATGCCCCGGCCCCAAAAGGCCTGGCCACAACTTTTGGTGGCAGCCAAAGCCCTAACTGAAACTGAAAAGTAATAAAATTCGCATAAAAACTCGGCTCAAAAAACACACACAAAAACAGAAAACCAACAAACGGATGTAGCGAGGGATAAGTGGGGTGGCGGGGGGATATATGCATGTGTATGTGTATGTCTCTGTGTGTGCGAGTATATGGCACAAAAAATCCTCAACAAACAATTATATTTCGCTTTTTATTTCTTTGGGCATTTGTTTGATGGAAGCGGGTCTGTTGGATTTTCGCTGGAAAAGACTTGAAAATCGATTAAGTCCTTTGTTTAGCCATAGACATGGATGGTGCTGTCTTTTGCAACAATGGGTGGTTCTGGAAAAACGTTCCCAAAAGACACCATAGCCCAAAATATCACCACTAGAATTCGAATAGAATTTTAAGTGAACTTGTGGACGAGGTCCGAGGGCTGTCTGTCGAATATATCAGCACTCATACTTATTTTATTCTGAGGGAACAGCAGCAAAGGGCTAATTATAGCGGCAAAGAGGTTTTCCGGCCATCAACGCACTTTGGCAAGTTTATGGCCGGGGAAAAGTTGTCCATGCAGGGCCAAAAAGTTGCCTGCTGCAGTCAGTGAAAGCCAAGTTAGATAACGGCCAAGCGAAGGAGCAGAGGAAACGGGGTGGAATAAGTTCATCAATACGAAACGAAGGAGCAGAAGGAGCAGGAGGAGCTCAGGGCTGAAAGTAGAGTAAACTTTGCTCACATCAAAGCTACGAACAAATCGCCGTAGATCGCATGCAGCCAACTGGAATAGGAATAATTGAATGAGGCGATACGAGACGAGACGAGACGGGACGAGAAGAGTTTCGAGTTCCTGCTGCCGTCGGTTTATCGAACTCCGAACTAAGCTCCGACTGGTAGAAGGAATCAAATGGTCCCCCGACATCCCCAGCCATCGCCTGCCGAGGGGGAAAAACTGCTGTTGCACATTTCCGTTTCCGCACGCGCCGAAAAAACGAAGTGAAAACTTTTGCCGGAACACACGCACAGCGCACATGCACACAAAGGCAGCTGGAAAGCATACGCAAACTTTTTCCACATGCGTAGAAACGGGAAAACATGAATCGACGCCACCACAGCAGGCGGCATTGGCGGTCGGGCCATATGGGTGGCGATGGTGGGGGTGGTGGTTGGCACTGGCACTCTGTTGGCGCTGAAGACATGACAAATTTTGCGATTTACTTTTCCTTTTTGTGTTTGAAAAATTTCGAACACAAAGTTGGATTTAATGCGCGCTCGCAACATTTTCGTACGTGCGGCGCTCCATCTTCGGGCAATATGCAAAGCATTTGGGCATAGATAATAATGTGAGAGGAGCATCGGGAAAAAGCTAGCAGCTCCTGACGAATAGCTGCTGCTCTCAAATTTGTTTTATATATTTTTATACAGAATTTTCGCTATCAACTGATGGGTAATATCAATGGCAAATCAATTAATGTTAATATGGCATTTAATATTTCCGACAATAGTCATAGAAACATCCTTTTTGGCCATAATTATTACAGGTGCGTGCAGGTCTCAATAATGCCATTATTATTTCAGTAACCCTTATTCAATACTATCTTAATAGAGCTACTTACAGAGGGGATCCGTTGGTACTCTAATCCCTGCCGCCCATCCCTCGATGCCCCCCCCGGACAGACACCCACAACAGGGTATCACAGGCGACCGAAAATTAGCTTAGCAATGTTGCACGTATGCGTGCGTGGCGCACAAGCGGGAGGCAGGGTGGCATGAAACAGGACTTAATTTATTGTTTATCAGCGGGCATGCAATTTATGCTAAAAACGGTAAAGATTCGATCCAAAAATGTATCCCCAAACTCGCAGACTCCCGCTCCCGCTCGGGCTCGGGCTGCCCCTGTATTGGGTGCTGTATGTGCGGGGGGTAGGGAGGGGAGCTTGTGCTAATTTTAAGTTTATGCATGGAAAATTTGCTCATGCTGTGAAAATTAACGATGCGGCTGACGGAGAATGCCTTCCACAGCAGCCGATGTCGATGCCTCCAATTTGCTGTTTGCCTGTTTGCCTGTCTGCCTGTTTGCTTGTTTGCCCTGGGCCCACTGTGACATTTGATAACGACAGAACACTAGAACGGCAGAGCGGCAGAACAGCAGCTGGATGCCGCCAGATTCTGGCCTGGGCTCCGGGCGGCCGCTTAATCAAAAGTGTTCAACACGCCCGCGAACCGACATGATGCATGGCCAAAAGCCGCCTCCCCCAGCCTCGTCTGCGGTCGAAGGACCAAAAATATTTGTCGACTTTTCAACCCGAAAATTAGCAAATGTGGTGGAAAATGTTGCGGTCGTGGGGAGGCGGGCATATGAATATTTATGGAGGTAATCCACGTCGAACGGCCTCAACTCAAATTTCCTCAAAAGCGAATGGCCGACTGTTTAGCCGATGGCCGTATTAATTGAGCGTGAAGTGCAGTCGAAGGTGAATATTTGTTCGCTGGCTAATCTCTATTGAGACTCCACTCAAAGCATATTTGCTCAAGCCAAGTGGAACGCGGAGACCCGACCCCTTCGGATTGTTCATGATCCCGTGCACTTAAGGTTAAGTTGCACTGACATCGCACTGAGGCATTGAGTGGCAGGGTGGCGAGGACTGGCAGTAGCAGGGGCTTCCTTCGTCCTGCTTGACTTGGCACGAAGCTGTCTAGACGCCACTGGAGGGCGGGGAGAGCTGCAGAGAGAGAGTGATTGAGCCAGAGCCAGAGCCAGAGCCAGCTTGAGCTTCCTTAAATATATGCTGAACTATCGATTATGCTCGAAAGTGTTTCCGTTTTGGCATTGAGCGGGTCGCTTAGCGGCAACCAGCTATAAATATTTGTATAGCGAATTGCTCTCGCAATGCTGCCTGCTCTCTGTGCTCGGGAAAATTCAATCAAAACCAAAATTTGACATGAAAACCTTGAGCAAATGCTTAGTTAGTTAAGACTATATCGCCAAGAAACTATACCTAAATTATAGGTCTCTCTCTTACACTATACATTTTCAAAGTGAACTATCCCTTGACATTGGATTACAGCATTAAATATTGAGCTTCGTTCGATATTTTCAACAGTTTTAGCCATCCATTCCCACATCTGTGCAATCAGCAAAGTTCCATTTGAATATGCTCAAAGTAGTCAGAGGAAAAGGCTGATTTGGCTTACACTTGCGTCTTGTTTTTTATGCCAGCTGAATAAGCCACAAAGCAAAGTTCCCTTCTCTATGGTCCGGGTTGGGGGACATGTTCCTTTTCGAGCGTCGCCATTTTTATGGCCAGCGATGTCTGCTCTGCTCTGCGCTGCCCTGCCCTGCCTCCATCACTCAGCTGGCATTATTAGTGGAACATTTGGAATTTATGATTATTTTTCTGTTGGAGTCTGGCTGTAATGGGCCCCTCCTTGAATGCTTAAATACAAATACGCATACAAATCGGGCGAAACTATTAAAACTAGGCTGCCATGACTCACAATGAGGCGACAACTTGGGCAATCAAATGCTTCAAGCTGCGATTCCTGACATCACATCCCAGAAACTGTCGTTAGACAGCGCCCCAGCGATGTCGCACTTCCATGAGCATAAAAACCCATGAAAATGTTGCAAAGATGAACTCCCTCATTTAAAAACCGCCCCCCGCTTACATTTGCATGCGCCTCACATGTCACGCAGTGCGGAAAATCCCGAATGAAAATCGACCAAAGAAATGAACAAAAATCGGAAACGAAATCAGATAAGCGCCTGCTGAATGCTGCTACAAGTGACGGATGTGTCTCGTAAACGGTTCGTCGAGATCGTTTCACAGATGGAAAATAAAACTCAGAAATTATCTGAAATCGGTTAAGCCCCCGCACAATCAAAGGTGAGGGAAAAGGATGCCACCCCCCGAATGTGATATCAGCAAGCAGCTCCATATAGCTCCTTGTGCGAACCACATGCTGACGGCTCAAGTGTGTTGACACTGCCACCAGCACAGGCCACAAGCACACGCACGCACACACACACACACAAGCACAAACACGGACAATCATTGTCTAGTGGCACAGCTGCTGGCGTTGGCAAGTTCCCACATCGGGGCGTCGTTCCAGCTGAGCTCAGCAGCCCCAGAGGGTCCTCTGAGCGGGCCCCACAAAGTGTGCTTCACTTAAATACAGACATTAATCGGAGCAGAGAATCTTCGTTTCTAGCACTGTTGGCATTCCACACGTTGGACGTGCTACATCATCAAAATCGATTGGAGCTCGCTCTCGTCCGCCCGAAGCTCCCGATGCTTCCGCTGCAATTGTGAAAACAATTTCAGCTGCTTTATTGTTTGTAAATGCAATCCTATATTGGTTAACCCACAAATAAAAGTCTCTCTCTTTCCCTACCACTCGGGCTTTCCTTTGGAAAAATTGATTACTCTTAATGGCGCAGATGAAACTGTAAAGCACCGACCACGACCCCGACACACGGCGCGTATGTGTAATGTTCGAGCAATTATCATTGGCATATTGCAGGCCATTCGCCAGCATTTGGCCTGTGGCCATATTTCACTTCAATCTCTCTCCCCCTCTCTCTCGCTTTACACAGGAGCTGTAACAGCAGGAGGAAGCAAGAGTCCTGCGCTGGCAATTTTCTATTAAGTTTGCCTCCGCTCTGTCGATGCGAGCCCTCTCAGACACTGTGCTGCGCACTTAGGCGCGACAATTAATTTATGGCCTAGACGTCCTGCCAACCCATAAATTATGGCCGCGGATGCCAATGAGAATGCGGGAATGCGAATGGGGAACATGGCGTATGAGTAACGAGAGTCGCCACAGATACATACGCGAGACGGAAACAGTCGGAGCGTAACACGATACTAGTATCAGCAGCCTGCAACTAATCGAGTGTCCCTCTGTCAATGCTGCGCGTAGTGTTGATTAATTAGCCGCTGATATGCCGACGCACACAGATACACTCCCACACAGTTAGGGGCTGGGCTGGTCAGTTGGGTTGGGTTGCATGGAGGCAAGCTAATTGCGTGCTGATTGAATCCCCAGATTGAGCGCAAAGCAATCAGCACTGAGGAGTGGAGCACAGATGAACCACTTAAAGATATGCCACCGACTGACTGACTGACCGCTGACATAGTTTCGGGTGTTTTCGCAGAAGAGAAAACCAACTTGACTGAGCAAAGTAGAGTGTCTTGCTGACTGAACAATAAACAAGTCCTGGCATTGATTTTTATCTTGGCAAACTTTCTATTTGTCCTCTCGCTGTGCTTTGTTTGGATTTCCTTTAAGTTTGGCAAAGTGCGACGCTGCCTTGAACATTTTCCGCCTGACTTCAAAGCAGAAATGCAAAAATGACATTCTGAAGTGCGGGAAAATGTGCAAAAACTGCTGGGGCGGTTGCTCGTCGAGGGCCAATACCAAATTGTATTGTGTGGCAGGCATTGAACTTTCCCCCAAAGTGAAACTAGAAACGAGGAAACAATACTCGCACTCGTACGTACACCCCTACACACTACCTACCCCCAACCCTACCCTACCCCCAACACCCTCTCATGTATCTATAGATATAGATATAGATGTGACTGTAACTGTGACTGAGAATGCGAACGAGACTGTGTGCGAGGGCAAAAGTTAAGGCAGTGGGCCATGCAGAAAACAAACAAGTGAGAGAGCTATCATTCGGATCCCGACTATAGGATACCCGCTATTCGTGAGATAAGAGAAACAGACCCTCCTATAAAAAGAACTTTGATTCATTTTCGGTGCAGTTATTATCCGATCGCGAGGATTTTTGCTCTTTCGGTAGATAGCACATCCACGTGTCGGAAACGCTTTCTTCTGCCTGTTACACACTCTTGCCAGGACACGGTACACCCTTGTGTCCCTCGATTACCGGGTACACACACAAAAACTGCTGCAGACTTCTGGGCGTCGCTTTTATGGCTATCTGTGTGTGTTGTTGCTGTTGTTATGGCCGACTTTTTCATGATTATGTCCCTCATTTCAGAGAGGGAATACTCGCAGAGCATAGAGAGGGCTTTTTCAGAGCCAGCAGCTCTGATTTAATTTAACAAAATGCCGGCAGCTAAGAACTTTGGCCTCTAGGCCATTGCCATTTGGTCAATTTCTATGCGAGTGCGGTATCTCTTTCTCTCATAATTTAGCCCATTTTATTGGCCGTTTTTGCCGTTGGTCGATAAGAGGAGACAGCGCTAGAGACAGTCCTTACCCACTGTCAGGACATCTAGCGTAGGTCGTTCTTGTTGGTGTCGCCTGAAAGACGCTCGCATCAAATTAGGTTAGCGGCGTGGGGATGCGTATGAGTGATTTTTATGGGATTTTTATTTGAGCCAGGAGATTGCAGCTTATTGTCGCGTTGCCCTGAGCCTTGTCTAGACATCCTGCAGCGACGACTGCTGCTCATTAGCCCCCGATATTTATGAAGCCTTTTCCCGCAACGCCGCACTCCACTTCTCTGGCTGCTGGAGCACATTAACACTGCGAAAGTTTTCGCCGACAAAGTAAACAACTTACAAGAAAATGCAGCATCAGCAGCGAGGAAAACCCAGATAAAAATCTCATTTAATATGCACGCGCAAGGCAAACTCTCCTCTCCCCGACTGAAGGGGGGGAATGCAAATGCCAAAGTTTCGTTTGTTTTAATCAGTGCGTAAAATATTCAACTGCAACTGGCAGCAGCAGCGAGGGGAGCTGCCACAGTCCTTCCTCATCCACCAGCCCCAGCCCCAGTCCCAGCCCCAATCCCCAAATCTCATTCCGTTCCCATTTCCATCCCATTGCCGCAAATCTTTCGCTGACTTTTGTCTTTCTTGCGCTTCTTCTTTGCTTGAGCCTTACACAAGCCTTAAAAGTGGATTTACTGCATCTGCAGTTCGCCGTTGACGTTGCTGTTGCCGTTGCTGTCGCTGGCATCCTCTCTGCGAAACAATAGACTCGACTCAGACTGAACATCAGAGTCGGAGGAGCTGGAAGGATCCTAGAGGCCACGTAGCTGATTCGTTTATTGTGGCCACGAATTTGCACATGCTGAATCTGAATGTCTGACAGCTGACAGGATAACGCCCTGCCCCCGCCCCTTCCCCTGTCACACAAAATAAACCAAACAAGCAGCTTCAACCTGCCTCTCCTGCACCTACTGGTGCGTCTCCGTTATTTCGCGGGCAAATTGTAATGAATGGCACCAACATTTATTGAAAATTTTTCGCGGAATTTGCCCTGAATGAAAACGAAATAAATTTCCCAAGGAAAGCGAGATTAAGTAAAAATTGTCGCTGGCTGAAGTGTTTGTAAATGACAGCAATAATTTCCCATTTAATGGTTGTGTACCGAGCCACACAAATTGTATTTCGGGCCAAAGTATGGATCGACCTTTGTGCCAACCTTTGCCTGGGACTTGAATCCCATTCAAAAGCACTCTCAGGGCATCCCACTGCGATCGTCTTAGACCAGAAATGTTTCAATTGCTTTCTTCTTTTGGCATGTATTACCATGCTATTCAATATCAATATTTTCTGGACTGGGCTTTCAGGAGAGGACTGCACTTAACGCATTTGCGGGTCGCATTTAATTTTAAAAAGAATGATTTGTAAGGCTACCCTCGGGAAGCTTCGTCAAAGGTCAAAGGGAATGTCAAATTACTTGTGTGTGGCTCTGATTCCACCAATTTTTGGGGATGTCATCTTGTCAATAAGTTTTCATTACATTTGCTGGACAGTTCTATGAATATTTTCGCATGAAACAACGACAGAAAACCGCGCAAGGCAGAGGCGAATTTCCTGGGGAGCAAGCGAGTCTCAACGCATGAGTTCCCCATCGGTGGAAAATCTTGAGGTTAAACCTTCCATGGAAATCAGTCGAATGTAAATGCAAATTGATTGGCTCTTCATCTTCCACTTGGGCTGCTTTACATATTCCGTATGCCATATGTTTTCGGGGCAGAGGGGATGTCGTGTTCACTGGAATTGATGCTCTCTCGGTGGCGCCTCGTCATCCTCTTTAATATGCCGCCCCAATGAGCTGGCACTTTAAAGGTTGCCACGTAAATATATCTGCTTACAAAACTCTCAAGTTAATGGCCGACTCCCGGACTCTATCAGTGCTCAGAAGTCAACAAGTTGCGCCACAGTTCACCCCGCCACCTCTCAAGATTCCTGGGGCCCCGTCTGCTATTCAATTTGCATTGAGTATCATTTTTGTGGGTCATGTTGTTGTTGCTGCTGCTGCTGCTCGGGCAGGGTCACCGTCGTCACCCCACTATATCGGACAGGACACAATGAACGCTTAACGACTGGACCGAATGGAAGTGTGCAAATAAATATGTTTGCTGGGGCAAAACAGTAGGGAAAAAAGCCAAGAAAACTGTCAGCCTCCATCAGCCTGAACGAACGAACGAACGAACGAACGCTTATTCATAGTCCGGTCACAAATTCGACACCTACGCAACTATTGTGCCAATTTGGGGACCAAGTTGACCTTTTTTTTTGTAGCTCCTGTGTTGCCAGGCCCCGGCCCCTGCCCCGGCCCCGGCTCCACCCCCGACCTAGTCCCGGGCCTGACAATGCATGCAAATGACGGAATTTTTCCTTCAGCCCAGCCCCTGGGTGGAGCGGAATGTGGCTGGAGCTTGGTTCTCTGTGCTGGGTGCTTGGTTTTTCCATTTTCATTTTCGTTGCCCTTAGATTCCTTTGTGCCGGGGCTCTACTTCATTTTTGGGTTACTTTGGCCCGGCTCACTGCTAATGTCTTCACTCTGAAATGGGCCTGGCTGATGTGGTGCGGTGTGCTCTGCTCTGCTGTGCTGTGGTGTGGTGTGGCAGCATGGTCTGACCTGGTCTGAGGGTTCGTTCTCTATGAGCTTGTTAGCACTCATAAAAGTGCCTAAGAGTATGCCATTCCAGGCGGCCTTTGTAATTTTATGCCCAACGAAAGCAGCCAAGCAGCCAGGCAGCCACAAAAGGAAACGGAAAACTTTAAGTCTTCAAATGTGGCTACGTGTGTCGCCAGTCAGCAGTCGCCAGTCGCCAATGGGAATCTGTATGCTAATTCCTGCAGCCTACAGCCTGCTGCTGGAAAACAAAGAAAGGTCTTTGCTTCGTTTAGCTTTAATGCCTCATAATCAACACAATCATAATTTGCATGGGGCATGCTCCGCATAATTTTCCACATCATTTCCCAGGCAATGTCAACTAATATGCCACGGGAGTTGCAAATTAGCAGGCAGCCCAAGACCTCCTCCCTGCCTCTACAGTTTGCCTCTACAGTTTCAGTTTCAGCTTCCTCTCCCCCGAAAACTTACGCAACGACAGCGCCAGGCGCAGTAGTACAGAAACTAGACCAAGAACAACATCTAGAAGCAAGTGCAGCTCATTTGCCACTTGGCTTTGTTCGGGCCACTAATTGAACTCCATCTCGCTTGCCGCAAACACTGCCAAGAAGGCATGCCTCATTTAACCCTCTGGGGCCAGTGGGGCTGGTGGGGCAGGGTTCGACGTAAGACCGAAACTTGATTATGTACTTAAAGCAGTCGCTATGGCGATACCTTTATTGGCCCAAGCCATTTGGCCCGAAACTTGCCACCAGATGTCGAGCATTGGCCTTGGTTAGCCCCAGCACATATCAGGGACTGTGGGAAGCAACAGTTAAGACTGAGAAAGATACAGGAAATCAATTCCGAAATGAAACAATGGATCTGCATACAAAGGCTGGCCTTCCCTTCCGGACAAAAGGAGCGGCGGCATTCAGTTCACCAGCGAATGGTAATTGGTTTAATAATTAACGAATTGCCTGACGAATTAGGTCCGTTGTGCGCTTAAATGTTAATCAAACACACGCTAAGTGAGCTAATTATGAGTTAATCAATTCGCATTTGAGAATTATGAATGCCCAGGCGAGTGACACGGACATCAAATGCTTATTTAATAACTGATCACATTGTGTCCCTCGCTGTGCATAACAAATGTCCAGCCAAATGGTCGAAGCCACAAAAACGTCACCATCGGAATTGGACCCACACTTGAGTGCTGTTTTTAAGTCCATGTTAACTTGGCCAACGTAATTGAGTGCAAGCGAGGGATTACCGTTCGTCAGAACCAATTATTCAGTCAATTGAAACCGACAAACGGCCTTGAGTCAAAACAAGCAAAAAGAACGCTCTCAGCATGTATTTCGACCGAAAGATACCCCTCTTGACAGCATTTACAAAACGTTTTGCAATTTAAAAAATTTAGATGGCAGCAAAAGATCCCCAATCAGAATTCTTAAAATTGTGCACTCCACACCTTCATTTTGGTATATCCTATAAATTTCACATCAGGAACCACATTCTTTAGCCGGTTATTTGTACTCTTTAGTCTACACAAAAATCCTGTAAAATAAGGGAAATTCAATTAATTTTGTCAGCTATTTCCCTGTTTGCTTGGCAAACCGCCCCGACCAACCGACCAACCGACCGACAGGCAACTCGAATCAGTCATGACAACGTGGCGTATGCGCAGCACCAGATTTATGTGTGCCCAGTGTCGCTAATTGATGCTCCACCACATGGCGTATGCGTCATATTTGAATAGTTTGCTTAATTATATGTAGGGCAGAAACGTTTTGCGGTTACCACTCCGCTCTCTGAGGACTGTCAGTACAGTACAGCTCTGTGCTGCGTTGTCGAGCACCAAATTGAGGGAAAGCCACATGAAAGTGAGGTTGAAAATTGGAAAATCCCATGGAATTGTGGATGACACGCACTTCTCCATCGAAATGTAGCGAAAATTCCCCCAAATGGAGAGAACTTTGACGAAATAAGTTAGCTGGTTCCATCCAACTTGTGCCACTGCCTCTCCCATCGCACAATTAAAGTAAATGATGCTCGGGATGGGATGGGGTGGGGATGGAGCATCTTGTGGCCATATTAGAAAATAAATAACTCGATATGGTGGGGAATTACTTTTGCCCATTTTGTTTTGCATTTTGATGAGCCATACTATACGATGGCGGGCGCACATCCAATTTATGCCCACGGCTTTTTCTGTCTGCCTCCCACTATCACAAGGATACACATGTGTCCATATCTGTGCGTGTTTATGTTAATGTCCCTGTGTCTACTAATATATCACAAAATCGATTTTACGCACAGATGAAGCCTCGTCTCCGCCTGTCTGAGCTGTCCCTCTCCCCCCCAGGCGGCTTTAATGGACAGCTTTAAGCACAGGTCATCACTCAAGCAAGGACTCCATAAAGCATGGCCTGCCCGGCAGTTTTTCCTGACCTTAAGCTGAGGCTGGACCAAAGCCTTGGCGGTGGAATTGAATATTCCATTAATGCGCAGACAGGGACAGATGATTGTCACTCAGTCGGTGACCATTCAAAATAGACTTTACCACACACACACGCACACACACTCACAGACAACATTCGTGAAATTGCGGTGGGTTCAGGGTTAGGGACTGGGACTGGGACTGTGCATAGGCATAAATTCCAAATGATTTGCGCTGATTGCCCGTAGATGTAATTAAAGTTTTACAACCTAATTAAGGCCAGCGAACCATGCCAAACCGTACCGTCCCGATGTGTATGCGAAGGCTGACTCAAGAGTTCTTCAATTAGGCCAAGAACAAAGCGACTGGTGGACTGGTGGACTGGTTGACTGGTAGACTGGGAGAGCGAAGCATAAACATTTTAATGACTGACGAAAAGAGCGATCAATGACAGGCAGTGCAGTGCGCATCCATAAAAGTGACCATTAAATGCCAGACCAGGGCCCAGGGACCAGGCACCAAGGACCACGAAGGACGGAGCACGGAGCAGTGTCCTTCTCCGCATGTCCACCAGTGTGTGTGCGTGTGTGTAATGGATGTGTTCACATGCGGACAGGACACATCCTGCAGGCGGAAATGTTGTTTCCTTGTCTTTGGGTTTTACGGCTTTCCAATCAAATAATCACAACAAACGTTTATCGCCTTCGCAGGCAGCAGACACATTCCTATTCATTAGGCCCGGCCAGAAAGGGCATACCAAAGGGGTCCTGGCCCTGAGAAGCCCCACGGATCTACTGGAGCTGCAGGAAATACGAGTACCCTCGCGGGTACTGAATATCACAACTAATTACTTTTGCTTTTCGAGCTTAAAATTCTGTTACATTTTTATCCAACAGCAAAATGCAGTTAAGACACCTTTTCTGTGCTCCCTTTTCGCATTTAAATGCTGCATTCTTTGGTGGCCATTAAGAGCCGGAGCTACGCGAATTTCCATGATTAATACGAAGCTTATTTACATATATTTTCGCCACACTTTCAGCACTTGCTTTCCCCGGAGCAGACCGTCTGCTCCTCTTGTTGCATGATTTACTTATCTGTGTTACTCGTACTTTCTATCTCCATCCCTATCTCTGGCTGGGACTGCTTGCTTGCGGCCATTGCTTCTGGCCATTAGAACTGCACTGTGTTTTTATGGCCAACGAACGGAATGCTCTGTGGCATGCTTCCTGCGGCTAAATACATTTGGACGGCTTGCCTGGCTGCCTCTTGATGCAATTTAAATGATTAACTAGTTTCCGTGCTTGCAGAGTGCAGCAAACTTCGCCCCGAGCTAGTCCGAGAAGTGATTTAAAAAAATGTCCATGAAATTCCATTTCCCATTTCCACAGTTCCCGAGGCGCTCGTTGAAAAGTCGCCACTGAAAGCGCGCCCTTTTCCGAAGTCAATTAAATAATTCTCGGAACTGCTTTAATGTGAGACTGGGCCGTACTCAGGCATTTTCCGTTTCCACCTGTTTCATATATTTTACGCCCCGAAGGATCGCGCATTGGCTGCTGCCTCAGCATCGCAGGGGTTCCATTAATTTGGCCCATTCATTAATTGAGTCAGTCACTAATTTATAAGCTGCTGTCTCTGTCCACTTTGTTCCTGATACTGAGTTTTTGTTTGCATTTCAGAACACGGCCAAAACAGAACGGGGCAGGACAGGACAGGACAGTACAGGACAAGACAGGCCCAGAGAGGCTGTGGATGCGGATGCGGATACCGACAATGGGAAATGATGAAATGTAAACCAAAGGAAAACATCAGCAAACAACAGCAAGGGAAAAGGAGCAAATGGTGCAGGATCCGGATCCGAAGCAAAGGCCAAAAAGGACTGAGGCGGACAAAGCGAAAACTGGGCGCAAATTAAATGTATAATCAAGTGAAGAAATACGAGCGCACATTAATAATCCAGATTCATTAAGGACTGCCCCAGCCCCAGAGAGAGAGAGAGCGAGAGAGAGACTGAGCTGGAAGACATACCGAAACAAGGCAAAGCAAACAAATTGCAAATTGCAGTAGTGGCCGAGCGCAAATCGGCAGAAAAAGGGCAGAAAAAAGGGCTTGAAATAGCCGAAGCCAAATGGCAAATTGCTTGGCCAACACTTTTCCGCTCCAAAGTGCGCTCCTCGCTAATAGCGGGCTGACCAGCCAGTGAGAATGGGCTCCAGAATGGCGTCCATGTTGTGGAATACTCTCTAATGAGGTCATATTTCCATCAGACTCGTCCCTTCCACACACACAGCTCTAGCGTACATATTTCGTACATAATGTACTTCATGGAACAACAAAAGTATTGGTAATTATTCGCCAAGAAATTAATCAATTTAATCAAAAACGAATAGCTTTTCATAGGTTTATATGGCTGTATATTTTGAAAGCCACAAAATTCAGTCAAGAAGGTCCTTAAATTTTCCTTCACTTCGCCCTTGAGAGTCGTGTAAATGCAATTGCGTATGATCTTTGTCTGTAAGTCTCTATGAGAACTAGTCCCTCAGTAATTAAGACAATTCCCGGCTAGTACTCGAATGTCTCGAGGAGTGATTCTAAAAACTTGCCAGCATATATTTCTCTCTCGTTTCGATCGGACGAAAAGCTGGGACTTTCAGATAGCTGCGGCTGCATTCAGGACCACGCTGGATAATGAAAATATACTTGTCTGCAGTCAACAGCTGTTTCGGTGAAGTCATAACTGGCAAATGGAAATTTGTAGATGTTGTCAAATTTAATTAAACGCCACTTTCGGCCGAGCCGGGACGGGCCGGGCCGGGCTGGGGCCCATGAATAATCGACGGCAAATAAAGAGAAAATGAAATTATTTGGAATTTGTCACTGTCGCGGTTTGTTGGCAGTAAGTGGCTGACAGCCTCTGCTCCGGCTGTCCCCGCGGTTGCCAATGAGACACGCAGCGGCACTCGAAACAAATTGCCACATCCAGGATGGCTCGTCAGAGGGCGTAGAGCGAGCGACTCGCTTGGTTCGTGCACCTTGGCAACCGCAGCAATAACCTCGACTTTGCCGCATAAATCTTCATCAGTCAAAGTAAGAAGAACAACAGGGAAACCACTGCCAGTGCCAGTGCCAGTGCCACTGCTCCTCTGCTCCTCTGCCGTAGTAGCTATAGCAATTTTCAGTAAGAGTCTCCGTTTCATGCTCATTTATTTATTTATTTTATATTGCGTACAGGCTTTAATTAAAATTTATTTAAATACATTCTTTTTTTCGGCAATCATTATGCTCGCAAGGAAACGCCTCGGCTTCCTGGTGCTGCTTCTGCTTCTGCTTCTGCTCGGTGATTTATAATGAAAAGTTGCCAGTCGCGTCGCCGGTTTCAGTGCTAACGAAATGCAAACATGCATACTAATTACATTTAAAACCGTCGGCTAAGCCAAGTTAAGCGCGAGAATAAATCCTTTTTGGCCCAGCCAAGAGCAGGAGGCGCCAGCGTGGGAGCCGTAACGAGATATGAAAAAAATGATTACAAGTGTAGGATGTGTAAAGGGATCTGATCTCCTCTCCTCTCCCCTCCGCTGGTCCCCCCTCATCCCTGGGAATTATTTGTAAGTGCTGTTTAAAGCCGCCGCTGAGAGGCTTTTCTTTTCCTGTCCCTCGCATCTTCTCCGCAGCTCGTGCTTATTATTTGCATATTTATGCCGGAACAGAGAGCAGAGCGCAGGGCGCAGAGCGCATAGAGATGGAAATGTGTGTGTCCAAGTGGCAGTGAAACTGAGCTTACTCTTTGTGTGGCTTCGGGTGTGTCCGTGTCCGTGTCCGCATCCGTATCCGTGCTGGATGTGTTGGGACATGTTCTCTCCCACTCCCTGCCATAATCAATCGCAGTTGGAATGGCACAATCTATGCTAATTCTTGGCTATGCAACCAAACAAAAAAACAGAATGAATTATTTCGCAGTGCCCCTGCCACAGGCACTCCTCTCGCACTGTCACAGCATCTCCTTCTCTCGTTCTCATTCAACAATATTAAAGAAAATGAAATTCCGGCATGCCTCTGATGTGGTTCCACACTTCTTTTCCATCCTTGACTGACTCTCTTTCTTCTTTCTTCTCTCTGGTCTCTGGCTTCTGCTTTCCCAGTTTTAAGCAGAATTTCCCCAAGCGAAAGGCACCAAGAGTGCTAATGAAATTATGAGTGTGCGAGTGTGAGTGCGAGTGCGTGAGGGTGTGCGTGGGCGTGGGCGGGCGGGCTTACTTTTTTATGATAATGTATTTAATGAAATGCCATATGGATGTTTATTAGGATATTAAATATTTACGCTGACAGTCGGGGGGAGGGGGTGGGAGTGAGGCGATTGTGGCTACATCACGTACTTCAATGGGAGTCGCAGCCAAACAAGAGGGGGAGATTCATTTGAGTCTTGTGTGCAACATAAAATGTTAATTAGCTGCAATGTCTCCTCCAGTTTTGATTCACTTTAAGGACCCACTGGCACATTCCATCTGTTGCTTTAATTTTCTGTCTGAGTGATTCAATTATAGCCACCACCTGAAGTCTGCCACAACACAGCTCAATGCGGCCCAATGCGGCCCAATACGGATCCCCGATGCTGGTGCTGCTCGGCAAATTTGCGCTCGATTGGTTAATAGCGACTAGGATGTATCTCCATCTGCTCCTCCTCCCACATTCCTCTGCTCTATTTGCCTGTGTTGCTGCTTAGCAATTACGTGTGTGCCTAAGCCAAAAGTACACACAGATACACCCGCACACCAACGCAGATGACAGATGATTAAGCTTGGCAAACATTCACACAAATAGACGTTTCGCTGCTTCACTGCATTTCAATTATTTGGGAAGGAGCTGGAGCTCAGCCTCGGGAGGAGCAATTAAAGACGGCCGGAATCGGTTGGGCAAAGCTCTGATCAATAAATCGATGCATGGCACATCGTCTCAGACTCCCTCTGAATATCAAATTAAGCCTGAGCTCAACACAATTTGTCGTGAACTCTGCCCAGACTCCCAACATTTTCGCAGAAAATACTGCGAGGAAAAGCTCAAACTTAAGCAGGCTCTCTCATCTGATCCAGCACTTAGGAATACAATACCAGAAATATTGTATATAATTTCTAGATATGATATCAACATACTGAATCTGCGTTGGTCTTTCTGCTCCAAGTCTCCGACATCCTGGCATTCAGACAGAGCCTACAGATACGTATACCCTTGTGCTGCACACACGAGTATAACAAAGGCCAGAAGCGCCGGAGATTTAGGCAAGTGATACATCAGCTGAAAGGGACTGGGACCAGAGAACAGGGCCTAAAAAGGGGTTAATGAAAATGAATGCTACAGTGGCAGCCAGCTTCCGACTTTGCCCCACACAGTCTATTGTGTGAGTGTGTGAGTGCTTGTGTGTGCTCGTGTGTGCTCGTGTGTGTGTGTTAGTGTGTGTTAGTGTGGGCCCATCTCCATCTCGCGGGCTCTCTGTTTTTGTGCACTTTCCCATGGACCCTTTGTGTGCTCGTCCCGCGGGGGATTTCAACATAATGAATGAATATGAATTTACTGTGACATTTTTAACTGTGGCGATATTTTCCGTGTAGCTGGCTTTTAGGCGCACTGCCTCTTTGTTTCCTCATTTGTCTCGTTGGCGCTGGCGCTGCCGTCAAGTGAGTGCACATAATGCGACCATCCAAAGACACACACACACACTCCCATATCAATCATTGTGGATTATAAAATGTGCCACTGACTGACTGATGCAGGACTGCGAAAAGAGCTACCAGCCAGCAGAGGAGTAGCCGGAGCCGGAGCCAGAGCCGTAGCCGCCCCCACCACTGCTGGGGCCACCAGCCAGACAGATGGCAAATGTATCATTAATATATAATGCGCCAAAAAGTATGCAAAACTTTTCGTTGTCACTTTTTTTCTTGCTGGCAGGAGCTGTCAACAAACTCGCCTCCCGGCCCGCACATTAAGCGAGTTTTGTGGCAGCTAAAAGCCAAAGAGGGATTAGAGTACGGTCTCGTATTGGACTTTTATTTCGGATTCGGATGGTTATTAAATGATCTACCCAGCAGCGACACAGCCAGAGGCAGAGGCAGAGCCGGAGCCAGATAGAGATACAGAGAGGGACAGATACAGAGTTCCTTTGAGAGTGTATGAGGCTGTGTGCTTAGGCTGTCAACATTTGCTGTGGAACTTTTGCCCGCACTTGAATCAACTTTAAGGCAGAAAGAACATCAAACTAACAGCCAACGAGGCATGTTAAGCCAACTGCAAATTGCCTCAGTGGTAGCCGCAACAACAGCTCCAACAGTCCACAAAAGAGTCAGCTTATTAACTGCCTGACAACTTTCCTTTCCCAGCATATATCAGAGCAGCTGCAGCTTTAGCTGTAACTGTAGCTGCATCTGCAGCAACATCCACACAGGAACCATCCGACGGGGAAAAACAAACAGAAAACTGCCGGCAGGATGGCAAAACAAGCAACTGCACCTGCAGCAAACTTGTGGTTGCAGCAGAAATAATTAAAAATAATTACGACCACAGCAGCAGCAGCAGCAACAGCAGCCGCATTAGGAAGAGCTGAAGCCAAACTAGGACTAACACTGCAGCTGCCAGGGATATGAAGTTCCAATTGCCTGCCTGAATCCTTCTCCAAGCTGGCCAATGACAGTCGTAGTCCTAGTGGCAATCGCAGCAGTAAAATTAATAACTACAGCTACGTACGAGCCATCACAGGAGGTCGGAACCGGGACTCGGGACTCATCTCCATGGAGATTTTCGTTTCAGCTATTTTCAGAGGAAAGTGGTTTCTCCTTCCTCCATCAATTGTGTAATGCCAGCATTTGCAGAATTTGTTTCATCTCAAAGGAAGCCAGCAAGTGGGGGCAAGTCCAGAACATGTCCTGATTACATCCGATCTAAGCATTTCACAGCCGGTAATATTGAGTTGCGACTTATGACATTGCAGAACTTTGAATCAGGCGAAATCAAACGAAATTCTAATTAAGCTCCGATCCATTGGGGACACACGTGCACACAGCTCTCTCTCTCTCTATCTCTCGCCATGATAATGGAATGTGGCTTAAGTGCTACATGGAACAGGGACAGCCATTAAGCAGTAAAAGGGGCAGTACGACATTTCTCAAATTATTTTAGATTGCCGTTCCAAGAGAGAGGGGGCAACAGCACCGGAAACAGGACATGTTGTACATCATAGGCTGGGGCCGGCTCGGCTCGGCTCGGCTTTTAGCTAAGCTTTGCTTATGGCCCGGCCAGCAAATTATCAAATCCATCCTACGCACAGCATAGTCACATTGGGGATTGTCCAGGCCCAGGGCCCAGGGCCCACTGGTCCACAGAGAGCCATCTAATGTCCGCACGTAGTCAGGGTCGTCCATTCCCTCTCTCTCTCTCGCTCTCTCTCTGGGTCTCTCGATCCCTGTGAAATTTAACATATGTGCCCCAATTTGTAAGTGTGTCCTGTGTATTCGAGAATTGTGCAATTTTTCAGGCCCCCAGCCCAGCTGGCCCAAGGGATAATCAGATTGAGCGCAGCTGAAGGGAAGGAGGAGCTGAGGGCAGCAAATATTCGTATTCCTTTTGACAAACTTTATTTAATGCCGTAATTTATTATGGCAACTCCCGAAAAGAGGCAGCGCCTATAGATTTCATACAAATTGAAACTGAATTCCTGCATCTTGGCCAGACTCTTGGCCAAGAAGTCTTGACTCGCCTTAGCAATTAATGTGAAAAGTCATTCCAAATTTGCCCAGGCCCCAAACCAATCAAGGCTCCGTCAGCGCAGCCCCAAAGCGAGTCCAGTATTTGCTCGAATTATTTGCAGACTCCACCCGACTGTGGCCACAGATACATACATACATACATAAATATATATGAGTTTTCCTTCCAATAATCTGGACAGATATTTGCAGGCCAACGGCTGGTTGGCAGTCAGTGTGGCGATTCTAAATTTTTTTTTATTTGAATTTTATTGGAAATTTTGCTGGTTTTTTGGGTGTCTTATATGTAAAAAACCTCTGCATATACACATCTTCTGTGAGATGGTTGGAAATAATCGTACTTTTTGCGCTACAAATTTGTGTTTTTTGGGTCTTCATTTTCGGATAGCGGCGGTAACGCTCCTAAAAATGGTTTCCGTTGCTTGCGGGCTGGATTCAGTGTCTCTCTTTAGCACGCTTTTAATTACTCTGCGGCATCAGGTCGCGAAAAAATGATTCAAGGGTTTCCATTTCTTTTTAATGGGTTTTTCTACTCTTTTTTAGGGGAAGGCCAAAGAGCTGTCAAAACACAACGCGTTCAGATAACAAAGCCAACACGTATTCTGGCTTAATATTCATTGGGGGGCCACAACAAAAAGCAAAACAAAAAAAATGAAGGGGATGCGGTCCCAGAACCAACATTTGGCCAACGCACACAGCCGACGAAAAAGCACCCAAACAAATTGTCTCGCCCAGCGGAAAATGTCTGGGAGCGATGCCATTTTGATCAGCCATTGAGGCGGCTTAATTACTGCGAACAGGCAACGCTGTAGGCCCAAACACCAACACCCGAGCAAATGGCCAACTGCAGGAGCTGGCCACAAACATAAAAGTGAAATTTGCGACCGGCCATAAAAAGTTCAATAGACGGCAACGCCTCTCCCAGCCATGAATGTCAATGAGGTCGGCCTGGAGAGGGGGAAGTTGGGGCATGGGGAGCATGAAAGTATGAAATGGGCCTGGTGCTCTTTTTGGATGGAAGCGAATTGGTCGCATTTTCAGGGTCAGAGAAAGTTTTCCGCTGAATCTCTCAGTGCAAACAGAAGTTGTAATTACCCTAACTGGACATTAATATTCTCGCTCACTTCGCATCGTCGTTATTCATCACACTGGGAGATGAAACGAGCAGAGAGAAAGAGAGAGAGAGAGAAACGAGGACCTTTGCCTAGTTCCGGGCACTGTGCACATTACGTATACGCAGCGTCTTCCGGTCTCCATTTTTTTCGCGACCAAGTTTAATTGCTTTCTGCTGTTTTTAACGGCCCAAACCAATTGTGTATATTGTTGTAGTTTTTGCAGCTGTTGGCCACTTGCCAATGCACTTACACGCACACACACACAGCCACAAACAGTTGCATTAAGGCCGCTGTTGCATATTCCGAGGCGCCTCGTGCCATTACCCTACTGACGGGTACTTGAAGTTTCGGCAGAGTCCAGACAAAGCCAGAGAGACAGCTGCTAGTCTCAGATGAATAAGGGACTTATTGCATTATAAATCAGACTCAACAGACTCAGATCTAAAAAGTTGCTCGACTTATGGGATATTTGGAAATACTATTCTCGTGTGCCTAAATGTTATGGAGTTCCCTCGAACAGAGAAATATGTTCTGTATTTTTTAGTATTTGATTTCGATTTTCCAAGGGTATTCGAAGCTTCGACTTGGGGCATTCAGAGTGTGTTCAGAGTATTGCAGCCTGCCTTGTTGTGTTGCTCTTTTTTCACGAAAGGACACCACAAAATTAAGGCAAATGCTTGAGTTCAGTGAACCAAATGTGGAACAGTCGGTGGCTGCTTGCCTGCTTGCATTTTCATTATTTCGCTGCCTTTTTTTTCGAGTGTATATATGGGAGGATATGTGTGTTTGTGTGTGTGCTCCCTTTTTTGCAGAGCAAACAAATGCGCATAATTGTCGAGCGCGAACCATAAAAATGTAGAACACGACAAGCTCCCATAAATGTTAGTTGGCTGTCAATTCCTTTTCGCAACTTGATAAACGAGTGAGGCTCGGTTTAATTAAGTGCCCTCTCTCCACTCCCCGCCTCAGTCTCTGCCTTTCTTCCAATCAATGCAAAGTGGCATACGGAAGTCGCCTTCTTATGCTCTCGCTGTGCATATCAAAGGACTCCGCTCGAAGGGGCCCAAACTTTCGGCCAACAATGGCTAAGGAAACGGGAAATGAAAAACGCTTTGACTATATAAGAGCTCCAAAGCGGAAATGACACATCAACACAATTGCAAACGGTTTGTATGTGCGGCACATACTCATACTCTCACTCGTAGGAAAAAAAACCCTTGAAGTGGGTGGGCGTGGGCCAAAAGGACGAACCAAGGCGAAATAAATAAATATGACACGCGCGAGCGCATGAGAAATGCGTCAGCCCCCCAGGCGCCAAACTCTGCTGACAATACACCAGCGGAGCAGCGGAGGCAGAGGCAGCAACTGCGGCGACGGCAGCAGCAGCAGCAGCAGAAACTGCGGCAACAATAACAGAGCTGTGAGGCAGACATGTACAACAAATAAATACGGAGCAAGTGAGAGTGCTGTGGTCTAGTCATGCGACTGGCAGATACCCACGACTCGCTAAGTAACCAAAATAAATTTTAATAGAAATGGAAATGCTGCCAAAAGTAGAGTTCCCTTGATGCACTCCACAAAACACAAAAGGATTTACCCAACTACTTAGTGGATAGACAGACAATGTCTTTATCGAGGAGGAGTTTGATATATTTCATCTTGTGGATGCTACAAGGTTTTTTGTAAAACAGTTGCTCTATTTTCGAAATATATTCTGAGCTATGACAATTGCCATTAAGTCCTGCACGCTATGAATAGCTGGTATTGTGGGCTACGTCCAAAGACAAGTAGAACTATTTGAGGTACGCCTCAGAGTTAAAAACAAATAATAATAAATAAATCTTTTTCCAGCAGCATTCAGTAGCCAGAACCTATTCAAATAAATCACTATTCTATGCCAATATTGAACCCTTTCGCTTACGAAGTAAATATACATTTCTTAGGTATTCCTTTGGCAAAACTAAACTGTTTAGTTCAATGAATGAATAATGAATAATAAATCTGCGCTATACAAAATGGAAAATATTTCATAAAAGCCAAATTGAAACATGACTCTGATAAAATAGCTTGTGCAACAATATGCTTTAAATGTAAATAATATCGATTTCACAATTATATTGAGAGGTCTTCTACCAAATTTTGAATAACATAATTGAAAAGCGAATTTACAGTCACTTATCGACGGTTCGAATGAGAAAAATTGAACATGACACTGGCAAAATGGATGGCACAAACTTGCAACAAATTGTTTTAAATGTACATAAATATTATCCACTTCACAATTAGGTTGAAAGGTTTGCTACAATTATTGAATAAAATAATTAAAAGCGAATAACCAGTCACAAAACGAACTTATTGACGATATAAGTCAGAAAAATGAATTTAGTTGGGACGCAAGTTAAAGGCTGAGCCTCTAGCCGCAGAGGCCCAAAGTACAAGACCCGTACGAGGTAACACCAAAAAAGACAGCGACGAAAGGATAAGGAACCAATGCGGCTCAGCTCGGGGAGGCCACCCTTTGTTGCTGCTGTCGCTGCTGCTGTCGCTGCTGCTGCTGCCGCTGATGTGTCTGTGTGAAATATTTCGGAATGACAGAGCAATAAAACTGCTACATCAAGGGGGACACACAGCACCAGCAACAGCAACAGCAGCAGCAGCAGCAACAGCAACAGCATGGACAATTGTTGGTTGTTTCCTGCTAGTTGGGGGCCTTAAACATGCTTATTTCGACATTTCTTCCATCTCCGTCTCCAGCTCCAGCGCCAGCGCCATCTCCAGCCACAGCTCCATCTATCGCAGAGCCCCTGGCTTGCCCTTCCCCGTCGTCTCCTTGGTTCTGTGTGGAATTTTTAATAAAAAAGGCTCAGACACAGCTCGGGGAAAGTCGGCTCAAAGCAACATCTCATGTAGGTTACCGGCACGCCCCGTGGCATGCAACAGCAACAACAAAAGCAGCAGCAGCAGCAGCGAGCACTTGGTCCCTGGCACGTGTGGAGGTGTCCCCGTGTTAATAAAACCGAATTTAACTTGGGGAATCATTGGGGCCTATACGATTTTTAGAGCCGCGCAACTGGTTTATGTTGCTCTTGTGGATTTATCGACAGGACACCCGGACACCCGTGCACCCCTTTCGGGCGTACTTGTACCCAAGAAACTGAGAGCGACAGTATCCATTTTACGACACTTGTCTGTCTCTATCAGTGTCTCTGTCTCTATCTGCGTGTCGAGTGCCTGTACGAGTGAGTATCTGTTTGTCTGCCAGTATCTGTCGCTCTCTCTCTCTGTCTCTCTCTATGTCTCTGTCTCTGTGTGTATCTGTGTTTCGGTTCAATTTGGGTTAGCACTTTTGGCTAAAGGCTTTAAAATCGAGCTGGGAGACAGCCCAGCTGCTCGAGAGTTCCCGCTGGTGGAGTGCTTTTTAATAGCCACGCCCAGGCTCAAGGCTGTTTGAAAGGTCGTAAAGCTGGAAGGGGACGGGGGACTGGGACCGACCACACAATGGATTGGATTGGGTACAGAAGGCGGTTCCACTGAACCGCTCCACTTTCGGGCTAATTTATGATAGCATCTAATTTGGCCGACAATAAACAAAACAATTCTCGAGCCATGCTCGGACTCTGAAAATTAGTTGAAATCAAATGCATAAATTTCTGTTTTTCTGTCTCTCTGGTACGTGACCGAAATGGTTCAGCTCAGTTTCTGTTTCTGTGGAAATTGTGTGCCAAGTGAGTCAAAAAATAATATACACACACACACGCACGTGATACCCCATCCCCACTCTCGCTACCCACTCTCCCACCGCCTTTCTATCATTCTATGAAAATACAAAAATAAAAACAATTTTCAGTTTTCTTCTGGCGAGCCAAGAAAACAAAAACAAGACCGCCCACACTCACGGGCCCAGAGGAAACGGAAGCATCCATCCACAGCACATCCCCGGCACACAAGCCGTAGCTGTCATATAAATGTCAGATCCATAAGTGTTACGAAGGCAACGGCAGTGGAGAAATTCTTGCGGTTTGACCTGTGCAGAGAAGAAAACTTGAACGGAACACAATTTTCGATTTACTGGCCAGAAAACAAATCCCATCAACAAAGTATATCTCTTGTCGGAGTTCTACTTTTTATCCATCCGACAATTCGACACCTAGGATATTTAGTGGCTGCCAAAACGTAAGCCAAAGATTCAAATAAACCCATTTCGGAAAACTTCACAGATACAAAATGCAAGCTTGAGAGAGAAAGTTAATTAGAAAACTCCGAGCTGATTCGCTTCTAGATTTCTTCCAATTTTTGGATTGAGCTTTCAATCTAGCTTAACGCTTAGATTTTCTACCACTAACTTGGGTAGATTATAATTATATACATTATATACATACATATTTGGTGTATTTTTGGCGTATCCCATACATTTCCAATAGATCGCGCAAAAATATTCAAAAAAGCAATTTAAAGACATTTATTAGATCAAGATGTCCTTACTGTGAGGTAATATGTACTTGACCAAATCGGGTCAACGCACACACGACAACACGGAATTCCTCGACCCAATGATATGATGAATAGGGGGTCGTCTCTCTAAATACACACACACACACGCCAGCCACTCCATCTCTGCTCCGGTTGAGCTTCTTATCCGGCATTCATCATTCAACGCAAATTCCATCGAAACCATATGCCATTAAAATCAACAACATCACAAAGTTTGCTTCTTCAAGCAGCTTGTGGGAATACAAAATTTGTGTACTCCAGTATCTGCTTGTATCTGCATGCGTAAACATACGGAGAAGAAATCAGGTCTGCGGCCCACGCCTTATTGATAATGTGCGCTGGCCTTGAGGCCTGCGCCCGTCGGGCCCTGGGACTCGCTTGCTGCCAAGTTTGTGTGAATAACCTGGGCTCACGGCAAATAGATCTCTCGTTCTCCCTCTGCTCGCCTCGCGCCAGCTGAGTATGTGCTTTGCATACTTTGGGGCGCCTTGAAGGAACTCATCGATTTGACTGTATTTATGGGCGAGTGTGGGAGTGAGAGTGCGGGTGTGAGTGGGTGTGAGTGTGCGTGATGCCTGGCACTTGTCTGGGCCAATGCGTGGCTTCATTCATCAGTCTGACACCGCTGAATGATGTGCCCCACTGATTGCCAAGGGCCGATGGCGAAGCCTCAAGCGGAGCACGCTCCATAGCATCTCTCCCTTGCTGCCAGATTTTGCCTCTTTGCCTCTTTCTTGCCATTAATTATCCCTTTACTATACGATATACGTATTCCTGATAATTATCATCATCATCATCATGGGAAAGCGAGTCGAAGCATGTGCTACATTTTTCAAAAACTGTGCACTGCTATTTATGGTCAGTATAAATAATATATGTATGTCGAAAATTTAAGGGAAAACTAAATTCACTTGATCTGACTTCATCGGTTTGGCATTAACTGCACTCAACTGAAAATCACGTCTCCCATTATTGCTTTTGACAATAATAATTTCCGAACGTCGAAAATATTTGCACAAATATTTTATCGCGACGCAGGAAAAAAAATCTTTCTACACGGTGGTACAAACGAGTAAAACGTGGCAAAAAGAAAAAAAAAGAAAAAAAGGGAGAGTAAAACCGTTTGTTTGCCTTTCAATGGCAAACAGCTGTGCAAATAACTGCAATTTTGCATACTGCAAACCGCAAGTACGAAATTTATTTATTAATAAACCAGAAAACCAAACAACAAGGGACGGCAGGAGGTGGGACACAAGCGGTGGCTTTTATGAATTCATTACGGGAAATATGCGCATTTTTGTTTTTATCAGGTTTTTACCCATCAATTAAGAGGTGAAAAAGTATCTGACAAACAGTTATCGATCAGAAAACAACGTTTTACAGTCGATTTTGTGCACATCTAACGCGGGGAATGTCCCACGCCATTTCCCCCTTCAATTTTCCATATTTGCGGAGCAAAGACCCTGAAGCAGAGCTAGCTCCATCGCAGATGGTCTCTCCTCTGTTTATTGTTTGCCCCATATCGGTGATTAATTGTCCGCTCCGATTCGATTCTATCATGTGACAGCCAAGTATCCTGGGTGTCGTCATTCGCACTGTCCTGTCCATTAAGCAAATACATTTTTAATTGCATAATCAGAGAGCAGGCAACAACCTCAAGGAAGATTCGCATGGAATTTGCTTTGATTGCTTTCTGCCTTTTTGCAGGTCCTCCTGCAGACGTCCTCAATTGCCAGAATGATGGAATTCTGTTTGTCTGGGCTAAGCGCAAGCTTCAAGTAGCTTTTAGCCAAATGAAATGCCAGACGGATGGGATGGGATGGGATGGGAGAGCAAGTCAAAGGAAAGGAAATGAAACAATTTGCGCAAAAGAGAATTGCATTTCGAAAGTACGAGTATTTCATTCGAAAATTACAAAACGAAAGACAAGTCGAGACGGGACGGGACGGGACGGGTCGGGAAGAGGCGAGACGATAGACGATGGACGAGAACAATTGCCATGGAAAATTATGGAAAATTATGTGAAAATTCATGTTGATGGCTTGTTTCTACTCTGCCTGGATAAACAGAACCCAAGAGAAAGAAAGGAAAATGAAATACCGAAAGCTGAATACAGCAAACACTGAAACCAAAAGCCAGAGGCCAAAACCCAATGGCAACTGTTTCTTGTGTCAACTGCCACATGCAACACAGCCCCAGCAGCACGGGGGCAGCGGAGAGAGCAGAGGGAGTAGAGGGAGCTGTAACGACCCTGACCAAGCATCAACAGCATTTTCCAAGTGTCTGCCGCTCGTTAGTTTTTGTTTTTTTCCATTTTCACATTTCTATCTGGTGCTGGTGCTGCTGCTGGTTCTGTTGCTGTTGCTGGTGATGCATTGAAAGTGAGATTTTTCTGCCCCAGTGTGGCAGAGAGTATTATATAAAAATGTGTGCCACGCATGCAGTTGCATGTGGCAGGACACACACACAGACACACACACACTGTCTCTATCCACCACAAGTGCTGGGCTCTGCAGGGCCTGCCATTCATTCTCAGACAGCAGCGGCAACTCTTCAAATGATTGCTGGACTAACCTTGACGGCTGTAGGACACGCACCAGGACTACTAGGATGCGGATTCGGATTCGGACTAGGACCAGGACTAGGCCATGGACCGCCGCCCCCTCTCCAGAGGGTCACACATTAAATGCTTTCACCTCTTGACTTGCCACAAAAAAGGGAAACTTTTGCTCTGTCTCCATTTTCGTCTCCCCAAAAGTGGAATTAAAATTCTCAGCACAAAAATTAAAGAATTTCAATTGGCAAACTCCCTCCTTTGTGCTCGCCCCGGAAATTGGATGGGAAATCCAAGGCGACAAAGGAAAACCTTTTGCTGCTGGAGGGTTGAGGTTGGGTGGGCTGCAATTAGAGCAGCCAGCGCTTGGCGCAAACAAATTAAATTTAATTTGAAATTAAATGAAAATAAATTGGATTATTTAATTAAAAAGGCCGCGCCGAGGGGAGGGTTGGGTCTCACCTCTAAGCAGGGCCATCGACAGCAGCAGCCAACTGATGAGCCAGTTGAGTAATCCGAAATTGGCTCTGGCCGGGAGCAAGGATGATGCCGAAGCCGATGCCGATGCCGGGGACAACGATGTCGGGCGGGCGGACATTATATTGCTGTTTCTGTAGTTGTTATCCGCAAGTTTATTGTTATTATCGTTGTTCTCTCGGCACGCGATCCCCCTGCAAAGCGTGACGGTGCCGGTGTCGGTGCGGGGGGTGAGAGGGGGATGTCGAGGTCGGTCTGGTCAACTAACGATTCCGTCAAATTAGACCCGGGAAGCACTCTCGACTAAGCTCTGCCTGGGGAGCAATGAAAGTGTTTTTGCTTTGTTTCGGGGGTGTCCCGTTTTCCGTTTCTCGCACTGTTTCTTTTAATCTTCTGCGGCTGAAGTTTTCCACCACATTTTCGGGGCACAATGTCTGCGTTATTTCGAAAGAACTCTCTACAGATCTCAGAGCTGGATGGACGATGGACTGCACTGTTTCACTTGAAAGTAACCGAACCGCAGAGGTTCATTCATAGGGTACCATGCAAGCGATTATTGCATTTTAATCGCCGGTCATTAATTCGCCATTAACACGCAACGGGGCTCATTAGGCCAGGGGAACACTTGGCACTCGGCACTAGGCACTGGGCACTGGGCACTCGGCAGTACTACCCTAACAACAGGATCTGGATCTGAATCGGAATCGGAATCTGAATCTGACCGTGCACCATAAATCAAGAGACGCGTGCTTCGCTTCCGAGTCGCAGGATGGAACTGAAAGGCGAGTGGCGGTCGTGGTCGTGGTCGTGCGCCCCATGCTGCAGAACGAATGCGGCATGCCTCGCGCCACGCCACTCGTCGTCGTGCCCCACTCGGCTCTGCCCCAAAAGAGAGCCCCGAAGAGAGCCAGGGAGCCAGAGAACTCTTAGAACTCGGATTATTGGAGCACGAAATTGCGAGGCAACTTTCAAGTAAAGCTATTAACATTTTTTTGTTGTTGTTTGTTGCAAGTGCCCCGCTGCCTATGCACTTGATTGTTGTGCCCAGGTCTGCTGGAACTATTTTTTAATATATCTCTACATTCCGGCATATAAATGAAGTACTTTCTGTGGAATACGAGCAATTCGTTGGCTCACATTTCAGATATACGACCAGGAATTATCATTCTGTTTTTCTTTCTTAAACATATTTAAATGTAGATTATAATATGTTTAAATGATTAATTAAAATGATTTTCATTAACAAAGTTATCGCAAATTTGTGTATATATTACGTATACTTGTTTTTTCGGGGACACCTTTGAATAAATTTAATTTAAAAATTTAATTTAATTATTAAAAGTATTCCTAATCGAAATCTGATCAAATTGATTTATTCGGCTATCCATTCTGTTTGGTTATTCAATAATTGAATATTCGGAATTAAAAAACTATTTATTTATTTATTTGAAGGGGCATTTTCCGGCTAGCAAAAAGAATGGCAGAACAATCGCCTCAGTAGGCCAACAAGTTCTACAGTCAATATGCAAAAACAAAACAACAAAAACTCCAACTTATGTCCTGCCGTAGGTCAGTAAAGCAGCAAGTACTCGCACACGTACGCGAACGCGTGTGTATAAGAGATTTCCGCGACTCTTATACCGCCCGATGGCCAAGAATGGCTAAGAGAGAATTTCCCCCGGAATGAGTGTGGGCTCAAAACAAACTGTTGGCTTTGTTGGTCTCCTCGAAGTTCCCCTCAGTTCGATTGGTCAACAAAAAATGCATTTTTAATTAATGCCCGCAATTAGCCTTTTTCCCTTTAGTATCCCTTACGTGGTTTTATTGTTGGGACCCCGGTCACACCACACACACACACACACACACAGACGCAGACAAACCATCAGAGACACAGTCACAGTCACAGTGAGAAAAATTCACACACACACTTATGCAGACAGAGGAGAATTTTTCAATCAATTTGCGAAACTTTTAATTACAAGTCAATTTCATTTTGTGCAAACAAACAGATCAAATGCACTCGACGGGCCACGAAAGGTCAAGCCGAAGCGATTAAATCAATTAAATTAATTAGAGAGAATGTGAAATGTATTTGCAGATTGGCCAAAACTTTTCCCGCTGATTATATTTAATTAATTGGCCCCCAGCTTTTGGCTTTTCCGCTGTCACACTGGCGACTGTCTTATGCAATCAAGTTTTCAACTTATAAACCACCCAAGGTCGTCGTAATTAGGGACACACACCCCACCTCCCCTGCGATTACTTCATATTCGATATGAATACAGTGAAAGCTCATTGAAGGGACAAAGAAACTCTCCTCCAGTAATAGCAATTTATTGGTCATTTTGAGCAATCTCCCTTGAGTCTTAAGGCAGACATACTAACGGATTAGACCCTTACGGACACCACAGCCATGGCTGTCGGCTGTCGGCTATCGGCTGTACGGCCTCCTCACTGTATCTGGCCAGGGAGATGGCAGATGGAGGCACGTGTCAATCGCAAGCCGATTATAGATAAAGTAAAAGGCGAAAAAGCAAAATCTGTAAACTTTTTAATTGAAACAATTTGTACAATTTTTCCCAAAAGCGCCCCCCACGAAGGCCGAAAAGAACAGACAAACTTTCAGGTTTCGCTTTTAATCTTCGTTTTTCGGAGCCTTGAGCGATCCATTTACCTAGCAGGACCAGGACCAGGCCGGACCGTCTCCGCCCTTGGGTGATTTCTTTATTGAATTATTCGACTGCTTTAACATGGGAAGTGGTTAGAATAATATTCTGTATTGATTTTCTTTATTGACAAACACGCTCGCAATCGCTCCCCATAAATGCGACGAATCTGGCTCGGTTTCTGTGCGGATTTCCTTTGGCACATCATTATTCCAATCAGAGACGCACGCGCGACTCACAATTGGATTCGGATTCGGATATGAATCTGGGTGCTGGTTCCTGGTGCGGCGTGCCGGTAAGGGGTGAACAAACAAATCAAAAATCTATTAAGGCTCTCGGGGGACCCTGTCTGAGCCGATTTCCTTGCGGTCACGTGTCGCCGCGGAGCTGCAATGATACTCGTATCTCGCACTGCCTCTTGACATCCACAACCACCCGAAAGTGCCGAACACTTCCGGATCCCGTTCTGCTCTGCGACTGGCGGCTGGCGGCTGGGGGCTGGAGAGAGATGGCTTCATTAGGAGTGCAGCGGTGAAAGTGATGACCCTTTGGAGGGCCTGGCGCGAGGGTGGAAAGTGCCATTAATTGAAATGCCAGGCAACAGCTTGTCAGGGCAACGAGCCATGGCCAAATTACAGCCGCACACACGCTCTCACGTCCTTTTCCCCTTTCCCTTTCAACAAGTATCGTATCCCGCCCTAACTTGTTTATGCTTTTCGCAAGAAGACTCGTTAGCCATAGATATTCCAGGGTATATTGAACAGTTAATATTGTACAGGAAATCAATCGTTTACTAATTCTAAAATCTACGAAATGAATGCCCCCCAATGGCTTTTTGTAGGGCTGTCTAGGATAGCAATTTTCCTATCGTTTTTATAGCCAAAACATGGCTCTCTATGTGTAAAGGGTATTCTTCATTCGGGATATCTCTGCTCCTTTCAAATTGTTTTGATTTTGAAAGCGCGTGAGAGTGGGAGGGCTCCACCTGCTTGCTACTCTCTCTCTCCCTATATATCCCCCCGCTGTTCTCAAGAGATCTCATAAAACAAAGGGGACCAAACCCAACCAAAACGAAACAAAAAAAACAACAAAAAAAGCAAACCAAAGCGGAGCAAACAAACGCAAAAAGGAAAAGAAATGAGCGGCACTGCAATAAAAATCAAACCCGCATAATTTAACACGAGTGCGCGCTCTCTTCACAGCTGACTCAGTGCCGCTGGGATGGGGAGGGGATTGGGAAAGGGGCAGTGGGGAGTGGGAAATGGGGGCCGCGTGTGCGTGTGTGACGACACTTAGAGCCAAGGGGGAGGATGGGTGCAAAACATCTCAATTATTTGTTGGCTCGGGGACCCACACACACCCCTCCCCTCCTCACACGCGCCGTATTCTTCGGAAGCGCCTTATTTTATTATCAGCCCAGCGACAACAGCAACATTAACATTTAAAACAATTTTCAATGTAGTAAAAATAACTGTAAAAATTCTTGCAAAGGCCAGAGGAGGGGAGAGAGAAAAGTAGAGCCAGAAGCAAGTACAAAAACAGCATTTACTATGTGTATTTGTGTTTGTATTTGTATTTCGCTTCCTTCACAATTCACACGCCCGCCTGCATACTTAACACCAAAAGCAACTACAATAACAATAACAAGGACGAAAGGAAAGCATAGGAAAGCGAAGCTTTGGATGCCCTTACATGAAATAGTCAACCCATCTGGATACATTTTTCCTTTGTTTTAGTTGTTATAAATATATTCAAGATCACAAGTTGAATCACCAGTTGATATCCATAAGGGCAGAAAGAATAGGCGAACGATTCTTCCAAGAATAACGAAAATGTGCGTGTGAGCATGTCGCATTTACGTGAATCTCAATCACAAGAGTCGCGAATTGAACGAAATGCAAACTTGGAACGAAGATGCAGACTTCCTCTTCGAATATTGAATATTCCGCTCATCCGAAAGTGATGATTGTTGCTATGGAGAAAGAATGGAGACAATTGGTAATGTTCAACTACGATTGAGACACCACCAGAACCGGCACGGATCCAGATTCAAATATGTTCCTGAGGTCCACTCGCACATTCAATTCATACTTCCAAATCACATCGATCGGAGCAACAGAAATAGTTTAAAATACTGCGGCAAATGGTTTGCCAGGTCCTTAACTCCTTGCCAGGCCAAATGCCTGATACAGCTCATATTACTTACTCTCTGCTAGTGTATAGCTCGAACAACCGCAAGGAGAGCAAACAGCTGGAGGAGAGCACTTGCCCTCGACCCTGTATTGCCCGATCCCTGCCTCGCTCCCAGTAGCATAGTGTTTTGGAGAGGAGGGAGGCGGAGAGGGCGGCAAGTAAGCCAGCCCCAGCCACACAACAACAGTTTTTCTTATCGCTCAAATGTCATCGACTGTCGGCAGTTTTTGGCTTTCGCTTTTGCTTTGACTTTGGCTTCCACTCCCCCCTCTCCTTCCAGACGCCCCACACAGCTTGACTCGCAAAAGGGCGTTCATTTGTGAAATTCTAGCCATGCCCAGGGGCGGCACTTGCGGCATTTAGTTAGTAATTTAGCGCATTTAGTACGCAATTTCTGCTCCAAGAGGGGAAACCGTCGCTCGTTCGAAGCGGGGCGCCTGGACTAGGATTAGGTCTAAGAATGGGGCCGAGCGGCAACTGCTCCACTGGGGGGTCATGGTCATGGCCTTGGTCATTAAGCTGCCACTGTGCTGGTGAAGTGCAAAATAATTGTAGTTCTTCTCGGTGATTTTCTCATGAATACAACCACACATGTACATACTACATATATGTTGGTACACTGAGAAAAGTCAATCAACAGTGGTTGAGAAGAACAGAAATCAAGGTATATTCATCCCGAAAAAGGGAATGGAAGACTGTCATTCTATGAAGTATTTTCTTCTATCACTTACTCAGATTAATCGGATTGCTCTTCTGCTTGTCGTTCAAAGTTATCCCTCAGTGTGTGCTACGAGTATCAGATATAGTCTCAGCGGCAGTTAGGGCGAATCAGAGATATGGTAATTTGAGTTTGGTTTTCTTTTCTGAGATTTTCTTCTCCCTCTCTGTCTCTGGACGCGTCCCTTCCTAATAGTCTACACACTTTAATCACATCAACCACTCCTTCCGACTCTGGCAGAACTTTCAAGGCATTAACATAAATAATAAATGATCCCTAATGCAATTCCTGTTTGGGCCCTCACGAAGAAAGGGTCTCAGAGTCTGCGGCTCAGTTCGGTTCGGCCGAAGGGCAGACAATAACATAAACATTGCATTTGGCCAACTGGAGTGACTGGACTGGCGACGAAGAAGCCTCTGATGGGACAGCGCCAACGTTAATAGTTTGCGAGACAAATACCAGGGTGGAGGTCCTTCAACCACATAAATTTCGCATCCAAATCAATAAGAGGACACCAAACACTGGGGGGGGGGAGAGGGGAAGGGAAGTGGAAGTGGCAGCCAGCGGAAGCCGTTGACATTGGCTTGTGTTAAAGTTAATAAATTGTGGCCAAGGAGGATTTATGTGCCTGGGCCACTGCCCTCGACGGCAATGACATTTCAATGTTTACATAAGGCCCGAAAGCAAGCCACAGGCAAAGGCGGCAGTGTAAGTGGGGCAAGGGGCAAGCTGTGTGGCATGCGTCGTGCGTGGCTCTTTGTATTAATAACCATTCTGGCACTTCGATGTGCGTGACGCTGCGAATGTCAGTGTGTGGGGCACATATGCACCGGAACAGGCACCCCCAGGAACCCACGCCCAGGCACATTCCTTGCACTGTGCAACAATCTCTTCAGTTTTCCCATCTTTAAAGGGAAAATCTTTAGCTAAAATTACTGGCATCAAAATAGAGAAAATACATCTTAGACTCAGACATCCCAAGTATTTGGGTATAACTTAATATCGATTGGGAAAAAATATAAAAAAATACCATAAACTGAAATGTCAGAGAACACCCCTTTTTCGTCGAGTGTAGGATGTCGTCAGAGTGCATGTCAGCAAATCATAAAATATGTCAATTCGGAATTTCCCCGTGTCATCCGACCATTTATAACGGGGCGCCCACGTGCGGAACAATTAAAATTTAATAAACTAATCGAAATCAATAAATAAGTGATAGCTTAAAGTAGGTTAGAGGTCAGCGAACCCTCTGGTCGACTCGCCGCTTGGCCTGGCGACGGGATCCGCTGCGGTTGCGGTGGCGGGGTCGCACCACCAGCTGACGTCGCCGCCTGACTTTAGAGTTGAGGACAATGCAGGTGACGCCTCCACCGGATGACGTCGTGCCGGTGCCGGTGGCGGTGCCGGTGGCGCTGACAGTCCCTGTGCCCAACTGTCGCTCCTCGCCCTCGCCCTCGCCCTCGACGGTCGGCTCTGAGCTAATGGGATCGCTGTAGACGAGATCGTCACCCGAATCTCTGTTATTGCTGCTGCGACCCCTGATGGTCTCTCCATCGACACTGCGACTCTTGAAGCAGATCTCCTGGGCGGTGCCAGTGCTGCCCGTCGTTGAGGAGGAGGTGGAGTTCAGCAGATTGGTGACATACTCGATGGTGGCGTTCGAGGTGATCACGTCAAAGAGGATAGAGCCACCGACGCCCTTGGTGATGCCCAGGGCGAAGCCTTTGATGCCAGCCAAGGCCGAGGAAAGCGATCTTCCAGCCTCAGAGTCTTCATCCAGGCCAGTTTCCCTCAGGGCAGCTCGCAGCTCCCGCACCGACAACGGACGCAGGGCCAACCGACGAGCTACGGATCGAACAAGATCATTAATCGGATCGACTTTCCCTTTCTCCATCTCCATGTGCCTCACCTTCGACTCCAGCACTGAGACCCGCGACGAGGATGAGTAAGCAGAATGCCCCGAAATTCCCAGACGATTTCATTTTCTCGATGATCTTTCGCGTGATCGCGTAGAAACCCAACTGAAACATTCGGCAGGTTCTGCCCGACTTTTATGGCCAACAGAGAGAAGACAAAGAAAGTTCAGCAGGCCGTTTTGCATATGCAAATCCCGAAAAAAAACACACACTCTGACCTCTGACAGTGTGCAGACCCCCCACCCCCGACCCCCAACCCCTAACCAGTTTGTTCGGATTTCAGTCATCTGTTTTTATAGTAAACAATACAGGTGGTCACCGCATTAGAACTCTGGAAAGAGGTTTCCTCATTACCTGATCTTCCCGTGTCGAAGCAGATCTCTCTGACGGAGGCTGAGCTGGCACTTGCTGAACTTTCGCTCTCTTCGAGGTCGGTTACGTTGGCGGTGATCACGTCGTAGATGAAGACCCCGGTCAGGGCCTTTCCCAGGCCTAGGGCAAAGCCGGTCAAGGCAGCAAACCCACTGGACACGGACCGTCCCAGAGGCTGAAAGCTCTCCAGCTCGTGGAGCTCTTCGCCACTCAGGGCCCGAAGTGTTAGATGCCGCGCTATCGGAAAAGGGAAAACCAATTAGTTGATGGAACCGAGGATCCTGTCGTATCCCAACCTGAGGTGTCGCCGAGCAGCAGCAGCAGCAGGGCCGGCAAGAGCAGCCTCATCAGCGTGTGGCTGCTGTTCATCTTCAGCATCAGTGACTTGGCTTGTCCTCCACTTTGATTTATATGCCCGGGCCCAGTCCTAAGAACACATTTGCATATCCACTAATCAGTGGCGAGGCCGGTAATCACTCATCACAGCCCCCCACCCTTTCCCATTATAGGCAACGAATTTCGTATATTTCTTTTTCGTAATCAAGCACTTTCACTTTGCCAGATATGAATATGGAAACCTGGCAAATGATTAGCTTCGAGGGCGAAAGCAGCCGGCTGTGGGGTCTCCTCGATTTGCATTTCTCTCACAGACTCAGACAGCAATATTCTCGGGGGCAGCTGACCTGAAAATCGAACCATGTCACAAGGTGAGCCAAGCCACGAGTCTTATGTAACCCAGTCCCCCAGCACATTTCTCCTCGCTAGCATTTCTGAATTTCTTCGTTTGTCACTGGCCCAGTGGCCTTGTGGCCAATACTCCGCACTCGAATGCTGCTTGTACTTTATCATTGTATCCGTTAATATGTCCGCCTGTCAGTCCTGGTCCTGTATGAGTCCCAGTCACTCCAGCCGCCTGTCCATCATCATATCCTCCATTTCTCTGTCAGCTTGTAAATTAGGCACACGACTGCACGGATGTCCATCCGTCCATCTGTGGGTCCGTCTTTCAAGTGTCAGCGTTTGTCAGTCCGTTCATCCATCAATTCTGTTTAGTTTCCTGTCCATCAGTGTATCAGTTTATCAGTGCAGCTGTCTGGCTTTTCAGGATTCAATCGCTGATCAAGCCACTGCATCTGCTGGCAGTATAGGAGCTCTATAGCTGAATGATCTAAAGCTTCCCAGATAATCGTGTTCCAGTTCTCCGCCTCGTCTGTTTTGACAATAAATTCCGAATCTGTGGCCGGGGTGAAAGTACGTATATTAAGCTGATTTCATGGCTTACAACTGCATACTCAAGTGCCCGAGGAGGGCAAACTAGCACTGAGAATATTGTGGGAGTATATCCAGGGCGGGTGTGGGCAGAGCAGACTCCTTGGAAACAGGACACCAGTAGTCCCCGGTTGCAGCTTTATTCGCCACGTACAAGTTGTGAATGGCCGGGCAATGGCAAAGTGGCGCATAAAAAGTTTTACTTGCAGCTTTGTCGGACATTTGCTTTTTAAAATGGCTTAAAGCTGACATCTGCCAATTGCCTGGGAATTTTTTGGGCTTCCCCGTGGGACGGGAGACGAGCTATAGAGTCGAACTATCTTCCCCTTCCTTTCAGGCGCTTGCTCGTTTTTTTCTCTTTGTTTTCTTTTGCGGACACTTAAGTGTCAGGCATTTGTGCAACAGCTGCCGCGTGGCAACAAGTGAAATGGATGCCGAGCTGTCTGCGCACGCGAACAATGCCACATCAACATAATCATTAGCATCATGGTCCCCCCCCCCCCCCCCCTTGTGGCACGCCCGATTGTTTGTGATTTACGCTGTGGCAGCGGGCGTTGCGCATAACATCATTTGCAGCTCGTTAATCAGTTCTGACGTTGCAGGGGCAGCTGGAGGAGCTCCAAGAACCAGAACCTGCCCGTCATGTGGCAACTCTTGACTCCTGCAGCTATGCGTCCAACATGCAACACAGTCTTGCCTCGCATGGCTCCAGCTCCACTCTAGATTTGGCGCATATTATCTTTCACATCATTAAAATTGATTTGTAACCATCCGTGGGCTACATAAGCACTGGAATTAGGGCTTAATAGACACGTATAGTCCGTCCCTGGCCCCCGCATTCTCCGGGGCATGGAATGCCGGACATCTGGGAGCTTTGGGCAAATGTTCGTCGTTTCTTGCCATGGTTCGCCATGCTCCTGCACCTCCGACATCACAATGAGCAGGCACCATAATTTCAGCGCCTTTTTTGCGGGTTTTATGTGGCATGGCTGAGTGGATTTTATGCTGTGCAACAGCAGCGGCAGCAGCCAAATGAACATGCAACCTCTGGCAGCAACAGCAGCAGCAGCAACACCAGCAGCGTGGCCGGAAAGATGCGGCGAGCGCAGGCACTAGAGCCCGTCGAGGGAGGGGCAGGGGCAGCAGCGGCGGAAGTGGGCATATTCCAGCAGCTGCGCGAGATAAAGCAGCCGCGATGATAAACCTCAAAGATACACTCGGGGATAAAGTCCGATTGCCCAGGTTACTCCGGTTGCTTTATAATAAATGAAACTGTCAGAAACTGCACAAACATTTACCGAATTTTAGAAGTTGTAGGAGGAAGAATTATTCGAATTGAATGTATGCAAAAACTGTATTAAATGAAATATTTTGTGCGAGTGTATTTCAATATATAACTGCGGGTATATGTATGTATACGCTTATCAACTTTATGGATAACACAATTTATAAAGGACAACGGAAAGGAGTGCAGTTACTTGGGGACCATTTGCTCGTTAACATTAAACGCCTTTTGTGCATTACGAGACATTGCCACTGCCACTGCCACTGCCATTGCCGCATCCGATGTGGCTGCCACAGATACCGACTGCCAGCACTGTGCAGATAACACTTTGCTTTGATGGGCGGACATTCGGGCTGTTGATGGTCGGCTCTTAAGTGTGCTCGATATATCCAATCAATGCTGGCCCATTAGCGCGCTTACGGCCAAATATGGTTATAAGTTGCATCAAAAGTTGATGGCTGGCTCCGTTCTGACGGTTGCTCTTTATTTACGATGCTCAGATTTATGTATGTGCCCGGAAGGGGACTGGAACGGGAACTGGAACTCCGACTACTCCACTCCTGTGCAGGGGGGGGCCGATGTCTAATTGTGAGAACAAGAACATGCGTAGAGCGAAACAAAACTGAGCGAAACTTTAGTTAGCTTAGGGCCATAAATCATTCTTTATTTCGCTCACGCACACCCGCACCCCTGCACACCCGCACCCGCATCCATAATGCATGGGGCTGGACATTAGCACCTACCTTCCTGGTGGCCAGCAAATCAAGTCTCGTGCCTGGTCCGAGTGTTGCTGTTTGTGTGGCCGGTAATTAATTATGGTGTTATTTAATTTAATTGTGTGCGGCATTAGGAGGCGCTCCTGCGATGCTTAAGTGTGTCTACAAATGGGTTTCTGTTCCACCCCCTGAAAGCCGAAAAACCCCCCCCGAGCAGTCGAAGGGAAGTGGGAGGGAAGTTCTCATAGAACGTTATAGCATGATAGGCACAGAAAGCTCTGTATTTTCAACAACGAAGTTAATTTAACACTTTCACCAACATTGGAATATACATTTATTTACAGTGTTTTTCCTCTACATACATACATCGTTCTATATGCTAAACTTCGACCTTTTGTTGGGCGATTCGATTCAGTTATTGTCCCCAATCAAAGCGTGTTTGGAGGACAGGCAGAAGTTGTTGTCCTTTCAACTGTCAGGCCTTGAACCGCTGACAACGAAATTTTGATGGGGGTCATGTGGAAAATTGGCTGGGAATTTTCCCTTTTCTGGTGTGTTCCTGGAACCGAAGCCTCCTGCCTACCTACCCACTTATGTACGAGTATGTTGGCATTTTAAATTAGCGTTAATTGAATCCATCTGGGCGGAGATTTGATTTCCTTTTTTGTGTTTTCCGACTTGCTGTGCTTTTGCTTTCGGACATGTCAGCAAGTCAATCAGTCGGTCCATCAGTCAGTTAGCCAGCTGTCAGGGCTGTGTATGTGTATGTGTGCGTGTACGTGTAGAGGGGGAGATGGCGATAGAAATGGGTGGAAAACTCTCTGGCTAAGACCCTTGAATTGGATTCCATTGGACTAGTCGCGGGTCAATGTTTTAAGCGAAAATGTTGCGCATATGTTAGCTTAAATGCAGTGATACGGAAAGCGATAAATGGTAATAAATGAAATATGCATTGAAATTAATTGTTCATGCCCTATACCTGGGCGGAAGGTCCCTCTCCTGCAGGATCAGACCCAAATAGAGCCAAGGGAACAAGCATTACGGCAGGGTATCCCCAACAGCCACTGGTATTTGTTTGCAGAATTTATTTATAACATTTGTTTCGCAACTAAGCTGCTGCAGGTTAATCAGCCAGAAAATCAACAGTTGCGCATAATTAATGTGTCCATTTCGATTTACATTTTCATGTGCATTGAACCACAAATGTGCAGCAAACAATTTATTAACTGGCTCTGCCTCCCACTCGCACTCCCACTCGCACTCCCACTGACACTCTTTCGGTTGTCATTTGTAACTATTTGACGGCCCGGCCTGGCCGTCCCTCCGTCCGTCCGGACAAGGCCTAATTAATTTTTCGCTTTTTGTCTCCGCGCAACCGTCCCTGGGAGACGGTTTCTTTTGGCGAATTTCATAAATATTTAATGCAAAATAATTAACAGAATCGGTGGGCGAACGGACGATGGCGATGATTGATTGCCTCCCGCCGCCATTTGGACAATCATAAAATTTCCGTTAATCAAGTTTTATTAATTAAAGCCGACAACCTCCCCACACAGGCAGTAAATCATTCCATACCCGTATAGCACTCTGGGAGCCGATCAAACGCTTTTGAGGTCTGTCACCGGGTACTTCTGTCAGCTTTGCCCAAATCCCTTGGATGCTGAAATGTATCCTGCACTTTTCTCTCATTCCCTCTTTGCGGAAGGTTGCAGAATTGTATTACATATTTTCGTTTATTGGAAAGTGTAGAAATATTCAGAGCTGCAATCTTGTTTGATATTCGAGGCATTTTCCGACAGTAATTACTTTTAGACTATTTTGTGCAAATAAAATGTAAATATTATTTGATGTTGCTATTTATTGCATACACGTACATTTGAAGATAAAGGTTTAACAAGCAATAATCAATGATAACTACATTGCCAGACCATGTCCTGCAGCTGCTGGAGCCAGGAGTCTGAGGGATACCCCTTCAATGACCTACAAGGCAGACAATTGCCCCATAAAATATGATGACTACTCCTCCAGTAATTAAGCCTTTAACCTAGCATTTACCCTTCTCTGCCCTTCGAACCCTGAGGCTATTGTTTAGGTATAGGAACTATGTTTCAGATAATTCCAATAATGAGTGTCGTTGTATCAAAATAATAAATCAAAGCAATTACTTAATTGCTGGCATTTATGGCACCAACCAGGTGGGACCCTCACTGGCTAGGACTGAGCTTCAGTTCGGTTTGCTCCGTTCAACGCTATGGCGGTGCTGTACTTTTTCCGGGAGCCGGAGACCCTCTACGACTGCGCCAGCTTCATCTGCGGCCTCCAGTTCGTGATGTGTTGCAACGGGTTCAGTGGACGGGGCACCGGGTTCGCGATCACGCGCTGGAGAAGGATCTACTCGCTGGGCGCAGCCGGGCTGACGCTCCTGGTCCTGTTCGTCTCGCTCAGCGGCCTGCTGGGGAGCGAGGAGATCCGCAAGCGAATGGCGGCCGCCGACAAGATGGTGCTGAGCATTGCGGCTCTGGAGGTGGTCATGTCCACGCTGGTGTTTGTGGTCACGGTGGCGTCCCTGCAGGCGGCCGCCCGCCGCCACATGGGCATCTACGTGCGTCTGTCCGCGATGGACACTATGCTGATGCGGGACTTTGGGGCCAACCTCAACTACCGGAAGCTGCTCAGGAAGAACATTGTCGTGCTGGTGTCGGTCACCGTTCTCTACCTGGGGGCCATCACAAGCGCCGTGATCCAGATGGCCAGCGGGCACCGTACCTTGTTCCTGCTCTCCGCCTACTGCTACGTCATCGTGACGGGCGGCCCTCACTTCACGGGCTACGTCCACATGAGTCTCGTCGAGCTGCTCTCGATCCGCTTCCGGCTGCTCCAGAAGATCCTCAGCCCCAGGTTCCTCGAGTGGCGGTTCCCGCAGCGGCAGCTCAGGGAGCAGCGCATCCGACAGGCCGTGGCCATGGTCCAAGGGCTCCATCAGCTCATCCCGGAGATCAATGGGGTGTACGCCTTCAGTCTGTGGACGTCGATGGCCCACGACCTGGCCGTCAGCACCAGCGAGCTGTACATCATCTTCGGCATGGGTGTGGCCAGCATGGAGGAGGGCGAAGATGAGGAAATGCAGCTGCAGCTGAAGCGGGAGCGGGAGCAGCACAGAGGCAGCCGGGTCCTGCTGGGCTACGTGGCCCTCTGCATGGCCGCTCCCCTCTACAAGCTGCTCATCGGACCCTTCTACTGCGAGCGCGCGGTCCTGGAGGCCCGGCGGTGCCTCCGCCTCATCGAGCAGCTGGACAACTGGTACCCCTCCAGTCCCGCCATGCGGCAGCTGGTCAACTCCCTGATGTGCTGGCGCCTGCAGTCCCGCCCGCAGTTCACCATCGGCCTGGACATCCTGCTCAATCGCACGGTCTTAACTCTGGTGGGGATCGCAGGGAGGGGCTTCCCGATTCACCGACTAATACGTCTGCTTCTGTTGCAGTTTGTCTCGACTCTGGTCAACTACCTGCTCATTCTCATCCAGTTCGCCATGACCCAGATGATGGGCGAACACATTCAGCAGCAGAAGGTGGCCCTGCAGGATTGGATCGGTATATAGTGGACACAGAAGGGATCCTCCATCGATCCCGGAAACATCTAGCACAAGGCTCCCACAGTTATGAAACGCAGTGCACGGAGACACTAAAAACTTGATGTATGTGTGTATATTTTTCGTGGACTAAATTAATTTACTGCCTGCGCCTCGTTAACATGGAAACTCCATAAATAAGTCACCTCCCAGGAGGCGGGGAGGCGGGGACGCGGCCTGTTGCAGGCATCTCGCGCCCACTGGCCAGGCCCAGGGCCAGGCCGACTGCACCCAGGAGAGCCGCATGGAATGGACGCTGGCTAATGATTATAAGGCTTGTCGTTTTATTTTATTTGAATTTTATGCAAATTTGCTGCCAGAAACGGGCAGGACGGGACAGGCGGTCGCTTTATCAATGCAGGCCATGCCCAGGTGGCAGCCCCCCAAGGACCAGGTCCTTACAAATTGCCGGGACGGGGGGGAGGGAAAAGAAGGTCCATTGATTTTTCGAAACTGGTGGGAAGCAAACTTCCCAGTCAAACAGATCGATCAGGAATGCCCCAAGAAGAAGGCAGAGCCAGAGGAGCAGAAGCCAGAGGAAGGAATTCCTTTCCTTGTCCACAGTTTGTACATATTTCCGTTTAATTTCGAAATCAATGTTGAAACATTCACATAAAGACAGCAACTATTGTCCCGCCCACAGTGCGACAGTGCCACATGCCACATGCCACAGGCCACATGATGGTTATTACTTAAATTTACGGCCTGGCTGAAAGGGAGTCGTAGGATATTTATGGGAAGGCGGCCGTTATGCCAATCGTTACCATTGTCCGGGGAGACATGACTCGTAATTGAATAATATTTTCTCGATCTCTCCATCTCTCCATCTCTCTTGCTCCCTCTGTGCTGCTGCTGGCCATTGAATTCCTTTGTTTCATTCAAGTATTTTCGATTGGCATTACTGCAAGCATATCCGATATATACGAGCGCCATATAATTTGCAATAATTACCAATGACAGCCCACTTCTTTCTTGCCCAAGAAATGTGTGCACAATTACGAGTCGCATTGCATGGGACTAATTGAAAATTGATTGCGCCCACTTAGCCCAAATAATTACCGGAATAATGTTGGCCCCAATAATTGCAATATCGCCGGGCAAAAGCCATAGAAAATGTTGCATTAAATTTGCTATTCTGTTTGGCAGCCAAAGACGTTTATAATTATGAACAAAACGATTACCAGGCCCCTCTGCTCACCCCCTACCCTATACATATGGGAACTACAAAAAAACTGAATTAATTCCACCAGAATTCGGACAAACCAAAAACTGTGGCTTTTTGTGTGCTGGGTTGCACAGTCCAATATTGCCCAGTAATACACAGATCGTAGTCAGTGGTGCAGAAGCAGAGCAGGGGTCGGCACGGCCCTGTCTAATGTGCATAAGAAAAGTCGCTGCCGCTCACGTATAACACTGATCGGCACCAATATACCTAATAAAACCTTTTGTCACATTTGGCCTACTGTCCCGACCTCTGAATTAGTGTATGGCCCTATTATTTTTCGTCATTTGCACTGCCCACTGTACCCCATTGTCATCTGTATATATATCTTCATGTAGGAAAACATACCTCCAGTAGGCACCCCCAGTTACACGCCCCACCACATTACTACTGATCTGAGTATGAGGAGTCGTGTTGGTTGACAGTATGAATAACGAAATCAATATATGCATTTTTGTAGTAGCTGTGAGCAGATTAAAAAAAAATTTCAATAAAAACAGCCTACAGTAATTTTTTATTGTTTTCGAATTGCGATATATGTGTGTTAAAAATTGTTTAAAAATGTGAATATTTCTTTTTTTTGCAGTGTTGACAATGTAGTTTCTGATTTATCTTTGTATTCAACCAAAGTGTATGCATATCATAATTTTTTGGTCTATTGAAAAAATGGGTGTTATTTCCAAGTATAGGCCTTCTCATATAACACCTTGTTTTTGCGTGTGTTTGGTCGAGGAACTACGTAATATAATTGTCTGACATATTTATTTTAACACTGTTTTTTACGTCAAGTCCACACCGTTTGAATCATTTAATTAAATATAATCAATCAATTAATTAAATGCCAAATTAATTATAATTTTCTAAGCCATAAGCTAAGCGCAGCAAGAAAGAGGAGGCCAGTGAAAGCTCTGAAAATAAATACTTTTTAATTTTCTCTTTATCTGTGGTGTTTCCTTTCAAATTTCGTAATTTTTAGTTAATTTCTCAAGGGCTATATCATTTTTATTTACAAAAAATGATCACTTCAGTGAATTCTTGATAGCTTTTTTCTATTCGAAGGAATCAGTTCCTTCACTGCTTCGATTCTCTTCCAAATATATCTTCTCTCTGCTGTTGTTCCGCTGCCTCTCTGCTGTTACTGACTTGGCTCCTGCAATGGGCCAGTAACCCAACATTGTGGTTTGAAATTGATTTTTCAAATTAAACTTTGCTTTGGATAAATAAATCATATTTCGAATTGAATTACCAACAAAAAGTTTTTATGTTTCTAGCCAAAATAAACTAGATTTAGTAAAGATTTCTTATTGTCATATCAAATATCAGGGAAAATTCAATTGCTATTCCCAATAAAACATCTACATGTTTCCAACGTATTTGCTGTGGATTCCCCACAGACAATTTGTGGGATTATCCTATCAGTTTCCCTTGAACACTTAACCTCCTTCCGACACGACCACTCCTTTGTGCATATTGTTAGCAGCAGAGAGACAAGCTACGAGAAAAGGACCAACTTCGAGAGCCGAAGTCTCGGATACCCTAGGATGCCTATCAAAGGGTATGTTTCAATCAAATCGTTTCAATTCGATATCCTGATCTAATCGGATGATATATACCGCGTGCACCAAAAAGGATGCTGTGATAGTCTGAGTCCAAGCTTTCAGGATTAGAACTGATTGTTATTTAATTATTACGATATTTGTTTTACTTGGATTTCTGGCTATAGTTTATTACGGGCGATGTTTCGGAGGTAAACATCCGTACTTTAATATTCTACCACACAAATTTAGAGGCAAGTTTGGCTCTATCATTATCGGATGCTTCGTTTTGCTCGCTGCAAGGATTTAATGAAAATCATTATACTCCCTGGCTGGGTATGGCAACGAATCCTTTTTGTACCTTGCGCATGCAGAACTAAGGACGAAAAGCTTTTGTAATGTCCGAGCCGAAAACGCATAATAACGTAACCCGCTTTACTTAACTAACTCATTTAAAAGTTTCACTAATAGCATGTCACACATGGCCAGGACGGAGCACATGGCGTGTGCTTAGCCCAATTAAAATGTGGTCAGGGCTGAAGCTTTTACAGCGCGCGAGAGTTGCCCGCATCAGGGGCGGAGATGGTGGTGGATGGTGGATGGGGATGGGATTCAAAAGTTGAGCCAGAGAGCCAGACTCAGTGGCTGAGGTTAAGGCAGCGGCAGTGACAGGAGAGGAGCAGGAGGAGCAAGAGGAGGTGGTGAGGCACCATCTGCCTCAGCTTGTGCACAAAGTTGCAGCAACAATGCAGGAACAGTAGTCGCGTTTTTGCTCGGCTCGCTTCCATTTTGGAGCTTAATTAGCAGGCGCAGACATTCCGACTTTTGTGCATTCGCACCTGCATGAGGAGCACAATGGGAGACGAGGTGTGTTTACAGCCAGAGATAATGCGAGCTGGCTCAAATTAGGGTTAAGTTAGCTGTCAAAAAGGATTCATTATAATTATGCGACTCAGCGGACCGGCAGAACAGAGCGGAGACAGAGACAGAGACTGGGACTGAAACTGAGACAGAGAGAGTCCAAAGTGATATATGTACATGTGTACTCGTATCTCCGACTCGGGCATTTGTCAATGAGATGGGCATATTTCCATTAATTAGTTTTGTGTGTTTGGCCTCGCTTTCTCCTCCGTCTCACATTCTCCCTGTAGCAGACTCGTACTCCTTTGTACATATAGTATATCCTGCCAGTCAAGTCAATCTACATTTATTTATTTGCATAACTTCCACTCAAAGTGTCAAAGCTAGAGTCGAGTGTGGGCCTGGCACTTGTTTCCTTGTCAGCTGAGTCCTGGCCATGTTTGCTCAGCATTTGACAGTCAACAGAGAAATAGACAGAGAGATAGAGAGAGAGGGAGAGACACTGAGCGAAAAGCCAATTCATATGCAAATACTGTAGTTCTGGGGGCAAACATTTAAGCAGATTTCCATGAAGTGAATCAAAGGCCGAATGAAATATTGGCCATTTCGCATGAACATATGTACATACGCATATGCCTTTCCCAGAACACACTTGCAATGTACATAATTGATGGGCAATCAATTAAAACTGACTCTCTCTCTCTCTCCCGCACTCTCTTTCTGCCTGGAAAAGAAAGGGGAATTCGATTTGTTCAACACCTTGAGGCAATCACCTTGGGGAGCCTTTAGTTCGGGATTCCATTTGTTTGTGTCGAATTTCGAATTCAAATCCACTCAATTAGGGCAATTTCAGTGCCATTCTAAGAGCTGCGGGTGGTGCGGTGTCGGGTCTTCGAATTAAAAATGCATTAACCGACTAATGTAGTGGCATTGTACGCCCCCCCACCCACCTGTCACCATGGGCAATGCGCGTTCGCAACTTCAATTCCTAATGAGGCCAGACACAAACATTTGGCCACGTCACAAGCATTTTATGGCTGCCGCTGGCTTATGGCTGTTTATTTATTCAAATGCATCTAAAATAGCATGAAATGCCATGAGGAGGCGGCACTTAACGAGCCCAAGACGCGGCGCCAGCGTCCCAGGCTGATCCGAGAGAGCGCGCAATCAAAGACGGCGTCAGCGACAGCGACAGCGAGAACCCTTCAGGTTGAAGGATTCCCCATGTCACGGCGTAAACACTAAAGCCCCCTTCATGCACCCAGGGCAATGTCAAGAGCGGCACACACACACACACACACACACACTCATATGTAGAAGGAGCAGGAGGAGGAGGAGACGGAGACGGAGACGGAGGTGGCATCCATTAATGCATTCACTAGTCTTCCTCGTTGCCAGGCTGCTCGCTCATTTTGTTTGCACGGTCCAAGCAAACGACTTTACAAGTGTGGCAGCTGCAAGGACATGGGACAGAGGAGAGCCATCTCACAAACAGAAAGAAGGAAAGCCAAGATTCCGACTATAAGATACCCACCAATTGGGCACCATCTGAGCAACATTCTGAGAAAGGGTGGCAGAAAAAATATCAAGAAAACGAATCCGAAACTCGTCCCTCATGCTGTCATACATTATGCAGAAAAGAATATATCCTCGAGCTCTGCGATTACCGGGTGTAATACATAGCTGCATTTGTGTGCTCATCTAATTCAAGTGCACAGAAACAAGCAAATTACAAGCGTTTTGTGCACGCTGCTTAGGCTAAAAAGCGCCAACGAAAGGGCAAAGGTTAAGGCCACTTTTGGCCCCAACTTAAGCGAGAAGGCTTTAATGGCCCACCGCTTAAATAGACCAGGGCGCTCCGAAAGCATTCCCTCATGGTCGAACATTCCACATGTCTGATGACCGTAATGATCCGTGCAACAGCCCTGCGACTGCGACTGCGAATCCACATTATGATTTGCAAATTGGTTTTCTTCCACACCAAATCAATTGAAATCCTGCACACACGTACACTAAAAATCAAAAGGCTTTGCGGTGGTCCCAAATCCCAGGCCATAAACCAAACACCCCAGAGGGGCAGCGGCGGCAGACCCCTCCCCCCCCCAAAAATGCAGCGTAAATTGCCAAACATCAACAGCTTTTCGGGTGGGGCACGAGCATCCATATAAAATACACTGACAACAAAAGGGGTACCCAATTACGAGAGGAATAATATCATTTATATATGAAACTCAAGCTAAGAGTCTGAACGATTCTTACAAACGTTTTAGGCCCCCGATCATCTGTCAAAATCTACAAAAAATCTCCATTTTGGGATGTTTATAGAGTGATGTCTTCTAGGAGATAATTTACTGAACTAACTCGATTTGGCGTCTCTCTCGAGCGGGCTAAAACAAACACTTCTTTGCAGTGTAGTGTCTAATATTGCCCCCATGGAGAGGCAGCGGCCGAATGCATTTTATCTCCGGCACATATGGCCCCACAAATCTGGGCATTAGGGCCCGCTTTCCCCCCGAAAGCCCCCCGTGGCCGGCAAATTGTCAGTGCAGTCTGTCATGCGTGTTTGGCACAAAATGCGATCAGAGTCGACAAAGCGACAAGTCAGCGATGCTAATTCGATTCAGCCATTCAGCCGAGGCCTACCGCCCGGTGCCACGCCCATTTGCACGCCTATTCGTATTGACTTTCTGGGGTCCCTGGGGCGGATTGTTAAATATTCCTGCAACATTTGCGGAGCCCCATTTAGGGATAATTTAAAGCCGTTTTCAGCCACTTGCAGCGGAAAGCCTGAGACAAGCACATCCGCCGGATGTCTGGGCCCAAAAACCGATGCAGGTCCAATGTTTGAGGCAGGTGTAGGAGAATGGGGAAGCAATGAAAGAGGTGGCAACGGATAAAGGGGATACAGGGGATACAGGGGATACAGGGGAGACGGAAAAGAGAGAGACTAGATAGAAACATAGACGGAGATGGGAGAGAGATGCCAGGAACAGAAGCCGAAATCGTTTCGTAATTTGAATTTGATTTTGGCAAACAATTTCGAAATGCGGAAATTGAAATCGCATGCTGTGAAGCCACTGCGTTTTTCCCATTTTCCCCCTCCACAGACAGCAAGACTTTGTCGGGGTTACGTAATTACAAACGGAAGGCTGATACGTAAAGCCCCCACCCTGCTTTAGCTCCCCGTCTCCCTTTCACTAAAAATAAACACAGCAACAAGCTGCAAACGCGTTAAGAAAGTTTCGCGGCTGCCGAATTTCCCAAATTGACTGACAATACACAGGCACATAGTACATACATATATGTATATCCTTTTGCACAAAGTTCCCTTAATGTTTCGCCCGCCTCGGCCCCAGCGCCTGTCGCCCTCAGAAGTGGTCGACCCGCGCATCCATTTAATTGAAGCGAAATAACATTTTGTGTCAACGTCTAACGAGTGCAGCTCTCCCCTTTACAGCTCCTTCTTGGCGCCCCCTTCCCCCTTCAGCTGTTGTTGCAACATCTGGCATACATTGCGTATGCGCAACATTGAGCGCGCTGGAAAGTGAAAATGTTTTGTCCTGGGTCCTGGGGAGGAAAATCAGTGGCAATGCGACTAACATGCAATTTGCAGCATGCCCAGCGACACTTTGAGTCTGCCATGGGGAGTGCGACTGCTTCTGTGTATGTGGGTGTGAATCTGTGTGTGTGTGTGTCTGTGTGTGGTTTAAGTCAACTTTAATTGAATCCAGCCAAGATGCTGGCAGATGGGCCAAATGCGTGCAGGTTGCACCAAAGTTGGGCGAAGGTTCAGCTAATGAAATCTGGATTGTTGATGGCATCAGCGGGAAACAGTTCCAGATCTGAGCGGAAGTGGGATATACTCCGTCTCCGACTATAATATGGGAGAGTCCGAATTTCTTGAGTGTGTACTCAAAACCCGAAAACATTCATTTAATTTACCAATTTTTGCAATTACCACCCCAGTAGCTAGTGCTCGAATATTTGTTAGTTAATATTTTATATTAGCCTTAAATTAAATAAATAAAAAATAAAAATAAATAAATATAGGAGAGTATGATGGTTGTATGCTTGTAGGAAAGATTCCCTAACAAATGTATGGGGTCCAGCGTTTATCAGGCTTACTAATTCCTGCAGAATCACTTGGGGTGTAAGGACCTACATATGTATATATGGATATGGTGGATCGATTGTTCTCAGACTGTTTGCCCATGCAATTGAAGGCTGAGAAGTGGTTCGGGTATCTGGGTGTCTTCAGTTGTCCTTGTGCCCATTTCTGCTCCTGCTGCCATATGTTCGCCCATTTGGTCAAGCCTTGCATTTAACTTGTGCTGGGGCGCATTTCATTTTAATTCGTTTAAGCTGGAGATGCGTGCCAAACCCGCAGGGATGCAGCTGGCTCTGCTGAGGACCGACACACCCACTTCAGCCCCCAAAATGTCCGGCCTCAGCATCAGCATCAGAGCTGCACCATTACGCTAAGTGCCGTGTGAAGGAGAAGGATCCTGGTACTCAGTGCTCGGTGCTCGGTGCTCAGTGCTTGGTGGACGCTGCTGCCTGCAGGATATGCAATGCATTTGTCACTGTGGAATGCATTTTAGCAAATGTTGGCCACGTTTTCAAAATTACACAACACAAACAGCAGGAGATGCAGGAGCTATGCCGTGCAGTCGGGGAAAACGTTTCGGAAATGTGTGTGGACGGACTCCTCGTGGCGTTGCTTCAGCCTTTGTGGTGCGTGGTGTTGCTGTGGCGGCATCTGAAATTAATATTTGCACTCAAAATGCAATTTTCCGGGCATTTCCTCTTCTTTTTCGGTGCTGCACTTTCAGGGGAGGAGCTGCCGGGGCGCCTGTCACTTGTTAGAGCTGCTGTTGCCTCACGTACATGCTAGCCACTTCCTCTTAGCCTCGTTCTCTCTGCCTCTCTGTTTCTGTTTTACACACTCTCTCTCTCACTCTCTCCATTGCTCCTTTCATTTTGCATTTTCCGTTTAGTGGCGAGTGGGAAATGCAGCGCCGCGTAAATGAATTTGCCATTTCTCATGGAGCTCAAACCAGAGCCCGAACGGAGTTGGCCCAGAGACCCGTGACATGGCCATTTGTCAAAGCCAGGCTCACACACACACACACATACACACACACACACACACACACACACACACACACATACGCACAAACACAAACACATTAATAGTTAATTAAGCAGCAAGTGCTACTGCTGCTACTGCTACTGCTATTGCCGCTGCCACTGCCTCCTGTGGCTGTTGCTGTTGCTGTTGCTGCAGCATCCCGGCACCTGCAACAATAATTGCATTATTCATGAGTTGTCGCATGTGGGGCTGCCATTTTGAGCAACTCAATGCCGTAATAAGCGGGTCGGTAATGCCGTAAACAACGGCCCGAACACAAGACGCTGCCAAGTTCAAGAACTCAATTAAGATGAGCGAGATGGAGATAGTGTGGCAGAGGAGAAAGAGACAGATGTCGACGGGGAGCGGCGCCACACGCAAAGAGGCGGAGAGACGACTCCCGAGAAGTTCCCTCGAGAGTCCTGCGCCACCATCGTTAATCTTACATGCAAATTCATATTAAAACTATGCCCTTGTCCTGTCTCCCTCTCGCCATCTCCATCTCCAGCTCCATCTTTCTCTCTTTCTCCGCTCAACTGCCGCAGCAAAAAAGTTGTTAATTTTTTGTATGCCATCTGTAAAAGCACCGCCCATCCCCGCTGCCCCTGCCACTGCCACTGCCACTGCATTGCGCAATGCTCCTTTTTGCAATAACATTTTGTTTATTTGAACTTTCATGATGGCAGGCCACGGCAGGGTCCCCTACCGATAGCATAGAGATGAGCAGCTGGAGAGCTGACGCCCAACCTGACAGTTCTGCCGTAGATCCTCCCCACAATCACAGCATCCATTAGCATTTTGCGGAACTATGTGAGTGGAGCCAGCCACCAAAAATCAACAAGCAGAGGAGTAGGAAAAATGCTAATGAGCACCTCTGTAATTAAAATCACACATGAAACATGCAACACACAGACACACAGACACACACAATGTACACAAGCATACATGAACGCACCAACGGAACCCACACACCCACAGAGCATGGGCATGGAATGGAATCCTTGCCGCTTTGATGCAATTTCGACTAATTAGAATTTTATTAACTAGAAAACGGGCAGATTGCAGCGGCCTGCCTCTGCTGAGGATGGGATAGATTTCGCTTAAATAAACTCAAACATTCGCCGGGGCTCGACTCGACAGCCAAACAAACAGTTTGCTGGCAACGAGTATTATTCACATTAAGCACACATAAGCCATGTCAGAGCGAATCTACATTGCAAATGGGAAACCCGAAACCCAAGCCCAGAGCCCATTTTCAAGGCCAAAGCCAAGCCTGGCAAGCAAACAAACATATTCCTATTTGTATTTCGACAAATATCGAAAAGTTGCATATGCATAATTTGACAATAATCCCAGGGCAAAGGAAAACAATGAGCACGATGCCCTACGCCGACCTAATCGGCCATAGCGATTCCTCGAACAACGTACATACCACAGATGAATATAATAGAAACTCCAGGTCGAAAATTTTAATATTGAAATATGAACATTTCGGAAGGAAGGCACTCATAATTCTTATTCCTTTTTCTGATCGATGTCTGCACTGATAACAAAATCTATCTAAATAAATACATACGAACATTCTAGAACCATCAAAGGTATTCCCAAAACTATTTCCAATACTTTCCGGCACATTCGACCACATATTGGTATTTTTCTGATTTAATACTAAAAATTATCTGCAAATGTAAATGTGCTCCTAGTGGAACTTTTTTAGAAGACTTAAAAAAAAAGAACACACCATAATGTACTCTCAAGATTTCGAGCCGCAATCGTGACTTGATCAACGGAAATAGATCAATATATAACCTACTAATAACATTTCTTTAGTCGACATATAACCGTTATTTTTCTTCCAAAAATTAGCAAAATTATGTTTTTCCAACAGTTGTAACGGAAATACGAAGATTTAGTCAAACGGCTCCACATTGGCCGTTTATGCATCGATTCTTACAAACGATACCTTAAACGACGCCTAATTAATGTACTTATCTAAACTCAAAAATACTGGCCAAGTAATAATATTTTTTCGACTTTTCCTGAGTTTTCAAAGTCCAAATTTCCGAAAGATATACCGCAAAAAAATGATCAAAATTGAATTTGAAAGCCTAATAACTTCCAGACGGTATGCTGCAGCTACAAAATGTTTGAGTACGATTTATAGCTTCATCTGTCAGCCTTTCAGAACTGCAAATACTTCAATACAGCCAGATGTAAGATGCTTATGTTATGTACCTCTGAAAAAATAAAACAGATTTTATAAAATTCTTAAAAAAAAAAAGTTTCTTACAAATTTGTAAATCCTGAAATCTATCAGAAAAAGTCGTTTTTGGCCACAGCGGTAATGTCCTGTTGACTAGTGTAATCATTCAAACCGGGCTAGAGTAGTCTTTCAGACAAGTCGGTTAAAGGTCTCCTTTAAATTTAATCAAATCCAGCTGCTAAAGCAAACGGGTGGCCCTACAAACTTGGCCATATCGTGTGTGGTATGTGGTATGTGGCATGCGGCATATGGGGCAGTGAGGCATTGAGGCGGCCGTAAGAATAATTCAAGGTTTCAGTTGAAAGTTTAAGATGCACTCGGCCCATTCATATGCAGGCCGTGCGTTATGTGGAAACTTTGGCAAACTGATAAACCAGATTACTGTAGAGCATCCTGGCACAGTTTCAGAACTTGTACACAGACAGAGACAGAGATAGAGATAGAGATAGATATAGAGACAGAAGAGGAGACAGGGACAGCCAGACACTGTCTAGAGAGAGATGGAGAGAGGAATGTAGACTTCTTCCATGGTCTCGTTACGTTCCTCTGCCATTGCCATGTTGTAGGCCATTTCATGGAGTGAGAGAGTGGGAATAAAATAATACAAAAATAAGAGGAAAAACAACGAATAAGCATACAAATCAGAAAGAGAGGAAGCCACCACAAATTCGAATGAAAAACTTTCTAATGAGTCGGCATTACAATTTCAAATTTGTTGCGCAAATTATTATGAAACTTTCTGTGTGTGTGCCGAAAAACATGCTCGAACTTGTGTACGGGCCTCGAGTTGGCGTACAAATGCCACAATAATTTCACATACCCTTGCAGAGGGTATATATGTTCAAGTTACAGTTCCAGTTCCTGTTCCGATAGCCAGAGCCATGTCTGATCGGTTAACCATACAGATTCCATTCCGATGGATCTACGAGGGTATCCAGGCTTCGTCCCGTCCCGTTCCGTTCGGTTTCTTGCCTTTATCCGCATTACAGCCCCGCCCCACTCCCCAGCCCAGCCCAGCCCAGCACAAAGATGGGGTCCATTACAGAGGGAGTACGCATGTAAATATACCATAGTTCTGTGGCAGAGCTACCCACCTTGTCAGAGACTCCAACGACTTGTGACAGTTTCAGTCATTTTGAGTTCTGACATTTAATTATTAAATTATGTTGGCTGGAAAACTCTAACGAGCTCGTGGCAGTGTGGAAAGTGTTGCACTGTTCAATGGGACGCAGCAGCAGCAACAATTGAATGTTTTTGACAGTTTTCTGGAATTAAAATTTCATTTTCTCCGCTTGTCCCACAGCCGAAATTGTTTTAGTGCCATGAATAAAATATACCAAAAAAATATATATGTATGTATATATGTATGTACTATATGAGGTGGGAAGGGGAGAGGAGGGGAGGGAGGGATGTGCCGAGTGGCCAACAGTTCGCACCTAATTTAGTTTATTATTTCATGATTTCATTTATTTTGTGCCTGCGGTGGGCCAAAAAATTGTCGGCCAAAGTGGATTAGAGTCAGGTCGGGACGGGTCGGGTCTGGTCTGGTCTGGTCGAGTCGGGTCGTAAAAGGAATTTCAACTTTCTGCCGTGCTTTTTTATTATGCGTACAACATTTGCTTTGCTGCTGTTTTGAATATTTAAATCATTTTATTCGCCACGCCACTTAGTGGCCCGCATTCAACATTCAGCATTCAACCGGAGAGCACTGCTTGCTCCCCGGCTTCGGGCCTTCGGATCATTTATTCACTATTCACGCAAAATGTCAGCCAAATCTGTGCCGTGCTGTCCAGTGTACTACACTGGCCGCGGTGTGACGTTATGAATTTAGATTAAACAATTTGGCCATCCGGTCGAATGCGCTTTTTGCCTCCTGCAAAATGTATGAGGAATTTGCTTCACTTTTTTTCCCTCCTGTTTATTTCGTTTGCATTGTTTTATCAGCTTCATTTTTGTATTTATTGGATTGCGCTTTTATTTGTGTTGGGGGGAGTCTAGTCGCATACTCGATCAGCAATTGACCCCACAATGAATGATGGAGGAGTGGAGTGGAGTGGGAGGCAATTGAAAAAAGTTGTCAACTGCTGAACAATGGATTCTAGAGGAGTTCTGTCCTACTTCCTTCCCATTTATTCCACATCTGTGCAGCAGTAATAGTGAGCGACTCAGCTATTGATGCTGATAAAAAATAACCAAACTTTATGGGGTCGAAAACGCTTCCTTCTGGCTATAATATACCCCCATACTCTTCGAGTATAAAAATTCACCAAACGGTTGTCAAAATCAAATACTACGACGAATTCTAAGAAGGTTTGCCGAAGAAACTATGGGTATAAAATCAATTTGGAGCTTTCGGTTTTTAAAAGGAAGTTTTTCGTATTTTGTACAGTGAAACACCCCTAGCTCGAACGCCTGTAACCAAAACTGTCAATATTTCGAACCTAAACTGTGGGCATACGTCGAAGTCTCCATAAGCCAAACGTTTCCTTTGGACTAATGGAGGTTTTTGTTCGACTTATGGAGGTCCCACTTTACTTTTGTAATGTGTTAGGCAACACTGAATAATAAGGGAATTTAACATGTGACAGGAAAGAAATTTCAGTTTTTCTTTCTATTTATAATTGAATTAAATATGGTGTCTGATATGTCCATTGGTTCTTCTGATAATGGTATTACATTATCAAGTCACACGGAATCAAATAGTTCCATTGTTCCTTCAGAAATTTCCATTTCGAAAGATATCTTAGCCGATTGTCAAGTGTCTCCCCCAAAGAACGAACATACTGCCCATTTTTTTTCAAGGCTCTCAGCAAGTGGAATGGCTAGCTAGCTATTCCCAGACAATTATGCTCTGATTGCACACGTTTTAGCTGACATCGAATGTCACTCCGATTCCGATTCCGATTCCGGATTGTATGTCCGTCGGACAATTGTGTCGCCGTAAAGGCAGGGGCAGGGGCAGAGGCAGACGTAGACGTAGACGTAGAGGTACCTTTGTTAATTGCAGTTGGAAGCGTCTTCTGGTCAATGAGCTGGCCGCCGGAAGCTCCAATGGCACTTGATGTGCATTCGACATTAGTTCGTTAGCTGCAGAAAATGGCCAGCAAATGGGGGTGGGGGTGGGGGTTTGGGCAGCAAGAAAGGCACTTGAGCTCTGGCCTCACGGAGACCTGAGAGCGGCGACCTCTTGTCCGGCCGGACGGGCCAAAGGGTGCAAAATGTCAACTTGAGGCGACGGCAGGCAGGCCAGGGATTATAAAAGGACTCACAGACGAATGCATATACTATATATTTACTCCTCCTATATATATATTATATATGTGTTGAGGCAGGGATATGCGAGGACGTATGCCAGGTGGACTGGGAGGCACTGCAGAAGGCATAACAAAAGAGCTGAAAATTAAAAAGAGACAAGCAATTAAAAGGGCTTACAACGAGGACAAGGAGCAGAAGCCGTAGCAGGAGGAGGAGGAGGAGGAGGAGCTGCAACTGGAGCTTGAACTGGAACGGGAACGGTAACAGCTGTAACTGTAATTGTTGTTGCCCCTGCAGCATAATTGCCGACAGGATGCAACGCACGCGACCACTTCCGCTGGCAGGCACTGTGTCCTCCCTGCCAGGAGCCAGCAGAGCAGGCAACGGAATACCCGGGAAAGAACTCATAACGTGGACACATTTTCCGTACGAAATAAATGGCAGGCCGGAGTGCAGCAGAAATTAATGGCAGTGCAAACAACAAAAGCCAGGCCCTGGGATCAGCCGGGGATTGCCCACACCCCACTTGGCCACAGGACCTCTCTGGACCCCGCCTACGTGAATCTGCTGATGCGTAAGTTGTCATCTGCTGAATGGCCGAGTCCGCAGTGCTCTTCCACTGCGGCTGCCTCTTTCAGGGACTTTGCATAATGCGCATACGCCGTGTAAGCCAGTCGGGCAGTCGGTCAGACGCCGACGCCCCGCCATCCAGCCACCCAGCCAGACGGCATTTCGCCATTGAGTGTTACTTCCGGTTTCAAAGAGCACCCCACGAGCACTGGCTCTGTGGCAAGAACAATTACAACAATTGCCTTGTAGCGACACGAACAGCAAACCAACAGGGAAGAAAAAAACTACTAAAAACTCCACAGTCCGAGTCGGATGTTTCGACCGATCCGATACCCGATAGCCATGCAAAAAGTGCTACTATATAGAGTGGAAATGGCTTACCAGCTTGGAATTTATTTATGTAGAGACTAGAAAGATATGGGCTCAATCAGATAATATTGTAAGTGATTTTATGCATACGATTTATTTACGAAGGTGATAATTAATTAATTTTATCTTAGAGATTCCAAAATTAAACGATCTTAAGGTTATATCTTATTTGAAAGAGAAGACTTTGATCTATAGATAGAATCTTATAGCTGGGAGGGGCAAATAAATTTGTGTGGCCTGACTTATGCTGAAATTATTTTATTATTTATTATTATTTTAATTATTTTCCCAGGCTCGTTATCTCGATCCACGGCGATGAGGTTGCTCTTGAACTGGACTTGTTATATGTACCATTCAAAATACAAATATTTTATGAATATTGATTACAACAAACACTATGCAAAATTGTGTCATAAAAAGCCTTGCCTGTGCACTCACAATGGCTTGGAGAATCGCTAATCATTCAGTCCACCAGTCCCATGTGCATGGATGCGTCTCGCAGTTCAGAACTGTTCATGCCCTCGCTTTGGCTTAATGCAACTGAAACTGTGAGACAGTGAGAGGAGCAGGAGACGTTGAGGGTGATGGTGATGGTGCGAACGGGTACGAGGCCCAAGAACATAATGAAATACATGGAAGATGAGGAGGGAGACCCGTAGCAGCCGTACAATGCGTGAGTGCAACTCCACAACATGTCGTGGCCCCAGCATCCTGTGCCGGACTTCGCTCCACACAACACCACTCCGTTCCGTTCCGGTCTGTTCTGTTCTGTTTCGTGCCGTTGTGTGGCACAGGCCCATCATGGTGGCAATCATAATAATGGCATACAATTTAACAGCATTGCATATCGGAAGGAAATCTCAGTGGCCGCAATCTGGACTTCGTCTTCAGGCGGCAGCCCCCCCTCTCGTTCTTCTGCGGCTGGGGCTTGGACCTGGACTCATTGCATTTGCCTACTTATGTACTTAAGCTGGAAGAGGCGATGGCGATGGCGGTGGCACAGAGGCTGAAGCAGAGGACGAGGACTGCCTACGTACGGGTAAATGGGTCACTTTGACCGCTGTACAAATGACAATTGCCGGCCTGGACCCTGGTTGCTGGATCCCCAGGGAATTGCTGCAGTTGTTGGCCCGGCTTAAATGCATATGCATTAACCAAATAAATTATGCATTTTTCTCCCATATAGTTCTGTCGTGCCCGAGTATGCCGTGAGATTCTTTCCAGGAGACTGCTATGTTACAGATCTCTGCGTGGCTCTTAAAGCATCTCAAAGACAACCTGGCCAACCCTCTAATGAACATTAAAAGTGATGGGCGATAGGACCTTGCTCCGACAATAAAAGCGGCCAGAAGGCACGAGCACGATTTTCCGGAGGAAAGGAACTGCCCTGACCGCTTTTCGCAACGTGTCTAGGTCGTGGTCTGCTCTGATTGCAGGCGCCAATTAGCGTAATATTCGCAATATGCCTTTGTCTCCGCATTCATTTTTATTGCATTTCTTGTTCTCTTTGAGGCGCCAGGAAGGACACATTGGCTGAGCCTGACTGGGCCTGGCTGGGCCTGGTGTCGTGGTAGAAAGTTTGCAGCGGCAGATGGTTTTAATTGCTTCATGGCTCGTTTTTTGCCAAGTCTTTGAAAATTATAATAGTTTGAAGCCTTTTGAGAGCGAGGGCAAGCATTTAATTGATATTGCTAAATATTTATTACTGCCTGGGGGAGGGTAGGCGGAGGCATGGCAGCCGAGAGCGCAATTTAACAAATGGAAATCCGGGAAATGCAAATTGGAGCAGAAGCAGCCACAAACCGCTCAAGGGGGAGCCGGAGAGTCGCTCGCCTGTTAAGAATCAAATGTGTGTCAGCCGCAGGTGAATGGCCCCCGCTTGTTCTCTATTTCTCCCTTGTTCCTGTTCTAGCCCCCCATTCCCCAAAAATTTGAGTGCTGCTCGAGCTGATTACTTTACGCCTGTCACGCCCAACATGGCCGATGTACGGAGTGCCGCAAAATGATTTCATTCACTAGCCAGCGGCGGCGCCATGACAGCGGTGTGCACACGGTCTTGTGTTCTTCGACGGCTACACACAGAACGTAAACATTGCGCGATAGGGGAAGCCTCGAATATAAATGGGAATGGAAATGTGCGCCAGACGCTTATCGGTAAACAATGGAGAAAACAGATATGGGGGTTCGGCGATCGACTTTGCGCTGATTAACAGATCCATGGGGCTTTAATGCTATGCACACAGTCCAAGAGGCACCTTATTGCTAGACTTAACCCTAAGCTCGAAACTCGAAACTCTTCCTATAAAAATTGTTATTTACAAAGTACGTGGCGACGCCGAGATAGGCTACTCCTCATCCTTGATGCAGGTTTCGACCAGTTCGCGCAGATTGGGGTTCTCCATGGCCGCAGCAATGCGCTCCTTGTCATTGATTTGCTTGTTGACTGTTCAAAGAGGAAGAGGAAAAACACACAAAAATTAGTGGGAAACCTCGTAGCGATCCATTGAAGGACAATCTCACTTTCGTCTTCCGTCTGATGAGCTCCTTTTTTGATGTAAATGTCCAGCTTGATGTTGTGCGGCAGACCACGCTCCACCTTCACGCGTATGCAGAGCCCTATCAGCGTGGCCAGGGAGCAGTGCGGCACCGTCGGGTTGAATTCGATGCGTACCTAGTAGCGTAATAGCAAGCAATTCAGCGATTAAACCACATTCGAGCAGACTGCGGGGCGTGCGTAACCTACAACAGAGACATTCGAGCGTGTGGGGGGCAGGACGAATATGCCGTCCTCGTAAATCACATTCAGATCCTCCAGGGTGCAGGGCTTCTCGGGATCGCGTATGCCGCGCAACAAGTCTGCTAGCAAAAGACACAACGAAATTACATAATTCTGGCGGAAAATGTGAAAGTTGCCGCACCGTAGATGGTCTCCTGCAGGTCCGTGGCGTTCCTGTAGCCGAGCTCTTGCAGCAGTGCGTCCTCGCCGTAGGCAATCGCTTCATTATCCATCGACATCTGACTCGTTTTGCGCACTAAATCGTCCGCTGATGATGTGCGGCCGCTAACGCTGTTGCTGCTGCTATTGCTGCTACTGCTGACGCCTCCGCCACACGACGACGTCACCGGTGCGGGTACGACGCTAGAACCGCCGTCGGACTCGGAGAGCTTGCGTTTGATGTAAGACAGCATATTTGAACGCCGTGTGGTGTTGCTCTTTGGCACCTAAATTGGGAGGCGAGGCTCTCTTATCGGCCACAAATGCTTTTATCTATTACGAATCACAACGACTACCACTTTATGCGTGTGGGTGGTTGGGTGTGTGTGTGTGTGTGTACTCAGTGCAGCATAATTGTGCTCAAAACACGCTGTTTTCCTCGCTTTTTGTTTAAAATCTTTTAATTGTCACTGCACAGCTGACGTTTGTTTGTGTAAAGTCCAGGGCTGCACAAGCTTGCAGCAGGCTCACCTTTTTCCAACTGGGTGGCAGCTCTCTTAAAAAGTCGAAAAATCGTCGAAGACGAAAGTATGCCTGCATTTGCTGTATGACCGTAATAAAAAAGCGTCCGCAAGGTATGTTAGGTAAATGGGGTGGATTTTATCTTGCAGGCGTTGAATTTTCTGGGGCGTTTTGCCTGTTGTCCATACCCGCTTTTTTCTCTGTTTTCCAGCAATTTCCCAGCTCGAAATTTTACAAACTTCCTTTCGCGGGGTAGATATTTCCCAGCGGGTGTATTTGAATGAACGAGAATATTACAAATATAATACATACAAGTGGCTAAAATAAAAAAAAAAAACATTTTCATCGAGTGATTAGTTTTTCGATGATGTTATCTCTTCACCTTAATTTATGGTTTTCTTTCCAAGAAATGGTCCACTAGCCCCAAATATAGTGTACAAATTAGGATTGTTAATGGCTGAAAAAATAGCATACAATAGTGACAAACAATTTTTTAAAGCTTAGTACTCAGATCGGAAAAAAGGGCTAGCGAACAGAATCAGGGTTGATATTCGTATGAATCCAATAAAAACATTTTTCTTGGCAAATGATTTTGCTAGCAAAATTCCGCAGGTAGTATGCTATTTAGTGCAACTGAGAACTAGGCTTTAAAGAAAAAAACTTTTTTAATTATGTCTCTGCAGATTTCGAAATTTGTGTGCCAATTGTTTATCGCCAGGCGCACTGCGGTGTGTTGGCAACTCTATGGTTTATTTTTGCGTTCTTCTTTACCGGCAAGTTTAGTTTTGTTTACACTGCAAGTCCATAAATTCCTCCGAAATTATCCCACTGTGCACAACTGAAACATTAAACTTTTCGGCCCATTGTACTTAACACCGAATCACGAATAAAGTAGGCCTTGATTTCGAAAAAATTCTACCTACCGGGAAAAGTTGGAGAAATTTTCATTACGTTTTAGTCTGTCGTACGAATTGTTTCTATTTGTGAGAGCTCGGAAAAAAGCATTTTGCTTTTGCCTTTTGAAAAAAAAAAGGGTAAAAAGTTTGAAAAACGCGAGAAACCCGGACGAATAAAAACGCGAAGAGGAATTTAAAATAAAGGTAAGCCAAGTGCTAGAGAATAGTGGTAAAGTGCGCTTGAAGGCAGAGAAGAAAAAGCAAGATGGCGCTGGAAGCGAACGTGAAAACTGGAAGTGAACCGTAGATTTTTATTTCCATTCCGCGGTGTAGAGCAAAGCGCAGTGCCTCCAGTTTTCTGCGGTCCGACCGACATTCCAAAGCCAAATCTCTGCACGGCCAGTTCGCGATTTCCGTCTTTTTTGTTTTTTTTTTAAGAAAAAATTTTCTTTGCGTGAAAAATGTTAGTTTGTGTTAAAACAGTAGGCCTACTCGGTTGCTAATTTTTTTTTTCTCGAATTTTCTGGTGCATTTCAGATTTTATTTCAAAATGGTTGCCGAAATTGATGAAGCTTGTGTGACCATTGCCGCTGCCGATCAGGGCGTGGACATAAAGGAGGAGTTGCCGGCAGGCAACTACATCCTGGTTGGCGTTGAGATAGACACCACTGGACGTCGCCTGATTGATGAGGTTGGTATTCTGCTGGAAGGGTCGTTGACCCAGTGCTTCGGACATAACCCAACTTTTCTCTCCGTCTCCTCTTTGCCTCTTTTCCAGATTGTCCAGTTGGCTGCCTACACGCCAAAGGACAACTTCCAGCAGTACATCATGCCCTATATGAATCTGAATCCAGCTGCTCGTCAGCGTCATCAAATTCGTGTGATTTCGATCGGTTTTTATCGCATGCTGAAGTCGATGCAGACATACAAGGTACATACATACACACATACATATACACATAAATACACACATACATACACAGCTACATACATTCGCGTTTTGTCCACCCGCTAATCAGATATGCGCTAATTCGCGCTATTTTTCTACTTTTCTCAGATTATCAAATCTAAGTCTGAGATCGCTGCCCTCATGGACTTTCTCAACTGGCTTGAGATGCTGGTCGCCCAGCAGCCCAACACAGAGGGCATCGTTATGCTCTATCACGAGGAGCATAAGTTCATACCGTACATGATATTGGAGGCTCTCAAGAAGTACGGTCTGATTGATCGATTCAATCGGTCGGTCAAGTCTTTTGCCAACACTTTTAATATGGCCAAGGCCTCCATTGGCGATGCTAATATCAAGAAGTGTAGTCTGCGCAAGCTTTCGATGCTCTTGGCCAAGTCGAAGGATGAAAAGGATTCCAACAAGGAGAATGAGCCCGATAATGTGAAGAAAAGCTGCAGCAGCAGCAACGACAACGACAAGGGACACAAGAATGGACTAAATCACGAGCAGGACATTTTTGATGGGAGCGCCAACGTGCGGGCTAAGATGGTCTACGAAGTGGCCCTGCAGTTGTCCAACTCTGGCCGCACCTCCGAGCCAGAGTCTTCGGAGGCATTGGTTAACCTGTTCAATGCCGTGAAACCGTACGCCCAACTTGTCAGCTCTGACGTCTTGGAGCTGCAGACCCAGAATGAGAATATGGGGCGCCAAAACTCATTCCGTCCAGTCTTCTTGAACTATTTCCGCACCACTCTTTACCATCGTGTTCGCGCCGTGAAGTTCCGCATTGTGCTGGCCGAAAATGGCTTCACTTTGGAGTCTCTAAAAGCCATTTGGACCGATAAGTGCAAGGAGGGCTTGGAGCAGGTTTTGACAGCGATTGATACCCTGAAGCCCGAGGAAAAAACCGAGCTGTTGGAGCTTCTGGACAGCTTCTTCGACCCGAGCAAGCCGACCATCAAGCCGAGCTTAAAGCCCAATGGCAATGGCAATGGCGCTCGTCGCCGCATTCGAGCCAACGGTCCAGCACCATCGAAGAATGGAGCCATGACCTCCCGTTCTGACAGCACCGAATTCGGTGCTGGTGGCGACAAGTACCAGAGTGGCTCGGTGCCAGACTCCACCACCAAGTCGCCCTCGCCCAGCAAGACTGGCGGACGTCCCCAGCGCAAACGTAACAACACTCGCAACAACACTCGCAACAGCAACAGCTTTGGAAATGCTAAGGGACCCAAGAAGGCTGAGACACTGAACACATCGGCCCCGGAATCTATATCGGTGGCCAACGAAATGTCCACGCAGCCGCCAGTGGCAGTGCCCACACCAGTGGCTATTGCTTCAACCAACTAAAGCTCCAAGGAGAGGGGTTACAGTGCAAGTAATTAAGTTTTTATTCTTGTTTTTTTTCGCTTTACGTTGCGCTTGTAGTGCTTTGGTAGATTATTATGTAGTGGATTAGCAAAGCAATCCTAAAGCTATCCCGAGATTAGCTATTACCTACTCGGGTATACATATATTGTAGATTGTTGATTAATTTTATGAATTGCCCATGCCTGTATTATATTATTGAATTTGTGCATAAAGAAAGAGAATGAATCGAAACGTGATCTTTCGGTAGTAGCGTAGCAGCTGGCAGCGCCAGTGCTTGCTTTTATTTCACTATTCCGCCAATTGGATTCTCATAAAAATATCAAAATTGCAGCCATCAAAGAGACAGACGCTGAAACCCCATTGAATAGAAGAAGAGAGAGAGGTACGAAGTATGGATGAATATTAACACTAGGAACTTTCCCTTTGCAAGACCAAACAAACACAGATTAGAAACAATGTCAAAATTGAAAAGTTGAAAAACACACGTCAGTATTACAACGCGAGGCCCGTGAAAATTAGGAATTTATTGTTGTACAAAACACTCGCAGCCGAAGGAGCTGGCTGTCGAGAAGTGCTTAATCGAGACGTTTTAAAACAATTTTTGTAACTTGGATGTGCGCCCCCAGCGAGGTGCTGTGCCCACGCTACCACACACTAGTCCAATCAAATATCGACACATTGGAGCGCTTAACTTTAAGATTTTAATTACGAAGAGAGCGTACAAATCGCTGCTGCGTTTAGACATAGTTTTCCAAAAAATACGATATACAACTGTACTGTACTGTCGAAGGGCCATTGGAAAAATATGATCTCAGTAAACGCCTCGATTAAAATTTTGCATTGGGCAGGTCGATGTAAACACACTAATAATTAAGTAACCCGTATCAGGTCCCTCGCCCAATGTTTAAAATTCCACTTGAAAGCTTAAGTACACACAAAACAAAACAACACGATAACACACGCCCTTCTGTAAACACACACTCATAATCAAATCAAATCAATGAAGAATGAAGGAAAAAAGAAGAAACTAAGGCTCAAATCACCAGCTCAAACATGTCTAAATATTTCAAGGTGTATTTCATTGTTTCGAAGAAATATATATGAATAAACGATTAATTATAGTGTAACGATATAGCCCGCCCATCAATTGACCATCACTAAGTGTGACCGCATACCACTGGAACGAACCATATGATTCGCTGGTGATCGTTTTTCTTTCCATTTCCATTAGTGTTGTGTTCAGTGCCTCTTGGTATTTGTTTTTGTGAAGGTTTTAAATGGAAGTCGATCCGGAAGAGCCTCAGGAGGCGAATACATCGTTCTACAATGGCTATCCACTTGACTATGAGTACTTCAACCTGTCCCACGGCATGCTGGTGGAAATCAGCGAGGAGTTGCGCGAAAAATTCCCCAATGAGCACTTCAAGCTGCAGCAGCTAAACACTCTTTACTTGGCCGCCCGGAGCAGCCAGATGATGAGATTCGTGGAGGCCCTCAACACCTCCAACAGCAAGGAGGTGCAGACATACCTGGTCAATACAGTGAGTACCCGTACCGTACCCTATGCCTTTGGTGTGGCAGGTGCATCGGTGTTATGCGCGCTGCCTGTATTTACTACTGCGTCATTAATGAAAATCATTGCTATATGTATATGTATTCGGTTTATATGTAAACTCGATGTCTGCTGCCGCATAGAGCGCATATACGATCCATTGCTGGTTTTTGGCTATTTACTTGGTTTGTCATTGTTTATGGGAAAGTGTGAGATGGAGAGAGAAAGAGAACGAGAATGAGAGGCGCTGCTCCATATGCTCTTTCCAATATACAGTCGACACTCGATAAATGAGAAAATATAATTTTTTTCGCTTATTAAGTACCATCCGAAAATATATACATATACAGAGCATACAAAAAAATGTTTGTAAGGCAAATTTCTTGCTTAGTGGACTTTCACTGTACTCGCTCATAGCTTTACTGTCTGCCAGTAAATTGCGTTAATTTGCAAACTTAATGATCGATTCCCACACACTAAACTCTATTTAAGGCCCGAACAGTCACTGTCACATTGAAATATCTGATGGATACAGGCACTCGCGGCAGGCACCATCTTTGACCAATTACTCATGACTGGGTGTAGGGGGGGAGGGTTGGACAAGGGGCCACTCGGCGGTACCTCTCTCTGGACACGAACTTGGCCTGGCGCCAGATCGAATAATTTTCGATTTCCTGAAATGTGCGTTTATTAATTTGTTTACAAACCAAATGTTTTCCACACCTTTTGGCAAGGGAGAGGGGATCGGATCGGATCGATCTCTGCTGCGCCGTAATCTAATCGAACACGAATCCAATCCCATAAATAATGCAACGTAGTTCTAATCTTTATGGAGTCAGAAATACGATTGAATTTCCCGTTCAAAAGTCGCTTACGCTTCCTTGTCCTATTTTTCGATGACTCTCTGGAATGCAGGGAAACAGCTGCGGGCGGTAAACAAACCCCTGGAAAGAATGCAAGGACCTCTCTATGGGAACAGCTGTTTGGGCCGAGGGCTCGTGCGCAGGCGAAGGCTATGGCCGGCTCTCTCCCTTTCGATTCAACCCCCAAAGGCCAATGGGCCTGGGCCTGGCCCTGGCCTGTGCCTTCCCTTTACGAGCATATCTCTCATATGCAAACTTAGGGTTGGGAATCGAGAGCTCGTTTCACTGGCGAAGTTTTATCGAATTTTTTCGGTGTTCGTTCGTCCGGCCTGGCAGGACCTTCTATGCCACGGCAGCTGCCAGTTAAAAATTAGATTCCAGGCCATGAACGCGGAGCTGTATCGGTAATAGATTTCCTTCTTCCGTCGCTTGGGGCTTGTCTCACACACAGATCACTCTCTATAACATTGTTGCAGCACACGGAAGCGGTGGTACGAGTCCGCCTGGCCAGGACCGAGCTTCTGGCGTGGAGCTAACGACACCATGCCCGTGACCAGCTACATAACGTATCCGGCGGTGAGTGCCGTGCCCCGCAGCCAGCAGTTTCTTGACCCAAATGCTCTCTAAATGCAATCAAGGCCAATACGCAATTGCCAGCCGCGAATTGTCTTGTGCTTGGACTTTGGCCAGCCTGGCCTGGATGCTGTTTTGTGCTGGCTTGTAATTTTTATTCACGCCGTGCCAAAAGGCGAACAAAGAAAGCGCCTGCCCCCCGCCGGTGCCACCAGCGTCCCGGCCAAGTGACAAGAGTTCTGCTCCGCACGGTTTTCCCAAAGATTTATGCTTTACATTTCGTTTTACATTTTCCGACGCACTATTTTCGTCCAACCTTGACTGTGAAACGGCTGCGCACGCACATCATAAGCTTTCCCGTCTAATTCTCATGCTCTCTCTCTCGCTCTCTCTCTGTAGAATTTCGATCAGCCAGATGGACAATCGCTGACCCCGCTGACGATGGCCGCCATGTCGGGCAACGTGACGTTTGTGAAGACCCTGCTGTCGCACTACGATGTGGATCTGGAGCGGGAGTGCAATGTCATCTTCGATGGCCTGGTGGTGTATGGGGCCACAGCCCTGTGGGTGGCTGCTGGCATGGGACATCTCCAGATCGTGAAGATGCTGGTCCAGGCAGGAGCGGCCATCAATCACAATACCAAGGCGCAGTCGTCGCCCTTGAGAGCTGCCTGCTACGAAGGTGAGGCTACGAACTATTGTTTCTCTGAGCCCCATTCATGTGTTTCCAACCCGTTTTAGGTCGCCTGGACATTGTCCAGTTCCTGATAGAGCACGGAGCCGATGTGAATGCCACAAATCTGTTCAACAACAATACACTGATGATTGCCGCCTACAAGGGGCACCATCTGGTCGTCAAGACGTTACTTTTGAACGGTTCGCGTCCCAACGATCAGGCCTTGTGCGGAGCCACTGCTCTGCACTATGCGGCCGAGAGCAGCAACCTGGATGTGGTGCTGGTACTGCTGGATCATGGAGCCACCTTAAAGAAGAACGAACTCGGCATAACACCCGCCCTGCAGGCAGCCGAGCGGCTGAATGACGATGTCGTCGAGGCGTTCATACAGCGGCCGGATCTGATGAGCCTCGAGGAGAAAATCACGGCACTGGAACTTCTGGGGGCCACCTATGCCAATGACAAGACCAAGTACGACATCAATAGGGCCCATAGCTATCTGATGCGGGCCATGCAGCTGCGTTACAGCGATCCCCGGGGCGTCATCCGCAAGAAGGTTCAGCCGCCAGTGCCCGCCTACGACAGCTGGTTCGAGACCGAGAACCTGCCCGAGCTGAACGCCATCAAGCTGAACCACCACTCCATACACATGGAGTCGCTGGCCATACGGGAGCGCATTCTGGGACGCAACAATCCAGACGTCCCCCAGGCCATTGTCTATCGCGGAGCTGTGATGGCGGACCACGGGCGCTTCGACCAGTGCCAGGTGCTGTGGAACTATGCCATCGATCTCCGCATGCGGAATAATGTTAGTAGAAATGGAGACACCTCCCAATGAAATATTTAAATTGATTTGAAAACCCATCCATCCCTTTCCAGGTCTCTGTGGATCGCGATCTGCTGCGCTTCGCGCAACTGTTTGCCCAGATCCTGCGCGCCGATAATCACCGCCTCACCCTAGACCACGTGCTGCCCGTGCTGACCAAGTGCCAGCAGGAGATAGAGAACAACAAGTTCAAGATACGCCAAGCGAAGCCAAACACGTGTGCCAGCCTGCTGCAGGACCAGAACAACCAGAACTGCATCACAGCTTTGTATTTAATTAAGATTGTTACTCAGCTGGCGCGTCGCAAGAAGGACCAGGACATCAACGAGGAGCACATCCAGCAACTGTTCCTTGTGGTCCGCAAGTTCATTCAAAACGACACTCGTCTCAACGATGGCCAGACTCTGCTGCACATCGCTGTCAATGGGGTGATGCCCGTGGATGAGTTCTACACGAATGAGATGTGCAGGTAAGCCGTGAAATGGATAGCTCCAGCTCCGACTATGAGTACCAGCCACCGCTCTCTGCCAACAGGTTCCCCTGCTACGCCACTGCCCTGGTGCTGGTCCACTGCGGGGCCTCTGTTGTGGCCGTGGATGCAGCTCGCAACACGCCCCTGCACATACTGGTGTCCAAAGTGAACTCTTCGCAGGACCGACAGGGCGAAATGGCGCGCATTCTCCAGCTGTTCGTGGAGGCAGGCGCCCATTTGGATGCAGTGAATGCCGCGGGACAGACGGCGGCCACGGCCTGCAAGTCTAGCCTGGGTAAGTCCGCAATCAGACATCAGTGCAAGTGCACCATCCACTAACCATGTCCGCCGCATTGTAGCTACCTTGGCCAACCTGCTGCACGGCCATCAGAATGCCCACACCAGCCTCAAGTGTCTGGCGGCCCGCACAATAGCCACCCACAGGCTGAACTTCAAGGGTCTGATACCCACGCAACTGGAGGCGTTCATCCAAATGCACAGCGTGCACAAGGTGCTGCCGTAGATAGCAAAGGGAGCAATAGCAATAGCAACAGCAATACCCCACCCCGATTACGGAGTCATTATAGCTGTGTGTAGTATACTCTGAGTGTAGTCTGAGCCATGATGGAACGAACACGTATACGTTTATGCATCAACAATATGTACAGCCATTGGCCATGTGTGTGTTGGTCTGTATGTACATACATATATCGAATTTAGCGACTTAATTTAGCCAAAATGAAGAAAGGAAACGTTTACGTTTTATTTTTGTACACTTTTTATTTATCATTCGCCATTCTTAATTTATTTACAATTACAATCTGCAACAACTTGGACTGTACTTGGACTGACTGTTTGTGTGTAACCATTGACTATTAATAGCCATTAATCGTTAACCATTAATCATTAATCATAACCATAATTATTAATCATACTTCTGTAGAATCATTTATACATTTTTCTATGTTAAACTATGTACTATGAGTGGTGTAATTAATGTTATTCGCAGTGCAAAAGGGCGCAGGCCACCTAAGTTCAATCAATCGAATTGATTTTGTTTCGTTAGGTGCAACTAAAAGATAAAATAAAGATCAACCAAAATCTATCTGTAAATCACAGCGGACAATGACAAACTACCAGTATGTACACATCGATCCTTAGCTAAGTATCCCTGCTGTCTAAATATTCGCATCGCTTATCTTGTGATTGTTGTGGCGAACCTGTGGATAGACCTGTGGCTGCCGCATCACCTCCTCGTACGTCGGTGGCGGCGCTGAAAATTGATGGGGGGACAAGGAAGATGATTACTCCAGACAGACACCACACACTCGGCTGGCTTACCATTGATCACATAATCCTCGTCGTGCATGAAGGCCGGATTAATGACGGCATCTGTGGGATAGGCGCGTTCGACAGTGCGCTCTTCCAGGGTGGAGCGCTGCGAGCGATGCGAGTACCGCTGCAGGTTGTCCGTGTTCCTGTGAAAGCTATCCAAATAGTGGTCCTCGCTCTCCACATCCTCATGCTGCAGCTGTATCACATGCACCGACGGACGACGTTCTACTAGGTGAAGAGAGGTACATGCATATATATAAACACAATACGTTCCCCAACAATTAGTACAGCTCGGACTCACCCGTGTCGGCTATGGCATCTGTGTAGTTCTCGCCAAAACGAAACGGAGCGGCCAAGGACTTTTTGCACTTGAGAAACAGCACGATCAGTATCCAGCCCAAGATGAGAACCAGATAGACGAACCCCAACATACTCATGTGGTGGCCGTACTGCGTGGGTGCCCAGCGGGGACCCGAGCTGGAACTTTTCCTTGGAACCAAGCTCTCTAATGCGTATATCTGAAATCGATAAATGCTGTCGCGTTGGCTGCGTCGTCTAGTGGAGTGGTCATTGTTGTCGCCTGACGGACTGGCACTGAACAACTGACTCTGCACACTGTCGGCCAGCAAGCATGAAAGGCGGGACCGCCTCCGAGACTGGGGCTGGCCGTCGCCATATCAGCGGCTGGCCACAACAGAGCGGGCACAGGCGACAGTGGGAGGCACGCTCCCGCCCGAGGGCCAGGGCGTAAACGCACGGAGTCCAGCTCAATTTTGGCCAACTTTGATTTCTGGATAAGCATTTAAAATGCCGATTAGGTCGATAAACTAGCTAGTAGCTAACTAGTGATAAGCAGGGTACCTATACCTATACCCATACTATATGAGGATTTATCAGACCACCCATTGTATGGCGCAGTTTCCCTTGGGATGATGTATGAGCTCATTTCCATTTAAAATGAACTAATTTAGCGGAAAGTTCGGAATGCTCCTCCGTGTCGCGTGGGCTGATGATGTGGCTGTGACGTCATGACTATAAGGTTAACAGCCCACTTAGCATTATGCGGCTATTTGGTAATGTTCCACCCAATAATAGAATCGACCCCCCACGGAATTGGCCCAAGCGACCTTAGGAACGCTGCTTCGATTGCAATTGGCTTTTATTTCTCTTTCCACAATTGTTTGCCTGCTCGGTTTTGTGTGCCTTGAAAGGGGTTAATAAATTATTAAAGCCTTACGACTAAGAGGGTCATGACTTATGGTTCCGCTCCTAACTTCAAGGAGGCGTACCCTTAGCTAACACTAATTCTAGATGAGCTCTGGAGGACCACCTGCCCAGTGACCAGTGGCCAGTGCCCAGTGGCGATAGTAGTACGGTAGTAGGCTAGGCAGTGCCTTTGTCTATTCATTTCTTTTGCTGAATTCAATTTTTGTAATGCATTTTCCGTAACATATTGGCACTGCTACTACCGCCACTGGCCACTGGCCGCAGCTGTGAGGTGGCCGGTGGCCGGGGGTTCTGGGATGTGTATCGATTAGCTTATGGCACGAGTGGGTTAGTGTTGGGCCAAGTATTTGGATTAGTGCAGTGGGTCCTTAGGGCTACGGACTATCCTATGCAACTACGCAAGTCGGGTACAGTTTCTGCTGTACTATCACATGTTTTATTGAGTGGGGGGTGGGGCTGCTGGTGCTGGGGCTCCTCACAGGCTCGTCGTGGCCTGCAGCTTGAGATAGCGCGTTCCGCTCTCCGCGTCGGCGAGGCGAGCTATGTGATCCGAGGCGGCGTAGCAGGTGGTCGCCGTCGGGGTGCCCGGTCGACTGTTGTTGTTGTTGTTGTGTATGCTGCTGCTGTTGCTGCCGACGCTGCCGTTGCTCCGGTCCGCCCCGACGCCGCTGCCGTTGACACCGCCCGACTGGCGGAGCCGCGTGGCGCCCCAGATGAGGACGAGCACGGAGGTGACCAGAACGCCCAGACCCAGGCCGGGCAGAAAGCTCTTGTTGAGCGAATCTATGACGGTGTAGCTGTGCAGCAGCGTGGACTGCTGGTGAGGATGCGTCTGCTGCTGCTGGCTGCCCGCCACGGAGCTGAACTGGCGCTGGTTGTGCTGGTAGTCCTCGCTGGCCTCCTGCTCATGGGAGTCGGGCTTCAGCTCGTTGGGCGTGTAGTAGGGGCGTCGCTGGTACTGGCGCGACGCGGGAACGGAGCCCGGACTGCTCAGCTGCAGCTGGGTGATGTTGGAGCATCCGATATTCAGGTCCGCCTTGGGATTCTGCTCCTGGACCATCACCAGGCAGAATCGGTAGCTGCGCGTGGAGAGGGGATCGGTGAGCGGATCGGGCGAATCGGGAAAAGACACCTGCTTACCTTTCGCCTATGTCCAAGGAGGAGCTGTCCGGAACGATGACGCTGACCGTGTTCTGGCCATTCACCACCTTGCTCTCGCAATGGATCTGCATGGAGAGGGGAATGCGGCTTTAAGCGGGGGGGGGGGCCATCGGAGTATTGGATGTTCTAGCACTTACCGGCGAGTTGTCGATGAGTATCTCGTTGATGTTCTCCTCCTTGTAGACGAAGATGGCATCGCACATGTAATCCTTCTTGCTGAGATTCAGCAGCCAGGTGAGTATCAGGCCATAGTCCGCCGAATAGTGCAGATCGTGTAGAATAATCTGCGGAAGGAAATGGGAAACGTTTGCACCCTTATCGCACTCTCTCTCCATTTGCTCCTCTCACCTCCTCGGACAAGTCCCGGACGGGCGAGGTCTGATTGGGCTTGGCCAAGGTCTCCAGGTGCTGCATGATGTTGGCATTGTCCTTCTCCACGTTGTCCATGTCGCAGCTGAGCGTCTCAACGGGCACCTGGAGCAGCGGAGCCCCCTCCAGGCGCGGCGGCGTCACACAGGAGGCCGTGAGGCTGGAATGGAGCTGGGACACCTGCAGCCACTCGGCAAAGGGGCGAATGCTGCAGTCGCAGGAGAGCGGGTTGTCCTGCATCTGGAGGCTCTGCAGCTCGCGAGCTCCGTCCATGGCGTTCCTAGCCACAATCGAGATGTCGTTCCCGGCCAGACGCAGCTCCCTCAGCGAAGGCAGCGGTGCTATCAGATCGGAGGTGAGGGCGCGCAGGAAGTTGTGCGTCAGGTCCAGGACAGTGAGGCGACTCAGGTGCTGCAGCGAGGAGCTGGAGATGGCCACAATGCCATTGTAGCTCAGATCCAGGCTGTCCAGAGCGCCCAGTCCGTAGAAGGCGTGGTCCTGCAGGACATCGATCTGGTTGTGGCGCAGCGAGAGGCTCACCAGGCGCGAGAAGTTGGCCAGCGCCTTGTTCTGAATGCTCTTGATCATGTTCCGATTGAGGTTCAGGCTCTCCAGGTTCCGCATCCCAGCCAGTGTCTGCGCGCCGAGCGGTCCATTCAGATTGTTGGCCGTCAGGTCGAGTTGCCGCAGGCTCAGGCACTGGCTCAAGGAGCGCAGGCTCTGGGCATAGTCGCCCAGCCGATTGCCGCCCAACTTCAGCACCTCCAGCTTCCTCAGGTTGCTGAAAGTGCGCTGCGATATGCTCGAGATCTGATTGTTGCTCAGCTCCAAGTAGACCAGGTTGGCCAGGCCCACAAAGTCGGCGGTGCCCAAGGCCTTAATTTTGTTGTTGGCCAAGTCCAAGCGTTCGAGGGCGCCCAGCGTGGACAAGGCATTCCAGGGCACGCTTAGCAGGGCGTTTCCGGGCAGCCCCAAGGCCTGCAGGGGGCCCTTAATGCCCAAGAAGGCGGACTTGTGCACGCGCTTGATTTCCCCCGAGGAGATGACTAGGCCATGCAGCGAGACGCCGTCGAAGATCTTCGCGTCGCTCAGGAAGGTCACGTTGCGCAAGGAGCAGTCGAGCAGCGATATGGAGTACGGGGAGGTGCGCAGCCTATCCGCCAGCAGCTGTGAATGGAATCGAGACGAGGGTTAAGTAACGAGGGAGAGGCACACCAAGGCATCCGGAGGGGATTCTCACCAGCAGTCCATGCAGATCTATGTTGCATCTCAGGGTGTGGGGCAAGTCGCAGCCACACTCGAGTTCTGCGTTCCGCGAGCCCGTTATATTCGGACACTTCCACTCCATGAGGCCATCGTCCACGGGCAGCGGCAGCGAGGACACCTGCTCGGCCTTCCTCTTCTTGGGCGTGCTCTTGTTGAAGTACTTCACGGCGGACGACTTGGATTTACTCTTTCCGGTAGTGCTGCTGCTGGTGCTGCTGGTGGTGGTGGTGACGGGCACGGCAGCCGCCGACACCACGTAGGCGGTGGGTGTGGTCGCGGTGCTCGTAGAGGGCGCTGGGACACTGGTGGTGGTATCCTCAAGCAGATCCTTGAGTTCATTGGCCTCTGTCAGCGCAGAGACCAGACATAGCATCACAAATAGGCTGCAATGTAAATGGAAAAATTTTCATGGAAATTATTGTATTATTGAAAGCAAAACACTTGGATACAACAACAGAACAGCAGAACATCAGAACAGCAGATTGTGCGTTTTTAGGTCAAGCAGCGCCCCCGCCACTCTGACACTCTGACACACATGCAGAGTGGTGCCCGTAGGTGTGGACAGTGGTGTTGGGGGAGGCTGGTGGTGGTGCGTCTCACGCTGCATTGTGCCTGCAAGACAATTTGCCAATTTAGAGCTTAACGCAATCAAAGCCCCAGCGATTTATGCACTGCGAGATAATCTGTGCTCTTTGCGGGTTGCGGAACTCAATGAAAAGTTTCAAATTTTCGAATTTCGTGCGTTTTCTCCCTCCCCAGAGGTGTCCACTCCGTTGCGGTGAGAGTGCACAATTCTCACAGCAGAGTACCCCCAATGTGCTTTGCATCTCGCCGAACAGGCCACCACCCCAAAGCGTATCGTCTCGTATCGTCTCGCAGTGACACACTTAAGATGCGTGCGAGGCGAGGCGAGGCTTTAAAAACCCAGAATTCGGTCGCTACGCATCCAGTGCCATAGAAATAATTCCGCAGCGAAGTGCCCAGTGCTCGCAGTTGCCGCGGAAGGAAGCGCCCCATTCACATACAGGACTAGCAGCTGGACAGTCTACTCTCGCCCACACTCTCACTATATCCTCTCATACCCATGGCCAATCAGATGCACAAGAGCGGTGCCCTAGTCCTGGTCCTCAATCTGTTGCTGCTGACGCAGTCGGAGACGGAGGCCAAGCTGCTGACGCGCTGCCAGCTGGCCAAAGAGCTGCTGCGCCACGACTTTCCCAGGAGCTATCTGTCCAACTGTGAGTGGTCGTCCCTGCCGAGGCCTGGACCTAACCGAAATTCTGTATTTGCTAGGGGTTTGCCTGGTGGAGTCGGAGAGCGGACGCAGCACGTCCAAGTCCATGCAGCTGCCCAACCAGAGCGTCAGCTATGGACTCTTTCAGGTGGGTTATCTCACCTTACACTCTATCCAAGCCCAACCAAACCCAACCAAACCAAACCAACCCAACCCACAAATCCACAGATCAACAGCAAAAACTGGTGTCGCAAAGGTCGTCGCGGTGGCATCTGCAACATCAAATGCGAAGGTGAGTCTTGTGGTCCGCCCACGCGCTCTTCACGGGAGAGAGAGTAAGAGAGAGACTTGTTTTGCAGAGTTCCTGAACGATGAGATCTCAGATGATTCACGCTGCGCCATGCAGATCTTCAATCGCCACGGCTTCCAGGCCTGGCCCGGTTGGATGAGCAAATGTCGTGGGCGCACGTTGCCCGACGTCTCCCGCTGCTAGGACTGCCAGGCTGCCGCACAGACTTGCCCTCTAGCCTTAAACGTACTCTACTATTACTCTAGCGACTAATTAATATATGTATACAGCTTAAGCCCTGATGCCCGTATTCCATATTCCGTACTCCGCATTCATTCTGGGCAAGGCGCAATTTTCCGCAATCATTTCCAGGAATTTCCCACTATCAGCTCTGAGCGATGCGATCCCAAAGCTGATACTCGACTTAACCTGCATTGAACTTTGTTTTATTCGACTGATAAGGGAGAGCCGAGCCCAAGGCAGGCAAAGCAAAGCAAAGCTGTGAGAATGCAGACAGATACCCACCCCAAAAAGGGGCAGAATCCCATCCCTCAGACCACAAGTCCATAAGGGAGGCAGTCAAGCATATCATTACCAGGGCAGATTGAGCAAGTGCCTTATCAGCTTAATCACCCAAAACGGAGAACGTTGGCGCTTAGAGAGAGGGCTCGATCGGTGCAGAGAGAGATCGGGTATTTGGGGAGAGAATTTCCCCAGCGCCAAATGTATCTGAGAAATACTCGAACAGGCGTTTGGCATTCGATTTTAGTACTTCAGCTCGGGTCAGCAGCGTCGCACCTGGCAGCGAGCGAGCGAGCCATCGAGCCACCGAGCGAAGTGTGCAAATGAGATTGTACAGCACGCCATCGCATACGTAGGCCACGAAAAAAGCGGTAAGAAGATACGGATACTCGCGCCCAGCAGTTTATAATTGTGCTCGTAGATACAGATACTCCGCGAAACAACAAACTCGTTTCCTGTTGTTCATTAACAACATGAAGTAAACAAACAGTTTGCTCTGCCAGAATTGTGTGTCTGTCTGTCTGGCTGTCGGGAGAAGTCACTCAATTCCGTTCTCATTCGCATTCTTTGCTGATCCGAGTATGCAAATCAAACAAAAGTGAAACGTGTACGTGCGTATACTTAATGGTCTATGTAGTGCCACAGTTCGCATACTCTTTGGGACCTTGAGAAGGTCTTAGATGGATCGTACAGAGATAAATAGAATCAGAATAGTACAGAATAGTACAGGGTTTGATGGAAACAATGAATAGGAACCATGTGGCACTAAACAAAGGCAAGGCATCGATTTGTGTGTTCATTTATGATTAGCATCCAAAAAGCCATTAGATCTGTAGTTTAGAGTTGTTTCTAAGAGTATCATTCACTCTATAGCTGCCCCCTCCTCCCTTTTACACCACATATGCACTCTGTACGGAAGAATCGGAAATTATGCAACCGAATTCGAAGAACCCGGCATGTGAGTGTGAGTGTGAGTGTAGGTCTGACTAATTAAGTATGCCCATAAATGAGCTATCACCAGACTAATCAACAGTTTGCCAAATACTTTGTACCTGCTGCCCGCTGTACCTCCACGATAATGTCGCCTTTTGTTCGCAGTTGAAGATGAAACATTTCTGGCTGGGTCTGGGTCTGGTGCCCGTGCTGGTCCTGCTGCTGTTGGGATCTGAGCGGGCGGAGTCCAAGAAGTATCTGCGCTGCGAACTCACCCGCGTGCTGGTGGAAAACTACAACTTTGACAAGACTTTCCTCTCCAACTGTAAGTGGCTGGAAGTCGTGTGAGCTGGCGCCCATTGAGATGTTTTTCTCCCGCAGGGATTTGCCTGGTGGAGCACGAGAGCTACCTGGACACCAGCAAGATAACGCGCAAGGAGAACGACAGCAAGAACTACGGCCTGTTCCAGATCAACAGCAAGGACTACTGCGCCGAGGGACGCAAAGGCGGGCAATGCAATATGAAGTGTGAAGGTGATTCAAATGCCTCCCCCAATGCTCTGCATTTTTACTAGTGTATCCTTTTGTGTGTGTCCTTTTTAGACTTCTCCAACGATGATATTGGCGATGATATTGCCTGTGCCAGGATGATCCAAGAGCGCGAGGGCTTCAAGTACTGGAAGGGATGGGATCGCTTCTGCCGCAATCCCCAGAATCTGCCCAATCTGCGGGTGGCCTGCAACCTGCGTAGCTTGTCGCCCCTCCGCACACCCCGCAGTTTCTTCTACATCTCAGGCTGATCCCCTTTGCCTATGTACCACATCCATAAAGCTTTCCAGACACGAGCAATGTATATAAATTTTGCATAATTGCTTGTTCAACTCTGCTTTTGTTGCCTACCCACTCTCGCACACTCACACATGGCGGGGCACAGATCTGTGGCTGAAGGGACCTCTTTTCTGTGTCTACAAGTGGGCGACCATCGACAACTGGCGCTGACAATGCTGGGGCGGGGCTGAGCGAAGGCCCAGACCAAGACTGAGACTCAGACTGAGACTAAGACCTTCACTGGGCATGGGGGCATGTAATTGATAGCTGCGGTGCAGCATGCTGCAACTCGACTCCCATTCAAAGTCAATCGTACACACTTCTTGGTGCAGTACAGAAAATGCACACAGAGGGAACAATATCATTTTGCATTTCCGCTCAACAAAGGCGGCATTTCCGCTGGCCGGACAACAATTGAGCGAGTGGTGTGTGTGTGTTCTATAACGCACCGCAGGGCATCGCATTGGATCGGATCAGGGAAGCGTAGCAGGTGGAAGCTCAAAAATCAGAGCGTAACTACAATACAAATTGTACGAGACGAGACAAAGGCCAAACATGGCCAAGAGGAAGCACTGGCCCCGGACAGCCTGCCTGCCTGCTTGCCCGGTTCCATTAGAATGCGCTTTGCATATGTACGTGGTCGAAATAAATCAGTTCTTGGTAGAACAGCAAAGTGTTGTGTTGACCATTGCCTGCAGGGGCAGGGGCAGCGGCAGGGGCAGGGGCACCGGGGTCTGGCAACATCCTCAACAATAAAAATTGTTTAAAATGCAGCTCAGACGCTGGCCACCCCGACTCCGCCCCTGTCACGCTAACTGGTCAACGGCTCGCAACGTTTCAGTGCCTCTAATTTCCGCCCCGTCCCTCTCCACATTGTGGCTAATTATGCATAAAATGCCACGCCTCACACCTCACAGGATCTCCTCGCATCCGATCGGAGTCGGAACGGGGTCGGTTGGAATCCAAGCGGCGCTGACTCAGCTCCGCCAGCTGGGAAGCACACTCAATCACAAATCAGTAAGTAGTTCGGCCAACTAGCCGGCTGACTCCTTGCTGGCTGTTTGTTTGGCTTTAAACTTGCCACAGACTTGCTAATCAATCCGCAACCAGTCCGTCCCGAGTCCCAAACAAAACCGAAAAGAGTCGGGGCCCGTCGTCGACACCTACCTCCAACCTCCTACCTCATCTCCGTGTGCAGACTGGAGACGCCAGTTTAGGTTGATTATTCATCTGAGCAGAAAGCCAGCCAGCCAGCTCCCACACACCGGAGCTCCGACTGGGCGGTGTGCGGATGAAAACGAATTTCGAATGCTCTGTCCACTAAATATTGAGGGGTTCTCTGAACATGCTTTGCCTCTCTGACTGAACCGATTCCAGATAGATATAGGTCATTCTTGAATATATTCCCACCACTCAGGCTCAAATGTTCCGCTGATCAGATGATAGTTGATCGATGTCAGATTGGGCTGCTCCGTCCACACGACATTTCCGCTGTGGCCAAAAATTACTTTTTCTGATAGACTTGAGGATTTAAAAATGTCTAAGCAATTATGGTTTTTTTTTAGGCACAGTTTTTTTTAAAGGTAGTGCTTCGTTTTTCGACATAACTTAAGCATCCTACATCTTGCTCTATTGAACTTTGCAGCTCTAAAAAGTTGATAAATGCAGCTATAAATCAAAGCTAAGCACTTTGTAGCCGCAGCTTACCGTCTGGAAGTAATTAAGCTTTCAAATTCAAATTCTATCATTTTGTGCGGTATTTGTTTCGGAAATGTTGACTTTGAAAAGTCAGGAAAAGTCGAAAAATATATTTCTTGGGCTGAATTTTTGGTTTCAAATAGGTACATTAATTATGCGTCGTCTAAGGCATTGTTGGTAAGAATCGATGTATAAACGACTAAGATGGAGCCGTTTAACCAGTGCCGTCCCCCAGCTGATGGACTCCTCCAACTCCAACTCCTACCCAAACCCAATGCCCTGGGCTCTGTGCTGTGGCTGTTGGCTGTTTCGCGCTCTGGTGTGTAGGCGCACAGTTCAAGCGCCATCATCATTACCATCGTCAGCCGGAGCCAGGCCAGGCCAGCCGAAACTGACTGGAATTAAGGCACGTCAACGGAAACAAACCTTCTCGCACGCATCCGTGTGTTGGTGCACATGTGTATCCGTGTGAGCCAAATGGCTGAAAATGGTTCGAGATGTGTTGGTAACGGCCGTTGCAACGTTTTCTGTGGAACGGACCGAAACGGAGAGCAGAGATTTTGCTGCCTGATCATGATGCTGGATGGAGCCAAGTCGCAGATGAAGACCGAAAGATACAAAGATATGATAATGATGCCACAAAATGGGCGTGAGTGTGTGTGCAAACTTGCCGCAAAAGACGAAAAATACGAAAAAATACTGATACGAAACTGATTGAAAAATTCCGAAATGCAATCATTCGCTGCTATTAACAAATCGTGTAAAAAGTGTTTTTGCCTTTCTTATTTATTTCTCACATAAGTTAAAACTTAAACTGGCACACAAGCCAGCTAAATATATTATTATTGTCTTGGTTTTTGTGCTGTTTGTTTTCCTTAGCTAAACTTTTTTGCGCTCCCCAAATGGCCAAAACATGCGATAAGCCATTGAACAATTAAAAACGCGTTTTTTTTTGTTTTTTTTTGTTTTTTTGCAGCCTGCCTTCTTTGGCAACCAATGAACGAGCAACCAAACGAAAAAAAAATACAAATACAAATAAGAACCGAAACTGAAACTGAGACACCGAAGTGCCAATTCTCTTTGTAGACTTTAGGTATTATATTGGATGAATTGAGGGATGGATATTGCATGAAAGTATCCCGAAAAGGAGCTATTCTAGGAGCTTTCTATTTCTAGGAAGAAAGTGTTATTCAAGCAAAGAATTCCAAATTCCAACTACCAACTTCAAGCATTACTCAAACGATTTTCGAACTGGCTTAATTGCTAAAAGTTCATCTGCAATGGTGTTTGTATGAAAGTTATCTTTTTTAAGTATCTTTGGGTCAAAGTATCTGCTTTTTGTGGAACAGCCAGCGAGTGACATGAATTGCAATAAAAACAGCAGCGCAGCAACAGGCGATGGGGCAACTTGTTGCTAATCATAATGACAGCAACATGTTGCATAGGTTAAAGGCGAAATTTGCAATTTGCTATATGTTTCGGTAGTTTGATAGTTTGGTAGTTTGATGGTCTCTTGCCCCGTATGGAATATCAACCTGCTGTGTGGCATTGTTGGCGCGTTGAAAGCGCAACGAAATGTGGCGTGGCTCTTGGATGTGTGTCGTGGCTGGAGTGGCTCTGTGTGGCAAATGAAATTTATGCCTAGCATGGAAATAGTAAAAGTTTTCTGCAAGAGCCAGCCAAAGGTCGAAATGTCACGCAAGTGGCAACCACAGACCAGCCGTGTTGCACACAAGAGGGGGAAAACAAACCGAAGCAGCTGCTTTCGAAATTGAAGTAGCCACAGATACAACAGCAGCAGCAGCAGCAGCAACAGCAGCAACAATTGTGGTCTGGCGTGGGTATTTAGCATGCCACAAAACGAAAATACGAATAAAACGAAAAAAATAAAACGAGGAGGAGACAAAAGGCGACAGGAAACAGAGGCAAAAGGGATTTAATTGTGTGGCCCATCCTGGGCCCGATACCAGTCCCGTCCCCACCTCTTGAGCCCTGTGAGAATTCCATGTGTGAATGACGGGACGGTTTTGGACGCTCGCCTCTGGAGGTAAGACGGAAACGGATGCTGGTCCTTGTCCTTGTCTGAATACAGAGCAACCTCAATATTGTATTTCTATATAAATATGTACATATGTAGATACGATTATAATGGTATAAAATCATATAAAGTCGAATTTCTCTATTACGATTTTCTATATAACGAATTTATTTCCAGAACACTGCAATTTTATTTAATTCTATTATTTATTTTTCCGTATAATATATTATAATGCATATAGAGTGCTATTCGTGAAGACAGAAGCTTTAGCAAATTCCTGCAACCCCTAAGTGAGCTTCAAAGATCTATTTAAAGTTACCCCCTACTATATTTGGTTGAGTACCGAAATATATTAGTTTTGATTCATTTATCTTAAGAACGTTTTGGGCTAAAAGCCAATAATATACTCATATTATCAGTAATTTAATTCAACATGAAATTGATTTATTAAACAATTTGGAGCCACCTTCGGTCTGGTATCTACTTGTTGACAAGTGGCAGCTGATGCTGATGCATGAGATTCCCTTGATTTTCAGAACATATTTATACAAAATACACGCCCCTTAGGGCGAGTGAAACGAGCTACAGGAGGAAGACGGTCGGGGCCGGTCGATGTGGATGCCCATAAATAAAGAGCCTCAAATTGCTTTTAGTTGTTCGCGGCGGCTGCCGTCGGCCATATTCATATGCAAATGTCAGACAAAACACAGATTCCGGGCAACGAAAATCCAATTTAATTTAAATTAAACACAGCCTGAACCTGGACCTGGACCTGGGCCTGATTCATTCATGCTCGGTGCTCGGAGCTCGGAGCTCGGACTGACGCAGAGGCGCTCGTAAAATGCAAGATTTTGGTGAATAAACTGAAAATGCAGGCGGACAAAAGCCGGCTTAAGACCGTTCCACCGAATAATGGTTTGTTTACCTTGCCCCAGGGGGAATCGTATCGTATGGTATGGGATGGGATGGGATTAGCCAACTGTTCATCCCATTGGCGGACTGAGCATAAGCAGATTTAACTGCGGCCTCCGGTCCGCACACCAACAAAGAGCAAACAGACAGATCCCCAGCTACAGCCCCAGCTACAGCCACAGACAGAAGTTCGACTTGCAGCAATTGCCGTCATTTACGGGCTACTTTGTCTCCGATTTGGTTAATTGTTCGAGTGCTGGTGCCGGTGCCTGCCCGAGCAGCTGCCCACGTGAGCGTTCCATTAAAAAGTAATTTGCCCAACAGAAAAAAAACTGGAAAATAAACAAAAACGCCGAAGCCGAAGCCAAAGCCAAATTCAAATCCAAATCCCAATCCCATTCAAACAGCAAAGACACTGGCAGCCAACAGCCAGAGACAGAGGCAGAGACAGAGACGACAGTCAGCCGCCACCCACACACTTCCGCTGACTTGTCTCTCGGCCCACTCTCGAAAAATAATACTCACTAATTTTATTTCTCCGACTTGACTTGTTGTGGCTGTTATTTTATCTCTGGTTTTTGTTTTGGAGGAGAAACAAGTTTGTCAGCCCAGTGATTTGCAGTCGCGGTGACAATATTACCAACAATTTCAGACTAGAAGCGACTCCACGGACAAGCAGAGAGCTCTGGAGCAAGAAGGAATAGGCAGCGGAATGCAGGATGCCTCAGGGCTGTAGAATATTACAAACATTCAATCCAAAATCCATCAATGAATCTCGATGTATTCTAAGCTCCGAGAATAATTGGTTTGATGATGCCCAGGATCGCTTAACGCTAGCATTTCATGACGACGGTTGAGGAATTCCCCTCCCCTGCCCCTCGGCACACCAGCAACAGCACAACCAGAGCGGGCCATAAACCACACGGAAAACCCAAGTTCACAGCCCACACAAGCCCGCAGAGAGCGAGTGGAGGAGCAGACCGCCCACGCATGTGCATAATGCTAAATCGGCTGTTAATTGCGACATTTCGAAAGCCGTCAAGTCGGCCCGTAACACACACACACAATATCGAACAGATCCAATCAAATGGAAATCGCTGTTCGGCAGTCAAAAATTGAATCAAGTCGGTAGGAAAATATTGGACAAGAAGAAAGCTGACTGGAGTCAGGGCACTGAAATGAGTCTGAAAATGAACTAAATTAAAGATATTATGCGACAACATACGACATGCCACTCCACACAGATACACACACACCGTCACACTCGATCGTCGAGCCCACACCAAGAGCTCCACTCGACAGCCCACACACAAATGCAAATGGCAGAGACAGCAAACAGCAAACAGCAACAGCGCCAACTGCTGCGACTGCGACTGCTCAGATGCTCGGATGCTGCGGAGGAGTATGCTAAGTGAATGGCCAGATGCCTTATGTGCACAGCCAGAAATCCACAAAGATCATATGATCCCTACGATGTCCATTCCTCGAGACAGTGTTTAGTTTCGGTTTAGAATCGTCTTCGGGGGGAGATCATCTGACTGTTGACTTTATTATTACCTCGACGGCGACACACTTTGGCCACAGAAGTAAGTGGGCAGCAGGCATCTATGTATCGCTTGGTTGCTGCCCCTGTTGCGCTCCCATTGCCAAATTTGGCAACTTGTTGTGGAGCAACCAGCCAACAGCTAAGAGCCAAGCACCAGAGGCAGCAACAGACACCAGCTACGAAGTAACCAAGTAAGTGGCACAAATGTATTTTTATTTATCTCTTTTTTTCTTGGTTATTTTTGCCCCTGTACGAGTGTTTCTGTCGCTTCATTCCCGCATCCAACGGACGCCCACAGACGAGCAAACAAAAGACTTAGGCAACGAACTTGCCGGGCCATATCCATAGACACACAAACCGACGGAGAAGAACAGGGAGACGGCGATGGAGACAGAGACGGAGACCAGGCGGCTAATGAGCCGCATGTAAAGCAGTAAAAAATTATATAAACATTAATTATGAACAATCTTTTTCTCCGCTTTCATTGTTGTTGTAGGCGTTCGAAAATGAAATGAAAATACAACGATTTTCTTCAGCTGTAACTCAAGTAGAAAGATCCAGAGCTGCCTGCTGTGAAAATGATAACTTGTAGAGAATCGGGAAGAGATATATTTGTGGGAGCGGAGGAAACGCAACGACGAAGCGCTAATTGCGCGTAAAACCGAGCAGAAGAGAGTCCGAGTCCGAGATCGAGCCGCGGCCTCCGTGTGTGGGTTTATTCTGTGTGTTGTATCGTATCTCGCCTCCCCTTCCATTTCTTCTGTTTCTCGTCTGGTGCGTAGGTAGAACAAACTCCCCTCCCCCACCCCCAACCGTTGTTGCATGTAAATTGGGAAGATATTAGCCCATGAAATTTAACGAAAGATGAGACAAACGCAGCGGAAGAGCAAGAGATGACTTCGAGTTGATTGAAATCTTTGTAGGAAAATCATCATCATTTCCGACGCGAAGCGGCCTTCGGGCGACTGGCTCTGATTATGCCCAAACCGAATCGCAGTCAATTAGAGAGTTATTATTAGATTAAAAGCCGCTAAGTTCTCTGGCACACGAAGAGGCGCCTAGAAATCGCCATGTCTTCGCATATGCCACTCCAAGGCTGTCCCACCTCGACTTCTAAGGCATGAAACGTTGTGGGCGTACTTTTATTTGCCCTTTTGTGGCATTAAATTAGCCCAGACCAGCGACTCACCTTAGTTTGGGCCACATCTTGCTGGATTGCTGGGTTGCTGGCAAAGTCCGGGGAGAGTGTGGCGCGGTTCTTTATCAGCGTGCGAAACTTAAACAGAGAGCAGGCAGACGATCGCTGGCAACGTTCATAGAACAATAAACCGCATTAACCTGGCCTCTACCTGGCACTGTCACTGGCACTGGCTCTGGGCACCCTGCCACACACACGCACACACACACACACACAAAATGCGGCTGTCTTCTGCCTTCTGCTCCAGAACGTATTTAGAATGCGATAAAGATCTTTACGGTGCACTGACGCCCAGGGAGCGACAACGGCGGCAGCGGCAATAAATGTATGGAATGGGACGTCAGTTGACACCGCTGGAGCTGGACAGAAGGCTCACACAGACACACACACACACACTCGCGGGACAGAGAGAGGCACAGTCGAAATTAAAATTTCATTCATGAAAAACCAACCGACGGAGCGACCGACCGAACGACCGAACGACTCGGAGTGCAAGTAGAATAATAGTCAACTGAAAGAACCGGAAACGGATGCGAATCCGACGCTGTTGATGTTTGTCTTGCCCCCCGCCAGGATTCCAATAGTTTTGAGTTTTGAGGGATGATGGCGCGGACAAAGACGCTGACGCTGATGATGGGTCACAGGTAGGCTGTGTGCCACTCGCGATCGTTACTCCGCTGACAACTGGCGACGACCGTTCTTCGGGTATTGTCAAATTTGCATTTTATTTTTCACATTTGCCGCTTGAGACGAACGTTTGCTGCATGCGGCAACAGGCTGCACATACACAGAGAAGTGAGGAGACAGAGTCGCAGACGGAGGAGAGCAAACGCAATAGTCAACTGGCACGAACTGAACCCGACCACGTCTGAAACTCGACTGAGCGGCCTACGCTCAGGTAAGGCGGCTCGAGCCGCCACCAGAATGATTTCATATGCGTTGTCTGGCTGTGTCTGCCTGTCTGTCTGTCTGTCTGTCTGTATGGGTGTATGGGTGTTTGCCTTCGCATTCGGTCGATTCATTCACAAATACTGGTCTGGTCTCTGGTCTGTTCGCAGTCGTTTTGGACCTCGGCTGAGTCAGTGAATGAGCCGCCTCGGCCGCCGCCTCCGCCTCCGCCTGCAGTGTGGCACTGTGTGGGCAGGCATGGAATTGTAAGAGTACGTATCCACGCGGTTCAACTTAATTCCCATTTTTCGCTTGCCAAAGATCGCGGCCCAGAGCCGCATTCGACTGCAGGCTTAACCCAAATACTGGCGGCCACTAACTAGCCGACTGGCAAAGAAATGCTGGATGGAAAATAAATCACGCAGCGGAAAAAGTTCTCACACTCGACATGGCATCTGGCATGACCATCGCTGGCCGTGGGCTATTTGATTTTCACATTGAATGTGCCGCAAAACAATTTTCTTGTTTATCCATTTATTCCCCAAGCGGACTGGGAGTAGCGCAATGCACAAATATGGACACTGGAAAACGGGTTACAATGATTAGCACGCCGCACACACGTCTGCTTCGTCTGCTGCGTCTGCTTCGTCGGCGGCATCAGTAGCAGGAGCAGCCACTGAGGCAGCAGCATTCGGTCTACGGGGCAACGGATAGCGCGGACTTAATTAATTTGTGCTATTGTCCAGGGCCTCTGTCTTGAGGGGCGCCATCGAGGGCGGTATGTTCAGCGTCTGCGGAGATTAGGAAGCAAACAAATTGGTTGAATAAATGTATTACATTTTGGATTATTTACGCACCTTGCCCGGACAGGCAGCCTCGTACTGATGCTTCAGGCTTTCCATCTCGTAAATGCAGGTGGACAGGGCTGTGCGCAGCTCACAAAGCAACACCATGTCGGAACGCAGCTCGTTAAAGGATGTGCATATATCCTCCGTGGGCGGTGGTGCGGGATCTGCAAAGAACAGTCCAATTAGCAAATCTGAGACAGATTCCCAGTTACTCAACTTACCAACTTTGAACTCCTGTATGGCCTGCTCGAGAGCCTTCACCTTACGCTGGCCAATGTTGGCAGGCAACTTCATTTTCTGCGAACGCAACGAGACCCCGGACCCTCGCAGATCGGCAAACTTGATGCCGCTGCTGCCTATTTCGATTGCATTCACCACCGAGTCCACCTTCGAGGGCCGCGGCTGATGGTGCACCTTCTTCTTGTGCAGTTTCTTTTCGTATTTGCGAGTGCTGGGCGTGCTGGAGGCATGCTCATTCTGCTGATCCGCCTGCGAGATGAGTTTCTGTAGATCTTGCGTTTTGCGCTCACGCTCCTTCTTGCGAGCCTCGATCTTCTTCATCTCATTGATGAGCATCTGCTCCTCTTCCACCTGTAGGGTGGTGCGCTTAAACAGCTTCTCGAGCTGCTCCTTGCGGCGTCGCTCGTGCTCCGGATCATACGAATATACTCTCTTCTCGATGGTTTGATTCTTGGCCTTGGCTAGTAGCGCCACGACCTCATAATACCGCTCCTTGAGCTCCTCCACAGTCTTGTCCCCGTGCTGCTGGCGGTTCCAGCGATCCGCCATCACAATAAAGCGAAGATCAAAGCTGTGGCCGGACTTGGTTAATGAAATAATGCAATTTTCCAATGGTTAATTCAAACTATTTACCGTCTTGCCAAGTCAAACAGGTGATCCGTCTGCACCTTGCTCCAGTTGGTTATGTTGTTCCTTAAGTGCGCGTTGTACTCCGTCATGGTGTAGGTGGGGATCTCCAGCTGTACGTTGAACATGGCAAATGGATACTCTCCCGAATCATCGCTGACCCTTTTCCAGTGGTGAAAGGCAGCTGAATCGGTGCGCGCCGGGTTGGCAAACGGCGCCCACTCCCACTTCCGCACCTTCTTCATCCCCAGACGTGCCTTCGTCTGCTTGTAGCCGCCTCCAATGCCCAGGGCCGTGTCTGTGGGCAGCAACGGCGGGGCATCTTTCTTGTCTGTATAGAGCAGGGCGAACACCTCACGGTGCATGCCCTCGGGACGCCGGGAGGCATGCTTGGTGCTGGTAAATATAGTTTTTGCTGAAGATGTTCATTTTAACTTTAAAAAAAGTTCTGTTTACCGTTCGAAGTTGCGCTTTTTTGTTGCAAGGAAGGAATCCTTTGTCACTTCGGGCGTATTGGCACGCTCCATGTCCAGAATATCACGCACGTCGGCCGACATATTTCCTTTTTGTTTGTTACTTTATTAATATTTCAATTTATTTACTTAATTTGTTTTTTTTTGTTTGGAAAAAATCGCGAAAACGCTAAAACGTCGGCTATTATACAAGTACGGTCATACAGCAAATACGGGCATACGTTTATGGTATTTTATATTCATTTTGGTATATAATCAGCTCAGATTTTGCTCAATTGTATATTTTTGGTATATTGGTATATAATGGTATATTTGCTCGATTTTATGGTATTCCATGTTTGGGAGACCCGCGAACACAAGAAATGGCTTAGCAGGAGCGCCAATAAAATGGATGCCTACTGTAAAGCATGCGAGTGTGAGATCATGAGCAGACTGCGGTCTATAAAACAACACGCGGCTACCCAGAAGCATAAAGAGAAAATTAAATTCTTCTGTGGAAAGTCAAAGGTGAGTTCCTTATATGCTTTTTTATATGTCATTATTAACTAATATTTTCTTTAGATTGATGCGTTTTTCCAAGGCTCTTATCAATATCTTATATATATTTGTATACCTAATTCAAATATTCAGGCGTTTTAACTGACATTTTTGATGGTATTTTAGTGGTAAATTCTGAAAAATGAAATAGTATATTTTAGTATATTTTTGACGGATAAATGGTATTTCGATTTGTCCGGCGCGGTCACGCTGGCTCAACACTCAACGTGCTCAAAAATCGAAGTCGCAAGACAGAAATTATGTTGTTTTTCTGCCCATCGTGCGGAAATATATTGATCATTGAGGAAGATACAGATAGCCACCGCTTCACATGTAACACCTGCCCATATATATCGAAGATCACGCGTAAGATATCAACGAAAACCTTTCCCCGCCTCAAGGTAAGTCCATCAAATCGATGATGCAATTTAATGGATTCCTCAATAATGCTTGACTGTCCGTCCACACAGGAGGTGGATCACGTTCTGGGCGGCAAGGCGGCGTGGGAGAACGTCGATTCGACGGACACGGATTGCCCATCGTGTAGCCACAAACGTGCCTATTTTATGCAAATTCAAACCCGGTCGGCTGATGAGCCCATGACCACATTCTACAAGTGCTGCAACCACCAGTGCGGACACAATTGGCGAGACTAATGCGCCACCTACAAACACTGCTTCTTACTCGTCTCCTTGGGCAACAAGCCCACCCCAGATTCAGCACAATGCTGCCCCGAACAGTGGAGAAGACGAAGACACCGGTGTGTCAAGTGGAGGATAGAGCCGCTCTGAAGGTGGCACGGCAATGTCTGTTGGGCGGTCAGGTGATAGCACTGCCCACAGACACTGTCTATGGGTTGGCATGCGATGCCAACAACGAGCAGGCCATCCAACGCATGTACGAGATTAAGGGAAGAGACGAACACAAGCCAGTGGCCATCTGCGTAAACAATATTGAGGCACTGCGTCGCTACGGTCAGGCCGCCCACCTCAGCGACGAGCTGCTAACTCGTTTGCTGCCGGGCCCACTGACCATTGTGATTGAGCGGAAGCCCGAGTTGAGCAATCGTTTCCTGAATCCCAGCACCTCCAAGATAGGCATCCGCATTCCGGACTTTAAGTTCATACGCGCTCTGTGCTCCGTGTGGCATGAACAGCCGCTCGCCCTGACCAGTGCCAATCGGTCTAGTGCCCCCAGCAGCCTCCAGGTGACGGAGTTCCGTTCGCTTTGGCCACAGCTGGGCGCCGTCTTCGATGCTGGCCAGATTGGTCTCACCGAGGAGCGCCGCCTGGCCTCTACTGTGATTGACTTGGCCACGCCAGGATACTACGAGATCGTGCGTGCCGGTGTGGCCCTCAAGCAGACCCTGCGCTTGGTGGAGGAATATGGGATCAAGCCTCGCAAGGATATTGGACAAATACTATAAAAGCATCGGTTCTCCGATTTCTCCGCCCAATCAAGTTTAATTTCTTTAACAAAACTAAAATTTTATTTGGTTTCATTTTTAATTTTAACATCATTCCTTGTCTTGCTTGGGGGGGACCACAACATGGGATTATAAAATATATATGTACATATGTATCTTTGGATGCACACAACTGGAACTATCGTCGAAAAGACTCTTAACTGGTCAGTCTTCTAGCCTCGGACTAATTGTAGTGGCCACGTAGTCTAGGCCACGTGAATGGGCGTACGTCGTCTGGGCAGCTCGTTCTCCAGAAGCCGCCAACGCTCTGGAGGCCACACGATTGCCACCGCCTTCGCAGTCATTAGACCCAGGGCCACCGGCCCGAATGTGTTGCTGTCCATGGAGTGGCCTGTGTGATCACCCTCCACCCAGCAATGTCCCTGTGGGACTCTCACTATTGCATCGCGGTAGCCTATTGTGGAAACCACATCGCCCTGCAGGCCCACCACACGTTTGATGATCTTCTGGGCGGGGTCCCTCGGCGATACCAGTGATATTATGTCCCCTCTCTCCACATCACAGTTGTGGTTCCCCCAACGCAACAGGAACACATAATCCCTCACATCTGCCACTGGATTGAGTACGGGCTGCATGGAGGTACCTGAATGGAACGTGAGCGGATTCTGACTTAATTAACAAGAAACTCTTATAGCCGGCTACTTACCATCCACCCTGGCTACATATCCAACGCAGTCGAGGAAGGTAATTCCTAGTGGCAGGCCGTAGAGGAGAGATTTAGCGAAGAAACGAAATGCCATGTGTCAGGTACGGGCAGCTGTTGCGGGTCCGTGAAAATACAATTTCTCTGTTGGACACCTGACACCTGGTTGGGGCTGCGGATCCCCAGACTTTCGACTCCTCTTAGTTACAATGGAACAAAAACACTATCAAATGAATACATAACAAGCTTCGATGCCCCCAGCGTTTTGGCATTCACAGCGAATGGGCAGCACGGGCTATTGTTTATGCGAAACAGGGTGTCTGAATATTTATTTTAGATAGATAAAGGTCTGGCGTTAGTAAAAGTGAATTTTTCAGCTATTGTACTATTGTTACAGGTGATGAGGCTGTTTTATTCAAATTTGTATTGAAACAGAATTGGAAAAGAGTCCTTCGATCGGTCTCAGCAGCCCTCTAGCTCTCTCGGAATGGGAATATCGTTTTGCTGAGCAAAGTTAAGGAGAGCCTTGTATTTGTTCTTCCAGTTTGCGACCTCGATGCGTATCAATTCATTGTCTTCGTGTCTTTGCTCCAGCTCTGTCCATTCACATGATTTCTTCGTCTCCAGCTCGTCCTTTTGTTCGATTCTTTTAATTCGACAACTGGCAGCATAGCCGCGATTCTTCAGAGTGCGTCTTCGCTGCTTCATCCGCACAATTTCCTCGCGGTTGAGGCCACGCATCTTCAGGGTACGATTGAGGTCCCTCACAGAAATGGTCACCAGCTCGTCATCCGTAATGTCGGAAATGGGACAGGGAGAAAGTGGTGGCTAGAAAAGGCCATATACAGTATAGAGTTATTCCTTTTTCAACACATTTGAAAACAACATACCAATGAGGACTTTCTCTCACGCTTCGATTCCATTTTTAATAGCACTAGAGTTTTTTAGAACAATTTTCTCTCCTGATGGAGTTTTTGCGTTGTGTTGTTATTGTGTCTTCTTCTTTGATGGCGACAATCACACAAATGTTGTATACGATTGTGTCGGTCCTGGAGAAATATCGTTGTCATTGATATTTGTACGATGTTTTTGAAAAACAGCATGCTGGCTGTATGATCCGAATGCTCTGTGCATCATCTCGAGAATCTGTCATTAATAGCCTTTTCCCACACAGTACATTAACGGGGAACGGTGGAATTTTTCGATAGATGTGAAACCTCGATTCCCACAGGCCACCATCTACCATCAATGGAAGACACAGCTGAAAACAACCAACCAAAAATTTGTGCTCTTCATTTTGTCAAAATTAAACAACAAATATGGAAAATTTAATTATTGTTTCGACTGCGGTTCAACAGCAACCAATGTTGTTGCAAAAATTGAGGGTGGGGAAAACCAAATATGAGGATGAGGAAGAATTTTGTGCAATGCTAAATTGTTTTGGTAAATGTATGCCAAGAAGTACCCCCTTGTTGTTAGTAAATTGAAATCGAAGTAGAATTGTATTTACAAGGCTATGTTTTATGTATTTTAGAAGCGGTACAGCACTTTTTGTATTCGTCGTAGTCTTCCAAATGTATTTCGTTACAATTTACTTCAGATATAGATTTACGCAAGTGAACATGGGCTCTCTAGGAAGATGCAACGATTCGACATTATATCAAACGTCGAGCGTTGAACAACGGATCGAAGCGTCGGCAATATTGGAGGAAAAGTCCAAGGAAATTTGCGGATTGTCGGTACCAGTAAAAGGCAAAACATTGTTTAAACAAATACAAACATTTGTAAACCTACAATTGTTTCCTCTTATTTATTCGCCTTCTTCTCCCGAAGAAATTTGAGCATTTCCAATTGAAAATTGAGCATCTGCTTTTGAAAAACCTCCTGGCTCCTCGCCATTTGCTGGAGAATATCAGTTATTCTTGTCATTCATTGTTTAAGCCTGGTACTCAGACAAGCAAAATTTTCTTGCGCAAGAAATTTGCCTTTATTTTGCTGTGTTTACACTGTTTTGTGTTACACTGTTTTTTTGTTTGTTTACAAATAAAATCAGTTGGAAATTAAAATTTTGTCAGAAAGCAAGCCGGAATTTACTATTTATGGGCTCTGTGGCGCTGGAGAACGACAAAGAACATAGAAAGCTCCGCAATACTGGATGAATCAGTATCAATTAAATTATAAATAAATAAAATGAGTATCGTTTATAAACTTGATAAAAAACAATATCCATATAATCGGCTTCAATGAGAATCAATTTATTTTCATCATTGCAATTTTCTAGCCGGCTGGAACTTTCCTGGTCTTCTCCATGTTGATGTCGATATACGAGTGTCGATGACGACAGAATATAGAATAATTCTATCTTTCAATCGAGCCCAGAAAATACAACCTTTTCTTTTCTAGTATATATCGTTGCCTTTCCAGTATTAATCGGTCATTTATTTTGCATGTCTGAGTACTCATTTGCAAGATTCTTGCGCAAGAAATTACAGGCATGCATTTTTATCGTTTCCATACAAATATCATCCTTGATTCTTGCGCAAGAAAATTTTGCTCGTTTGAGTACTAGCACTAACCATACAGTATATAGATATGCCATTTCATACAAACGGCTGTTGCAAACAAAATTTCAGATGCCGCCCCAGTGACGTCACGGGAATGGACCGAACGCAACGTTCGGCGTTCGGCTCATGATGCGAAGCGAGCATCGTCGAGTATTACACAATTTGTAATTGTGTGCTTTGTTTTCTTCTTGTCTTCTTGGTGTATATTTTGGTGGTGGTTTTTCTGTTTTTCAGCTTCAGCGTATTTGGGTGCTCACGTGCATTGTTTAAGACTTTAAGTATTGATGCCTAGTAGAACGAAATTAGTCAATTCGTTTAAGATTCTTGGCTTTCTGGGGTCTTGTTACCCTTTACTTTAGCATTTTTAGAGTCGACACGTTTTGAAGAAACTTGCCTCATAATATCAGAATACCTCTTGTTTTGTATATGTATGCTCTAGATGATAATTTTGCTTGATATAGAAAATATGAATATAATGAGCGGATATGCATATGTAAATATATATCATATATTTCATACATAACTCCCATTGGAATAATTGTCCATTAGAGTATTCAAGGTTCAAATTGTGAATAAGCAAATCATTTTCATTATATATTTCAATATATATATTATCACATATCAAAAGTAATATGCGCTGAAAAAATTGTATATATATCATCCAGGATAATGGATATTAATGACATATAAATAGGTATTGAATGGGTCTATATACATTTTAGTGTCATAGCCCAACAATCGTTCCTCGCTTTCTGAAGCGAAAGCAAAGAAAAAAAACATTCTTGTCGAAGAAAAACCCATTACTTTACTTCTCCATTCATTGGAGATTTTGACTTTATGAAGACGCTTGCCCACAATACTAATAATAATAATATTTTGTATGCTAATTTTATGTGATGTACTATAAACGAATATAATGAACGAATGTAAATGTGTAAATATACAAAATGTATATAATTGTCTGTAGGGTATTCTATTATCGATTCAATCGCCAACGAATTTTTGTCCCCCCACCCAACTCCCAACTACATTTCTGTCTAGGCTCGAAAATGTACTGCTTTGCCCAAGTACGCACACATATGTAAGTACTTGTAGCGCTGTGCGTACTCACACATGCAAGCTCATTCTATTTTTAGATTCATGGCTCGACTTCGAGCCGACGAATTTGCGAGGAGCAAATATATTTACTGAGTGTTTCATAAGCATCATATTTTATTTGGGAAAAATAGTACGAGTATGCAGAAATAAACGAGGGGGAACGTTATGAGCCGCGTCTGCGCCGCGGCTCTACTTTATACCCGGTACTCAGTCAGTATATATGTATGTGAGCTTGTTGTAATTTATTACATGTTCGCAAAAGGAAAATATTAAATTTTAGCCAAAAAAAAACAATTTAAGTCGAACCTTTTCGGAGATTTTGATCTATTAGATGTTTCCATATTGGTTAACATAAATTTTTTACATCTGCCATTTCTACATGTTTTTATCTACTTCCTACATATACATACACGGCTGTGTGCGAGAGAGAGAGGGAATCAGTCTGCGCTTGGAAGGCCACTGAAATTTCATTTGTTCCTTCTGACTATATTTATGATCCGATCTGATCCAAATTCAATACTCTGATAGATATAGTAATTTTCTATGATTCTGCGTTTTTGGTTTTCCCGTATCTTCAAAATTGTAGATTTTCATCTTTTGTGGGGGCGGAAGGGGGCGTGGCCAAATTTTAAAACAAACTCGTCTCGGTTTGATATCACAGGAGCTTGGATAGAAAGTTTGGTGGTTCTAGCTCTTATAGTCTCTGAGAACTAGGCGTCAAAAAATTCGATCAGGCATAGCGCCTACCCCTGTGTGTGAGAGAGAGCGAGAGGGAACGATGCATTTCGAAATTGTTTTCTTCATTGTGGCTATATTTATGAGTCGATCTGATCCAGATTCAACACTCTGATAGATATTGTCATTCTCTACGATTCTGCGTTTTTAGTTTTCTCGTATCTTTAAAATTGTGCATGCCACAGATTTTCGTCCTTGGAGTGGGCGGAAGGGGGCGGGGCGAAATTTTGAAATACACTTGTAACAGTGCGATAGGACAGGAGTCTGGATACAAAATAGTGTTCCTCTAGCTTTTATGGTCTTTGAGCTATAGGCGCTAATGAAGACGGACGGACGGACAGACGGACAGACGGACGGACAGACAGACATAGCTATATCGACTCGGCTATTGATGCTGATCAAGAATATATATACTTTATGGGGTCGGAAACGCTTCCTTCTGGGTGTTACACACATTAATTTTTTGCACAAATCTAATATACCCCTTTACTCTTCGAGTACCGGGTATAAAAATCTCAATGAAAATTATATTGTGGTCCTGAAAAGGACCGATTTGTATACAATTGATATGCGCCTGTCGAAGAAATATCAACTTAAGCACGCTCGCCACGAATACGTCTGGCCAGTTGGATGTCCTTGGGCATGATTGTGACACGCTTGGCATGGATGGCACACAAGTTGGTATCTTCGAAGAGTCCGACCAGATAGGCTTCGCTAGCTTCCTGGAGTGCCATTACTGCCGAGCTCTGGAAACGCAAGTCAGTTTTGAAATCCTGAGCGATTTCACGAACCAAACGCTGGAAAGGCAATTTGCGGATCAGCAGCTCGGTACTCTTTTGGTAGCGACGGATTTCACGCAGGGCAACAGTGCCGGGGCGATAACGATGAGGTTTCTTCACGCCACCGGTTGCTGGAGCACTTTTACGTGCAGCCTTGGTAGCCAGTTGTTTGCGTGGCGCCTTGCCACCAGTCGATTTACGAGCAGTTTGCTTGGTACGGGCCATTTTCACTATTCACTCTTCACTTTCAACGTTCGAATTTACAATAAGCGATCAAAATTCTCGCTGCTAGCTTATATAGCATTCTTCTGCTGGAGGGTTGAAACGAGAGAGGAGAGCAGCCGAAGCATGCTATTTCATTTCCCGAGCGAGATGCACATATCATTCGGACTCACTCGTGTTTTGGTGGTGTTTGGTATAAATAGAAGCGATGCAAAATTTGTTGCCATTCGTTCCTTGTGTCTCGTGACGTAAAGTGAAAAAATAGTAAGAGAAAATGACTGGTCGTGGTAAAGGTGGCAAAGGCTTGGGAAAGGGAGGCGCTAAGCGTCATCGCAAGGTTCTGCGTGATAACATCCAGGGTATCACGAAGCCCGCTATCCGCCGTTTGGCTCGTCGTGGCGGTGTAAAACGTATCTCCGGACTCATCTACGAGGAAACTCGTGGAGTGCTGAAAGTGTTTTTGGAAAACGTTATCCGTGATGCCGTCACCTACACCGAACACGCCAAGAGGAAGACAGTCACAGCCATGGATGTGGTGTATGCTCTGAAGAGACAAGGCCGCACTCTATACGGCTTCGGCGGTTAAGAAAATTTGTACAAACTGCTGTTCAAAAGTAAACAATCGGTCCTTTTCAGGACCACAAAATAATCTAAAAGAGAGGCATATTTTCAAAAATTTTAGTATTTTAGTAATAAAAGTTGATAGTTAAGAAGGGTCATTTAAACGGAAAACGAGGTGCACTGCTCCCATCTAAGTACGCTGTTTAATATTATTATAGGTGATTTGGTGTGATTGTTATGCGTATCGTTCCCGTTCGTTTATCCCATTAAGTATGTAAATACCCTAGAATATCGTAAAACTTGACGAATTTAGCGTAGACCTGGTGCTGTACTTTTGGTGTAGGCAAAAAGGGTCAAAAGTGCAATGATGGGAATTCGTATTAGATATTCGCATAGGTAAACAAAAGATGGGTTTTTTCTTTCGAGTTCTATCGTCTGTTCTTGTACTATCTAAATTTACAAAGTCCTGAAGCAAGTTCACCCTGACACTGGTATTTCGTCGAAAGCGATGAGCATCATGAACAGCTTTGTAAATGACATCTTCGAGCGCATTGCTGCCGAAGCGTCTCGCTTGGCTCATTACAACAAGCGCTCAACCATTACCAGTCGGGAAATCCAAACGGCTGTGCGTCTACTGCTGCCGGGAGAGTTGGCCAAGCACGCTGTTAGTGAGGGAACCAAGGCTGTCACCAAGTACACCAGCTCCAAGTAAATTTGGTTCGGTTCGGTTCGGTTCGGTTCTCTGCAGAACAAAACCCAAAAAGGCCCTTTTCAGGGCCACAAAATTTTCTCCCAAAGAAATTCCATTTTCAATATAACCAAACGAATAAAAATCAACCTAATATCAATATATATGTACATGTACATGTACATGTACATGCATTCAAATATACAAACATTATTCAATTGCCGACCACTAAGATACACCGGCTGTGTGAACGGTATTTCCCTACTACACTTGATTCGGTTCGGGGGAAAGTGCGTTTTACGTTTGAACTGGATACTGGATGCTAAATATGAAATATGTACGTACATATCTGTAGCATATGTATGCAAGGCTCAATAATTTCCATCTCTTTTCATATAGGTTTGTAGCCCTGAAAAGGGCTTGTATGTATCCATCTAAAATCTCGAATGCGACCATGTACACCAACGTGTACACTTTCACAATTTACTTTTTGGCTGCCGTCGTTTTGGCTTTCGGCTTTTTTACGGTGGCGGGAGCAGTTGGCTTCTTTGTTGTCTTCTTGGGCTTGGCAGACGCCGCTGCCGCAACAGCCTTTGCTTTTGGCTTTGGCTTTGCAGGGCTCGACTTGGCCTTTGCCGCTGCTGGTTTCGCCTTCACGGTTCCAGTTTTCTTCGCATCCTTAGCCTTTGCCTTCTCAGTTTTCTTCTTATCGGCGGTCTTCTTGGTGGCGACTGACTTCTTTGCCTTTAGCTTCTTGTCACCGGCTCCGGCTGCTTTTTTGGGGCTGGCTGTCTTCTTGGCTGCTGCCGATGTCGATGACGCTACCTTCTTACTTTTGACTTTCTTCTCCACAGATGCAACCTTTGGCTTGGGCTCCTTTTTGGCGGAAGCAGACAGCTTGAACGAACCAGATGCACCTTTTCCCTTTGTTTGGATCAGCTTTCCATTGGCAACGGCCGACTTCAAGTACTTCTTGATAAATGGAGCCAATTTCTGGGCATCGCATTTGTATTCGGCAGTAATATATTTCTTGATTGCCAAAAGCGATGAGCCGCCACGTTCCTTCAAGCTCTTAATCGAAGCGTCAACCATTTGCTGAGTTGGGGGATGCGATGGTGGAGCTGTGGGCTTCTTTGCCTTTGCAGTAGCAGCAGCGGATCCAGATGCCTTCTTAGCGGCCACCTTCTTCTCCGCTGGTACTGGTGGAGCAGCCACTGGAGATGCGGATGTTACAACTGCAGAATCAGACATTATTATTCACAAAATTACGCTTTTTAATGGAAAAACGACGTTGCTGACGGGCAGCTAGGGTCCCTCGTTCGAATGAGAAGCGAGTAGAAGGGCAGTACGAAGATGATTTTAGCATTGGTGATTTGTTTGGCAAAAGTTTCATTGGACGTCTGAATTAATTATACTTTTCTTTATATAATTATTAGATAATTGAAATATATTTTTATTGATTCATATTCTTAAATGTTTCAAATATTATTTTAAATAATTTATTTTGTAAATATCATCCATTATCGATTTTTAATACCTGTGCAAAGTTTGACAACTATTTATCCGACCTTATATTTTGGATTCAATGATATTTAAAAATAACAATGTTAGTCTATTTTGCTAAACTTATTTTTGAAATATAAAATTTGATGAATTTACTTTAAGAGGCATTAAACATATATACACAAATCGGTTAGTATAGTATTTTAAAATCGTTTTGAAGATAACCCTATCGAGTACAAAAAGGCCACTTTCTGGGTATATTCAGTCTTGAATTTAGGGGTCAAAAAATATAAATGTTTAAAAATATATTATTGTTAGCTATTTTTATTAAGGAAATCAAGATGATTTTCCATTTAATATTATTTCTGATCAATTTTTGCAAATATTTACCCAAAAATAACATACTTTCTTACCCACATAGCAGTACCAATTAAGTTGATCTTAAAGAAAAAATCGAAATAATCTATTCTACGCAAATTTTATTGTCTACACCGATTTATAGGAATCTTAAAAACATATTTCCTTTACTTTTGTTGAATATTTTCAAATATTTTTATTTTTTAACGGCCTATTATTAAGAGTAGTGCCTAGTTTCGACCTACCTAGGCCTTCTGATGTTTAAGCATATTTTTGATATTTCAAATAAACTTATTTAGTTGGTTATTGGTATTTAATACCTAATTACGATCAAAAGATATCAACTAAAAACGGTAATCCGGCAAAGAGTAAATACAAATAGTTTCTATTTAGTTATAAATATTACGGAGTTTATTTCAAAATGTCCCATTCTTAGAGTTCTATCCAACCTTATAGCATTCTGTAATGAAAAAACGAAGGTGCGAAAACCTTCGCTAAAATTCCTTCTGTCCACATGAATATACAGATGTTTATAGATTTAATACGGATAATATAACGTATGGATTCTCCCAATTTATTATCGTTTTGTATTTAAACAAAATTCTATCCAATCGCACAATATTGCGTAATTAAACAGCAGCCTATGGCGAAGCAGCGACAAAGACAAAAACCAAATCAAACATATTTTATTTGGGGAAAATAGTACGGGTATGCAGAAATAAAAAATCTCAATGAAAATTATATTGTGGTCCTGAAAAGGACCGATTTGTATACAATTGATATGCGCCTGTCGAAGAAATATCAACTTAAGCACGCTCGCCACGAATACGTCTGGCCAGTTGGATGTCCTTGGGCATGATTGTGACACGCTTGGCATGGATGGCACACAAGTTGGTATCTTCGAAGAGTCCGACCAGATAGGCTTCGCTAGCTTCCTGGAGTGCCATTACTGCCGAGCTCTGGAAACGCAAGTCAGTTTTGAAATCCTGAGCGATTTCACGGACCAAACGCTGGAAAGGCAATTTGCGGATCAGCAGCTCGGTACTCTTTTGGTAGCGACGGATTTCACGCAGGGCAACAGTGCCGGGGCGATAACGATGAGGTTTCTTCACGCCACCGGTTGCTGGAGCACTTTTACGTGCAGCCTTGGTAGCCAGTTGTTTGCGTGGCGCCTTGCCACCAGTCGATTTACGAGCAGTTTGCTTGGTACGGGCCATTTTCACTATTCACTCTTCACTTTCAACGTTCGAATTTACAATAAGCGATCAAAATTCTCGCTGCTAGCTTATATAGCATTCTTCTGCTGGAGGGTTGAAACGAGAGAGGAGAGCAGCCGAAGCATGCTATTTCATTTCCCGAGCGAGATGCACATATCATTCGGACTCACTCGTGTTTTGGTGGTGTTTGGTATAAATAGAAGCGATGCAAAATTTGTTGCCATTCGTTCCTTGTGTCTCGTGTCGTAAAGTGAAAAAATAGTAAGAGAAAATGACTGGTCGTGGTAAAGGTGGCAAAGGCTTGGGAAAGGGAGGCGCTAAGCGTCATCGCAAGGTTCTGCGTGATAACATCCAGGGTATCACGAAGCCCGCTATCCGCCGTTTGGCTCGTCGTGGCGGTGTAAAACGTATCTCCGGACTCATCTACGAGGAAACTCGTGGAGTGCTGAAAGTGTTTTTGGAAAACGTTATCCGTGATGCCGTCACCTACACCGAACACGCCAAGAGGAAGACAGTCACAGCCATGGATGTGGTGTATGCTCTGAAGAGACAAGGCCGCACTCTATACGGCTTCGGCGGTTAAGAAAATTTGTACAAACTGCTGTTCAAAAGTAAACAATCGGTCCTTTTCAGGACCACAAAATAATCTAAAAGAGAGGCATATTTTCAAAAATTTTAGTATTTTAGTAATAAAAGTTGATAGTTAAGAAGGGTCATTTAAACGGAAAACGAGGTGCACTGCTCCCATCTAAGTACGCTGTTTAATATTATTATAGGTGATTTGGTGTGATTGTTATGCGTATCGTTCCCGTTCGTTTATCCCATTAAGTATGTAAATACCCTATAATATCGTAAAACTTGACGAATTTAGCGTAGACCTGGTGCTGTACTTTTGGTGTAGGCAAAAAGGGTCAAAAGTGCAATGATGGGAATTCGTATTAGATATTCGCATAGGTAAACAAAAGATGGGTTTTTTCTTTCGAGTTCTATCGTCTGTTCTTGTACTTTTGGTGTAGGCAAAAAGGGTCAAAAGTGCAATGATGGGAATTCGTATTAGGTATTCGCATAGGTAAACAAAAGATGGGTTTTTTCTTTCGAGCTCTATCGTCTGTTCTTGGTTCCGTTCCCCGTTTCGCGTCCCCCAGGTACGCATCGAAACTAAACCTTGAATTCCATCAGTTTTTCAGATGACTTGACCGCAACTGTACTTTTTTTTTTTAGGCCCCAACAGAAATATGCGTGTTTGTGTTTTATTTCTATTTTACAATGATAATAAATTATGAAAATTATCTTAATTCTTTAGTCATGGTTTGGTCGTCCTGAAAAGGACGTTTTGGTTTATATATGTACAAGAATGTAAATTTTTGTTTCTATTGGAACATTTATGCCTTCTTCTCGGTCTTCTTGGGCAGCAGGACGGCCTGGATGTTGGGCAACACACCACCCTGAGCAATGGTGACGCCCGAGAGAAGCTTGTTCAACTCCTCATCGTTGCGGATGGCCAGCTGCAGATGGCGAGGGATAATTCTCGTCTTCTTGTTATCACGGGCAGCATTGCCAGCCAACTCAAGAACTTCAGCGGCCAAGTATTCCATCACGGCAGCCAGGTAAACAGGAGCACCGGCACCGACACGCTCCGCGTAGTTGCCCTTGCGAAGTAGACGATGAATACGACCAACAGGGAACTGAAGACCGGCACGGTTCGAGCGAGACTTTGCCTTTCCCTTCACTTTGCCACCTTTACCACGACCAGACATTTTAGTAGATTCTTCTTGTTCACTGTTTTCACACGAATGTTGAACAAAAATACCCAACGGCATATTTATACCTTTTCCGTCGTCATGAGCGTCCAAACGAGGGGTGGGTTTTTTGCCTGCTACACAATGTATGTTAAACCTGAATAGACTGCTCGAATAAAAGTATAAAGCCTAGAACTATTCCGGCAGAGTCCAAAATTAAAGTGAATTGAAGTCAAATAATAGTAAAATGCCGCCCAAGACTAGTGGAAAGGCAGCCAAAAAGGCTGGAAAGGCTCAGAAGAACATCACCAAGAATGACAAGAAGAAGAAGCGCAAGAGGAAGGAGAGCTATGCCATCTATATTTACAAAGTCCTGAAGCAAGTTCACCCTGACACTGGTATTTCGTCGAAAGCGATGAGCATCATGAACAGCTTTGTAAATGACATCTTCGAGCGCATTGCTGCCGAAGCGTCTCGCTTGGCTCATTACAACAAGCGCTCAACCATTACCAGTCGGGAAATCCAAACGGCTGTGCGTCTACTGCTGCCGGGAGAGTTGGCCAAGCACGCTGTTAGTGAGGGAACCAAGGCTGTCACCAAGTACACCAGCTCCAAGTAAATTTGGTTCGGTTCGGTTCGGTTCTCTGCAGAACAAAACCCAAAAAGGCCCTTTTCAGGGCCACAAAATTTTCTCCCAAAGAAATTCCATTTTCAATATAATCAAACGAATAAAAATCAACCTAATATCAATATATATGTACATGTACATGTACATGCATTCAAATATACAAACATTATTCAATTGCCGACCACTAAGATACACCGGCTGTGTGAACGGTATTTCCCTACTACACTTGATTCGGTTCGGGGGAAAGTGCGTTTTACGTTTGAACTGGATACTGGATGCTAAATATGAAATATGTACGTACATATCTGTAGCATATGTATGCAAGGCTCAATAATTTCCATCTCTTTTCATATAGGTTTGTAGCCCTGAAAAGGGCTTGTTTAAATCAATTTCAGATGTATCCATCTAAAATCTCGAATGCGACCATGTACACCAACGTGTACACTTTCACAATTTACTTTTTGGCTGCCGTCGTTTTGGCTTTCGGCTTTTTTACGGTGGCGGGAGCAGTTGGCTTCTTTGTTGTCTTCTTGGGCTTGGCAGACGCCGCTGCCGCAACAGCCTTTGCTTTTGGCTTTGGCTTTGCAGGGCTCGACTTGGCCTTTGCCGCTGCTGGTTTCGCCTTCACGGTTCCAGTTTTCTTCGCATCCTTAGCCTTTGCCTTCTCAGTTTTCTTCTTCTCGGCGGTCTTCTTGGTGGCGACTGACTTCTTTGCCTTTAGCTTCTTGTCACCGGCTCCGGCTGCTTTTTTGGGGCTGGCTGTCTTCTTGGCTGCTGCCGATGTCGATGACGCTACCTTCTTACTTTTGACTTTCTTCTCCACAGATGCAACCTTTGGCTTGGGCTCCTTTTTGGCGGAAGCAGACAGCTTGAACGAACCAGATGCACCTTTTCCCTTTGTTTGGATCAGCTTTCCATTGGCAACGGCCGACTTCAAGTACTTCTTGATAAATGGAGCCAATTTCTGGGCATCGCATTTGTATTCGGCAGTAATATATTTCTTGATTGCCAAAAGCGATGAGCCGCCACGTTCCTTCAAGCTCTTAATCGAAGCGTCAACCATTTGCTGAGTTGGGGGATGCGATGGTGGAGCTGTGGGCTTCTTTGCCTTTGCAGTAGCAGCAGCGGATCCAGATGCCTTCTTAGCGGCCACCTTCTTCTCCGCTGGTACTGGTGGAGCAGCCACTGGAGATGCGGATGTTACAACTGCAGAATCAGACATTATTATTCACAAAATTACGCTTTTTAATGGAAAAACGACGTTGCTGACGGGCAGCTAGGGTCCCTCGTTCGAATGAGAAGCGAGTAGAAGGGCAGTACGAAGATGATTTTAGCATTGGTGATTTGTTTGGCAAAAGTTTCATTGGACGTCTGAATTAATTATACTTTTCTTTATATAATTATTAGATAATTGAAATATATTTTTATTGATTCATATTCTTAAATGTTTCAAATATTATTTTAAATCATTTATTTTGTAAATATCATCCATTATCGATTTTTAATACCTGTGCAAAGTTTGACAACTATTTATCCGACCTTATATTTTGGATTCAATGATATTTAAAAATAACAATGTTAGTCTATTTTGCTAAACTTATTTTTGAAATATAAAATTTGATGAATTTACTTTAAGAGGCATTAAACATATATACACAAATCGGTTAGTATAGTATTTTAAAATCGTTTTGAAGATAACCCTATCGAGTACAAAAAGGCCACTTTCTGGGTATGTTCAGTCTTGAATTTAGGGGTCAAAAAATATAAATGTTTAAAAATATATTATTGTTAGCTATTTTTATTAAGGAAATCAAGATGATTTTCCATTTAATATTATTTCTGATCAATTTTTGCAAATATTTACCCAAAAATAACATACTTTCTTACCCACATAGCAGTACCAATTAAGTTGATCTTAAAGAAAAAATCGAAATAATCTATTCTACGCAAATTTTATTGTCTACACCGATTTATAGGAATCTTAAAAACATATTTCCTTTACTTTTGTTGAATATTTTCAAATATTTTTATTTTTTAACGGCCTATTATTAAGAGTAGTGCCTAGTTTCGACCTACCTAGGCCTTCTGATGTTTAAGCATATTTTTGATATTTCAAATAAACTTATTTAGTTGGTTATTGGTATTTAATACTTAATTACGATCAAAAGATATCAACTAAAAACGGTAATCCGGCAAAGAGTAAATACAAATAGTTTCTATTTAGTTATAAATATTACGGAGTTTATTTCAAAATGTCCCATTCTTAGAGTTCTATCCAACCTTATAGCATTCTGTAATGAAAAAACGAAGGTGCGAAAACCTTCGCTAAAATTCCTTCTGTCCACATGAATATACAGATGTTTATAGATTTAATACGGATAATATAACGTATGGATTCTCCCAATTCATTATCGTTTTGTATTTAAACAAAATTCTATCCAATCGCACAATATTGCGTAATTAAACAGCAGCCTATGGCGAAGCAGCGACAAAGACAAAAACCAAATCAAACATATTTTATTTGGGGAAAATAGTACGGGTATGCAGAAATAAAAAATCTCAATGAAAATTATATTGTGGTCCTGAAAAGGACCGATTTGTATACAATTGATATGCGCCTGTCGAAGAAATATCAACTTAAGCACGCTCGCCACGAATACGTCTGGCCAGTTGGATGTCCTTGGGCATGATTGTGACACGCTTGGCATGGATGGCACACAAGTTGGTATCTTCGAAGAGTCCGACCAGATAGGCTTCGCTAGCTTCCTGGAGTGCCATTACTGCCGAGCTCTGGAAACGCAAGTCAGTTTTGAAATCCTGAGCGATTTCACGGACCAAACGCTGGAAAGGCAATTTGCGGATCAGCAGCTCGGTACTCTTTTGGTAGCGACGGATTTCACGCAGGGCAACAGTGCCGGGGCGATAACGATGAGGTTTCTTCACGCCACCGGTTGCTGGAGCACTTTTACGTGCAGCCTTGGTAGCCAGTTGTTTGCGTGGCGCCTTGCCACCAGTCGATTTACGAGCAGTTTGCTTGGTACGGGCCATTTTCACTATTCACTCTTCACTTTCAACGTTCGAATTTACAATAAGCGATCAAAATTCTCGCTGCTAGCTTATATAGCATTCTTCTGCTGGAGGGTTGAAACGAGAGAGGAGAGCAGCCGAAGCATGCTATTTCATTTCCCGAGCGAGATGCACATATCATTCGGACTCACTCGTGTTTTGGTGGTGTTTGGTATAAATAGAAGCGATGCAAAATTTGTTGCCATTCGTTCCTTGTGTCTCGTGTCGTAAAGTGAAAAAATAGTAAGAGAAAATGACTGGTCGTGGTAAAGGTGGCAAAGGCTTGGGAAAGGGAGGCGCTAAGCGTCATCGCAAGGTTCTGCGTGATAACATCCAGGGTATCACGAAGCCCGCTATCCGCCGTTTGGCTCGTCGTGGCGGTGTAAAACGTATCTCCGGACTCATCTACGAGGAAACTCGTGGAGTGCTGAAAGTGTTTTTGGAAAACGTTATCCGTGATGCCGTCACCTACACCGAACACGCCAAGAGGAAGACAGTCACAGCCATGGATGTGGTGTATGCTCTGAAGAGACAAGGCCGCACTCTATACGGCTTCGGCGGTTAAGAAAATTTGTACAAACTGCTGTTCAAAAGTAAACAATCGGTCCTTTTCAGGACCACAAAATAATCTAAAAGAGAGGCATATTTTCAAAAATTTTAGTATTTTAGTAATAAAAGTTGATAGTTAAGAAGGGTCATTTAAACGGAAAACGAGGTGCACTGCTCCCATCTAAGTACGCTGTTTAATATTATTATAGGTGATTTGGTGTGATTGTTATGCGTATCGTTCCCGTTCGTTTATCCCATTAAGTATGTAAATACCCTATAATATCGTAAAACTTGACGAATTTAGCGTAGACCTGGTGCTGTACTTTTGGTGTAGGCAAAAAGGGTCAAAAGTGCAATGATGGGAATTCGTATTAGATATTCGCATAGGTAAACAAAAGATGGGTTTTTTCTTTCGAGTTCTATCGTCTGTTCTTGTACTTTTGGTGTAGGCAAAAAGGGTCAAAAGTGCAATGATGGGAATTCGTATTAGGTATTCGCATAGGTAAACAAAAGATGGGTTTTTTCTTTCGAGCTCTATCGTCTGTTCTTGGTTCCGTTCCCCGTTTCGCGTCCCCCAGGTACGCATCGAAACTAAACCTTGAATTCCATCAGTTTTTCAGATGACTTGACCGCAACTGTACTTTTTTTTTTTAGGCCCCAACAGAAATATGCGTGTTTGTGTTTTATTTCTATTTTACAATGATAATAAATTATGAAAATTATCTTAATTCTTTAGTCATGGTTTGGTCGTCCTGAAAAGGACGTTTTGGTTTATATATGTACAAGAATGTAAATTTTTGTTTCTATTGGAACATTTATGCCTTCTTCTCGGTCTTCTTGGGCAGCAGGACGGCCTGGATGTTGGGCAACACACCACCCTGAGCAATGGTGACGCCCGAGAGAAGCTTGTTCAACTCCTCATCGTTGCGGATGGCCAGCTGCAGATGGCGAGGGATAATTCTCGTCTTCTTGTTATCACGGGCAGCATTGCCAGCCAACTCAAGAACTTCAGCGGCCAAGTATTCCATCACGGCAGCCAGGTAAACAGGAGCACCGGCACCGACACGCTCCGCGTAGTTGCCCTTGCGAAGTAGACGATGAATACGACCAACAGGGAACTGAAGACCGGCACGGTTCGAGCGAGACTTTGCCTTTCCCTTCACTTTGCCACCTTTACCACGACCAGACATTTTAGTAGATTCTTCTTGTTCACTGTTTTCACACGAATGTTGAACAAAAATACCCAACGGCATATTTATACCTTTTCCGTCGTCATGAGCGTCCAAACGAGGGGTGGGTTTTTTGCCTGCTACACAATGTATGTTAAACCTGAATAGACTGCTCGAATAAAAGTATAAAGCCTAGAACTATTCCGGCAGAGTCCAAAATTAAAGTGAATTGAAGTCAAATAATAGTAAAATGCCGCCCAAGACTAGTGGAAAGGCAGCCAAAAAGGCTGGAAAGGCTCAGAAGAACATCACCAAGAATGACAAGAAGAAGAAGCGCAAGAGGAAGGAGAGCTATGCCATCTATATTTACAAAGTCCTGAAGCAAGTTCACCCTGACACTGGTATTTCGTCGAAAGCGATGAGCATCATGAACAGCTTTGTAAATGACATCTTCGAGCGCATTGCTGCCGAAGCGTCTCGCTTGGCTCATTACAACAAGCGCTCAACCATTACCAGTCGGGAAATCCAAACGGCTGTGCGTCTACTGCTGCCGGGAGAGTTGGCCAAGCACGCTGTTAGTGAGGGAACCAAGGCTGTCACCAAGTACACCAGCTCCAAGTAAATTTGGTTCGGTTCGGTTCGGTTCTCTGCAGAACAAAACCCAAAAAGGCCCTTTTCAGGGCCACAAAATTTTCTCCCAAAGAAATTCCATTTTCAATATAATCAAACGAATAAAAATCAACCTAATATCAATATATATGTACATGTACATGTACATGCATTCAAATATACAAACATTATTCAATTGCCGACCACTAAGATACACCGGCTGTGTGAACGGTATTTCCCTACTACACTTGATTCGGTTCGGGGGAAAGTGCGTTTTACGTTTGAACTGGATACTGGATGCTAAATATGAAATATGTACGTACATATCTGTAGCATATGTATGCAAGGCTCAATAATTTCCATCTCTTTTCATATAGGTTTGTAGCCCTGAAAAGGGCTTGTTTAAATCAATTTCAGATGTATCCATCTAAAATCTCGAATGCGACCATGTACACCAACGTGTACACTTTCACAATTTACTTTTTGGCTGCCGTCGTTTTGGCTTTCGGCTTTTTTACGGTGGCGGGAGCAGTTGGCTTCTTTGTTGTCTTCTTGGGCTTGGCAGACGCCGCTGCCGCAACAGCCTTTGCTTTTGGCTTTGGCTTTGCAGGGCTCGACTTGGCCTTTGCCGCTGCTGGTTTCGCCTTCACGGTTCCAGTTTTCTTCGCATCCTTAGCCTTTGCCTTCTCAGTTTTCTTCTTCTCGGCGGTCTTCTTGGTGGCGACTGACTTCTTTGCCTTTAGCTTCTTGTCACCGGCTCCGGCTGCTTTTTTGGGGCTGGCTGTCTTCTTGGCTGCTGCCGATGTCGATGACGCTACCTTCTTACTTTTGACTTTCTTCTCCACAGATGCAACCTTTGGCTTGGGCTCCTTTTTGGCGGAAGCAGACAGCTTGAACGAACCAGATGCACCTTTTCCCTTTGTTTGGATCAGCTTTCCATTGGCAACGGCCGACTTCAAGTACTTCTTGATAAATGGAGCCAATTTCTGGGCATCGCATTTGTATTCGGCAGTAATATATTTCTTGATTGCCAAAAGCGATGAGCCGCCACGTTCCTTCAAGCTCTTAATCGAAGCGTCAACCATTTGCTGAGTTGGGGGATGCGATGGTGGAGCTGTGGGCTTCTTTGCCTTTGCAGTAGCAGCAGCGGATCCAGATGCCTTCTTAGCGGCCACCTTCTTCTCCGCTGGTACTGGTGGAGCAGCCACTGGAGATGCGGATGTTACAACTGCAGAATCAGACATTATTATTCACAAAATTACGCTTTTTAATGGAAAAACGACGTTGCTGACGGGCAGCTAGGGTCCCTCGTTCGAATGAGAAGCGAGTAGAAGGGCAGTACGAAGATGATTTTAGCATTGGTGATTTGTTTGGCAAAAGTTTCATTGGACGTCTGAATTAATTATACTTTTCTTTATATAATTATTAGATAATTGAAATATATTTTTATTGATTCATATTCTTAAATGTTTCAAATATTATTTTAAATCATTTATTTTGTAAATATCATCCATTATCGATTTTTAATACCTGTGCAAAGTTTGACAACTATTTATCCGACCTTATATTTTGGATTCAATGATATTTAAAAATAACAATGTTAGTCTATTTTGCTAAACTTATTTTTGAAATATAAAATTTGATGAATTTACTTTAAGAGGCATTAAACATATATACACAAATCGGTTAGTATAGTATTTTAAAATCGTTTTGAAGATAACCCTATCGAGTACAAAAAGGCCACTTTCTGGGTATGTTCAGTCTTGAATTTAGGGGTCAAAAAATATAAATGTTTAAAAATATATTATTGTTAGCTATTTTTATTAAGGAAATCAAGATGATTTTCCATTTAATATTATTTCTGATCAATTTTTGCAAATATTTACCCAAAAATAACATACTTTCTTACCCACATAGCAGTACCAATTAAGTTGATCTTAAAGAAAAAATCGAAATAATCTATTCTACGCAAATTTTATTGTCTACACCGATTTATAGGAATCTTAAAAACATATTTCCTTTACTTTTGTTGAATATTTTCAAATATTTTTATTTTTTAACGGCCTATTATTAAGAGTAGTGCCTAGTTTCGACCTACCTAGGCCTTCTGATGTTTAAGCATATTTTTGATATTTCAAATAAACTTATTTAGTTGGTTATTGGTATTTAATACTTAATTACGATCAAAAGATATCAACTAAAAACGGTAATCCGGCAAAGAGTAAATACAAATAGTTTCTATTTAGTTATAAATATTACGGAGTTTATTTCAAAATGTCCCATTCTTAGAGTTCTATCCAACCTTATAGCATTCTGTAATGAAAAAACGAAGGTGCGAAAACCTTCGCTAAAATTCCTTCTGTCCACATGAATATACAGATGTTTATAGATTTAATACGGATAATATAACGTATGGATTCTCCCAATTCATTATCGTTTTGTATTTAAACAAAATTCTATCCAATCGCACAATATTGCGTAATTAAACAGCAGCCTATGGCGAAGCAGCGACAAAGACAAAAACCAAATCAAACATATTTTATTTGGGGAAAATAGTACGGGTATGCAGAAATAAAAAATCTCAATGAAAATTATATTGTGGTCCTGAAAAGGACCGATTTGTATACAATTGATATGCGCCTGTCGAAGAAATATCAACTTAAGCACGCTCGCCACGAATACGTCTGGCCAGTTGGATGTCCTTGGGCATGATTGTGACACGCTTGGCATGGATGGCACACAAGTTGGTATCTTCGAAGAGTCCGACCAGATAGGCTTCGCTAGCTTCCTGGAGTGCCATTACTGCCGAGCTCTGGAAACGCAAGTCAGTTTTGAAATCCTGAGCGATTTCACGGACCAAACGCTGGAAAGGCAATTTGCGGATCAGCAGCTCGGTACTCTTTTGGTAGCGACGGATTTCACGCAGGGCAACAGTGCCGGGGCGATAACGATGAGGTTTCTTCACGCCACCGGTTGCTGGAGCACTTTTACGTGCAGCCTTGGTAGCCAGTTGTTTGCGTGGCGCCTTGCCACCAGTCGATTTACGAGCAGTTTGCTTGGTACGGGCCATTTTCACTATTCACTCTTCACTTTCAACGTTCGAATTTACAATAAGCGATCAAAATTCTCGCTGCTAGCTTATATAGCATTCTTCTGCTGGAGGGTTGAAACGAGAGAGGAGAGCAGCCGAAGCATGCTATTTCATTTCCCGAGCGAGATGCACATATCATTCGGACTCACTCGTGTTTTGGTGGTGTTTGGTATAAATAGAAGCGATGCAAAATTTGTTGCCATTCGTTCCTTGTGTCTCGTGTCGTAAAGTGAAAAAATAGTAAGAGAAAATGACTGGTCGTGGTAAAGGTGGCAAAGGCTTGGGAAAGGGAGGCGCTAAGCGTCATCGCAAGGTTCTGCGTGATAACATCCAGGGTATCACGAAGCCCGCTATCCGCCGTTTGGCTCGTCGTGGCGGTGTAAAACGTATCTCCGGACTCATCTACGAGGAAACTCGTGGAGTGCTGAAAGTGTTTTTGGAAAACGTTATCCGTGATGCCGTCACCTACACCGAACACGCCAAGAGGAAGACAGTCACAGCCATGGATGTGGTGTATGCTCTGAAGAGACAAGGCCGCACTCTATACGGCTTCGGCGGTTAAGAAAATTTGTACAAACTGCTGTTCAAAAGTAAACAATCGGTCCTTTTCAGGACCACAAAATAATCTAAAAGAGAGGCATATTTTCAAAAATTTTAGTATTTTAGTAATAAAAGTTGATAGTTAAGAAGGGTCATTTAAACGGAAAACGAGGTGCACTGCTCCCATCTAAGTACGCTGTTTAATATTATTATAGGTGATTTGGTGTGATTGTTATGCGTATCGTTCCCGTTCGTTTATCCCATTAAGTATGTAAATACCCTATAATATCGTAAAACTTGACGAATTTAGCGTAGACCTGGTGCTGTACTTTTGGTGTAGGCAAAAAGGGTCAAAAGTGCAATGATGGGAATTCGTATTAGATATTCGCATAGGTAAACAAAAGATGGGTTTTTTCTTTCGAGTTCTATCGTCTGTTCTTGTACTTTTGGTGTAGGCAAAAAGGGTCAAAAGTGCAATGATGGGAATTCGTATTAGGTATTCGCATAGGTAAACAAAAGATGGGTTTTTTCTTTCGAGCTCTATCGTCTGTTCTTGGTTCCGTTCCCCGTTTCGCGTCCCCCAGGTACGCATCGAAACTAAACCTTGAATTCCATCAGTTTTTCAGATGACTTGACCGCAACTGTACTTTTTTTTTTTAGGCCCCAACAGAAATATGCGTGTTTGTGTTTTATTTCTATTTTACAATGATAATAAATTATGAAAATTATCTTAATTCTTTAGTCATGGTTTGGTCGTCCTGAAAAGGACGTTTTGGTTTATATATGTACAAGAATGTAAATTTTTGTTTCTATTGGAACATTTATGCCTTCTTCTCGGTCTTCTTGGGCAGCAGGACGGCCTGGATGTTGGGCAACACACCACCCTGAGCAATGGTGACGCCCGAGAGAAGCTTGTTCAACTCCTCATCGTTGCGGATGGCCAGCTGCAGATGGCGAGGGATAATTCTCGTCTTCTTGTTATCACGGGCAGCATTGCCAGCCAACTCAAGAACTTCAGCGGCCAAGTATTCCATCACGGCAGCCAGGTAAACAGGAGCACCGGCACCGACACGCTCCGCGTAGTTGCCCTTGCGAAGTAGACGATGAATACGACCAACAGGGAACTGAAGACCGGCACGGTTCGAGCGAGACTTTGCCTTTCCCTTCACTTTGCCACCTTTACCACGACCAGACATTTTAGTAGATTCTTCTTGTTCACTGTTTTCACACGAATGTTGAACAAAAATACCCAACGGCATATTTATACCTTTTCCGTCGTCATGAGCGTCCAAACGAGGGGTGGGTTTTTTGCCTGCTACACAATGTATGTTAAACCTGAATAGACTGCTCGAATAAAAGTATAAAGCCTAGAACTATTCCGGCAGAGTCCAAAATTAAAGTGAATTGAACTCAAATAATAGTAAAATGCCGCCCAAGACTAGTGGAAAGGCAGCCAAAAAGGCTGGAAAGGCTCAGAAGAACATCACCAAGAATGACAAGAAGAAGAAGCGCAAGAGGAAGGAGAGCTATGCCATCTATATTTACAAAGTCCTGAAGCAAGTTCACCCTGACACTGGTATTTCGTCGAAAGCGATGAGCATCATGAACAGCTTTGTAAATGACATCTTCGAGCGCATTGCTGCCGAAGCGTCTCGCTTGGCTCATTACAACAAGCGCTCAACCATTACCAGTCGGGAAATCCAAACGGCTGTGCGTCTACTGCTGCCGGGAGAGTTGGCCAAGCACGCTGTTAGTGAGGGAACCAAGGCTGTCACCAAGTACACCAGCTCCAAGTAAATTTGGTTCGGTTCGGTTCGGTTCTCTGCAGAACAAAACCCAAAAAGGCCCTTTTCAGGGCCACAAAATTTTCTCCCAAAGAAATTCCATTTTCAATATAATCAAACGAATAAAAATCAACCTAATATCAATATATATGTACATGTACATGTACATGCATTCAAATATACAAACATTATTCAATTGCCGACCACTAAGATACACCGGCTGTGTGAACGGTATTTCCCTACTACACTTGATTCGGTTCGGGGGAAAGTGCGTTTTACGTTTGAACTGGATACTGGATGCTAAATATGAAATATGTACGTACATATCTGTAGCATATGTATGCAAGGCTCAATAATTTCCATCTCTTTTCATATAGGTTTGTAGCCCTGAAAAGGGCTTGTTTAAATCAATTTCAGATGTATCCATCTAAAATCTCGAATGCGACCATGTACACCAACGTGTACACTTTCACAATTTACTTTTTGGCTGCCGTCGTTTTGGCTTTCGGCTTTTTTACGGTGGCGGGAGCAGTTGGCTTCTTTGTTGTCTTCTTGGGCTTGGCAGACGCCGCTGCCGCAACAGCCTTTGCTTTTGGCTTTGGCTTTGCAGGGCTCGACTTGGCCTTTGCCGCTGCTGGTTTCGCCTTCACGGTTCCAGTTTTCTTCGCATCCTTAGCCTTTGCCTTCTCAGTTTTCTTCTTCTCGGCGGTCTTCTTGGTGGCGACTGACTTCTTTGCCTTTAGCTTCTTGTCACCGGCTCCGGCTGCTTTTTTGGGGCTGGCTGTCTTCTTGGCTGCTGCCGATGTCGATGACGCTACCTTCTTACTTTTGACTTTCTTCTCCACAGATGCAACCTTTGGCTTGGGCTCCTTTTTGGCGGAAGCAGACAGCTTGAACGAACCAGATGCACCTTTTCCCTTTGTTTGGATCAGCTTTCCATTGGCAACGGCCGACTTCAAGTACTTCTTGATAAATGGAGCCAATTTCTGGGCATCGCATTTGTATTCGGCAGTAATATATTTCTTGATTGCCAAAAGCGATGAGCCGCCACGTTCCTTCAAGCTCTTAATCGAAGCGTCAACCATTTGCTGAGTTGGGGGATGCGATGGTGGAGCTGTGGGCTTCTTTGCCTTTGCAGTAGCAGCAGCGGATCCAGATGCCTTCTTAGCGGCCACCTTCTTCTCCGCTGGTACTGGTGGAGCAGCCACTGGAGATGCGGATGTTACAACTGCAGAATCAGACATTATTATTCACAAAATTACGCTTTTTAATGGAAAAACGACGTTGCTGACGGGCAGCTAGGGTCCCTCGTTCGAATGAGAAGCGAGTAGAAGGGCAGTACGAAGATGATTTTAGCATTGGTGATTTGTTTGGCAAAAGTTTCATTGGACGTCTGAATTAATTATACTTTTCTTTATATAATTATTAGATAATTGAAATATATTTTTATTGATTCATATTCTTAAATGTTTCAAATATTATTTTAAATAATTTATTTTGTAAATATCATCCATTATCGATTTTTAATACCTGTGCAAAGTTTGACAACTATTTATCCGACCTTATATTTTGGATTCAATGATATTTAAAAATAACAATGTTAGTCTATTTTGCTAAACTTATTTTTGAAATATAAAATTTGATGAATTTACTTTAAGAGGCATTAAACATATATACACAAATCGGTTAGTATAGTATTTTAAAATCGTTTTGAAGATAACCCTATCGAGTACAAAAAGGCCACTTTCTGGGTATATTCAGTCTTGAATTTAGGGGTCAAAAAATATAAATGTTTAAAAATATATTATTGTTAGCTATTTTTATTAAGGAAATCAAGATGATTTTCCATTTAATATTATTTCTGATCAATTTTTGCAAATATTTACCCAAAAATAACATACTTTCTTACCCACATAGCAGTACCAATTAAGTTGATCTTAAAGAAAAAATCGAAATAATCTATTCTACGCAAATTTTATTGTCTACACCGATTTATAGGAATCTTAAAAACATATTTCCTTTACTTTTGTTGAATATTTTCAAATATTTTTATTTTTTAACGGCCTATTATTAAGAGTAGTGCCTAGTTTCGACCTACCTAGGCCTTCTGATGTTTAAGCATATTTTTGATATTTCAAATAAACTTATTTAGTTGGTTATTGGTATTTAATACTTAATTACGATCAAAAGATATCAACTAAAAACGGTAATCCGGCAAAGAGTAAATACAAATAGTTTCTATTTAGTTATAAATATTACGGAGTTTATTTCAAAATGTCCCATTCTTAGAGTTCTATCCAACCTTATAGCATTCTGTAATGAAAAAACGAAGGTGCGAAAACCTTCGCTAAAATTCCTTCTGTCCACATGAATATACAGATGTTTATAGATTTAATACGGATAATATAACGTATGGATTCTCCCAATTCATTATCGTTTTGTATTTAAACAAAATTCTATCCAATCGCACAATATTGCGTAATTAAACAGCAGCCTATGGCGAAGCAGCGACAAAGACAAAAACCAAATCAAACATATTTTATTTGGGGAAAATAGTACGGGTATGCAGAAATAAAAAATCTCAATGAAAATTATATTGTGGTCCTGAAAAGGACCGATTTGTATACAATTGATATGCGCCTGTCGAAGAAATATCAACTTAAGCACGCTCGCCACGAATACGTCTGGCCAGTTGGATGTCCTTGGGCATGATTGTGACACGCTTGGCATGGATGGCACACAAGTTGGTATCTTCGAAGAGTCCGACCAGATAGGCTTCGCTAGCTTCCTGGAGTGCCATTACTGCCGAGCTCTGGAAACGCAAGTCAGTTTTGAAATCCTGAGCGATTTCACGGACCAAACGCTGGAAAGGCAATTTGCGGATCAGCAGCTCGGTACTCTTTTGGTAGCGACGGATTTCACGCAGGGCAACAGTGCCGGGGCGATAACGATGAGGTTTCTTCACGCCACCGGTTGCTGGAGCACTTTTACGTGCAGCCTTGGTAGCCAGTTGTTTGCGTGGCGCCTTGCCACCAGTCGATTTACGAGCAGTTTGCTTGGTACGGGCCATTTTCACTATTCACTCTTCACTTTCAACGTTCGAATTTACAATAAGCGATCAAAATTCTCGCTGCTAGCTTATATAGCATTCTTCTGCTGGAGGGTTGAAACGAGAGAGGAGAGCAGCCGAAGCATGCTATTTCATTTCCCGAGCGAGATGCACATATCATTCGGACTCACTCGTGTTTTGGTGGTGTTTGGTATAAATAGAAGCGATGCAAAATTTGTTGCCATTCGTTCCTTGTGTCTCGTGTCGTAAAGTGAAAAAATAGTAAGAGAAAATGACTGGTCGTGGTAAAGGTGGCAAAGGCTTGGGAAAGGGAGGCGCTAAGCGTCATCGCAAGGTTCTGCGTGATAACATCCAGGGTATCACGAAGCCCGCTATCCGCCGTTTGGCTCGTCGTGGCGGTGTAAAACGTATCTCCGGACTCATCTACGAGGAAACTCGTGGAGTGCTGAAAGTGTTTTTGGAAAACGTTATCCGTGATGCCGTCACCTACACCGAACACGCCAAGAGGAAGACAGTCACAGCCATGGATGTGGTGTATGCTCTGAAGAGACAAGGCCGCACTCTATACGGCTTCGGCGGTTAAGAAAATTTGTACAAACTGCTGTTCAAAAGTAAACAATCGGTCCTTTTCAGGACCACAAAATAATCTAAAAGAGAGGCATATTTTCAAAAATTTTAGTATTTTAGTAATAAAAGTTGATAGTTAAGAAGGGTCATTTAAACGGAAAACGAGGTGCACTGCTCCCATCTAAGTACGCTGTTTAATATTATTATAGGTGATTTGGTGTGATTGTTATGCGTATCGTTCCCGTTCGTTTATCCCATTAAGTATGTAAATACCCTATAATATCGTAAAACTTGACGAATTTAGCGTAGACCTGGTGCTGTACTTTTGGTGTAGGCAAAAAGGGTCAAAAGTGCAATGATGGGAATTCGTATTAGATATTCGCATAGGTAAACAAAAGATGGGTTTTTTCTTTCGAGTTCTATCGTCTGTTCTTGTACTTTTGGTGTAGGCAAAAAGGGTCAAAAGTGCAATGATGGGAATTCGTATTAGGTATTCGCATAGGTAAACAAAAGATGGGTTTTTTCTTTCGAGCTCTATCGTCTGTTCTTGGTTCCGTTCCCCGTTTCGCGTCCCCCAGGTACGCATCGAAACTAAACCTTGAATTCCATCAGTTTTTCAGATGACTTGACCGCAACTGTACTTTTTTTTTTTAGGCCCCAACAGAAATATGCGTGTTTGTGTTTTATTTCTATTTTACAATGATAATAAATTATGAAAATTATCTTAATTCTTTAGTCATGGTTTGGTCGTCCTGAAAAGGACGTTTTGGTTTATATATGTACAAGAATGTAAATTTTTGTTTCTATTGGAACATTTATGCCTTCTTCTCGGTCTTCTTGGGCAGCAGGACGGCCTGGATGTTGGGCAACACACCACCCTGAGCAATGGTGACGCCCGAGAGAAGCTTGTTCAACTCCTCATCGTTGCGGATGGCCAGCTGCAGATGGCGAGGGATAATTCTCGTCTTCTTGTTATCACGGGCAGCATTGCCAGCCAACTCAAGAACTTCAGCGGCCAAGTATTCCATCACGGCAGCCAGGTAAACAGGAGCACCGGCACCGACACGCTCCGCGTAGTTGCCCTTGCGAAGTAGACGATGAATACGACCAACAGGGAACTGAAGACCGGCACGGTTCGAGCGAGACTTTGCCTTTCCCTTCACTTTGCCACCTTTACCACGACCAGACATTTTAGTAGATTCTTCTTGTTCACTGTTTTCACACGAATGTTGAACAAAAATACCCAACGGCATATTTATACCTTTTCCGTCGTCATGAGCGTCCAAACGAGGGGTGGGTTTTTTGCCTGCTACACAATGTATGTTAAACCTGAATAGACTGCTCGAATAAAAGTATAAAGCCTAGAACTATTCCGGCAGAGTCCAAAATTAAAGTGAATTGAACTCAAATAATAGTAAAATGCCGCCCAAGACTAGTGGAAAGGCAGCCAAAAAGGCTGGAAAGGCTCAGAAGAACATCACCAAGAATGACAAGAAGAAGAAGCGCAAGAGGAAGGAGAGCTATGCCATCTATATTTACAAAGTCCTGAAGCAAGTTCACCCTGACACTGGTATTTCGTCGAAAGCGATGAGCATCATGAACAGCTTTGTAAATGACATCTTCGAGCGCATTGCTGCCGAAGCGTCTCGCTTGGCTCATTACAACAAGCGCTCAACCATTACCAGTCGGGAAATCCAAACGGCTGTGCGTCTACTGCTGCCGGGAGAGTTGGCCAAGCACGCTGTTAGTGAGGGAACCAAGGCTGTCACCAAGTACACCAGCTCCAAGTAAATTTGGTTCGGTTCGGTTCGGTTCTCTGCAGAACAAAACCCAAAAAGGCCCTTTTCAGGGCCACAAAATTTTCTCCCAAAGAAATTCCATTTTCAATATAATCAAACGAATAAAAATCAACCTAATATCAATATATATGTACATGTACATGTACATGCATTCAAATATACAAACATTATTCAATTGCCGACCACTAAGATACACCGGCTGTGTGAACGGTATTTCCCTACTACACTTGATTCGGTTCGGGGGAAAGTCCGTTTTACGTTTGAACTGGATACTGGATGCTAAATATGAAATATGTACGTACATATCTGTAGCATATGTATGCAAGGCTCAATAATTTCCATCTCTTTTCATATAGGTTTGTAGCCCTGAAAAGGGCTTGTTTAAATCAATTTCAGATGTATCCATCTAAAATCTCGAATGCGACCATGTACACCAACGTGTACACTTTCACAATTTACTTTTTGGCTGCCAAAAGGCTTTCGGCTTTTTTACGGTGGCGGGAGCAGTTGGCTTCTTTGTTGTCTTCTTGGGCTTGGCAGACGCCGCTGCCGCAACAGCCTTTGCTTTTGGCTTTGGCTTTGCAGGGCTCGACTTGGCCTTTGCCGCTGCTGGTTTCGCCTTCACGGTTCCAGTTTTCTTCGCATCCTTAGCCTTTGCCTTCTCAGTTTTCTTCTTCTCGGCGGTCTTCTTGGTGGCGACTGACTTCTTTGCCTTTAGCTTCTTGTCACCGGCTCCGGCTGCTTTTTTGGGGCTGGCTGTCTTCTTGGCTGCTGCCGATGTCGATGACGCTACCTTCTTACTTTTGACTTTCTTCTCCACAGATGCAACCTTTGGCTTGGGCTCCTTTTTGGCGGAAGCAGACAGCTTGAACGAACCAGATGCACCTTTTCCCTTTGTTTGGATCAGCTTTCCATTGGCAACGGCCGACTTCAAGTACTTCTTGATAAATGGAGCCAATTTCTGGGCATCGCATTTGTATTCGGCAGTAATATATTTCTTGATTGCCAAAAGCGATGAGCCGCCACGTTCCTTCAAGCTCTTAATCGAAGCGTCAACCATTTGCTGAGTTGGGGGATGCGATGGTGGAGCTGTGGGCTTCTTTGCCTTTGCAGTAGCAGCAGCGGATCCAGATGCCTTCTTAGCGGCCACCTTCTTCTCCGCTGGTACTGGTGGAGCAGCCACTGGAGATGCGGATGTTACAACTGCAGAATCAGACATTATTATTCACAAAATTACGCTTTTTAATGGAAAAACGTCGTTGCTGACCGGCAGCTAGGGTCCCTCGTTCGAATGAGAAGCGAGTAGAAGGGCAGTACGAAGATGATTTTAGCATTGGTGATTTGTTTGGCAAAAGTTTCATTGGACGTCTGAATTAATTATACTTTTCTTTATATAATTATTAGATAATTGAAATATATTTTTATTGATTCATATTCTTAAATGTTTCAAATATTATTTTAAATCATTTATTTTGTAAATATCATCCATTATCGATTTTTAATACCTGTGCAAAGTTTGACAACTATTTATCCGACCTTATATTTTGGATTCAATGATATTTAAAAATAACAATGTTAGTCTATTTTGCTAATCTTATTTTTGAAATATAAAATTTGATGAATTTACTTTAAGAGGCATTAAACATATATACACAAATCGGTTAGTATAGTATTTTAAAATCGTTTTGAAGATAACCCTATCGAGTACAAAAAGGCCACTTTCTGGGTATATTCAGTCTTGAATTTAGGGGTCAAAAAATATAAATGTTTAAAAATATATTATTGTTAGCTATTTTTATTAAGGAAATCAAGATGATTTTCCATTTAATATTATTTCTGATCAATTTTTGCAAATATTTACCCAAAAATAACATACTTTCTTACCCACATAGCAGTACCAATTAAGTTGATCTTAAAGAAAAAATCGAAATAATCTATTCTACGCAAATTTTATTGTCTACACCGATTTATAGGAATCTTAAAAACATATTTCCTTTACTTTTGTTGAATATTTTCAAATATTTTTATTTTTTAACGGCACATTATTAAGAGTAGTGCCTAGTTTCGACCTACCTAGGCCTTCTGATGTTTAAGCATATTTTTGATATTTCAAATAAACTTATTTAGTTGGTTATTGGTATTTAATACTTAATTACGATCAAAAGATATCAACTAAAAACGGTAATCCGGCAAAGAGTAAATACAAATAGTTTCTATTTAGTTATAAATATTACGGAGTTTATTTCAAAATGTCCCATTCTTAGAGTTCTATCCAACCTTATAGCATTCTGTAATGAAAAAACGAAGGTGCGAAAACCTTCGCTAAAATTCCTTCTGTCCACATGAATATACAGATGTTTATAGATTTAATACGGATAATATAACGTATGGATTCTCCCAATTCATTATCGTTTTGTATTTAAACAAAATTCTATCCAATCGCACAATATTGCGTAATTAAACAGCAGCCTATGGCGAAGCAGCGACAAAGACAAAAACCAAATCAAACATATTTTATTTGGGGAAAATAGTACGGGTATGCAGAAATAAAAAATCTCAATGAAAATTATATTGTGGTCCTGAAAAGGACCGATTTGTATACAATTGATATGCGCCTGTCGAAGAAATATCAACTTAAGCACGCTCGCCACGAATACGTCTGGCCAGTTGGATGTCCTTGGGCATGATTGTGACACGCTTGGCATGGATGGCACACAAGTTGGTATCTTCGAAGAGTCCGACCAGATAGGCTTCGCTAGCTTCCTGGAGTGCCATTACTGCCGAGCTCTGGAAACGCAAGTCAGTTTTGAAATCCTGAGCGATTTCACGGACCAAACGCTGGAAAGGCAATTTGCGGATCAGCAGCTCGGTACTCTTTTGGTAGCGACGGATTTCACGCAGGGCAACAGTGCCGGGGCGATAACGATGAGGTTTCTTCACGCCACCGGTTGCTGGAGCACTTTTACGTGCAGCCTTGGTAGCCAGTTGTTTGCGTGGCGCCTTGCCACCAGTCGATTTACGAGCAGTTTGCTTGGTACGGGCCATTTTCACTATTCACTCTTCACTTTCAACGTTCGAATTTACAATAAGCGATCAAAATTCTCGCTGCTAGCTTATATAGCATTCTTCTGCTGGAGGGTTGAAACGAGAGAGGAGAGCAGCCGAAGCATGCTATTTCATTTCCCGAGCGAGATGCACATATCATTCGGACTCACTCGTGTTTTGGTGGTGTTTGGTATAAATAGAAGCGATGCAAAATTTGTTGCCATTCGTTCCTTGTGTCTCGTGTCGTAAAGTGAAAAAATAGTAAGAGAAAATGACTGGTCGTGGTAAAGGTGGCAAAGGCTTGGGAAAGGGAGGCGCTAAGCGTCATCGCAAGGTTCTGCGTGATAACATCCAGGGTATCACGAAGCCCGCTATCCGCCGTTTGGCTCGTCGTGGCGGTGTAAAACGTATCTCCGGACTCATCTACGAGGAAACTCGTGGAGTGCTGAAAGTGTTTTTGGAAAACGTTATCCGTGATGCCGTCACCTACACCGAACACGCCAAGAGGAAGACAGTCACAGCCATGGATGTGGTGTATGCTCTGAAGAGACAAGGCCGCACTCTATACGGCTTCGGCGGTTAAGAAAATTTGTACAAACTGCTGTTCAAAAGTAAACAATCGGTCCTTTTCAGGACCACAAAATAATCTAAAAGAGAGGCATATTTTCAAAAATTTTAGTATTTTAGTAATAAAAGTTGATAGTTAAGAAGGGTCATTTAAACGGAAAACGAGGTGCACTGCTCCCATCTAAGTACGCTGTTTAATATTATTATAGGTGATTTGGTGTGATTGTTATGCGTATCGTTCCCGTTCGTTTATCCCATTAAGTATGTAAATACCCTATAATATCGTAAAACTTGACGAATTTAGCGTAGACCTGGTGCTGTACTTTTGGTGTAGGCAAAAAGGGTCAAAAGTGCAATGATGGGAATTCGTATTAGATATTCGCATAGGTAAACAAAAGATGGGTTTTTTCTTTCGAGTTCTATCGTCTGTTCTTGTACTTTTGGTGTAGGCAAAAAGGGTCAAAAGTGCAATGATGGGAATTCGTATTAGGTATTCGCATAGGTAAACAAAAGATGGGTTTTTTCTTTCGAGCTCTATCGTCTGTTCTTGGTTCCGTTCCCCGTTTCGCGTCCCCCAGGTACGCATCGAAACTAAACCTTGAATTCCATCAGTTTTTCAGATGACTTGACCGCAACTGTACTTTTTTTTTTTAGGCCCCAACAGAAATATGCGTGTTTGTGTTTTATTTCTATTTTACAATGATAATAAATTATGAAAATTATCTTAATTCTTTAGTCATGGTTTGGTCGTCCTGAAAAGGACGTTTTGGTTTATATATGTACAAGAATGTAAATTTTTGTTTCTATTGGAACATTTATGCCTTCTTCTCGGTCTTCTTGGGCAGCAGGACGGCCTGGATGTTGGGCAACACACCACCCTGAGCAATGGTGACGCCCGAGAGAAGCTTGTTCAACTCCTCATCGTTGCGGATGGCCAGCTGCAGATGGCGAGGGATAATTCTCGTCTTCTTGTTATCACGGGCAGCATTGCCAGCCAACTCAAGAACTTCAGCGGCCAAGTATTCCATCACGGCAGCCAGGTAAACAGGAGCACCGGCACCGACACGCTCCGCGTAGTTGCCCTTGCGAAGTAGACGATGAATACGACCAACAGGGAACTGAAGACCGGCACGGTTCGAGCGAGACTTTGCCTTTCCCTTCACTTTGCCACCTTTACCACGACCAGACATTTTAGTAGATTCTTCTTGTTCACTGTTTTCACACGAATGTTGAACAAAAATACCCAACGGCATATTTATACCTTTTCCGTCGTCATGAGCGTCCAAACGAGGGGTGGGTTTTTTGCCTGCTACACAATGTATGTTAAGCCTGAATAGACTGCTCGAATAAAAGTATAAAGCCTAGAACTATTCCGGCAGAGTCCAAAATTAAAGTGAATTGAAGTCAAATAATAGTAAAATGCCGCCCAAGACTAGTGGAAAGGCAGCCAAAAAGGCTGGAAAGGCTCAGAAGAACATCACCAAGAATGACAAGAAGAAGAAGCGCAAGAGGAAGGAGAGCTATGCCATCTATATTTACAAAGTCCTGAAGCAAGTTCACCCTGACACTGGTATTTCGTCGAAAGCGATGAGCATCATGAACAGCTTTGTAAATGACATCTTCGAGCGCATTGCTGCCGAAGCGTCTCGCTTGGCTCATTACAACAAGCGCTCAACCATTACCAGTCGGGAAATCCAAACGGCTGTGCGTCTACTGCTGCCGGGAGAGTTGGCCAAGCACGCTGTTAGTGAGGGAACCAAGGCTGTCACCAAGTACACCAGCTCCAAGTAAATTTGGTTCGGTTCGGTTCGGTTCTCTGCAGAACAAAACCCAAAAAGGCCCTTTTCAGGGCCACAAAATTTTCTCCCAAAGAAATTCCATTTTCAATATAATCAAACGAATAAAAATCAACCTAATATCAATATATATGTACATGTACATGTACATGCATTCAAATATACAAACATTATTCAATTGCCGACCACTAAGATACACCGGCTGTGTGAACGGTATTTCCCTACTACACTTGATTCGGTTCGGGGGAAAGTGCGTTTTACGTTTGAACTGGATACTGGATGCTAAATATGAAATATGTACGTACATATCTGTAGCATATGTATGCAAGGCTCAATAATTTCCATCTCTTTTCATATAGGTTTGTAGCCCTGAAAAGGGCTTGTTTAAATCAATTTCAGATGTATCCATCTAAAATCTCGAATGCGACCATGTACACCAACGTGTACACTTTCACAATTTACTTTTTGGCTGCCGTCGTTTTGGCTTTCGGCTTTTTTACGGTGGCGGGAGCAGTTGGCTTCTTTGTTGTCTTCTTGGGCTTGGCAGACGCCGCTGCCGCAACAGCCTTTGCTTTTGGCTTTGGCTTTGCAGGGCTCGACTTGGCCTTTGCCGCTGCTGGTTTCGCCTTCACGGTTCCAGTTTTCTTCGCATCCTTAGCCTTTGCCTTCTCAGTTTTCTTCTTCTCGGCGGTCTTCTTGGTGGCGACTGACTTCTTTGCCTTTAGCTTCTTGTCACCGGCTCCGGCTGCTTTTTTGGGGCTGGCTGTCTTCTTGGCTGCTGCCGATGTCGATGACGCTACCTTCTTACTTTTGACTTTCTTCTCCACAGATGCAACCTTTGGCTTGGGCTCCTTTTTGGCGGAAGCAGACAGCTTGAACGAACCAGATGCACCTTTTCCCTTTGTTTGGATCAGCTTTCCATTGGCAACGGCCGACTTCAAGTACTTCTTGATAAATGGAGCCAATTTCTGGGCATCGCATTTGTATTCGGCAGTAATATATTTCTTGATTGCCAAAAGCGATGAGCCGCCACGTTCCTTCAAGCTCTTAATCGAAGCGTCAACCATTTGCTGAGTTGGGGGATGCGATGGTGGAGCTGTGGGCTTCTTTGCCTTTGCAGTAGCAGCAGCGGATCCAGATGCCTTCTTAGCGGCCACCTTCTTCTCCGCTGGTACTGGTGGAGCAGCCACTGGAGATGCGGATGTTACAACTGCAGAATCAGACATTATTATTCACAAAATTACGCTTTTTAATGGAAAAACGACGTTGCTGACGGGCAGCTAGGGTCCCTCGTTCGAATGAGAAGCGAGTAGAAGGGCAGTACGAAGATGATTTTAGCATTGGTGATTTGTTTGGCAAAAGTTTCATTGGACGTCTGAATTAATTATACTTTTCTTTATATAATTATTAGATAATTGAAATATATTTTTATTGATTCATATTCTTAAATGTTTCAAATATTATTTTAAATAATTTATTTTGTAAATATCATCCATTATCGATTTTTAATACCTGTGCAAAGTTTGACAACTATTTATCCGACCTTATATTTTGGATTCAATGATATTTAAAAATAACAATGTTAGTCTATTTTGCTAAACTTATTTTTGAAATATAAAATTTGATGAATTTACTTTAAGAGGCATTAAACATATATACACAAATCGGTTAGTATAGTATTTTAAAATCGTTTTGAATATAACCCTATCGAGTACAAAAAGGCCACTTTCTGGGTATATTCAGTCTTGAATTTAGGGGTCAAAAAATATAAATGTTTAAAAATATATTATTGTTAGCTATTTTTATTAAGGAAATCAAGATGATTTTCCATTTAATATTATTTCTGATCAATTTTTGCAAATATTTACCCAAAAATAACATACTTTCTTACCCACATAGCAGTACCAATTAAGTTGATCTTAAAGAAAAAATCGAAATAATCTATTCTACGCAAATTTTATTGTCTACACCGATTTATAGGAATCTTAAAAACATATTTCCTTTACTTTTGTTGAATATTTTCAAATATTTTTATTTTTTAACGGCCTATTATTAAGAGTAGTGCCTAGTTTCGACCTACCTAGGCCTTCTGATGTTTAAGCATATTTTTGATATTTCAAATAAACTTATTTAGTTGGTTATTGGTATTTAATACTTAATTACGATCAAAAGATATCAACTAAAAACGGTAATCCGGCAAAGAGTAAATACAAATAGTTTCTATTTAGTTATAAATATTACGGAGTTTATTTCAAAATGTCCCATTCTTAGAGTTCTATCCAACCTTATAGCATTCTGTAATGAAAAAACGAAGGTGCGAAAACCTTCGCTAAAATTCCTTCTGTCCACATGAATATACAGATGTTTATAGATTTAATACGGATAATATAACGTATGGATTCTCCCAATTCATTATCGTTTTGTATTTAAACAAAATTCTATCCAATCGCACAATATTGCGTAATTAAACAGCAGCCTATGGCGAAGCAGCGACAAAGACAAAAACCAAATCAAACATATTTTATTTGGGGAAAATAGTACGGGTATGCAGAAATAAAAAATCTCAATGAAAATTATATTGTGGTCCTGAAAAGGACCGATTTGTATACAATTGATATGCGCCTGTCGAAGAAATATCAACTTAAGCACGCTCGCCACGAATACGTCTGGCCAGTTGGATGTCCTTGGGCATGATTGTGACACGCTTGGCATGGATGGCACACAAGTTGGTATCTTCGAAGAGTCCGACCAGATAGGCTTCGCTAGCTTCCTGGAGTGCCATTACTGCCGAGCTCTGGAAACGCAAGTCAGTTTTGAAATCCTGAGCGATTTCACGGACCAAACGCTGGAAAGGCAATTTGCGGATCAGCAGCTCGGTACTCTTTTGGTAGCGACGGATTTCACGCAGGGCAACAGTGCCGGGGCGATAACGATGAGGTTTCTTCACGCCACCGGTTGCTGGAGCACTTTTACGTGCAGCCTTGGTAGCCAGTTGTTTGCGTGGCGCCTTGCCACCAGTCGATTTACGAGCAGTTTGCTTGGTACGGGCCATTTTCACTATTCACTCTTCACTTTCAACGTTCGAATTTACAATAAGCGATCAAAATTCTCGCTGCTAGCTTATATAGCATTCTTCTGCTGGAGGGTTGAAACGAGAGAGGAGAGCAGCCGAAGCATGCTATTTCATTTCCCGAGCGAGATGCACATATCATTCGGACTCACTCGTGTTTTGGTGGTGTTTGGTATAAATAGAAGCGATGCAAAATTTGTTGCCATTCGTTCCTTGTGTCTCGTGTCGTAAAGTGAAAAAATAGTAAGAGAAAATGACTGGTCGTGGTAAAGGTGGCAAAGGCTTGGGAAAGGGAGGCGCTAAGCGTCATCGCAAGGTTCTGCGTGATAACATCCAGGGTATCACGAAGCCCGCTATCCGCCGTTTGGCTCGTCGTGGCGGTGTAAAACGTATCTCCGGACTCATCTACGAGGAAACTCGTGGAGTGCTGAAAGTGTTTTTGGAAAACGTTATCCGTGATGCCGTCACCTACACCGAACACGCCAAGAGGAAGACAGTCACAGCCATGGATGTGGTGTATGCTCTGAAGAGACAAGGCCGCACTCTATACGGCTTCGGCGGTTAAGAAAATTTGTACAAACTGCTGTTCAAAAGTAAACAATCGGTCCTTTTCAGGACCACAAAATAATCTAAAAGAGAGGCATATTTTCAAAAATTTTAGTATTTTAGTAATAAAAGTTGATAGTTAAGAAGGGTCATTTAAACGGAAAACGAGGTGCACTGCTCCCATCTAAGTACGCTGTTTAATATTATTATAGGTGATTTGGTGTGATTGTTATGCGTATCGTTCCCGTTCGTTTATCCCATTAAGTATGTAAATACCCTATAATATCGTAAAACTTGACGAATTTAGCGTAGACCTGGTGCTGTACTTTTGGTGTAGGCAAAAAGGGTCAAAAGTGCAATGATGGGAATTCGTATTAGATATTCGCATAGGTAAACAAAAGATGGGTTTTTTCTTTCGAGTTCTATCGTCTGTTCTTGTACTTTTGGTGTAGGCAAAAAGGGTCAAAAGTGCAATGATGGGAATTCGTATTAGGTATTCGCATAGGTAAACAAAAGATGGGTTTTTTCTTTCGAGCTCTATCGTCTGTTCTTGGTTCCGTTCCCCGTTTCGCGTCCCCCAGGTACGCATCGAAACTAAACCTTGAATTCCATCAGTTTTTCAGATGACTTGACCGCAACTGTACTTTTTTTTTTTAGGCCCCAACAGAAATATGCGTGTTTTTGTTTTATTTCTATTTTACAATGATAATAAATTATGAAAATTATCTTAATTCTTTAGTCATGGTTTGGTCGTCCTGAAAAGGACGTTTTGGTTTATATATGTACAAGAATGTAAATTTTTGTTTCTATTGGAACATTTATGCCTTCTTCTCGGTCTTCTTGGGCAGCAGGACGGCCTGGATGTTGGGCAACACACCACCCTGAGCAATGGTGACGCCCGAGAGAAGCTTGTTCAACTCCTCATCGTTGCGGATGGCCAGCTGCAGATGGCGAGGGATAATTCTCGTCTTCTTGTTATCACGGGCAGCATTGCCAGCCAACTCAAGAACTTCAGCGGCCAAGTATTCCATCACGGCAGCCAGGTAAACAGGAGCACCGGCACCGACACGCTCCGCGTAGTTGCCCTTGCGAAGTAGACGATGAATACGACCAACAGGGAACTGAAGACCGGCACGGTTCGAGCGAGACTTTGCCTTTCCCTTCACTTTGCCACCTTTACCACGACCAGACATTTTAGTAGATTCTTCTTGTTCACTGTTTTCACACGAATGTTGAACAAAAATACCCAACGGCATATTTATACCTTTTCCGTCGTCATGAGCGTCCAAACGAGGGGTGGGTTTTTTGCCTGCTACACAATGTATGTTAAACCTGAATAGACTGCTCGAATAAAAGTATAAAGCCTAGAACTATTCCGGCAGAGTCCAAAATTAAAGTGAATTGAAGTCAAATAATAGTAAAATGCCGCCCAAGACTAGTGGAAAGGCAGCCAAAAAGGCTGGAAAGGCTCAGAAGAACATCACCAAGAATGACAAGAAGAAGAAGCGCAAGAGGAAGGAGAGCTATGCCATCTATATTTACAAAGTCCTGAAGCAAGTTCACCCTGACACTGGTATTTCGTCGAAAGCGATGAGCATCATGAACAGCTTTGTAAATGACATCTTCGAGCGCATTGCTGCCGAAGCGTCTCGCTTGGCTCATTACAACAAGCGCTCAACCATTACCAGTCGGGAAATCCAAACGGCTGTGCGTCTACTGCTGCCGGGAGAGTTGGCCAAGCACGCTGTTAGTGAGGGAACCAAGGCTGTCACCAAGTACACCAGCTCCAAGTAAATTTGGTTCGGTTCGGTTCGGTTCTCTGCAGAACAAAACCCAAAAAGGCCCTTTTCAGGGCCACAAAATTTTCTCCCAAAGAAATTCCATTTTCAATATAATCAAACGAATAAAAATCAACCTAATATCAATATATATGTACATGTACATGTACATGTACATGCATTCAAATATACAAACATTATTCAATTGCCGACCACTAAGATACACCGGCTGTGTGAACGGTATTTCCCTACTACACTTGATTCGGTTCGGGGGAAAGTGCGTTTTACGTTTGAACTGGATACTGGATGCTAAATATGAAATATGTACGTACATATCTGTAGCATATGTATGCAAGGCTCAATAATTTCCATCTCTTTTCATATAGGTTTGTAGCCCTGAAAAGGGCTTGTTTAAATCAATTTCAGATGTATCCATCTAAAATCTCGAATGCGACCATGTACACCAACGTGTACACTTTCACAATTTACTTTTTGGCTGCCGTCGTTTTGGCTTTCGGCTTTTTTACGGTGGCGGGAGCAGTTGGCTTCTTTGTTGTCTTCTTGGGCTTGGCAGACGCCGCTGCCGCAACAGCCTTTGCTTTTGGCTTTGGCTTTGCAGGGCTCGACTTGGCCTTTGCCGCTGCTGGTTTCGCCTTCACGGTTCCAGTTTTCTTCGCATCCTTAGCCTTTGCCTTCTCAGTTTTCTTCTTCTCGGCGGTCTTCTTGGTGGCGACTGACTTCTTTGCCTTTAGCTTCTTGTCACCGGCTCCGGCTGCTTTTTTGGGGCTGGCTGTCTTCTTGGCTGCTGCCGATGTCGATGACGCTACCTTCTTACTTTTGACTTTCTTCTCCACAGATGCAACCTTTGGCTTGGGCTCCTTTTTGGCGGAAGCAGACAGCTTGAACGAACCAGATGCACCTTTTCCCTTTGTTTGGATCAGCTTTCCATTGGCAACGGCCGACTTCAAGTACTTCTTGATAAATGGAGCCAATTTCTGGGCATCGCATTTGTATTCGGCAGTAATATATTTCTTGATTGCCAAAAGCGATGAGCCGCCACGTTCCTTCAAGCTCTTAATCGAAGCGTCAACCATTTGCTGAGTTGGGGGATGCGATGGTGGAGCTGTGGGCTTCTTTGCCTTTGCAGTAGCAGCAGCGGATCCAGATGCCTTCTTAGCGGCCACCTTCTTCTCCGCTGGTACTGGTGGAGCAGCCACTGGAGATGCGGATGTTACAACTGCAGAATCAGACATTATTATTCACAAAATTACGCTTTTTAATGGAAAAACGTCGTTGCTGACCGGCAGCTAGGGTCCCTCGTTCGAATGAGAAGCGAGTAGAAGGGCAGTACGAAGATGATTTTAGCATTGGTGATTTGTTTGGCAAAAGTTTCATTGGACGTCTGAATTAATTATACTTTTCTTTATATAATTATTAGATAATTGAAATATATTTTTATTGATTCATATTCTTAAATGTTTCAAATATTATTTTAAATCATTTATTTTGTAAATATCATCCATTATCGATTTTTAATACCTGTGCAAAGTTTGACAACTATTTATCCGACCTTATATTTTGGATTCAATGATATTTAAAAATAACAATGTTAGTCTATTTTGCTAATCTTATTTTTGAAATATAAAATTTGATGAATTTACTTTAAGAGGCATTAAACATATATACACAAATCGGTTAGTATAGTATTTTAAAATCGTTTTGAAGATAACCCTATCGAGTACAAAAAGGCCACTTTCTGGGTATATTCAGTCTTGAATTTAGGGGTCAAAAAATATAAATGTTTAAAAATATATTATTGTTAGCTATTTTTATTAAGGAAATCAAGATGATTTTCCATTTAATATTATTTCTGATCAATTTTTGCAAATATTTACCCAAAAATAACATACTTTCTTACCCACATAGCAGTACCAATTAAGTTGATCTTAAAGAAAAAATCGAAATAATCTATTCTACGCAAATTTTATTGTCTACACCGATTTATAGGAATCTTAAAAACATATTTCCTTTACTTTTGTTGAATATTTTCAAATATTTTTATTTTTTAACGGCCTATTATTAAGAGTAGTGCCTAGTTTCGACCTACCTAGGCCTTCTGATGTTTAAGCATATTTTTGATATTTCAAATAAACTTATTTAGTTGGTTATTGGTATTTAATACTTAATTACGATCAAAAGATATCAACTAAAAACGGTAATCCGGCAAAGAGTAAATACAAATAGTTTCTATTTAGTTATAAATATTACGGAGTTTATTTCAAAATGTCCCATTCTTAGAGTTCTATCCAACCTTATAGCATTCTGTAATGAAAAAACGAAGGTGCGAAAACCTTCGCTAAAATTCCTTCTGTCCACATGAATATACAGATGTTTATAGATTTAATACGGATAATATAACGTATGGATTCTCCCAATTCATTATCGTTTTGTATTTAAACAAAATTCTATCCAATCGCACAATATTGCGTAAATAAACAGCAGCCTATGGCGAAGCAGCGACAAAGACAAAAACCAAATCAAACATATTTTATTTGGGGAAAATAGTACGGGTATGCAGAAATAAAAAATCTCAATGAAAATTATATTGTGGTCCTGAAAAGGACCGATTTGTATACAATTGATATGCGCCTGTCGAAGAAATATCAACTTAAGCACGCTCGCCACGAATACGTCTGGCCAGTTGGATGTCCTTGGGCATGATTGTAACACGCTTGGCATGGATGGCACACAAGTTGGTATCTTCGAAGAGTCCGACCAGATAGGCTTCGCTAGCTTCCTGGAGTGCCATTACTGCCGAGCTCTGGAAACGCAAGTCAGTTTTGAAATCCTGAGCGATTTCACGGACCAAACGCTGGAAAGGCAATTTGCGGATCAGCAGCTCGGTACTCTTTTGGTAGCGACGGATTTCACGCAGGGCAACAGTGCCGGGGCGATAACGATGAGGTTTCTTCACGCCACCGGTTGCTGGAGCACTTTTACGTGCAGCCTTGGTAGCCAGTTGTTTGCGTGGCGCCTTGCCACCAGTCGATTTACGAGCAGTTTGCTTGGTACGGGCCATTTTCACTATTCACTCTTCACTTTCAACGTTCGAATTTACAATAAGCGATCAAAATTCTCGCTGCTAGCTTATATAGCATTCTTCTGCTGGAGGGTTGAAACGAGAGAGGAGAGCAGCCGAAGCATGCTATTTCATTTCCCGAGCGAGATGCACATATCATTCGGACTCACTCGTGTTTTGGTGGTGTTTGGTATAAATAGAAGCGATGCAAAATTTGTTGCCATTCGTTCCTTGTGTCTCGTGTCGTAAAGTGAAAAAATAGTAAGAGAAAATGACTGGTCGTGGTAAAGGTGGCAAAGGCTTGGGAAAGGGAGGCGCTAAGCGTCATCGCAAGGTTCTGCGTGATAACATCCAGGGTATCACGAAGCCCGCTATCCGCCGTTTGGCTCGTCGTGGCGGTGTAAAACGTATCTCCGGACTCATCTACGAGGAAACTCGTGGAGTGCTGAAAGTGTTTTTGGAAAACGTTATCCGTGATGCCGTCACCTACACCGAACACGCCAAGAGGAAGACAGTCACAGCCATGGATGTGGTGTATGCTCTGAAGAGACAAGGCCGCACTCTATACGGCTTCGGCGGTTAAGAAAATTTGTACAAACTGCTGTTCAAAAGTAAACAATCGGTCCTTTTCAGGACCACAAAATAATCTAAAAGAGAGGCATATTTTCAAAAATTTTAGTATTTTAGTAATAAAAGTTGATAGTTAAGAAGGGTCATTTAAACGGAAAACGAGGTGCACTGCTCCCATCTAAGTACGCTGTTTAATATTATTATAGGTGATTTGGTGTGATTGTTATGCGTATCGTTCCCGTTCGTTTATCCCATTAAGTATGTAAATACCCTAGAATATCGTAAAACTTGACGAATTTAGCGTAGACCTGGTGCTGTACTTTTGGTGTAGGCAAAAAGGGTCAAAAGTGCAATGATGGGAATTCGTATTAGATATTCGCATAGGTAAACAAAAGATGGGTTTTTTCTTTCGAGTTCTATCGTCTGTTCTTGTACTTTTGGTGTAGGCAAAAAGGGTCAAAAGTGCAATGATGGGAATTCGTATTAGGTATTCGCATAGGTAAACAAAAGATGGGTTTTTTCTTTCGAGCTCTATCGTCTGTTCTTGGTTCCGTTCCCCGTTTCGCGTCCCCCAGGTACGCATCGAAACTAAACCTTGAATTCCATCAGTTTTTCAGATGACTTGACCGCAACTGTACTTTTTTTTTTTAGGCCCCAACAGAAATATGCGTGTTTGTGTTTTATTTCTATTTTACAATGATAATAAATTATGAAAATTATCTTAATTCTTTAGTCATGGTTTGGTCGTCCTGAAAAGGACGTTTTGGTTTATATATGTACAAGAATGTAAATTTTTCTTTCTATTGGAACATTTATGCCTTCTTCTCGGTCTTCTTGGGCAGCAGGACGGCCTGGATGTTGGGCAACACACCACCCTGAGCAATGGTGACGCCCGAGAGAAGCTTGTTCAACTCCTCATCGTTGCGGATGGCCAGCTGCAGATGGCGAGGGATAATTCTCGTCTTCTTGTTATCACGGGCAGCATTGCCAGCCAACTCAAGAACTTCAGCGGCCAAGTATTCCATCACGGCAGCCAGGTAAACAGGAGCACCGGCACCGACACGCTCCGCGTAGTTGCCCTTGCGAAGTAGACGATGAATACGACCAACAGGGAACTGAAGACCGGCACGGTTCGAGCGAGACTTTGCCTTTCCCTTCACTTTGCCACCTTTACCACGACCAGACATTTTAGTAGATTCTTCTTGTTCACTGTTTTCACACGAATGTTGAACAAAAATACCCAACGGCATATTTATACCTTTTCCGTCGTCATGAGCGTCCAAACGAGGGGTGGGTTTTTTGCCTGCTACACAATGTATGTTAAACCTGAATAGACTGCTCGAATAAAAGTATAAAGCCTAGAACTATTCCGGCAGAGTCCAAAATTAAAGTGAATTGAAGTCAAATAATAGTAAAATGCCGCCCAAGACTAGTGGAAAGGCAGCCAAAAAGGCTGGAAAGGCTCAGAAGAACATCACCAAGAATGACAAGAAGAAGAAGCGCAAGAGGAAGGAGAGCTATGCCATCTATATTTACAAAGTCCTGAAGCAAGTTCACCCTGACACTGGTATTTCGTCGAAAGCGATGAGCATCATGAACAGCTTTGTAAATGACATCTTCGAGCGCATTGCTGCCGAAGCGTCTCGCTTGGCTCATTACAACAAGCGCTCAACCATTACCAGTCGGGAAATCCAAACGGCTGTGCGTCTACTGCTGCCGGGAGAGTTGGCCAAGCACGCTGTTAGTGAGGGAACCAAGGCTGTCACCAAGTACACCAGCTCCAAGTAAATTTGGTTCGGTTCGGTTCGGTTCTCTGCAGAACAAAACCCAAAAAGGCCCTTTTCAGGGCCACAAAATTTTCTCCCAAAGAAATTCCATTTTCAATATAATCAAACGAATAAAAATCAACCTAATATCAATATATATGTACATGTACATGTACATGTACATGCATTCAAATATACAAACATTATTCAATTGCCGACCACTAAGATACACCGGCTGTGTGAACGGTATTTCCCTACTACACTTGATTCGGTTCGGGGGAAAGTGCGTTTTACGTTTGAACTGGATACTGGATGCTAAATATGAAATATGTACGTACATATCTGTAGCATATGTATGCAAGGCTCAATAATTTCCATCTCTTTTCATATAGGTTTGTAGCCCTGAAAAGGGCTTGTTTAAATCAATTTCAGATGTATCCATCTAAAATCTCGAATGCGACCATGTACACCAACGTGTACACTTTCACAATTTACTTTTTGGCTGCCGTCGTTTTGGCTTTCGGCTTTTTTACGGTGGCGGGAGCAGTTGGCTTCTTTGTTGTCTTCTTGGGCTTGGCAGACGCCGCTGCCGCAACAGCCTTTGCTTTTGGCTTTGGCTTTGCAGGGCTCGACTTGGCCTTTGCCGCTGCTGGTTTCGCCTTCACGGTTCCAGTTTTCTTCGCATCCTTAGCCTTTGCCTTCTCAGTTTTCTTCTTCTCGGCGGTCTTCTTGGTGGCGACTGACTTCTTTGCCTTTAGCTTCTTGTCACCGGCTCCGGCTGCTTTTTTGGGGCTGGCTGTCTTCTTGGCTGCTGCCGATGTCGATGACGCTACCTTCTTACTTTTGACTTTCTTCTCCACAGATGCAACCTTTGGCTTGGGCTCCTTTTTGGCGGAAGCAGACAGCTTGAACGAACCAGATGCACCTTTTCCCTTTGTTTGGATCAGCTTTCCATTGGCAACGGCCGACTTCAAGTACTTCTTGATAAATGGAGCCAATTTCTGGGCATCGCATTTGTATTCGGCAGTAATATATTTCTTGATTGCCAAAAGCGATGAGCCGCCACGTTCCTTCAAGCTCTTAATCGAAGCGTCAACCATTTGCTGAGTTGGGGGATGCGATGGTGGAGCTGTGGGCTTCTTTGCCTTTGCAGTAGCAGCAGCGGATCCAGATGCCTTCTTAGCGGCCACCTTCTTCTCCGCTGGTACTGGTGGAGCAGCCACTGGAGATGCGGATGTTACAACTGCAGAATCAGACATTATTATTCACAAAATTACGCTTTTTAATGGAAAAACGTCGTTGCTGACCGGCAGCTAGGGTCCCTCGTTCGAATGAGAAGCGAGTAGAAGGGCAGTACGAAGATGATTTTAGCATTGGTGATTTGTTTGGCAAAAGTTTCATTGGACGTCTGAATTAATTATACTTTTCTTTATATAATTATTAGATAATTGAAATATATTTTTATTGATTCATATTCTTAAATGTTTCAAATATTATTTTAAATCATTTATTTTGTAAATATCATCCATTATCGATTTTTAATACCTGTGCAAAGTTTGACAACTATTTATCCGACCTTATATTTTGGATTCAATGATATTTAAAAATAACAATGTTAGTCTATTTTGCTAATCTTATTTTTGAAATATAAAATTTGATGAATTTACTTTAAGAGGCATTAAACATATATACACAAATCGGTTAGTATAGTATTTTAAAATCGTTTTGAAGATAACCCTATCGAGTACAAAAAGGCCACTTTCTGGGTATATTCAGTCTTGAATTTAGGGGTCAAAAAATATAAATGTTTAAAAATATATTATTGTTAGCTATTTTTATTAAGGAAATCAAGATGATTTTCCATTTAATATTATTTCTGATCAATTTTTGCAAATATTTACCCAAAAATAACATACTTTCTTACCCACATAGCAGTACCAATTAAGTTGATCTTAAAGAAAAAATCGAAATAATCTATTCTACGCAAATTTTATTGTCTACACCGATTTATAGGAATCTTAAAAACATATTTCCTTTACTTTTGTTGAATATTTTCAAATATTTTTATTTTTTAACGGCCTATTATTAAGAGTAGTGCCTAGTTTCGACCTACCTAGGCCTTCTGATGTTTAAGCATATTTTTGATATTTCAAATAAACTTATTTAGTTGGTTATTGGTATTTAATACTTAATTACGATCAAAAGATATCAACTAAAAACGGTAATCCGGCAAAGAGTAAATACAAATAGTTTCTATTTAGTTATAAATATTACGGAGTTTATTTCAAAATGTCCCATTCTTAGAGTTCTATCCAACCTTATAGCATTCTGTAATGAAAAAACGAAGGTGCGAAAACCTTCGCTAAAATTCCTTCTGTCCACATGAATATACAGATGTTTATAGATTTAATACGGATAATATAACGTATGGATTCTCCCAATTCATTATCGTTTTGTATTTAAACAAAATTCTATCCAATCGCACAATATTGCGTAAATAAACAGCAGCCTATGGCGAAGCAGCGACAAAGACAAAAACCAAATCAAACATATTTTATTTGGGGAAAATAGTACGGGTATGCAGAAATAAAAAATCTCAATGAAAATTATATTGTGGTCCTGAAAAGGACCGATTTGTATACAATTGATATGCGCCTGTCGAAGAAATATCAACTTAAGCACGCTCGCCACGAATACGTCTGGCCAGTTGGATGTCCTTGGGCATGATTGTAACACGCTTGGCATGGATGGCACACAAGTTGGTATCTTCGAAGAGTCCGACCAGATAGGCTTCGCTAGCTTCCTGGAGTGCCATTACTGCCGAGCTCTGGAAACGCAAGTCAGTTTTGAAATCCTGAGCGATTTCACGGACCAAACGCTGGAAAGGCAATTTGCGGATCAGCAGCTCGGTACTCTTTTGGTAGCGACGGATTTCACGCAGGGCAACAGTGCCGGGGCGATAACGATGAGGTTTCTTCACGCCACCGGTTGCTGGAGCACTTTTACGTGCAGCCTTGGTAGCCAGTTGTTTGCGTGGCGCCTTGCCACCAGTCGATTTACGAGCAGTTTGCTTGGTACGGGCCATTTTCACTATTCACTCTTCACTTTCAACGTTCGAATTTACAATAAGCGATCAAAATTCTCGCTGCTAGCTTATATAGCATTCTTCTGCTGGAGGGTTGAAACGAGAGAGGAGAGCAGCCGAAGCATGCTATTTCATTTCCCGAGCGAGATGCACATATCATTCGGACTCACTCGTGTTTTGGTGGTGTTTGGTATAAATAGAAGCGATGCAAAATTTGTTGCCATTCGTTCCTTGTGTCTCGTGTCGTAAAGTGAAAAAATAGTAAGAGAAAATGACTGGTCGTGGTAAAGGTGGCAAAGGCTTGGGAAAGGGAGGCGCTAAGCGTCATCGCAAGGTTCTGCGTGATAACATCCAGGGTATCACGAAGCCCGCTATCCGCCGTTTGGCTCGTCGTGGCGGTGTAAAACGTATCTCCGGACTCATCTACGAGGAAACTCGTGGAGTGCTGAAAGTGTTTTTGGAAAACGTTATCCGTGATGCCGTCACCTACACCGAACACGCCAAGAGGAAGACAGTCACAGCCATGGATGTGGTGTATGCTCTGAAGAGACAAGGCCGCACTCTATACGGCTTCGGCGGTTAAGAAAATTTGTACAAACTGCTGTTCAAAAGTAAACAATCGGTCCTTTTCAGGACCACAAAATAATCTAAAAGAGAGGCATATTTTCAAAAATTTTAGTATTTTAGTAATAAAAGTTGATAGTTAAGAAGGGTCATTTAAACGGAAAACGAGGTGCACTGCTCCCATCTAAGTACGCTGTTTAATATTATTATAGGTGATTTGGTGTGATTGTTATGCGTATCGTTCCCGTTCGTTTATCCCATTAAGTATGTAAATACCCTAGAATATCGTAAAACTTGACGAATTTAGCGTAGACCTGGTGCTGTACTTTTGGTGTAGGCAAAAAGGGTCAAAAGTGCAATGATGGGAATTCGTATTAGATATTCGCATAGGTAAACAAAAGATGGGTTTTTTCTTTCGAGTTCTATCGTCTGTTCTTGTACTTTTGGTGTAGGCAAAAAGGGTCAAAAGTGCAATGATGGGAATTCGTATTAGGTATTCGCATAGGTAAACAAAAGATGGGTTTTTTCTTTCGAGCTCTATCGTCTGTTCTTGGTTCCGTTCCCCGTTTCGCGTCCCCCAGGTACGCATCGAAACTAAACCTTGAATTCCATCAGTTTTTCAGATGACTTGACCGCAACTGTACTTTTTTTTTTTAGGCCCCAACAGAAATATGCGTGTTTGTGTTTTATTTCTATTTTACAATGATAATAAATTATGAAAATTATCTTAATTCTTTAGTCATGGTTTGGTCGTCCTGAAAAGGACGTTTTGGTTTATATATGTACAAGAATGTAAATTTTTCTTTCTATTGGAACATTTATGCCTTCTTCTCGGTCTTCTTGGGCAGCAGGACGGCCTGGATGTTGGGCAACACACCACCCTGAGCAATGGTGACGCCCGAGAGAAGCTTGTTCAACTCCTCATCGTTGCGGATGGCCAGCTGCAGATGGCGAGGGATAATTCTCGTCTTCTTGTTATCACGGGCAGCATTGCCAGCCAACTCAAGAACTTCAGCGGCCAAGTATTCCATCACGGCAGCCAGGTAAACAGGAGCACCGGCACCGACACGCTCCGCGTAGTTGCCCTTGCGAAGTAGACGATGAATACGACCAACAGGGAACTGAAGACCGGCACGGTTCGAGCGAGACTTTGCCTTTCCCTTCACTTTGCCACCTTTACCACGACCAGACATTTTAGTAGATTCTTCTTGTTCACTGTTTTCACACGAATGTTGAACAAAAATACCCAACGGCATATTTATACCTTTTCCGTCGTCATGAGCGTCCAAACGAGGGGTGGGTTTTTTGCCTGCTACACAATGTATGTTAAACCTGAATAGACTGCTCGAATAAAAGTATAAAGCCTAGAACTATTCCGGCAGAGTCCAAAATTAAAGTGAATTGAAGTCAAATAATAGTAAAATGCCGCCCAAGACTAGTGGAAAGGCAGCCAAAAAGGCTGGAAAGGCTCAGAAGAACATCACCAAGAATGACAAGAAGAAGAAGCGCAAGAGGAAGGAGAGCTATGCCATCTATATTTACAAAGTCCTGAAGCAAGTTCACCCTGACACTGGTATTTCGTCGAAAGCGATGAGCATCATGAACAGCTTTGTAAATGACATCTTCGAGCGCATTGCTGCCGAAGCGTCTCGCTTGGCTCATTACAACAAGCGCTCAACCATTACCAGTCGGGAAATCCAAACGGCTGTGCGTCTACTGCTGCCGGGAGAGTTGGCCAAGCACGCTGTTAGTGAGGGAACCAAGGCTGTCACCAAGTACACCAGCTCCAAGTAAATTTGGTTCGGTTCGGTTCGGTTCTCTGCAGAACAAAACCCAAAAAGGCCCTTTTCAGGGCCACAAAATTTTCTCCCAAAGAAATTCCATTTTCAATATAATCAAACGAATAAAAATCAACCTAATATCAATATATATGTACATGTACATGTACATGCATTCAAATATACAAACATTATTCAATTGCCGACCACTAAGATACACCGGCTGTGTGAACGGTATTTCCCTACTACACTTGATTCGGTTCGGGGGAAAGTGCGTTTTACGTTTGAACTGGATACTGGATGCTAAATATGAAATATGTACGTACATATCTGTAGCATATGTATGCAAGGCTCAATAATTTCCATCTCTTTTCATATAGGTTTGTAGCCCTGAAAAGGGCTTGTTTAAATCAATTTCAGATTTATCCATCTAAAATCTCGAATGCGACCATGTACACCAACGTGTACACTTTCACAATTTACTTTTTGGCTGCCGTCGTTTTGGCTTTCGGCTTTTTTACGGTGGCGGGAGCAGTTGGCTTCTTTGTTGTCTTCTTGGGCTTGGCAGACGCCGCTGCCGCAACAGCCTTTGCTTTTGGCTTTGGCTTTGCAGGGCTCGACTTGGCCTTTGCCGCTGCTGGTTTCGCCTTCACGGTTCCAGTTTTCTTCGCATCCTTAGCCTTTGCCTTCTCAGTTTTCTTCTTCTCGGCGGTCTTCTTGGTGGCGACTGACTTCTTTGCCTTTAGCTTCTTGTCACCGGCTCCGGCTGCTTTTTTGGGGCTGGCTGTCTTCTTGGCTGCTGCCGATGTCGATGACGCTACCTTCTTACTTTTGACTTTCTTCTCCACAGATGCAACCTTTGGCTTGGGCTCCTTTTTGGCGGAAGCAGACAGCTTGAACGAACCAGATGCACCTTTTCCCTTTGTTTGGATCAGCTTTCCATTGGCAACGGCCGACTTCAAGTACTTCTTGATAAATGGAGCCAATTTCTGGGCATCGCATTTGTATTCGGCAGTAATATATTTCTTGATTGCCAAAAGCGATGAGCCGCCACGTTCCTTCAAGCTCTTAATCGAAGCGTCAACCATTTGCTGAGTTGGGGGATGCGATGGTGGAGCTGTGGGCTTCTTTGCCTTTGCAGTAGCAGCAGCGGATCCAGATGCCTTCTTAGCGGCCACCTTCTTCTCCGCTGGTACTGGTGGAGCAGCCACTGGAGATGCGGATGTTACAACTGCAGAATCAGACATTATTATTCACAAAATTACGCTTTTTAATGGAAAAACGACGTTGCTGACGGGCAGCTAGGGTCCCTCGTTCGAATGAGAAGCGAGTAGAAGGGCAGTACGAAGATGATTTTAGCATTGGTGATTTGTTTGGCAAAAGTTTCATTGGACGTCTGAATTAATTATACTTTTCTTTATATAATTATTAGATAATTGAAATATATTTTTATTGATTCATATTCTTAAATGTTTCAAATATTATTTTAAATAATTTATTTTGTAAATATCATCCATTATCGATTTTTAATACCTGTGCAAAGTTTGACAACTATTTATCCGACCTTATATTTTGGATTCAATGATATTTAAAAATAACAATGTTAGTCTATTTTGCTAAACTTATTTTTGAAATATAAAATTTGATGAATTTACTTTAAGAGGCATTAAACATATATACACAAATCGGTTAGTATAGTATTTTAAAATCGTTTTGAAGATAACCCTATCGAGTACAAAAAGGCCACTTTCTGGGTATATTCAGTCTTGAATTTAGGGGTCAAAAAATATAAATGTTTAAAAATATATTATTGTTAGCTATTTTTATTAAGGAAATCAAGATGATTTTCCATTTAATATTATTTCTGATCAATTTTTGCAAATATTTACCCAAAAATAACATACTTTCTTACCCACATAGCAGTACCAATTAAGTTGATCTTAAAGAAAAAATCGAAATAATCTATTCTACGCAAATTTTATTGTCTACACCGATTTATAGGAATCTTAAAAACATATTTCCTTTACTTTTGTTGAATATTTTCAAATATTTTTATTTTTTAACGGCCTATTATTAAGAGTAGTGCCTAGTTTCGACCTACCTAGGCCTTCTGATGTTTAAGCATATTTTTGATATTTCAAATAAACTTATTTAGTTGGTTATTGGTATTTAATACTTAATTACGATCAAAAGATATCAACTAAAAACGGTAATCCGGCAAAGAGTAAATACAAATAGTTTCTATTTAGTTATAAATATTACGGAGTTTATTTCAAAATGTCCCATTCTTAGAGTTCTATCCAACCTTATAGCATTCTGTAATGAAAAAACGAAGGTGCGAAAACCTTCGCTAAAATTCCTTCTGTCCACATGAATATACAGATGTTTATAGATTTAATACGGATAATATAACGTATGGATTCTCCCAATTCATTATCGTTTTGTATTTAAACAAAATTCTATCCAATCGCACAATATTGCGTAAATAAACAGCAGCCTATGGCGAAGCAGCGACAAAGACAAAAACCAAATCAAACATATTTTATTTGGGGAAAATAGTACGGGTATGCAGAAATAAAAAATCTCAATGAAAATTATATTGTGGTCCTGAAAAGGACCGATTTGTATACAATTGATATGCGCCTGTCGAAGAAATATCAACTTAAGCACGCTCGCCACGAATACGTCTGGCCAGTTGGATGTCCTTGGGCATGATTGTAACACGCTTGGCATGGATGGCACACAAGTTGGTATCTTCGAAGAGTCCGACCAGATAGGCTTCGCTAGCTTCCTGGAGTGCCATTACTGCCGAGCTCTGGAAACGCAAGTCAGTTTTGAAATCCTGAGCGATTTCACGGACCAAACGCTGGAAAGGCAATTTGCGGATCAGCAGCTCGGTACTCTTTTGGTAGCGACGGATTTCACGCAGGGCAACAGTGCCGGGGCGATAACGATGAGGTTTCTTCACGCCACCGGTTGCTGGAGCACTTTTACGTGCAGCCTTGGTAGCCAGTTGTTTGCGTGGCGCCTTGCCACCAGTCGATTTACGAGCAGTTTGCTTGGTACGGGCCATTTTCACTATTCACTCTTCACTTTCAACGTTCGAATTTACAATAAGCGATCAAAATTCTCGCTGCTAGCTTATATAGCATTCTTCTGCTGGAGGGTTGAAACGAGAGAGGAGAGCAGCCGAAGCATGCTATTTCATTTCCCGAGCGAGATGCACATATCATTCGGACTCACTCGTGTTTTGGTGGTGTTTGGTATAAATAGAAGCGATGCAAAATTTGTTGCCATTCGTTCCTTGTGTCTCGTGTCGTAAAGTGAAAAAATAGTAAGAGAAAATGACTGGTCGTGGTAAAGGTGGCAAAGGCTTGGGAAAGGGAGGCGCTAAGCGTCATCGCAAGGTTCTGCGTGATAACATCCAGGGTATCACGAAGCCCGCTATCCGCCGTTTGGCTCGTCGTGGCGGTGTAAAACGTATCTCCGGACTCATCTACGAGGAAACTCGTGGAGTGCTGAAAGTGTTTTTGGAAAACGTTATCCGTGATGCCGTCACCTACACCGAACACGCCAAGAGGAAGACAGTCACAGCCATGGATGTGGTGTATGCTCTGAAGAGACAAGGCCGCACTCTATACGGCTTCGGCGGTTAAGAAAATTTGTACAAACTGCTGTTCAAAAGTAAACAATCGGTCCTTTTCAGGACCACAAAATAATCTAAAAGAGAGGCATATTTTCAAAAATTTTAGTATTTTAGTAATAAAAGTTGATAGTTAAGAAGGGTCATTTAAACGGAAAACGAGGTGCACTGCTCCCATCTAAGTACGCTGTTTAATATTATTATAGGTGATTTGGTGTGATTGTTATGCGTATCGTTCCCGTTCGTTTATCCCATTAAGTATGTAAATACCCTAGAATATCGTAAAACTTGACGAATTTAGCGTAGACCTGGTGCTGTACTTTTGGTGTAGGCAAAAAGGGTCAAAAGTGCAATGATGGGAATTCGTATTAGATATTCGCATAGGTAAACAAAAGATGGGTTTTTTCTTTCGAGTTCTATCGTCTGTTCTTGTACTTTTGGTGTAGGCAAAAAGGGTCAAAAGTGCAATGATGGGAATTCGTATTAGGTATTCGCATAGGTAAACAAAAGATGGGTTTTTTCTTTCGAGCTCTATCGTCTGTTCTTGGTTCCGTTCCCCGTTTCGCGTCCCCCAGGTACGCATCGAAACTAAACCTTGAATTCCATCAGTTTTTCAGATGACTTGACCGCAACTGTACTTTTTTTTTTTAGGCCCCAACAGAAATATGCGTGTTTGTGTTTTATTTCTATTTTACAATGATAATAAATTATGAAAATTATCTTAATTCTTTAGTCATGGTTTGGTCGTCCTGAAAAGGACGTTTTGGTTTATATATGTACAAGAATGTAAATTTTTCTTTCTATTGGAACATTTATGCCTTCTTCTCGGTCTTCTTGGGCAGCAGGACGGCCTGGATGTTGGGCAACACACCACCCTGAGCAATGGTGACGCCCGAGAGAAGCTTGTTCAACTCCTCATCGTTGCGGATGGCCAGCTGCAGATGGCGAGGGATAATTCTCGTCTTCTTGTTATCACGGGCAGCATTGCCAGCCAACTCAAGAACTTCAGCGGCCAAGTATTCCATCACGGCAGCCAGGTAAACAGGAGCACCGGCACCGACACGCTCCGCGTAGTTGCCCTTGCGAAGTAGACGATGAATACGACCAACAGGGAACTGAAGACCGGCACGGTTCGAGCGAGACTTTGCCTTTCCCTTCACTTTGCCACCTTTACCACGACCAGACATTTTAGTAGATTCTTCTTGTTCACTGTTTTCACACGAATGTTGAACAAAAATACCCAACGGCATATTTATACCTTTTCCGTCGTCATGAGCGTCCAAACGAGGGGTGGGTTTTTTGCCTGCTACACAATGTATGTTAAACCTGAATAGACTGCTCGAATAAAAGTATAAAGCCTAGAACTATTCCGGCAGAGTCCAAAATTAAAGTGAATTGAAGTCAAATAATAGTAAAATGCCGCCCAAGACTAGTGGAAAGGCAGCCAAAAAGGCTGGAAAGGCTCAGAAGAACATCACCAAGAATGACAAGAAGAAGAAGCGCAAGAGGAAGGAGAGCTATGCCATCTATATTTACAAAGTCCTGAAGCAAGTTCACCCTGACACTGGTATTTCGTCGAAAGCGATGAGCATCATGAACAGCTTTGTAAATGACATCTTCGAGCGCATTGCTGCCGAAGCGTCTCGCTTGGCTCATTACAACAAGCGCTCAACCATTACCAGTCGGGAAATCCAAACGGCTGTGCGTCTACTGCTGCCGGGAGAGTTGGCCAAGCACGCTGTTAGTGAGGGAACCAAGGCTGTCACCAAGTACACCAGCTCCAAGTAAATTTGGTTCGGTTCGGTTCGGTTCTCTGCAGAACAAAACCCAAAAAGGCCCTTTTCAGGGCCACAAAATTTTCTCCCAAAGAAATTCAATTTTCAATATAATCAAACGAATAAAAATCAACCTAATATCAATATATATGTACATGTACATGTACATGCATTCAAATATACAAACATTATTCAATTGCCGACCACTAAGATACACCGGCTGTGTGAACGGTATTTCCCTACTACACTTGATTCGGTTCGGGGGAAAGTGCGTTTTACGTTTGAACTGGATACTGGATGCTAAATATGAAATATGAAATATGTACGTACATATCTGTAGCATATGTATGCAAGGCTCAATAATTTCCATCTCTTTTCATATAGGTTTGTAGCCCTGAAAAGGGCTTGTTTAAATCAATTTCAGATGTATCCATCTAAAATCTCGAATGCGACCATGTACACCAACGTGTACACTTTCACAATTTACTTTTTGGCTGCCGTCGTTTTGGCTTTCGGCTTTTTTACGGTGGCGGGAGCAGTTGGCTTCTTTGTTGTCTTCTTGGGCTTGGCAGACGCCGCTGCCGCAACAGCCTTTGCTTTTGGCTTTGGCTTTGCAGGGCTCGACTTGGCCTTTGCCGCTGCTGGTTTCGCCTTCACGGTTCCAGTTTTCTTCGCATCCTTAGCCTTTGCCTTCTCAGTTTTCTTCTTCTCGGCGGTCTTCTTGGTGGCGACTGACTTCTTTGCCTTTAGCTTCTTGTCACCGGCTCCGGCTGCTTTTTTGGGGCTGGCTGTCTTCTTGGCTGCTGCCGATGTCGATGACGCTACCTTCTTACTTTTGACTTTCTTCTCCACAGATGCAACCTTTGGCTTGGGCTCCTTTTTGGCGGAAGCAGACAGCTTGAACGAACCAGATGCACCTTTTCCCTTTGTTTGGATCAGCTTTCCATTGGCAACGGCCGACTTCAAGTACTTCTTGATAAATGGAGCCAATTTCTGGGCATCGCATTTGTATTCGGCAGTAATATATTTCTTGATTGCCAAAAGCGATGAGCCGCCACGTTCCTTCAAGCTCTTAATCGAAGCGTCAACCATTTGCTGAGTTGGGGGATGCGATGGTGGAGCTGTGGGCTTCTTTGCCTTTGCAGTAGCAGCAGCGGATCCAGATGCCTTCTTAGCGGCCACCTTCTTCTCCGCTGGTACTGGTGGAGCAGCCACTGGAGATGCGGATGTTACAACTGCAGAATCAGACATTATTATTCACAAAATTACGCTTTTTAATGGAAAAACGACGTTGCTGACGGGCAGCTAGGGTCCCTCGTTCGAATGAGAAGCGAGTAGAAGGGCAGTACGAAGATGATTTTAGCATTGGTGATTTGTTTGGCAAAAGTTTCATTGGACGTCTGAATTAATTATACTTTTCTTTATATAATTATTAGATAATTGAAATATATTTTTATTGATTCATATTCTTAAATGTTTCAAATATTATTTTAAATAATTTATTTTGTAAATATCATCCATTATCGATTTTTAATACCTGTGCAAAGTTTGACAACTATTTATCCGACCTTATATTTTGGATTCAATGATATTTAAAAATAACAATGTTAGTCTATTTTGCTAAACTTATTTTTGAAATATAAAATTTGATGAATTTACTTTAAGAGGCATTAAACATATATACACAAATCGGTTAGTATAGTATTTTAAAATCGTTTTGAAGATAACCCTATCGAGTACAAAAAGGCCACTTTCTGGGTATATTCAGTCTTGAATTTAGGGGTCAAAAAATATAAATGTTTAAAAATATATTATTGTTAGCTATTTTTATTAAGGAAATCAAGATGATTTTCCATTTAATATTATTTCTGATCAATTTTTGCAAATATTTACCCAAAAATAACATACTTTCTTACCCACATAGCAGTACCAATTAAGTTGATCTTAAAGAAAAAATCGAAATAATCTATTCTACGCAAATTTTATTGTCTACACCGATTTATAGGAATCTTAAAAACATATTTCCTTTACTTTTGTTGAATATTTTCAAATATTTTTATTTTTTAACGGCCTATTATTAAGAGTAGTGCCTAGTTTCGACCTACCTAGGCCTTCTGATGTTTAAGCATATTTTTGATATTTCAAATAAACTTATTTAGTTGGTTATTGGTATTTAATACTTAATTACGATCAAAAGATATCAACTAAAAACGGTAATCCGGCAAAGAGTAAATACAAATAGTTTCTATTTAGTTATAAATATTACGGAGTTTATTTCAAAATGTCCCATTCTTAGAGTTCTATCCAACCTTATAGCATTCTGTAATGAAAAAACGAAGGTGCGAAAACCTTCGCTAAAATTCCTTCTGTCCACATGAATATACAGATGTTTATAGATTTAATACGGATAATATAACGTATGGATTCTCCCAATTCATTATCGTTTTGTATTTAAACAAAATTCTATCCAATCGCACAATATTGCGTAAATAAACAGCAGCCTATGGCGAAGCAGCGACAAAGACAAAAACCAAATCAAACATATTTTATTTGGGGAAAATAGTACGGGTATGCAGAAATAAAAAATCTCAATGAAAATTATATTGTGGTCCTGAAAAGGACCGATTTGTATACAATTGATATGCGCCTGTCGAAGAAATATCAACTTAAGCACGCTCGCCACGAATACGTCTGGCCAGTTGGATGTCCTTGGGCATGATTGTAACACGCTTGGCATGGATGGCACACAAGTTGGTATCTTCGAAGAGTCCGACCAGATAGGCTTCGCTAGCTTCCTGGAGTGCCATTACTGCCGAGCTCTGGAAACGCAAGTCAGTTTTGAAATCCTGAGCGATTTCACGGACCAAACGCTGGAAAGGCAATTTGCGGATCAGCAGCTCGGTACTCTTTTGGTAGCGACGGATTTCACGCAGGGCAACAGTGCCGGGGCGATAACGATGAGGTTTCTTCACGCCACCGGTTGCTGGAGCACTTTTACGTGCAGCCTTGGTAGCCAGTTGTTTGCGTGGCGCCTTGCCACCAGTCGATTTACGAGCAGTTTGCTTGGTACGGGCCATTTTCACTATTCACTCTTCACTTTCAACGTTCGAATTTACAATAAGCGATCAAAATTCTCGCTGCTAGCTTATATAGCATTCTTCTGCTGGAGGGTTGAAACGAGAGAGGAGAGCAGCCGAAGCATGCTATTTCATTTCCCGAGCGAGATGCACATATCATTCGGACTCACTCGTGTTTTGGTGGTGTTTGGTATAAATAGAAGCGATGCAAAATTTGTTGCCATTCGTTCCTTGTGTCTCGTGTCGTAAAGTGAAAAAATAGTAAGAGAAAATGACTGGTCGTGGTAAAGGTGGCAAAGGCTTGGGAAAGGGAGGCGCTAAGCGTCATCGCAAGGTTCTGCGTGATAACATCCAGGGTATCACGAAGCCCGCTATCCGCCGTTTGGCTCGTCGTGGCGGTGTAAAACGTATCTCCGGACTCATCTACGAGGAAACTCGTGGAGTGCTGAAAGTGTTTTTGGAAAACGTTATCCGTGATGCCGTCACCTACACCGAACACGCCAAGAGGAAGACAGTCACAGCCATGGATGTGGTGTATGCTCTGAAGAGACAAGGCCGCACTCTATACGGCTTCGGCGGTTAAGAAAATTTGTACAAACTGCTGTTCAAAAGTAAACAATCGGTCCTTTTCAGGACCACAAAATAATCTAAAAGAGAGGCATATTTTCAAAAATTTTAGTATTTTAGTAATAAAAGTTGATAGTTAAGAAGGGTCATTTAAACGGAAAACGAGGTGCACTGCTCCCATCTAAGTACGCTGTTTAATATTATTATAGGTGATTTGGTGTGATTGTTATGCGTATCGTTCCCGTTCGTTTATCCCATTAAGTATGTAAATACCCTAGAATATCGTAAAACTTGACGAATTTAGCGTAGACCTGGTGCTGTACTTTTGGTGTAGGCAAAAAGGGTCAAAAGTGCAATGATGGGAATTCGTATTAGATATTCGCATAGGTAAACAAAAGATGGGTTTTTTCTTTCGAGTTCTATCGTCTGTTCTTGTACTTTTGGTGTAGGCAAAAAGGGTCAAAAGTGCAATGATGGGAATTCGTATTAGGTATTCGCATAGGTAAACAAAAGATGGGTTTTTTCTTTCGAGCTCTATCGTCTGTTCTTGGTTCCGTTCCCCGTTTCGCGTCCCCCAGGTACGCATCGAAACTAAACCTTGAATTCCATCAGTTTTTCAGATGACTTGACCGCAACTGTACTTTTTTTTTTTAGGCCCCAACAGAAATATGCGTGTTTGTGTTTTATTTCTATTTTACAATGATAATAAATTATGAAAATTATCTTAATTCTTTAGTCATGGTTTGGTCGTCCTGAAAAGGACGTTTTGGTTTATATATGTACAAGAATGTAAATTTTTCTTTCTATTGGAACATTTATGCCTTCTTCTCGGTCTTCTTGGGCAGCAGGACGGCCTGGATGTTGGGCAACACACCACCCTGAGCAATGGTGACGCCCGAGAGAAGCTTGTTCAACTCCTCATCGTTGCGGATGGCCAGCTGCAGATGGCGAGGGATAATTCTCGTCTTCTTGTTATCACGGGCAGCATTGCCAGCCAACTCAAGAACTTCAGCGGCCAAGTATTCCATCACGGCAGCCAGGTAAACAGGAGCACCGGCACCGACACGCTCCGCGTAGTTGCCCTTGCGAAGTAGACGATGAATACGACCAACAGGGAACTGAAGACCGGCACGGTTCGAGCGAGACTTTGCCTTTCCCTTCACTTTGCCACCTTTACCACGACCAGACATTTTAGTAGATTCTTCTTGTTCACTGTTTTCACACGAATGTTGAACAAAAATACCCAACGGCATATTTATACCTTTTCCGTCGTCATGAGCGTCCAAACGAGGGGTGGGTTTTTTGCCTGCTACACAATGTATGTTAAACCTGAATAGACTGCTCGAATAAAAGTATAAAGCCTAGAACTATTCCGGCAGAGTCCAAAATTAAAGTGAATTGAAGTCAAATAATAGTAAAATGCCGCCCAAGACTAGTGGAAAGGCAGCCAAAAAGGCTGGAAAGGCTCAGAAGAACATCACCAAGAATGACAAGAAGAAGAAGCGCAAGAGGAAGGAGAGCTATGCCATCTATATTTACAAAGTCCTGAAGCAAGTTCACCCTGACACTGGTATTTCGTCGAAAGCGATGAGCATCATGAACAGCTTTGTAAATGACATCTTCGAGCGCATTGCTGCCGAAGCGTCTCGCTTGGCTCATTACAACAAGCGCTCAACCATTACCAGTCGGGAAATCCAAACGGCTGTGCGTCTACTGCTGCCGGGAGAGTTGGCCAAGCACGCTGTTAGTGAGGGAACCAAGGCTGTCACCAAGTACACCAGCTCCAAGTAAATTTGGTTCGGTTCGGTTCGGTTCTCTGCAGAACAAAACCCAAAAAGGCCCTTTTCAGGGCCACAAAATTTTCTCCCAAAGAAATTCAATTTTCAATATAATCAAACGAATAAAAATCAACCTAATATCAATATATATGTACATGTACATGTACATGCATTCAAATATACAAACATTATTCAATTGCCGACCACTAAGATACACCGGCTGTGTGAACGGTATTTCCCTACTACACTTGATTCGGTTCGGGGGAAAGTGCGTTTTACGTTTGAACTGGATACTGGATGCTAAATATGAAATATGAAATATGTACGTACATATCTGTAGCATATGTATGCAAGGCTCAATAATTTCCATCTCTTTTCATATAGGTTTGTAGCCCTGAAAAGGGCTTGTTTAAATCAATTTCAGATGTATCCATCTAAAATCTCGAATGCGACCATGTACACCAACGTGTACACTTTCACAATTTACTTTTTGGCTGCCGTCGTTTTGGCTTTCGGCTTTTTTACGGTGGCGGGAGCAGTTGGCTTCTTTGTTGTCTTCTTGGGCTTGGCAGACGCCGCTGCCGCAACAGCCTTTGCTTTTGGCTTTGGCTTTGCAGGGCTCGACTTGGCCTTTGCCGCTGCTGGTTTCGCCTTCACGGTTCCAGTTTTCTTCGCATCCTTAGCCTTTGCCTTCTCAGTTTTCTTCTTCTCGGCGGTCTTCTTGGTGGCGACTGACTTCTTTGCCTTTAGCTTCTTGTCACCGGCTCCGGCTGCTTTTTTGGGGCTGGCTGTCTTCTTGGCTGCTGCCGATGTCGATGACGCTACCTTCTTACTTTTGACTTTCTTCTCCACAGATGCAACCTTTGGCTTGGGCTCCTTTTTGGCGGAAGCAGACAGCTTGAACGAACCAGATGCACCTTTTCCCTTTGTTTGGATCAGCTTTCCATTGGCAACGGCCGACTTCAAGTACTTCTTGATAAATGGAGCCAATTTCTGGGCATCGCATTTGTATTCGGCAGTAATATATTTCTTGATTGCCAAAAGCGATGAGCCGCCACGTTCCTTCAAGCTCTTAATCGAAGCGTCAACCATTTGCTGAGTTGGGGGATGCGATGGTGGAGCTGTGGGCTTCTTTGCCTTTGCAGTAGCAGCAGCGGATCCAGATGCCTTCTTAGCGGCCACCTTCTTCTCCGCTGGTACTGGTGGAGCAGCCACTGGAGATGCGGATGTTACAACTGCAGAATCAGACATTATTATTCACAAAATTACGCTTTTTAATGGAAAAACGACGTTGCTGACGGGCAGCTAGGGTCCCTCGTTCGAATGAGAAGCGAGTAGAAGGGCAGTACGAAGATGATTTTAGCATTGGTGATTTGTTTGGCAAAAGTTTCATTGGACGTCTGAATTAATTATACTTTTCTTTATATAATTATTAGATAATTGAAATATATTTTTATTGATTCATATTCTTAAATGTTTCAAATATTATTTTAAATAATTTATTTTGTAAATATCATCCATTATCGATTTTTAATACCTGTGCAAAGTTTGACAACTATTTATCCGACCTTATATTTTGGATTCAATGATATTTAAAAATAACAATGTTAGTCTATTTTGCTAAACTTATTTTTGAAATATAAAATTTGATGAATTTACTTTAAGAGGCATTAAACATATATACACAAATCGGTTAGTATAGTATTTTAAAATCGTTTTGAAGATAACCCTATCGAGTACAAAAAGGCCACTTTCTGGGTATATTCAGTCTTGAATTTAGGGGTCAAAAAATATAAATGTTTAAAAATATATTATTGTTAGCTATTTTTATTAAGGAAATCAAGATGATTTTCCATTTAATATTATTTCTGATCAATTTTTGCAAATATTTACCCAAAAATAACATACTTTCTTACCCACATAGCAGTACCAATTAAGTTGATCTTAAAGAAAAAATCGAAATAATCTATTCTACGCAAATTTTATTGTCTACACCGATTTATAGGAATCTTAAAAACATATTTCCTTTACTTTTGTTGAATATTTTCAAATATTTTTATTTTTTAACGGCCTATTATTAAGAGTAGTGCCTAGTTTCGACCTACCTAGGCCTTCTGATGTTTAAGCATATTTTTGATATTTCAAATAAACTTATTTAGTTGGTTATTGGTATTTAATACTTAATTACGATCAAAAGATATCAACTAAAAACGGTAATCCGGCAAAGAGTAAATACAAATAGTTTCTATTTAGTTATAAATATTACGGAGTTTATTTCAAAATGTCCCATTCTTAGAGTTCTATCCAACCTTATAGCATTCTGTAATGAAAAAACGAAGGTGCGAAAACCTTCGCTAAAATTCCTTCTGTCCACATGAATATACAGATGTTTATAGATTTAATACGGATAATATAACGTATGGATTCTCCCAATTCATTATCGTTTTGTATTTAAACAAAATTCTATCCAATCGCACAATATTGCGTAAATAAACAGCAGCCTATGGCGAAGCAGCGACAAAGACAAAAACCAAATCAAACATATTTTATTTGGGGAAAATAGTACGGGTATGCAGAAATAAAAAATCTCAATGAAAATTATATTGTGGTCCTGAAAAGGACCGATTTGTATACAATTGATATGCGCCTGTCGAAGAAATATCAACTTAAGCACGCTCGCCACGAATACGTCTGGCCAGTTGGATGTCCTTGGGCATGATTGTAACACGCTTGGCATGGATGGCACACAAGTTGGTATCTTCGAAGAGTCCGACCAGATAGGCTTCGCTAGCTTCCTGGAGTGCCATTACTGCCGAGCTCTGGAAACGCAAGTCAGTTTTGAAATCCTGAGCGATTTCACGGACCAAACGCTGGAAAGGCAATTTGCGGATCAGCAGCTCGGTACTCTTTTGGTAGCGACGGATTTCACGCAGGGCAACAGTGCCGGGGCGATAACGATGAGGTTTCTTCACGCCACCGGTTGCTGGAGCACTTTTACGTGCAGCCTTGGTAGCCAGTTGTTTGCGTGGCGCCTTGCCACCAGTCGATTTACGAGCAGTTTGCTTGGTACGGGCCATTTTCACTATTCACTCTTCACTTTCAACGTTCGAATTTACAATAAGCGATCAAAATTCTCGCTGCTAGCTTATATAGCATTCTTCTGCTGGAGGGTTGAAACGAGAGAGGAGAGCAGCCGAAGCATGCTATTTCATTTCCCGAGCGAGATGCACATATCATTCGGACTCACTCGTGTTTTGGTGGTGTTTGGTATAAATAGAAGCGATGCAAAATTTGTTGCCATTCGTTCCTTGTGTCTCGTGTCGTAAAGTGAAAAAATAGTAAGAGAAAATGACTGGTCGTGGTAAAGGTGGCAAAGGCTTGGGAAAGGGAGGCGCTAAGCGTCATCGCAAGGTTCTGCGTGATAACATCCAGGGTATCACGAAGCCCGCTATCCGCCGTTTGGCTCGTCGTGGCGGTGTAAAACGTATCTCCGGACTCATCTACGAGGAAACTCGTGGAGTGCTGAAAGTGTTTTTGGAAAACGTTATCCGTGATGCCGTCACCTACACCGAACACGCCAAGAGGAAGACAGTCACAGCCATGGATGTGGTGTATGCTCTGAAGAGACAAGGCCGCACTCTATACGGCTTCGGCGGTTAAGAAAATTTGTACAAACTGCTGTTCAAAAGTAAACAATCGGTCCTTTTCAGGACCACAAAATAATCTAAAAGAGAGGCATATTTTCAAAAATTTTAGTATTTTAGTAATAAAAGTTGATAGTTAAGAAGGGTCATTTAAACGGAAAACGAGGTGCACTGCTCCCATCTAAGTACGCTGTTTAATATTATTATAGGTGATTTGGTGTGATTGTTATGCGTATCGTTCCCGTTCGTTTATCCCATTAAGTATGTAAATACCCTAGAATATCGTAAAACTTGACGAATTTAGCGTAGACCTGGTGCTGTACTTTTGGTGTAGGCAAAAAGGGTCAAAAGTGCAATGATGGGAATTCGTATTAGATATTCGCATAGGTAAACAAAAGATGGGTTTTTTCTTTCGAGTTCTATCGTCTGTTCTTGTACTTTTGGTGTAGGCAAAAAGGGTCAAAAGTGCAATGATGGGAATTCGTATTAGGTATTCGCATAGGTAAACAAAAGATGGGTTTTTTCTTTCGAGCTCTATCGTCTGTTCTTGGTTCCGTTCCCCGTTTCGCGTCCCCCAGGTACGCATCGAAACTAAACCTTGAATTCCATCAGTTTTTCAGATGACTTGACCGCAACTGTACTTTTTTTTTTTAGGCCCCAACAGAAATATGCGTGTTTGTGTTTTATTTCTATTTTACAATGATAATAAATTATGAAAATTATCTTAATTCTTTAGTCATGGTTTGGTCGTCCTGAAAAGGACGTTTTGGTTTATATATGTACAAGAATGTAAATTTTTCTTTCTATTGGAACATTTATGCCTTCTTCTCGGTCTTCTTGGGCAGCAGGACGGCCTGGATGTTGGGCAACACACCACCCTGAGCAATGGTGACGCCCGAGAGAAGCTTGTTCAACTCCTCATCGTTGCGGATGGCCAGCTGCAGATGGCGAGGGATAATTCTCGTCTTCTTGTTATCACGGGCAGCATTGCCAGCCAACTCAAGAACTTCAGCGGCCAAGTATTCCATCACGGCAGCCAGGTAAACAGGAGCACCGGCACCGACACGCTCCGCGTAGTTGCCCTTGCGAAGTAGACGATGAATACGACCAACAGGGAACTGAAGACCGGCACGGTTCGAGCGAGACTTTGCCTTTCCCTTCACTTTGCCACCTTTACCACGACCAGACATTTTAGTAGATTCTTCTTGTTCACTGTTTTCACACGAATGTTGAACAAAAATACCCAACGGCATATTTATACCTTTTCCGTCGTCATGAGCGTCCAAACGAGGGGTGGGTTTTTTGCCTGCTACACAATGTATGTTAAACCTGAATAGACTGCTCGAATAAAAGTATAAAGCCTAGAACTATTCCGGCAGAGTCCAAAATTAAAGTGAATTGAAGTCAAATAATAGTAAAATGCCGCCCAAGACTAGTGGAAAGGCAGCCAAAAAGGCTGGAAAGGCTCAGAAGAACATCACCAAGAATGACAAGAAGAAGAAGCGCAAGAGGAAGGAGAGCTATGCCATCTATATTTACAAAGTCCTGAAGCAAGTTCACCCTGACACTGGTATTTCGTCGAAAGCGATGAGCATCATGAACAGCTTTGTAAATGACATCTTCGAGCGCATTGCTGCCGAAGCGTCTCGCTTGGCTCATTACAACAAGCGCTCAACCATTACCAGTCGGGAAATCCAAACGGCTGTGCGTCTACTGCTGCCGGGAGAGTTGGCCAAGCACGCTGTTAGTGAGGGAACCAAGGCTGTCACCAAGTACACCAGCTCCAAGTAAATTTGGTTCGGTTCGGTTCGGTTCTCTGCAGAACAAAACCCAAAAAGGCCCTTTTCAGGGCCACAAAATTTTCTCCCAAAGAAATTCCATTTTCAATATAATCAAACGAATAAAAATCAACCTAATATCAATATATATGTACATGTACATGTACATGCATTCAAATATACAAACATTATTCAATTGCCGACCACTAAGATACACCGGCTGTGTGAACGGTATTTCCCTACTACACTTGATTCGGTTCGGGGGAAAGTGCGTTTTACGTTTGAACTGGATACTGGATGCTAAATATGAAATATGTACGTACATATCTGTAGCATATGTATGCAAGGCTCAATAATTTCCATCTCTTTTCATATAGGTTTGTAGCCCTGAAAAGGGCTTGTTTAAATCAATTTCAGATGTATCCATCTAAAATCTCGAATGCGACCATGTACACCAACGTGTACACTTTCACAATTTACTTTTTGGCTGCCGTCGTTTTGGCTTTCGGCTTTTTTACGGTGGCGGGAGCAGTTGGCTTCTTTGTTGTCTTCTTGGGCTTGGCAGACGCCGCTGCCGCAACAGCCTTTGCTTTTGGCTTTGGCTTTGCAGGGCTCGACTTGGCCTTTGCCGCTGCTGGTTTCGCCTTCACGGTTCCAGTTTTCTTCGCATCCTTAGCCTTTGCCTTCTCAGTTTTCTTCTTCTCGGCGGTCTTCTTGGTGGCGACTGACTTCTTTGCCTTTAGCTTCTTGTCACCGGCTCCGGCTGCTTTTTTGGGGCTGGCTGTCTTCTTGGCTGCTGCCGATGTCGATGACGCTACCTTCTTACTTTTGACTTTCTTCTCCACAGATGCAACCTTTGGCTTGGGCTCCTTTTTGGCGGAAGCAGACAGCTTGAACGAACCAGATGCACCTTTTCCCTTTGTTTGGATCAGCTTTCCATTGGCAACGGCCGACTTCAAGTACTTCTTGATAAATGGAGCCAATTTCTGGGCATCGCATTTGTATTCGGCAGTAATATATTTCTTGATTGCCAAAAGCGATGAGCCGCCACGTTCCTTCAAGCTCTTAATCGAAGCGTCAGCCATTTGCTGAGTTGGGGGATGCGATGGTGGAGCTGTGGGCTTCTTTGCCTTTGCAGTAGCAGCAGCGGATCCAGATGCCTTCTTAGCGGCCACCTTCTTCTCCGCTGGTACTGGTGGAGCAGCCACTGGAGATGCGGATGTTACAACTGCAGAATCAGACATTATTATTCACAAAATTACGCTTTTTAATGGAAAAACGACGTTGCTGACGGGCAGCTAGGGTCCCTCGTTCGAATGAGAAGCGAGTAGAAGGGCAGTACGAAGATGATTTTAGCATTGGTGATTTGTTTGGCAAAAGTTTCATTGGACGTCTGAATTAATTATACTTTTCTTTATATAATTATTAGATAATTGAAATATATTTTTATTGATTCATATTCTTAAATGTTTCAAATATTATTTTAAATAATTTATTTTGTAAATATCATCCATTATCGATTTTTAATACCTGTGCAAAGTTTGACAACTATTTATCCGACCTTATATTTTGGATTCAATGATATTTAAAAATAACAATGTTAGTCTATTTTGCTAAACTTATTTTTGAAATATAAAATTTGATGAATTTACTTTAAGAGGCATTAAACATATATACACAAATCGGTTAGTATAGTATTTTAAAATCGTTTTGAAGATAACCCTATCGAGTACAAAAAGGCCACTTTCTGGGTATATTCAGTCTTGAATTTAGGGGTCAAAAAATATAAATGTTTAAAAATATATTATTGTTAGCTATTTTTATTAAGGAAATCAAGATGATTTTCCATTTAATATTATTTCTGATCAATTTTTGCAAATATTTACCCAAAAATAACATACTTTCTTACCCACATAGCAGTACCAATTAAGTTGATCTTAAAGAAAAAATCGAAATAATCTATTCTACGCAAATTTTATTGTCTACACCGATTTATAGGAATCTTAAAAACATATTTCCTTTACTTTTGTTGAATATTTTCAAATATTTTTATTTTTTAACGGCCTATTATTAAGAGTAGTGCCTAGTTTCGACCTACCTAGGCCTTCTGATGTTTAAGCATATTTTTGATATTTCAAATAAACTTATTTAGTTGGTTATTGGTATTTAATACTTAATTACGATCAAAAGATATCAACTAAAAACGGTAATCCGGCAAAGAGTAAATACAAATAGTTTCTATTTAGTTATAAATATTACGGAGTTTATTTCAAAATGTCCCATTCTTAGAGTTCTATCCAACCTTATAGCATTCTGTAATGAAAAAACGAAGGTGCGAAAACCTTCGCTAAAATTCCTTCTGTCCACATGAATATACAGATGTTTATAGATTTAATACGGATAATATAACGTATGGATTCTCCCAATTCATTATCGTTTTGTATTTAAACAAAATTCTATCCAATCGCACAATATTGCGTAAATAAACAGCAGCCTATGGCGAAGCAGCGACAAAGACAAAAACCAAATCAAACATATTTTATTTGGGGAAAATAGTACGGGTATGCAGAAATAAAAAATCTCAATGAAAATTATATTGTGGTCCTGAAAAGGACCGATTTGTATACAATTGATATGCGCCTGTCGAAGAAATATCAACTTAAGCACGCTCGCCACGAATACGTCTGGCCAGTTGGATGTCCTTGGGCATGATTGTAACACGCTTGGCATGGATGGCACACAAGTTGGTATCTTCGAAGAGTCCGACCAGATAGGCTTCGCTAGCTTCCTGGAGTGCCATTACTGCCGAGCTCTGGAAACGCAAGTCAGTTTTGAAATCCTGAGCGATTTCACGGACCAAACGCTGGAAAGGCAATTTGCGGATCAGCAGCTCGGTACTCTTTTGGTAGCGACGGATTTCACGCAGGGCAACAGTGCCGGGGCGATAACGATGAGGTTTCTTCACGCCACCGGTTGCTGGAGCACTTTTACGTGCAGCCTTGGTAGCCAGTTGTTTACGTGGCGCCTTGCCACCAGTCGATTTACGAGCAGTTTGCTTGGTACGGGCCATTTTCACTATTCACTCTTCACTTTCAACGTTCGAATTTACAATAAGCGATCAAAATTCTCGCTGCTAGCTTATATAGCATTCTTCTGCTGGAGGGTTGAAACGAGAGAGGAGAGCAGCCGAAGCATGCTATTTCATTTCCCGAGCGAGATGCACATATCATTCGGACTCACTCGTGTTTTGGTGGTGTTTGGTATAAATAGAAGCGATGCAAAATTTGTTGCCATTCGTTCCTTGTGTCTCGTGTCGTAAAGTGAAAAAATAGTAAGAGAAAATGACTGGTCGTGGTAAAGGTGGCAAAGGCTTGGGAAAGGGAGGCGCTAAGCGTCATCGCAAGGTTCTGCGTGATAACATCCAGGGTATCACGAAGCCCGCTATCCGCCGTTTGGCTCGTCGTGGCGGTGTAAAACGTATCTCCGGACTCATCTACGAGGAAACTCGTGGAGTGCTGAAAGTGTTTTTGGAAAACGTTATCCGTGATGCCGTCACCTACACCGAACACGCCAAGAGGAAGACAGTCACAGCCATGGATGTGGTGTATGCTCTGAAGAGACAAGGCCGCACTCTATACGGCTTCGGCGGTTAAGAAAATTTGTACAAACTGCTGTTCAAAAGTAAACAATCGGTCCTTTTCAGGACCACAAAATAATCTAAAAGAGAGGCATATTTTCAAAAATTTTAGTATTTTAGTAATAAAAGTTGATAGTTAAGAAGGGTCATTTAAACGGAAAACGAGGTGCACTGCTCCCATCTAAGTACGCTGTTTAATATTATTATAGGTGATTTGGTGTGATTGTTATGCGTATCGTTCCCGTTCGTTTATCCCATTAAGTATGTAAATACCCTAGAATATCGTAAAACTTGACGAATTTAGCGTAGACCTGGTGCTGTACTTTTGGTGTAGGCAAAAAGGGTCAAAAGTGCAATGATGGGAATTCGTATTAGATATTCGCATAGGTAAACAAAAGATGGGTTTTTTCTTTCGAGTTCTATCGTCTGTTCTTGTACTTTTGGTGTAGGCAAAAAGGGTCAAAAGTGCAATGATGGGAATTCGTATTAGGTATTCGCATAGGTAAACAAAAGATGGGTTTTTTCTTTCGAGCTCTATCGTCTGTTCTTGGTTCCGTTCCCCGTTTCGCGTCCCCCAGGTACGCATCGAAACTAAACCTTGAATTCCATCAGTTTTTCAGATGACTTGACCGCAACTGTACTTTTTTTTTTTAGGCCCCAACAGAAATATGCGTGTTTGTGTTTTATTTCTATTTTACAATGATAATAAATTATGAAAATTATCTTAATTCTTTAGTCATGGTTTGGTCGTCCTGAAAAGGACGTTTTGGTTTATATATGTACAAGAATGTAAATTTTTCTTTCTATTGGAACATTTATGCCTTCTTCTCGGTCTTCTTGGGCAGCAGGACGGCCTGGATGTTGGGCAACACACCACCCTGAGCAATGGTGACGCCCGAGAGAAGCTTGTTCAACTCCTCATCGTTGCGGATGGCCAGCTGCAGATGGCGAGGGATAATTCTCGTCTTCTTGTTATCACGGGCAGCATTGCCAGCCAACTCAAGAACTTCAGCGGCCAAGTATTCCATCACGGCAGCCAGGTAAACAGGAGCACCGGCACCGACACGCTCCGCGTAGTTGCCCTTGCGAAGTAGACGATGAATACGACCAACAGGGAACTGAAGACCGGCACGGTTCGAGCGAGACTTTGCCTTTCCCTTCACTTTGCCACCTTTACCACGACCAGACATTTTAGTAGATTCTTCTTGTTCACTGTTTTCACACGAATGTTGAACAAAAATACCCAACGGCATATTTATACCTTTTCCGTCGTCATGAGCGTCCAAACGAGGGGTGGGTTTTTTGCCTGCTACACAATGTATGTTAAACCTGAATAGACTGCTCGAATAAAAGTATAAAGCCTAGAACTATTCCGGCAGAGTCCAAAATTAAAGTGAATTGAAGTCAAATAATAGTAAAATGCCGCCCAAGACTAGTGGAAAGGCAGCCAAAAAGGCTGGAAAGGCTCAGAAGAACATCACCAAGAATGACAAGAAGAAGAAGCGCAAGAGGAAGGAGAGCTATGCCATCTATATTTACAAAGTCCTGAAGCAAGTTCACCCTGACACTGGTATTTCGTCGAAAGCGATGAGCATCATGAACAGCTTTGTAAATGACATCTTCGAGCGCATTGCTGCCGAAGCGTCTCGCTTGGCTCATTACAACAAGCGCTCAACCATTACCAGTCGGGAAATCCAAACGGCTGTGCGTCTACTGCTGCCGGGAGAGTTGGCCAAGCACGCTGTTAGTGAGGGAACCAAGGCTGTCACCAAGTACACCAGCTCCAAGTAAATTTGGTTCGGTTCGGTTCGGTTCTCTGCAGAACAAAACCCAAAAAGGCCCTTTTCAGGGCCACAAAATTTTCTCCCAAAGAAATTCAATTTTCAATATAATCAAACGAATAAAAATCAACCTAATATCAATATATATGTACATGTACATGTACATGCATTCAAATATACAAACATTATTCAATTGCCGACCACTAAGATACACCGGCTGTGTGAACGGTATTTCCCTACTACACTTGATTCGGTTCGGGGGAAAGTGCGTTTTACGTTTGAACTGGATACTGGATGCTAAATATGAAATATGTACGTACATATCTGTAGCATATGTATGCAAGGCTCAATAATTTCCATCTCTTTTCATATAGGTTTGTAGCCCTGAAAAGGGCTTGTTTAAATCAATTTCAGATGTATCCATCTAAAATCTCGAATGCGACCATGTACACCAACGTGTACACTTTCACAATTTACTTTTTGGCTGCCGTCGTTTTGGCTTTCGGCTTTTTTACGGTGGCGGGAGCAGTTGGCTTCTTTGTTGTCTTCTTGGGCTTGGCAGACGCCGCTGCCGCAACAGCCTTTGCTTTTGGCTTTGGCTTTGCAGGGCTCGACTTGGCCTTTGCCGCTGCTGGTTTCGCCTTCACGGTTCCAGTTTTCTTCGCATCCTTAGCCTTTGCCTTCTCAGTTTTCTTCTTCTCGGCGGTCTTCTTGGTGGCGACTGACTTCTTTGCCTTTAGCTTCTTGTCACCGGCTCCGGCTGCTTTTTTGGGGCTGGCTGTCTTCTTGGCTGCTGCCGATGTCGATGACGCTACCTTCTTACTTTTGACTTTCTTCTCCACAGATGCAACCTTTGGCTTGGGCTCCTTTTTGGCGGAAGCAGACAGCTTGAACGAACCAGATGCACCTTTTCCCTTTGTTTGGATCAGCTTTCCATTGGCAACGGCCGACTTCAAGTACTTCTTGATAAATGGAGCCAATTTCTGGGCATCGCATTTGTATTCGGCAGTAATATATTTCTTGATTGCCAAAAGCGATGAGCCGCCACGTTCCTTCAAGCTCTTAATCGAAGCGTCAACCATTTGCTGAGTTGGGGGATGCGATGGTGGAGCTGTGGGCTTCTTTGCCTTTGCAGTAGCAGCAGCGGATCCAGATGCCTTCTTAGCGGCCACCTTCTTCTCCGCTGGTACTGGTGGAGCAGCCACTGGAGATGCGGATGTTACAACTGCAGAATCAGACATTATTATTCACAAAATTACGCTTTTTAATGGAAAAACGACGTTGCTGACGGGCAGCTAGGGTCCCTCGTTCGAATGAGAAGCGAGTAGAAGGGCAGTACGAAGATGATTTTAGCATTGGTGATTTGTTTGGCAAAAGTTTCATTGGACGTCTGAATTAATTATACTTTTCTTTATATAATTATTAGATAATTGAAATATATTTTTATTGATTCATATTCTTAAATGTTTCAAATATTATTTTAAATAATTTATTTTGTAAATATCATCCATTATCGATTTTTAATACCTGTGCAAAGTTTGACAACTATTTATCCGACCTTATATTTTGGATTCAATGATATTTAAAAATAACAATGTTAGTCTATTTTGCTAAACTTATTTTTGAAATATAAAATTTGATGAATTTACTTTAAGAGGCATTAAACATATATACACAAATCGGTTAGTATAGTATTTTAAAATCGTTTTGAAGATAACCCTATCGAGTACAAAAAGGCCACTTTCTGGGTATATTCAGTCTTGAATTTAGGGGTCAAAAAATATAAATGTTTAAAAATATATTATTGTTAGCTATTTTTATTAAGGAAATCAAGATGATTTTCCATTTAATATTATTTCTGATCAATTTTTGCAAATATTTACCCAAAAATAACATACTTTCTTACCCACATAGCAGTACCAATTAAGTTGATCTTAAAGAAAAAATCGAAATAATCTATTCTACGCAAATTTTATTGTCTACACCGATTTATAGGAATCTTAAAAACATATTTCCTTTACTTTTGTTGAATATTTTCAAATATTTTTATTTTTTAACGGCCTATTATTAAGAGTAGTGCCTAGTTTCGACCTACCTAGGCCTTCTGATGTTTAAGCATATTTTTGATATTTCAAATAAACTTATTTAGTTGGTTATTGGTATTTAATACTTAATTACGATCAAAAGATATCAACTAAAAACGGTAATCCGGCAAAGAGTAAATACAAATAGTTTCTATTTAGTTATAAATATTACGGAGTTTATTTCAAAATGTCCCATTCTTAGAGTTCTATCCAACCTTATAGCATTCTGTAATGAAAAAACGAAGGTGCGAAAACCTTCGCTAAAATTCCTTCTGTCCACATGAATATACAGATGTTTATAGATTTAATACGGATAATATAACGTATGGATTCTCCCAATTCATTATCGTTTTGTATTTAAACAAAATTCTATCCAATCGCACAATATTGCGTAATTAAACAGCAGCCTATGGCGAAGCAGCGACAAAGACAAAAACCAAATCAAACATATTTTATTTGGGGAAAATAGTACGGGTATGCAGAAATAAAAAATCTCAATGAAAATTATATTGTGGTCCTGAAAAGGACCGATTTGTATACAATTGATATGCGCCTGTCGAAGAAATATCAACTTAAGCACGCTCGCCACGAATACGTCTGGCCAGTTGGATGTCCTTGGGCATGATTGTGACACGCTTGGCATGGATGGCACACAAGTTGGTATCTTCGAAGAGTCCGACCAGATAGGCTTCGCTAGCTTCCTGGAGTGCCATTACTGCCGAGCTCTGGAAACGCAAGTCAGTTTTGAAATCCTGAGCGATTTCACGGACCAAACGCTGGAAAGGCAATTTGCGGATCAGCAGCTCGGTACTCTTTTGGTAGCGACGGATTTCACGCAGGGCAACAGTGCCGGGGCGATAACGATGAGGTTTCTTCACGCCACCGGTTGCTGGAGCACTTTTACGTGCAGCCTTGGTAGCCAGTTGTTTGCGTGGCGCCTTGCCACCAGTCGATTTACGAGCAGTTTGCTTGGTACGGGCCATTTTCACTATTCACTCTTCACTTTCAACGTTCGAATTTACAATAAGCGATCAAAATTCTCGCTGCTAGCTTATATAGCATTCTTCTGCTGGAGGGTTGAAACGAGAGAGGAGAGCAGCCGAAGCATGCTATTTCATTTCCCGAGCGAGATGCACATATCATTCGGACTCACTCGTGTTTTGGTGGTGTTTGGTATAAATAGAAGCGATGCAAAATTTGTTGCCATTCGTTCCTTGTGTCTCGTGTCGTAAAGTGAAAAAATAGTAAGAGAAAATGACTGGTCGTGGTAAAGGTGGCAAAGGCTTGGGAAAGGGAGGCGCTAAGCGTCATCGCAAGGTTCTGCGTGATAACATCCAGGGTATCACGAAGCCCGCTATCCGCCGTTTGGCTCGTCGTGGCGGTGTAAAACGTATCTCCGGACTCATCTACGAGGAAACTCGTGGAGTGCTGAAAGTGTTTTTGGAAAACGTTATCCGTGATGCCGTCACCTACACCGAACACGCCAAGAGGAAGACAGTCACAGCCATGGATGTGGTGTATGCTCTGAAGAGACAAGGCCGCACTCTATACGGCTTCGGCGGTTAAGAAAATTTGTACAAACTGCTGTTCAAAAGTAAACAATCGGTCCTTTTCAGGACCACAAAATAATCTAAAAGAGAGGCATATTTTCAAAAATTTTAGTATTTTAGTAATAAAAGTTGATAGTTAAGAAGGGTCATTTAAACGGAAAACGAGGTGCACTGCTCCCATCTAAGTACGCTGTTTAATATTATTATAGGTGATTTGGTGTGATTGTTATGCGTATCGTTCCCGTTCGTTTATCCCATTAAGTATGTAAATACCCTATAATATCGTAAAACTTGACGAATTTAGCGTAGACCTGGTGCTGTACTTTTGGTGTAGGCAAAAAGGGTCAAAAGTGCAATGATGGGAATTCGTATTAGATATTCGCATAGGTAAACAAAAGATGGGTTTTTTCTTTCGAGTTCTATCGTCTGTTCTTGTACTTTTGGTGTAGGCAAAAAGGGTCAGAAGTGCAATGATGGGAATTCGTATTAGGTATTCGCATAGGTAAACAAAAGATGGGTTTTTTCTTTCGAGCTCTATCGTCTGTTCTTGGTTCCGTTCCCCGTTTCGCGTCCCCCAGGTACGCATCGAAACTAAACCTTGAATTCCATTCCATAGCTATTTTTATTAAGGAAATCAAGATGATTTTCCATTTAATATTATTTCTGATCAATTTTTGCAAATATTTACCCAAAAATAACATACTTTCTTACCCACATAGCAGTACCAATTAAGTTGATCTTAAAGAAAAAATCGAAATAATCTATTCTACGCAAATTTTATTGTCTACACCGATTTATAGGAATCTTAAAAACATATTTCCTTTACTTTTGTTGAATATTTTCAAATATTTTTATTTTTTAACGGCCTATTATTAAGAGTAGTGCCTAGTTTCGACCTACCTAGGCCTTCTGATGTTTAAGCATATTTTTGATATTTCAAATAAACTTATTTAGTTGGTTATTGGTATTTAATACTTAATTACGATCAAAAGATATCAACTAAAAACGGTAATCCGGCAAAGAGTAAATACAAATAGTTTCTATTTAGTTATAAATATTACGGAGTTTATTTCAAAATGTCCCATTCTTAGAGTTCTATCCAACCTTATAGCATTCTGTAATGAAAAAACGAAGGTGCGAAAACCTTCGCTAAAATTCCTTCTGTCCACATGAATATACAGATGTTTATAGATTTAATACGGATAATATAACGTATGGATTCTCCCAATTCATTATCGTTTTGTATTTAAACAAAATTCTATCCAATCGCACAATATTGCGTAATTAAACAGCAGCCTATGGCGAAGCAGCGACAAAGACAAAAACCAAATCAAACATATTTTATTTGGGGAAAATAGTACGGGAATGCAGAAATAAAAAATCTCAATGAAAATTATATTGTGGTCCTGAAAAGGACCGATTTGTATACAATTGATATGCGCCTGTCGAAGAAATATCAACTTAAGCACGCTCGCCACGAATACGTCTGGCCAGTTGGATGTCCTTGGGCATGATTGTGACACGCTTGGCATGGATGGCACACAAGTTGGTATCTTCGAAGAGTCCGACCAGATAGGCTTCGCTAGCTTCCTGGAGTGCCATTACTGCCGAGCTCTGGAAACGCAAGTCAGTTTTGAAATCCTGAGCGATTTCACGGACCAAACGCTGGAAAGGCAATTTGCGGATCAGCAGCTCGGTACTCTTTTGGTAGCGACGGATTTCACGCAGGGCAACAGTGCCGGGGCGATAACGATGAGGTTTCTTCACGCCACCGGTTGCTGGAGCACTTTTACGTGCAGCCTTGGTAGCCAGTTGTTTGCGTGGCGCCTTGCCACCAGTCGATTTACGAGCAGTTTGCTTGGTACGGGCCATTTTCACTATTCACTCTTCACTTTCAACGTTCGAATTTACAATAAGCGATCAAAATTCTCGCTGCTAGCTTATATAGCATTCTTCTGCTGGAGGGTTGAAACGAGAGAGGAGAGCAGCCGAAGCATGCTATTTCATTTCCCGAGCGAGATGCACATATCATTCGGACTCACTCGTGTTTTGGTGGTGTTTGGTATAAATAGAAGCGATGCAAAATTTGTTGCCATTCGTTCCTTGTGTCTCGTGTCGTAAAGTGAAAAAATAGTAAGAGAAAATGACTGGTCGTGGTAAAGGTGGCAAAGGCTTGGGAAAGGGAGGCGCTAAGCGTCATCGCAAGGTTCTGCGTGATAACATCCAGGGTATCACGAAGCCCGCTATCCGCCGTTTGGCTCGTCGTGGCGGTGTAAAACGTATCTCCGGACTCATCTACGAGGAAACTCGTGGAGTGCTGAAAGTGTTTTTGGAAAACGTTATCCGTGATGCCGTCACCTACACCGAACACGCCAAGAGGAAGACAGTCACAGCCATGGATGTGGTGTATGCTCTGAAGAGACAAGGCCGCACTCTATACGGCTTCGGCGGTTAAGAAAATTTGTACAAACTGCTGTTCAAAAGTAAACAATCGGTCCTTTTCAGGACCACAAAATAATCTAAAAGAGAGGCATATTTTCAAAAATTTTAGTATTTTAGTAATAAAAGTTGATAGTTAAGAAGGGTCATTTAAACGGAAAACGAGGTGCACTGCTCCCATCTAAGTACGCTGTTTAATATTATTATAGGTGATTTGGTGTGATTGTTATGCGTATCGTTCCCGTTCGTTTATCCCATTAAGTATGTAAATACCCTATAATATCGTAAAACTTGACGAATTTAGCGTAGACCTGGTGCTGTACTTTTGGTGTAGGCAAAAAGGGTCAAAAGTGCAATGATGGGAATTCGTATTAGATATTCGCATAGGTAAACAAAAGATGGGTTTTTTCTTTCGAGTTCTATCGTCTGTTCTTGTACTTTTGGTGTAGGCAAAAAGGGTCAAAAGTGCAATGATGGGAATTCGTATTAGGTATTCGCATAGGTAAACAAAAGATGGGTTTTTTCTTTCGAGCTCTATCGTCTGTTCTTGGTTCCGTTCCCCGTTTCGCGTCCCCCAGGTACGCATCGAAACTAAACCTTGAATTCCATCAGTTTTTCAGATGACTTGACCGCAACTGTACTTTTTTTTTTTAGGCCCCAACAGAAATATGCGTGTTTGTGTTTTATTTCTATTTTACAATGATAATAAATTATGAAAATTATCTTAATTCTTTAGTCATGGTTTGGTCGTCCTGAAAAGGACGTTTTGGTTTATATATGTACAAGAATGTAAATTTTTGTTTCTATTGGAACATTTATGCCTTCTTCTCGGTCTTCTTGGGCAGCAGGACGGCCTGGATGTTGGGCAACACACCACCCTGAGCAATGGTGACGCCCGAGAGAAGCTTGTTCAACTCCTCATCGTTGCGGATGGCCAGCTGCAGATGGCGAGGGATAATTCTCGTCTTCTTGTTATCACGGGCAGCATTGCCAGCCAACTCAAGAACTTCAGCGGCCAAGTATTCCATCACGGCAGCCAGGTAAACAGGAGCACCGGCACCGACACGCTCCGCGTAGTTGCCCTTGCGAAGTAGACGATGAATACGACCAACAGGGAACTGAAGACCGGCACGGTTCGAGCGAGACTTTGCCTTTCCCTTCACTTTGCCACCTTTACCACGACCAGACATTTTAGTAGATTCTTCTTGTTCACTGTTTTCACACGAATGTTGAACAAAAATACCCAACGGCATATTTATACCTTTTCCGTCGTCATGAGCGTCCAAACGAGGGGTGGGTTTTTTGCCTGCTACACAATGTATGTTAAACCTGAATAGACTGCTCGAATAAAAGTATAAAGCCTAGAACTATTCCGGCAGAGTCCAAAATTAAAGTGAATTGAAGTCAAATAATAGTAAAATGCCGCCCAAGACTAGTGGAAAGGCAGCCAAAAAGAACTAAGCAAAGTGACGTGAAGTGGAAGTGAACTGAAGTGGAAGTGAACTGAAGTGAAAGTGACGTAGAACTAAAAGTGACGTGGAACTAAAAGTGACCCGGAACTAAAAGTGACGTGACGTGAAGTGGAAGAGGTCCGAAAGTCGCATGTACTGCAAAAAATATATCTGAACCTGATAAACAATTGTGCCTAGTGATTGTGCAACTAAAAGTAAAACTGCGAGAAGCAGAGTGCCTGTTTACCTGATATGCCAGTGGAAAGTGACTGCCAAATAAAGTGAACAAGAACCAACACAATGGCAGAACATCCGGCAATCAGTGCGGAAGTGGAGGCAATGGATGCCGAAAGTGAAAATATTAAAAGATGCAGAGAAAAAGCCGCATCATCAACCTCAGAAAGTGAAAGTGAGGAAATAAGTGAGTGTGAGACAAGTGATGGAATAAGTGATTGTGAGACTGACGAGGATACAGTAGTGATTGACCGTGACGAAATGAATTCAATAATGAAGGAACTTAAATATCTTCGTGCAGAGCACAAAAAACTACAACAAACCATCGCAGCCCTAAGTAAGCCCACGTGCTCAACATCAACACCAATATCATCTCCAACCTCAACAGCTACATCAACACCAATAACTGAAAAATCAAAAACAGTGAATGTGCCAAAAAGTCCAAAGAAAAAGACAAAACAGCCATCACCCAAAAAACCAGCAATATCAAATGAGTCTCCCAGCACCACACCTGACGGGGAGTATCCAAGCCTACCAAAACCAGCTAATCCAATTCCTATGGCAAAAATTCCAATGACACCGAAGAGGACAAACGTAGCAGAACCCAAACAAGAAAAAGGTCTACCGGTCATAGTGACATATCACCAAAACGCAAAGGACCTAACTAAAATATTAAAAGAAATAACAAAAAAGTTTATTTTGAACATTGTCAACAAGAATGTCATACACGTGAAGGTGTTCTCGCTGGCAGACTTCAACGTAACCAAAGACGCGTTCAACGAAAGGAAGGTGTTGTATTACAGCTTCACACCGAAGCAAATTAAACCACACACAGTGATTATGAAGAAACTACCTCTGGAAGTATACAATGCCGAGGAAGTGAAAACTGCATTAGCTGAGGAAGTACCTGAGCTGAATATCTTGGTAGTGAAACCATATAAAGAAAAAATGTGGATGATTCAAGTGGAGAAATCGGAAAAAATCAACGTAATTTTTAAGGTGACATCTCTCCTGAATTGCCGAATCATAATCGAGGGATTCAAGCCACACCCAAACGCAGTAAAGCAATGCCGCAACTGCCAACGATTCTGCCATGTTGCAAGCAATTGCAAATTGGCATATCGGTGCATTAAATGCACAAAAACACACGCCCCAGGCCAATGCAGCCTTAAGAAAAGGGACGATAAGGACAGCCAAGAAGATTCGGCACAAAAAACCCAATGCGTGAACTGCTCAGGTAACCATACAGCGAATGCAAAGATTTGCCCGGTCCGAATGCAGTATGTAAAGAAAATAAGCGAAAGGCAAAATACACAGCACAAGAGAAACAACAAGGCAATCACAATTGCAGCTCCTCCACAAAGCCGTATTGAAAACGGACGAAGCTACGCCACAGCAGCTAAAAGCATACCGATTCCTGCACCAAAAAATACACCACGTGTACAAGAACCAAGAAAACCAAAGAGTGCGAATGAAAACGTCAGTTTTTCATTTGAACAACTGAACGGAGACTCAGTGGATGCTTTCGGTAAAGATCTGCTGACCTGCTTTGACATCATGAAATCCCTAGTCAAAAAATATCCAGACACTAGCTCTGATAAAAAGGGAAAGCAACAGCTAATTCTGGACTTTTTGATCCAAATAGCGCTCAACTAAAATGCCTGTAAAAATCATGTTCCAAAACGTTAATGGCATCGTTCAACTGCGGAAACGAAATGAACTCAATGAGCTGCTAAACAAACACAGGCCAGATCTGATGCTACTCGCTGAACACAAGCTGCGATCCACGCACTCATCCGGACTAAGAAATTACCAGTTTGTGAGACAACAGATGCCAAGCTTAGAAACCACGCAGAACAATACAAGAAGCCCTGGAACGTCAGTGGCCATCTGCGTGAGAAATGGTCTTAAATATGAACGTGTGAAAATTGACCAAATGCAATACATCGAGGCTGTGGCAGTGCAGATCTTTCACACCAACAGTCGCAACGGAATGGTCAGAACGGGACTGATTGCAATTGCATTGTACCTACGCCCTCAGCATCCTCTACTAAGCTCAGACTTGGACATACTAATGCACTCGCTAGCTAAGATAGAGGATCACGAGCAATTCATTATAGGATGTGACTTAAACGCAAAACATCCATCCTGGAATAGGCCCACGTATAGTCCAAATCACCTGAACACATCAGGAAATCACTTGGAGCAATGGCTGGCAAACCAACCATTCATAACTCTACACCCAACCCAAGAGCCCACACGTCCAAATCGGACGGAAGACTCCTCAATAGATTTTTTCCTAGCATCAACGTCAACACCAATAGACTACTCCACATTTACATACGGCTGCAAAACCATAAAAGACTTCCCATCAGACCACTTTGGAATAACAATAACAATAAATTTAGGACAGAACCGGCTCACATACAACCCACCAAAATCCTTACACAATTTTCAGAAGATAAACCCGATCCACTGGAACACAATAGTCCTACAAAACCTGAGACACATTCCAAACACCCAAAACATAAGCACAGATGACATAGATAACCACGTCCATACATTAACAAATGCAATAGGCAGAGCCCTTGACTCTGTTGAGGCAATCCCAAAAATCGCCATAAACCCGACTAACCCAAACAATCCGTTCATCCATCTTAGCACCTATTGCCTGAACCTAATAAAAAGAAAACAAAAACTCAGACGCATACTTCTCCGCCGCATATCCACTCTAACACCCATCCAACGAAACCAAATAAAAAACATCATAAAAGATTTAAACATACAAATCAAAGCCCATATAGAATTAGCAGAACTAAAAACAATAGACCGAAAAATACGCAAAATAAATCCAAGTAAAATCAGCCAGAAAACACTACAAGCACTTAATCCAAACACTCCACCAAAAGAACAGCTAGCACATGACCTACAGTTGACCAACGAGGAAGCAGCCTTAATAGACATAGATCTTGACCTGAGCACCTCCCCAAATATAACATCGACCATTAAAAAAATCAATGCCCTTGCGTGGTCCTTTGAAAGAGTCCATAGTCAAAATGTGAATATCACCGACTCAGACCCTATCCTCAGAGCACACACATCTACCATTAATGAAACCATTGCCCAAGCCACAGCCTCAACATTAAACTCATATAAAACTATATTTAGTATTTCCAGAACAGCAGACGGTAACTGGCCCGAGTCCCATGAGTGTGGATTTACAAACGCCGAAGAACTCTTTGAAATCCTGAAAACAAAAAACACAAAGAAGACCATGGGACCAGACGGCTCCAGCAACTTTTTGATGAAACACTGCAACTTGCCAGTCTTAAAACACTTGGCAACATTGTTCAACCACTGCCTTAACTTGGGATACTTTCCGTCCGAGTGGAAGAACAGCAGAATCATCGCTATCCACAAACCTGGAACAAGTCCGCACAGCCTCCGGGCCTACAGACCTATTGCTCTTCTATCTGCAATAAGTCTGCTGCTGGAGAAAATTATAATGGGTCAAATACAGAAGCACATGGACTCAAATAACACGCTGAAAGACACTCAGTATGGATTTAGAGCGAAATCATCAACCAACCATGCATTCATGGCAGCAAATGATTTCATCTTTGAGAACCTATCCCACAGACGTGCTACAATAGCCTGTGCTCTGGACTTTGAAAAAGCATTTGATACAGTCTGGACCAGCGGACTCATTTATAAGATGTCCCAATTTAATTTCAATACAGACATCATAAAAATTGTACTAAATTACCTTACAAATCGTTCATTTCAGGTATGCAGTCCAGTTGACGCTGATCTGTCCCTAATAAGGTCGATCCCAGCAGGCGTTCCGCAAGGATCACTGCTAGCGCCCATACTATACAACATCTACCTGGCAGACATACCCGAATACCAAATCCCTACCGGCTCTACAACAAGAATAAAAGCACTTATATACGCTGATGACATCCTGCTCTTGGCTTCCTCAGGCTCAATGCGCACCGCCGAAAAAGAGCTGAACGGGTATCTAAACGTACTCTGCAGCTACTTCACCCAATGGCATCTCAAGCTCAACGCAAACAAATGCACCAGTTCGATCCTTAGAGGCCCTCGTGTGGGCGACCTGTACCCGAATGCGAGAAGCTTTAAGCCCAGTCTGTACATCTACAACAATCTGCCAATCAAGTACGAAAAGCAGTTCAAGTACCTCGGCGTTGTGTACGACGAAAGGCTGAACTTTAAGATACACACAGGAGCGGCTCGAAGGAAGGCCTGTGCAATGTTGAGTAAGATTCAGCACATATACAAGCCAATAGCCTCCACACAAGGAAACAGCAATCAACTCACCAAAATCTGCGCTCTAGCCTACAGAAAACTAATACAACCAGTTCTTATGTACGGCTATGTAGCGTGGATGAACATAAAGTCTACCGAAATGGAAAAGCTGCGAATTTTCGAGAGAAAAATACTTCGCAAGTCAATTGGCACCCAAAGCCGAAATGCATTGACGGGCCATTCCATACCGAACAAGCAGCTCTACACAATAACAGAAACAACAAGGATAGACAGACTCATGTTCCAAATACTGGAGAGACTGATTGAAAGAGACAACATGATGCAAACTGAGATTCCAGCTAACTACCCAACTGAGTGCCTGACTGCCCATCACATAAACCATCTAATGGAAATGGGCATCATCTATGACGAAGACGAAAACCTCATCTTCCACCACAGAAGACATCGATCCCTAAGTCACGCCGACGGGCTGATATATAATATCAGTCAATAAGCACTATACACCCAACTGTAAATAATCCCTTCCCCTCCTCTTCCCAACTCCACCCAAAGATTAGAATAAGCCTAGTACGTAGATTAGCCCGTAAGATATAAACCACCACAAAATCAAATTTTATTCAGGTTTTTAACATAACCATTTTTTCCCTGAAAAAACACCAAACTATTAGATTTTAATACATATCATAACCTAAACTAATATTAAGATAATCACTAATATAATAGTAACTAAAAGACTATCACTCTGATAAGCTTAAAGCGCAGAGTAAAATATTACACATAAGTTAAAGTAAGCTTGAACTTGTCACTCATGTATCACTATATTATTAAGCAGAAGCTGTGCTACTGTAATATGAAATATGACAATAAATAAATTTGCTAAAAAAAAAAAAAATTTGGCAGAGTCCAAAATTAAAGTGAAGTGAAGTCAAATAATAGTAAAATGCCGCCCAAGACTAGTGGAAAGGCAGCCAAAAAGAACTAAGCAAAGTGAACTGTGACGTGGAACTAAAAGGGACGTGACGTGAAGTGGAAGAAGTCCGAAAGTCGCATATACTGCAAAAATATATCTGAACCTGATAAACAATTGTGCCTAGTGCTTGTGCAACTAAAAGTAAAAACTGCGAGAAGCAGAGTGGCAGAGTACCTGATATGCCAGTGGAAAGTGACTGCCAAATAAAGTGAACAAGAACCATCTCAATGGCAGAACATCCAGCAACCAGTGCGGAAGTGGAGGCAATGGAGGCCGAAAATGAAACTATTAAAAGATGCAGAGAAAAAGCCGCATTATCAACCTCAGAAAGTGAGAGTGAGGAAATAAGTGAGTCCGAGACAAATGATGGAATAAGTGATTGTGAGACTGACGAAGATACAGTAGTGATTGACCGTGACGAAATGAATTCTATAATGAAGGAACTTAAATATCTTCGTGCAGAGCACAAAAAACTACAACAAACATACGCAGCCCTAACTACATCAACACCAATAACTGAAAAATCAAAACCGGTGAATGTGCCAAAAAGTCCAAAGAAAAAGGCAAAACAGCCATCACCCAAAAAACCAGCAATATCAAATGAGACTCCCAGCACCACACCCGACGGGGAGTATCCAAGCCTACCAAAACCAGCTAATCCAATTCCTATGGCAAAAATTCCAATGACAACGAAGAGGACAAACGTAGCAGAACCCAAACAAGAAAAAGGTCTACCGGTCATAGTGACATATCACCAAAACGCAAAGGACCTAACTAAAATATTAAAAGAAATAACAAAAAAGTTTATTTTGAACATTGTCAACAAAAATGTCATACACGTGAAGGTGTTCTCTCTGGCAGACTTCAACGTAACCAAAGACGAGTTCAACAAAAGGAATGTGTTGTACTACAGCTTCACACCGAAGCAAATTAAACCACACACAGTGATTATGAAGAAACTACCTCTGGAAGTATACAATGCCGAGGAAGTGAAAACTGCATTAGCTGAGGAAGTACCTGAGCTGAATATCTTGGTAGTGAAACCATATAAAGAAAAAATGTGGATGATTCAAGTGGAGAAATCGGAAAAAATCAACGTGATTTTTAAGGTGACAGCTCTCCTGAATTGCCGAATCATAATCGAGGGATTCAAGCCACACCCAAACGCAGTAAAGCAATGCCGCAATTGCCAACGATTCTGCCATGTTGCAAGCAATTGCAAATTGGCATATCGGTGCATTAAATGCACAAAAACACACGCCCCAGGCCAATGCAGCCTTAAGAAAAAGGACGATAAAGAGAGCCAAGAAGATTCGGCACAAAAAACCCAATGCGTGAACTGCTCAGGTAACCATACAGCGAATGCGAAGATCTGCCCAGTCCGTATGCAGTATGTAAAGAAAATAACCGAAAGGCAAAATACAAAGCAGAGGAGAAACAACAAGGCAATCACAATTGCAGCTCCTCCACAAAGCCGTATTGAAAACGGACGAAGCTACGCCACAGCAGCTAAAAGCATACCGATTCCTGCACCAAAAACTACACCAAAGGTACAAGAATCAAGAAAACCAAAGACTGCGAATGAAAACGTCAGTTTTTCATTTGAACAACTGAACGGAGACTCAGTGGATGCTTTCGGTAAAGATCTGCTGACCTGCTTCGACATCATGAAAGCCCTAGTCAAAAAATATCCAGACACTAGCTCTGATAAAAAAGGAAAGCAACAACTAATTCTGGACTTTTTGATCCAAATAGCACTCAACTAAAATGCCTGTAAAAATCATGTTCCAAAACGTTAATGGCATCGTTCAACTGCGGAAAGAGATTTCAACTGATTGAAAGAGACAACATGATGCAAACTGAGATTCCAGCTAACTACCCAACTGAGTGCCTGACTGCCCATCACATAAACCACCTAATGGAAATGGGCATCATATATGACGAAGACGAAAACCTCATCTTCCACCACAGAAGACATCGATCCCTAAGTCACGCCGACGGGCTGATATATAATATCAGTCAATAAGCCACTATACACCCAACTGTAAATAATCCCTTCCCCTCCTCTTCCCAACTCCATCCAAAGATTAGAATAAGCCTAGTACGTAGATTAGCCCGTAAGATATAAACCACCACAAAATCAAATTTTATTCAGGTTTTTAACATAACCATTTTTTCCCTGAAAAACACCAAACTATTAGATTTTAATACATATCATAACCTAAACTAATATTAAGATAATCACTAATATAATAGTAACTAAAAGACTATCACTCTGATAAGCTTAAAGCGCAGAGTAAAATATTACACATAAGTTAAAGTAAGCTTGAACCTGTCACTCATGTATCACTATATTATTAAGCAGAAGCTGTGCTACTGTAATATGAAATATGACAATAAATAAATTCGCTAAAAAAAAAAAAAAAATTCGGCAGAGTCCAAAATTAAAGTGAAGTGAAGTCAAATAATAGTAAAATGCCGCCCAAGACTAGTGGAAAGGCAGCCAAAAAGGCTGGAAAGGCTCAGAAGAACATCACCAAGAATGACAAGAAGAAGAAGCGCAAGAGGAAGGAGAGCTATGCCATCTATATTTACAAAGTCCTGAAGCAAGTTCACCCTGACACTGGTATTTCGTCGAAAGCGATGAGCATCATGAACAGCTTTGTAAATGACATCTTCGAGCGCATTGCTGCCGAAGCGTCTCGCTTGGCTCATTACAACAAGCGCTCAACCATTACCAGTCGGGAAATCCAAACGGCTGTGCGTCTACTGCTGCCGGGAGAGTTGGCCAAGCACGCTGTTAGTGAGGGAACCAAGGCTGTCACCAAGTACACCAGCTCCAAGTAAATTTGGTTCGGTTCGGTTCGGTTCTCTGCAGAACAAAACCCAAAAAGGCCCTTTTCAGGGCCACAAAATTTTCTCCCAAAGAAATTCCATTTTCAATATAATCAAACGAATAAAAATCAACCTAATATCAATATATATGTACATGTACATGTACATGTACATGCATTCAAATATACAAACATTATTCAATTGCCGACCACTAAGATACACCGGCTGTGTGAACGGTATTTCCCTACTACACTTGATTCGGTTCGGGGGAAAGTGCGTTTTACGTTTGAACTGGATACTGGATGCTAAATATGAAATATGTACGTACATATCTGTAGCATATGTATGCAAGGCTCAATAATTTCCATCTCTTTTCATATAGGTTTGTAGCCCTGAAAAGGGCTTGTTTAAATCAATTTCAGATGTATCCATCTAAAATCTCGAATGCGACCATGTACACCAACGTGTACACTTTCACAATTTACTTTTTGGCTGCCGTCGTTTTGGCTTTCGGCTTTTTTACGGTGGCGGGAGCAGTTGGCTTCTTTGTTGTCTTCTTGGGCTTGGCAGACGCCGCTGCCGCAACAGCCTTTGCTTTTGGCTTTGGCTTTGCAGGGCTCGACTTGGCCTTTGCCGCTGCTGGTTTCGCCTTCACGGTTCCAGTTTTCTTCGCATCCTTAGCCTTTGCCTTCTCAGTTTTCTTCTTCTCGGCGGTCTTCTTGGTGGCGACTGACTTCTTTGCCTTTAGCTTCTTGTCACCGGCTCCGGCTGCTTTTTTGGGGCTGGCTGTCTTCTTGGCTGCTGCCGATGTCGATGACGCTACCTTCTTACTTTTGACTTTCTTCTCCACAGATGCAACCTTTGGCTTGGGCTCCTTTTTGGCGGAAGCAGACAGCTTGAACGAACCAGATGCACCTTTTCCCTTTGTTTGGATCAGCTTTCCATTGGCAACGGCCGACTTCAAGTACTTCTTGATAAATGGAGCCAATTTCTGGGCATCGCATTTGTATTCGGCAGTAATATATTTCTTGATTGCCAAAAGCGATGAGCCGCCACGTTCCTTCAAGCTCTTAATCGAAGCGTCAACCATTTCCTGAGTTGGGGGATGCGATGGTGGAGCTGTGGGCTTCTTTGCCTTTGCAGTAGCAGCAGCGGATCCAGATGCCTTCTTAGCGGCCACCTTCTTCTCCGCTGGTACTGGTGGAGCAGCCACTGGAGATGCGGATGTTACAACTGCAGAATCAGACATTATTATTCACAAAATTACGCTTTTTAATGGAAAAACGTCGTTGCTGACCGGCAGCTAGGGTCCCTCGTTCGAATGAGAAGCGAGTAGAAGGGCAGTACGAAGATGATTTTAGCATTGGTGATTTGTTTGGCAAAAGTTTCATTGGACGTCTGAATTAATTATACTTTTCTTTATATAATTATTAGATAATTGAAATATATTTTTATTGATTCATATTCTTAAATGTTTCAAATATTATTTTAAATCATTTATTTTGTAAATATCATCCATTATCGATTTTTAATACCTGTGCAAAGTTTGACAACTATTTATCCGACCTTATATTTTGGATTCAATGATATTTAAAAATAACAATGTTAGTCTATTTTGCTAATCTTATTTTTGAAATATAAAATTTGATGAATTTACTTTAAGAGGCATTAAACATATATACACAAATCGGTTAGTATAGTATTTTAAAATCGTTTTGAAGATAACCCTATCGAGTACAAAAAGGCCACTTTCTGGGTATATTCAGTCTTGAATTTAGGGGTCAAAAAATATAAATGTTTAAAAATATATTATTGTTAGCTATTTTTATTAAGGAAATCAAGATGATTTTCCATTTAATATTATTTCTGATCAATTTTTGCAAATATTTACCCAAAAATAACATACTTTCTTACCCACATAGCAGTACCAATTAAGTTGATCTTAAAGAAAAAATCGAAATAATCTATTCTACGCAAATTTTATTGTCTACACCGATTTATAGGAATCTTAAAAACATATTTCCTTTACTTTTGTTGAATATTTTCAAATATTTTTATTTTTTAACGGCCTATTATTAAGAGTAGTGCCTAGTTTCGACCTACCTAGGCCTTCTGATGTTTAAGCATATTTTTGATATTTCAAATAAACTTATTTAGTTGGTTATTGGTATTTAATACTTAATTACGATCAAAAGATATCAACTAAAAACGGTAATCCGGCAAAGAGTAAATACAAATAGTTTCTATTTAGTTATAAATATTACGGAGTTTATTTCAAAATGTCCCATTCTTAGAGTTCTATCCAACCTTATAGCATTCTGTAATGAAAAAACGAAGGTGCGAAAACCTTCGCTAAAATTCCTTCTGTCCACATGAATATACAGATGTTTATAGATTTAATACGGATAATATAACGTATGGATTCTCCCAATTCATTATCGTTTTGTATTTAAACAAAATTCTATCCAATCGCACAATATTGCGTAAATAAACAGCAGCCTATGGCGAAGCAGCGACAAAGACAAAAACCAAATCAAACATATTTTATTTGGGGAAAATAGTACGGGTATGCAGAAATAAAAAATCTCAATGAAAATTATATTGTGGTCCTGAAAAGGACCGATTTGTATACAATTGATATGCGCCTGTCGAAGAAATATCAACTTAAGCACGCTCGCCACGAATACGTCTGGCCAGTTGGATGTCCTTGGGCATGATTGTAACACGCTTGGCATGGATGGCACACAAGTTGGTATCTTCGAAGAGTCCGACCAGATAGGCTTCGCTAGCTTCCTGGAGTGCCATTACTGCCGAGCTCTGGAAACGCAAGTCAGTTTTGAAATCCTGAGCGATTTCACGGACCAAACGCTGGAAAGGCAATTTGCGGATCAGCAGCTCGGTACTCTTTTGGTAGCGACGGATTTCACGCAGGGCAACAGTGCCGGGGCGATAACGATGAGGTTTCTTCACGCCACCGGTTGCTGGAGCACTTTTACGTGCAGCCTTGGTAGCCAGTTGTTTGCGTGGCGCCTTGCCACCAGTCGATTTACGAGCAGTTTGCTTGGTACGGGCCATTTTCACTATTCACTCTTCACTTTCAACGTTCGAATTTACAATAAGCGATCAAAATTCTCGCTGCTAGCTTATATAGCATTCTTCTGCTGGAGGGTTGAAACGAGAGAGGAGAGCAGCCGAAGCATGCTATTTCATTTCCCGAGCGAGATGCACATATCATTCGGACTCACTCGTGTTTTGGTGGTGTTTGGTATAAATAGAAGCGATGCAAAATTTGTTGCCATTCGTTCCTTGTGTCTCGTGTCGTAAAGTGAAAAAATAGTAAGAGAAAATGACTGGTCGTGGTAAAGGTGGCAAAGGCTTGGGAAAGGGAGGCGCTAAGCGTCATCGCAAGGTTCTGCGTGATAACATCCAGGGTATCACGAAGCCCGCTATCCGCCGTTTGGCTCGTCGTGGCGGTGTAAAACGTATCTCCGGACTCATCTACGAGGAAACTCGTGGAGTGCTGAAAGTGTTTTTGGAAAACGTTATCCGTGATGCCGTCACCTACACCGAACACGCCAAGAGGAAGACAGTCACAGCCATGGATGTGGTGTATGCTCTGAAGAGACAAGGCCGCACTCTATACGGCTTCGGCGGTTAAGAAAATTTGTACAAACTGCTGTTCAAAAGTAAACAATCGGTCCTTTTCAGGACCACAAAATAATCTAAAAGAGAGGCATATTTTCAAAAATTTTAGTATTTTAGTAATAAAAGTTGATAGTTAAGAAGGGTCATTTAAACGGAAAACGAGGTGCACTGCTCCCATCTAAGTACGCTGTTTAATATTATTATAGGTGATTTGGTGTGATTGTTATGCGTATCGTTCCCGTTCGTTTATCCCATTAAGTATGTAAATACCCTAGAATATCGTAAAACTTGACGAATTTAGCGTAGACCTGGTGCTGTACTTTTGGTGTAGGCAAAAAGGGTCAAAAGTGCAATGATGGGAATTCGTATTAGATATTCGCATAGGTAAACAAAAGATGGGTTTTTTCTTTCGAGTTCTATCGTCTGTTCTTGTACTTTTGGTGTAGGCAAAAAGGGTCAAAAGTGCAATGATGGGAATTCGTATTAGGTATTCGCATAGGTAAACAAAAGATGGGTTTTTTCTTTCGAGCTCTATCGTCTGTTCTTGGTTCCGTTCCCCGTTTCGCGTCCCCCAGGTACGCATCGAAACTAAACCTTGAATTCCATCAGTTTTTCAGATGACTTGACCGCAACTGTACTTTTTTTTTTTAGGCCCCAACAGAAATATGCGTGTTTGTGTTTTATTTCTATTTTACAATGATAATAAATTATGAAAATTATCTTAATTCTTTAGTCATGGTTTGGTCGTCCTGAAAAGGACGTTTTGGTTTATATATGTACAAGAATGTAAATTTTTGTTTCTATTGGAACATTTATGCCTTCTTCTCGGTCTTCTTGGGCAGCAGGACGGCCTGGATGTTGGGCAACACACCACCCTGAGCAATGGTGACGCCCGAGAGAAGCTTGTTCAACTCCTCATCGTTGCGGATGGCCAGCTGCAGATGGCGAGGGATAATTCTCGTCTTCTTGTTATCACGGGCAGCATTGCCAGCCAACTCAAGAACTTCAGCGGCCAAGTATTCCATCACGGCAGCCAGGTAAACAGGAGCACCGGCACCGACACGCTCCGCGTAGTTGCCCTTGCGAAGTAGACGATGAATACGACCAACAGGGAACTGAAGACCGGCACGGTTCGAGCGAGACTTTGCCTTTCCCTTCACTTTGCCACCTTTACCACGACCAGACATTTTAGTAGATTCTTCTTGTTCACTGTTTTCACACGAATGTTGAACAAAAATACCCAACGGCATATTTATACCTTTTCCGTCGTCATGAGCATCCAAACGAGGGGTGGGTTTTTTGCCTGCTACACAATGTATGTTAAACCTGAATAGACTGCTCGAATAAAAGTATAAAGCCTAGAACTATTCCGGCAGAGTCCAAAATTAAAGTGAAGTGAAGTCAAATAATAGTAAAATGCCGCCCAAGACTAGTGGAAAGGCAGCCAAAAAGGCTGGAAAGGCTCAGAAGAACATCACCAAGAATGACAAGAAGAAGAAGCGCAAGAGGAAGGAGAGCTATGCCATCTATATTTACAAAGTCCTGAAGCAAGTTCACCCTGACACTGGTATTTCGTCGAAAGCGATGAGCATCATGAACAGCTTTGTAAATGACATCTTCGAGCGCATTGCTGCCGAAGCGTCTCGCTTGGCTCATTACAACAAGCGCTCAACCATTACCAGTCGGGAAATCCAAACGGCTGTGCGTCTACTGCTGCCGGGAGAGTTGGCCAAGCACGCTGTTAGTGAGGGAACCAAGGCTGTCACCAAGTACACCAGCTCCAAGTAAATTTGGTTCGGTTCGGTTCGGTTCTCTGCAGAACAAAACCCAAAAAGGCCCTTTTCAGGGCCACAAAATTTTCTCCCAAAGAAATTCCATTTTCAATATAATCAAACGAATAAAAATCAACCTAATATCAATATATATGTACATGTACATGCATTCAAATATACAAACATTATTCAATTGCCGACCACTAAGATACACCGGCTGTGTGAACGGTATTTCCCTACTACACTTGATTCGGTTCGGGGGAAAGTGCGTTTTACGTTTGAACTGGATACTGGATGCTAAATATGAAATATGTACGTACATATCTGTAGCATATGTATGCAAGGCTCAATAATTTCCATCTCTTTTCATATAGGTTTGTAGCCCTGAAAAGGGCTTGTTTAAATCAATTTCAGATGTATCCATCTAAAATCTCGAATGCGACCATGTACACCAACGTGTACACTTTCACAATTTACTTTTTGGCTGCCGTCGTTTTGGCTTTCGGCTTTTTTACGGTGGCGGGAGCAGTTGGCTTCTTTGTTGTCTTCTTGGGCTTGGCAGACGCCGCTGCCGCAACAGCCTTTGCTTTTGGCTTTGGCTTTGCAGGGCTCGACTTGGCCTTTGCCGCTGCTGGTTTCGCCTTCACGGTTCCAGTTTTCTTCGCATCCTTAGCCTTTGCCTTCTCAGTTTTCTTCTTATCGGCGGTCTTCTTGGTGGCGACTGACTTCTTTGCCTTTAGCTTCTTGTCACCGGCTCCGGCTGCTTTTTTGGGGCTGGCTGTCTTCTTGGCTGCTGCCGATGTCGATGACGCTACCTTCTTACTTTTGACTTTCTTCTCCACAGATGCAACCTTTGGCTTGGGCTCCTTTTTGGCGGAAGCAGACAGCTTGAACGAACCAGATGCACCTTTTCCCTTTGTTTGGATCAGCTTTCCATTGGCAACGGCCGACTTCAAGTACTTCTTGATAAATGGAGCCAATTTCTGGGCATCGCATTTGTATTCGGCAGTAATATATTTCTTGATTGCCAAAAGCGATGAGCCGCCACGTTCCTTCAAGCTCTTAATCGAAGCGTCAACCATTTGCTGAGTTGGGGGATGCGATGGTGGAGCTGTGGGCTTCTTTGCCTTTGCAGTAGCAGCAGCGGATCCAGATGCCTTCTTAGCGGCCACCTTCTTCTCCGCTGGTACTGGTGGAGCAGCCACTGGAGATGCGGATGTTACAACTGCAGAATCAGACATTATTATTCACAAAATTACGATTTTTAATGGAAAAACGTCGTTGCTGACCGGCAGCTAGGGTCCCTCCCTCGAATGAGAAGCGAGTAGAAAGGCAGGACGAAGATGATTTTAGCATTGGTGATTTGTTTGGCAAAAGTTTCATTGGACGTCTGAATTAATTATACTTTTCTTTATATAATTATTAGATAATTGAAATATATTTTTATTGATTCATATTCTTAAATGTTTCAAATATTATTTTAAATCATTTATTTTGTAAATATCATCCATTATCGATTTTTAATACCTGTGCAAAGTTTGACAACTATTTATCCGACCTTATATTTTGGATTCAATGATATTTAAAAATAACAATGTTAGTCTATTTTGCTAATCTTATTTTTGAAATATAAAATTTGATGAATTTACTTTAAGAGGCATTAAACATATATACACAAATCGGTTAGTATAGTATTTTAAAATCGTTTTGAAGATAACCCTATCGAGTACAAAAAGGCCACTTTCTGGGTATATTCAGTCTTGAATTTAGGGGTCAAAAAATATAAATGTTTAAAAATATATTATTGTTAGCTATTTTTATTAAGGAAATCAAGATGATTTTCCATTTAATATTATTTCTGATCAATTTTTGCAAATATTTACCCAAAAATAACATACTTTCTTACCCACATAGCAGTACCAATTAAGTTGATCTTAAAGAAAAAATCGAAATAATCTATTCTACGCAAATTTTATTGTCTACACCGATTTATAGGAATCTTAAAAACATATTTCCTTTACTTTTGTTGAATATTTTCAAATATTTTTATTTTTTAACGGCCTATTATTAAGAGTAGTGCCTAGTTTCGACCTACCTAGGCCTTCTGATGTTTAAGCATATTTTTGATATTTCAAATAAACTTATTTAGTTGGTTATTGGTATTTAATACTTAATTACGATCAAAAGATATCAACTAAAAACGGTAATCCGGCAAAGAGTAAATACAAATAGTTTCTATTTAGTTATAAATATTACGGAGTTTATTTCAAAATGTCCCATTCTTAGAGTTCTATCCAACCTTATAGCATTCTGTAATGAAAAAACGAAGGTGCGAAAACCTTCGCTAAAATTCCTTCTGTCCACATGAATATACAGATGTTTATAGATTTAATACGGATAATATAACGTATGGATTCTCCCAATTCATTATCGTTTTGTATTTAAACAAAATTCTATCCAATCGCACAATATTGCGTAAATAAACAGCAGCCTATGGCGAAGCAGCGACAAAGACAAAAACCAAATCAAACATATTTTATTTGGGGAAAATAGTACGGGTATGCAGAAATAAAAAATCTCAATGAAAATTATATTGTGGTCCTGAAAAGGACCGATTTGTATACAATTGATATGCGCCTGTCGAAGAAATATCAACTTAAGCACGCTCGCCACGAATACGTCTGGCCAGTTGGATGTCCTTGGGCATGATTGTAACACGCTTGGCATGGATGGCACACAAGTTGGTATCTTCGAAGAGTCCGACCAGATAGGCTTCGCTAGCTTCCTGGAGTGCCATTACTGCCGAGCTCTGGAAACGCAAGTCAGTTTTGAAATCCTGAGCGATTTCACGGACCAAACGCTGGAAAGGCAATTTGCGGATCAGCAGCTCGGTACTCTTTTGGTAGCGACGGATTTCACGCAGGGCAACAGTGCCGGGGCGATAACGATGAGGTTTCTTCACGCCACCGGTTGCTGGAGCACTTTTACGTGCAGCCTTGGTAGCCAGTTGTTTGCGTGGCGCCTTGCCACCAGTCGATTTACGAGCAGTTTGCTTGGTACGGGCCATTTTCACTATTCACTCTTCACTTTCAACGTTCGAATTTACAATAAGCGATCAAAATTCTCGCTGCTAGCTTATATAGCATTCTTCTGCTGGAGGGTTGAAACGAGAGAGGAGAGCAGCCGAAGCATGCTATTTCATTTCCCGAGCGAGATGCACATATCATTCGGACTCACTCGTGTTTTGGTGGTGTTTGGTATAAATAGAAGCGATGCAAAATTTGTTGCCATTCGTTCCTTGTGTCTCGTGTCGTAAAGTGAAAAAATAGTAAGAGAAAATGACTGGTCGTGGTAAAGGTGGCAAAGGCTTGGGAAAGGGAGGCGCTAAGCGTCATCGCAAGGTTCTGCGTGATAACATCCAGGGTATCACGAAGCCCGCTATCCGCCGTTTGGCTCGTCGTGGCGGTGTAAAACGTATCTCCGGACTCATCTACGAGGAAACTCGTGGAGTGCTGAAAGTGTTTTTGGAAAACGTTATCCGTGATGCCGTCACCTACACCGAACACGCCAAGAGGAAGACAGTCACAGCCATGGATGTGGTGTATGCTCTGAAGAGACAAGGCCGCACTCTATACGGCTTCGGCGGTTAAGAAAATTTGTACAAACTGCTGTTTAAAAGTAAACAATCGGTCCTTTTCAGGACCACAAAATAATCTAAAAGAGAGGCATATTTTCAAAAATTTTAGTATTTTAGTAATAAAAGTTGTTTGTAGGAGGGCGGATCGGATGATAGATTCCAACGATGAGTACGGAATAAAAAGTCGGGGGCCAGTGATTTTCCTAGTATATATGTAATGTATTTGGAGCGGCTTGATTATGGACCAATGTACATATGTATGTCTCGAAACGGAGGTGGAAGCGAGAGTGTTCAGGCTCGAGCTTGCAGACTCGTCGAGACCGCGAAGCGTGGATCGGGAGAGCGCCCACGACCGCGCGAGAGCGGGAGAGCGCCCACGACCGCGCGAGAGCGGGATCGTGAGCGCCGCCCACAGTGCTGTTCACCAGTCTGCTGCTACCCTGAACATCCTCCCCCCCCCTTGCAGGATGCAAAAGTTTGGTCCTAGGGCTGCGTGCATGCCCCGGATACGATCCATCCGAAAACGGTGCTCTGCGCCACAGGAAGGCCCTCGTCGCGTGCAAGGAGCCCGGGTTGGATCACCTTCGGGTAAACGTCCGCTCCCAAGACCAGAGAGATGGTGGCAGGTCGATGGAATTGCTCGTCCGCGAGCCTAAGATCGTTGAACCGGGCTCGGACGGGGTCGCTCAACTGTCGGATCGGCGTGCGGATGCACAATCTGGGTTTGATCTTAAGCACCACGTCCAATCGGACCTCGCTCGCTTTGGACCGGATGACGGCGGTGCACACCTTTTCGTCGCCGACGTGAGTTGTAGCCAGCTTGAGGGCGTTAGCCAATGAATCGTCGATGCAGCTCACCGGAGTGCACGGATCGATGAGCGCCGCCGTCTCATAATTTTGGGAACCCGTATCCAGGACCACCAGTGCCGTCGGGAGGAGGTTGAGACTCCGATGTTGGAGAAGCGAGTGGACGGATGGCGCTGGGGCCCCTGCCATGTGTTGGCTCACGGGGAGACGCGGGTGGCGTTCGGCTTGGGATGCTGACACAGCGGGCGAGGGTGCGGCAGCTTTTCCGACAGGACGGCTGGGGCGGCGCCGAGGGCGGCGATTGACGTGGGACGGCGGAGGTGGCGACGTTGCTGCCGCGGAAGGGCGACGCGACGCGGGTAGGTGAAGCAGCGTGTGGTGGTTCTTGCCACACACCCTGCACAATCCGCCACTGCGACAGTCCCTGCCGGAGTGCTGATGCGCCAAGCAGTTCGCGCAGTATTTATTAATGAGCACGGCTCGGAGCCTCTTCACGGGGCTTAACCGGAGGAAGTGGTGGCAGGTCCTTAGCGGATGCACTCCTGGGCAGACTCGGCACTGGTAGGAACTGCGACTGCGAGCGCGTCGGCTCTCCATGATGCGGTCGGCACGAGATCGTGGGCCCATGTCTGGATGCGAAAAGAAACTAGAAGCGTATATAACAAAAAAAAACGAGGAGCATTAATAATGAGCTAGGAACGGATCAAATGGACGGAAATACGGGGTTCTCCTGGAGGGAGAACGACCTTTACAACGGGTCTTCTGACGACGCCGCGAGTCATGAAAATATCTACTAATTAAATTATTAATTAAATTAATTAAATATCTACATTATTGTTGGACGGAAGTACGGGGTTCTCCTGGAAGGAGAACGACTTTTACAACGGGTCTTCTGAGGACGCCGCGAGTCGTGAAAATATCTACTACCCGGACATTCCCATCGGTGCCGGGATATACGGACTGGATTCTCCCGAGTCGCCATTCATTGGAAGGCAGGTTGTCCTCCTTAATGACAACCATATCGCCCACCTGAAGGTTTGGAGTTGGCGTCTGCCACTTAGTGCGCTTGTGGAGTTCTCTGAGGTATTCTTCTTTCCACCTCTGGCAAAACTGTTGGTTGAGGGCCTTCAAATGCTGCCATCGATTGATTATCGACTTGAGGTCACTCCTCATTTCAGGCTCGGCCGCAGACATCAAAGGTCCCCCAATAAGGAAATGCCCGGGAGTGAGGGCCAACAGTTCGGTCGGATCTTCGGACATTGGAGAGAGCGGCCTGGAATTGAGGCATGCTTCAATCTTTGCGAGAAGCGTGGAAAGTTCCTCAAACGTGTATCGCCGTGTGGAAGTGGCCTTGTAAAATAAAGTTTTGAAACTTTTTACCCCGGCTTCCCACAGGCCTCCCATATGTGGAGCTCCTGGTGGAATGAACTGCCAAGAAACCCGCTGATGGCTGTACGTATTAGTCACCGAGTCCTTGACTGCGTCTAGGAAATCCCGGGAAAGCACAGACGCCGCACCAACGAACGTTTTACCGTTGTCTGAATGGATCCGCTGTGGACATCCACGTCGTGCGACGAAACGAGCGAAGGCAGCGAGAAACTTTTCGGTGGTGAGATCGGACGTGGCCTCCAGATGGATCGCCTTCGTGGAGAAGCACACGAATACGCACACATACCCTTTGGTAATCAGACACGCTCTCCCTGTAAAATTGCGTATCTCAAAGGGACCAGCATAGTCAACTCCTGTATGCGTGAACGGCCTGGAAAAGGAAGTCCGCTCCGCTGGAAGGTCTCCCATCATTTGGGTTTGCAACTTCCTTCGGTGGATAGTGCATACTTTGCAGGAGTTGACAACCCCTTTCATAAGCCTCTGAATCCGTGGAATCCAATACTTGGATCGAATCAGGCGCACCATTAGTTGGTTGCCGCCGTGGAGAGTTATCCGGTGCGTGAACTGAGCCAGAAGCCGGGACAGCCGACAACTGTACGAAAGAATAATTGGGTGCTGTTCGTCATACTTGAGAGCTTCCGAACCAGCGACACGGCCGCATGCTCTTATGAGCCCATGTCGGTCTAGGAACGGGTTCAGGGTCAGGATAGAGCTTGACCTTGGTACTGGGCGCTTAGCACTTAGGCTGTGATACTCGGTGGGATATTCGCGACGCTGAGTATCTAGGATAAGAGCTCGCTCAGCTTCGGCAATTTCTCCGCTGGTAAGATGGTCCTCCTTTGCGGTGGCCACCTTCCGACAACGGTTTATGAACCGAAAGACATACGCCCGGACTCGCAGCGCTCTCTCCCAGTTGGAGAACCGTTCAAGGAATTCTTCGGATGGGCTCGGTGCGAAGTGGACCTTCACTACCCGTTGCTCTAAGGTCGTACCGGAAGACCAGTCCACTTGTGCCGGCCATTGGTCTCTGGTTTTGCGCAGCCAATCTGGTCCGTGCCACCAGAGTTGGCTATCAACCAGGTCCTGCAAGGGCATGCCTCTACTGGCTAAGTCTGCGGGGTTTTGTTCGGATGGAACATGAAACCATTTCTCGGCCTCGGTGGCTTGCGATATTCGAGTAACCCGGTTGGCAACGAAGGTGGCCCAGTGGCACGCAGGCTTTCTCAGCCACGCCAGGACAATGGTAGAGTCAGTCCAGTAGAAACAAGTGGTGCTCGCCGTCGGCATGTTTGGCAGGACAGCCGTCGCCATTTCGGACAATAGTACCGCACCGCACAACTCCAATCGGGGGAGCGATACAGTCTTCACGGGTGCGACTCGGGTTTTTGCGGTAAGCAGTCGCACCTCTACACGATGGTCAACCTCCACGCGCACGTAGATTGCGGCACCGTACGCCTTTTCGGAAGCATCGCAGAAACCATGATGCTCGATGGTCACCGATGGTTGGGACATAATCCATCTGGGAATGCGGATCTGATTGAGCACGGAGTAGCTTTGCAGAAAGCTCTGCCAGCGCTGACACATCTCGCTAGGGAGATCGTCGTCCCATTCCAAATCTTGCAGCCAGATTTCCTGCATGAAGATTTTGGAACGGACAATGAAGGGGGCCAGCCACCCCGCCGGATCGAACAACTTCGCAATCTGGGAAAGAACTGCTCGCTTGGTATAGGAGGACTCAATCGCTAATTCGGGAGGGGCAAAAAAGAACTCGTCGGAGGTAGCGTTCCATCGAATCCCGAGGGTCTTGGCCATGCTCTCGGCCTCAAGCTCAAGGAAGTCGCGGTGTAGGAGATGGTCATGCGGAATGCTGGTCAAAACGTCCTTATGGTTGGACGTCCACTTTCGTAGCGGAAAGCCTGCAGAACTAAGCGCGGCCTGCAGCTCGCGGATGGCTCGCTGAGCCTCAGTGGTGGAATCTGCGCCTGCTAAGACATCGTCGACATACATGTAGGATCGGAGAATATGGCTTGCTTTCGGGAATCGGGACTGGACGTCGTCTGCCAGCTGCTGCAGCACCCGGATGGCGAGGAAGGGAGCACAATTGACTCCAAAGGTGACAGTCTTTAGCTCGTAATCGCGGATTTCTCCATTCGTGTTTCGGAATAGTATGCGCTGGAACGGAGTGTGCTTCGGATCTACCCAAATCTGACGATACATCTTAGTGATATCGGCATTGAACACGACACGGAAATACCGCCATTTCAGGATCTGCAGAGTTAAGTCCGATTGTAGGACTGGACCAGCATGTAGAAGATCATTAAGGCTCACGCCGGTGGTCGAAGGGCTGGACGCGTTGAATACAACGCGGACTTTGGTGGTCGTGCTTTCGGGCTTGAGTACAGCGTGGTGCGGAAGATAGTAATTGGCGGAATCGTGAGCCGGAGGAACCTCGTTCATATGGTCAAGTTCTAAGTAGTCTTTGATCACGCAATCGTACTGCTCTTTTAAAGGAAAGTCTCTCCTTAAACGATTTTCGTTTCTCAGAAACTGAGCCAGTGCGATCGACCTTGAATACCCCAGACCTGATCCGGGATGGTCGGGGTCGCGGAATGGTAACGTGACGACATACTTTCCACTTGACGCTTTCGACGTGGTTCGACGGAAATTGCTTTCGCAGTAAGAATCAGATTCGCTTACCACCTTACTAGGTACATCCTCCACTTCCCAGAACCTCGTGAGAAGCCTATCTAATGGAGGCTCACATTCGGTGGACACCCGTGTCGAAAACGACGAGATGTTGCCTTGACCAGTAGTGGACACTGGGCCGGTAAGCACCCAGCCGAAAACAGTCTCCTGCCCGAAGAGAGACCCACAGATGTTGGGCTGTGCTCCGCTCAAAAGGATGGAAGGAAGGAGGTCAGCTCCAATCAGGACATCGATCTGGGAACTTTCGTAGAATGTAGGATCAGCCCATGGCAGGTTCGGCAAGTCTCGCATTGAATTCTGCGGGATCGGATAGGACGGAAGGTTGCCTGCCAGTTCCGGCAAAACGTAGGCGGCTGCGTCGAGCTGCCAGCTCGGTCTTTTCGGGGAACGGATGCAAAAATCACAAAGTTTCTGGGACCGAGCGGAAACTGTCTGATTAAGGCCCGAAATCTGTGCTTGGATAAGTCGGAATGGCAGCTTAATGATATTGAAGAGCCGCTCTGTAATGAACGTTGCCTCGGAACCCGGGTCGATAAGAGCGCGGGCTCGGAAATTCGTACCAAGCTGGCATATGTTAATGACCGCGGTGCCTAGAAGGACAGCCCGTTGGCCAGAAGCGAAGTAGTTTTGAACGCTGGGTTGCGGTTCAAAAGAGCTCGGATTCGAGACGGATGTGGACCGGGGTTCACTGGAACTTGGAATGCCCCGGTGCAGCAGCGAGTGGTGTCGTTCCCCACAAGTGACACAATTGTGGGCGCTTTGGCATTCACGCATCTGATGGCCTCTTGCGAAGCAATTGAGGCACAGCTGTTTCTGCTTAATGTAGCTGGAACGAGCATCAGCGGTCATCTGGAGGAAGTGAGGGCACATCCGGATGGGGTGATTCTCCTTGGAGCAGAGATCACACGATCTCCTCTTTGGAACCACGGTAGTCTCGAACGAGTGAACCCTTCTTGGAACAGGGCTCCCCTGGGAACGGAACGGATTCGAATTGACCTTGGATACGTGCGTGGAAGGATTGCCCTCGATGGCTTCCAGCGTCAAATACCTTTGACTGAGGAAGGAGTCAATTTCGTTCCACGACGGCATCTCCTTCTTTGTGGTGACGGAGTCTTCCCACAAAGCCCGGGTCAACTTAGGAAGCTTGGATGCGCAAATCGTCACCAGCAAGCTGTCCCAGTTCTCGGTGGAGACCTTGGAGTGTGCCAGGGCGGTCAATACCCCATGGATCGTCCCTTGGAGCTCCTTCAAAGCACGACTCGACTCCGAGACGGCTGGGGACAATGAGAGGAGAATGTTAATCTGGTTGGTCACCAGGAGCCGGTTATTCTCGTACCGGTCACGGAGGGCATTCCATGCCGTCTCGAACCCGTCGTTGGTCAGCGGGGACTTCGCAACGATGGCCTTTGGGTCGCCACTGATCTTGGATGTTAAATGGTACAGCTTCTCCACTGGAGACAGTCGTGGATTGTTTATATAGATTGCTGTGAACAGATCCCGGAAGGTGGGCCAGCGGACGTAATCCCCAGTGAACACTTCGATGTCACATGGGGGCAATCGACAGCCGCCATGAGAGTTTGGCTGCGTAGAAGGAGGCTCTGTTGGACCGGCAGCTTGGACAGTGAGGTCAGCCATGTATCGCTCATAGCTGTCATAGCACTCGCGATACATGGCTTGGACTTCCCTTTTTGCCTCTATATCCTCGTCAACCATTGCTATGGAACAAGCCTCGAACTCAGCATCCACTTTCGCCCACATGCTTCGTAACTGGTCTCGGCGGATCAGAGAGATGGCGGGGGATGGGGTGCTGATACCCGGAGCGATGAATGGGGCTTCGAAAGTGGTCAGCCTGTCGATGGCTGTCTCGAACTTGGCCCGTGCGGAGCTGACGGAAGACTGGGCCATTTTGAGGGCGCGTTGAGAGCAGATAGGGCTGTTGTTAGTAGGTGCTGGCACCTTGAGCGTGACCGGCGAAGGGAACAGAACCGATTGGGTCCTCGCAACGGTGGATCTTGTGGGCTTGGGAGTACTTGGTGACTTGACCTTTTCGAACGCCGCAGTAGGTGTTCTCGGAACGGAAGAACTCCTGGGCTTGTTAGCACCTGGAGCGGGCAGCGACAAAGGTTTCTTGCTGTCCTTTTCACCAGTGGGCATATTCGGGCGTCACACGCCGAGGAAAGAGAAATCGGATGCGTGAGTGTCGGACGGATGGACACGACCTTTGTATGGATACGGAGAGCGGATGCAACAAAACGCTTGGTATTCGTCGCAATGTGGATTTATTTTCACGTCGGAAGTGTTTCGGTATGTTATGGAGATCGGGCGATAGCAATAAAAATAAATGTACAATCCAGAACGGCAATAGGGACCGAACAGTAATATTGGAATTCGAGGCACGAGGTATCCAGGGAGAGGCGGTTGCAAATGACACCCGAAAATAATATACCCTTGGAATGTAGGGTAGAGTGTCACTTGGCAAGTATTAGCCGAAAACGATATACCCGCGGAATACAGGGTAGCGCGTCACTTGGCGCTCCGTTATGCTCAAGAGCGGCACTGATAATATGCTCTCCCAACAAATACAACGCGAGCAGCGGTGGAGAAACGAAAACGAAACGAGGAGAAGGCACCGCTATTGCTGCTTGTATGTACGTATGGCTGGAAATGAGCGTAATGTACCGCGGCTTGGTCGAACGAACTGATTATGTATATTTATATATGTAAAGGAAAATGCAAGTACGTATATGTTTGATAATTCGGAGTGGACTGTAGGAAACTTTATATTTTAATTGGACTCGGAATGAACATGAAATGAAACACAGGATAGTGTATTTATTGGACTGGGATTGCGTTGCTTATATATGTATGTATATATGTGGATATATTGCAAGTTACAGACGAAACGATATACCCGTGGAATATAGGGTAGCGCGTCACTTGGCGCTCCGTTATGCTCAAGAGCGGCACCGGTAATTTATTCTCCCAACAAATACAACGCGAGCAGCGGTGGAGAAGCGAAAGCGAGAAAAAGAGTGCACAGCTACTGCTGCTTGTATGTATGTTGGCGTATCTAAGTGTTATGTACCGCGGCTTGGGTTAACGTAATTCAGACGAGATGGTAACGGGGCGACGAAGATTAACGCTCAAATCTAACGCTCATGTTAGATATGTAAAATATGTAAAATATGTACATACTTATATGTATGTGCAAGAGTATGCAGTTTTTATATGTATATATGTAAGATTTGTATGTAGATATGTAAGTGTATTGTCGGAGATGTATACATATGTTCAAGAATATGCAGTTGTTATGTATACATATGTACGTGCCGGCGATTTAGTTTTTAGGTTCCCGCTGGCGGAGGCGTAGGCACAAACAAACGGAACTGGAAGAATTAGCGGATCACTTGAATGTACATATGTATGTCCGCAGATGGGAACGGAAGAGCGGAGAACGGCCGGAATGGCCGATAATATGCCGTCGTCGGAAATGGCATGCGAAAGGAAACAAGAGCGGATGACCCTTGCCGTATATGTATGGGTATATATATGTCGCGAAAGCTCGGGCTTGGATGCGGAAAACTTTCCCAAATCACTGCACTGGTGTCGGGCACCCGGAGCGTGGTACTTATCTTGGAAACTCTTTGATGATCCGCCGATGCGTGCTGGGATGGACTTCTCCTTCTGTTGATGGCGAAGATCCGGCTCGAAGGACCAATGTTTGTAGGAGGGCGGATCGGATGATAGATTCCAACGATGAGTACGGAATAAAAAGTCGGGGGCCAGTGATTTTCCTAGTATATATGTAATGTATTTGGAGCGGCTTGATTATGGACCAATGTACATATGTATGTCTCGAAACGGAGGTGGAAGCGAGAGTGTTCAGGCTCGAGCTTGCAGACTCGTCGAGACCGCGAAGCGTGGATCGGGAGAGCGCCCACGACCGCGCGAGAGCGGGAGAGCGCCCACGACCGCGCGAGAGCGGGATCGTGAGCGCCGCCCACAGTGCTGTTTACCAGTCTGCTGCTACCCTGAACAAAAGTTGATAGTTAAGAAGGGTCATTTAAACGGAAAACGAGGTGCACTGCTCCCATCTAAGTACGCTGTTTAATATTATTATAGGTGATTTGGTGTGATTGTTATGCGTATCGTTCCCGTTCGTTTATCCCATTAAGTATGTAAATACCCTAGAATATCGTAAAACTTGACGAATTTAGCGTAGACCTGGTGCTGTACTTTTGGTGTAGGCAAAAAGGGTCAAAAGTGCAATGATGGGAATTCGTATTAGATATTCGCATAGGTAAACAAAAGATGGGTTTTTTCTTTCGAGTTCTATCGTCTGTTCTTGTACTTTTGGTGTAGGCAAAAAGGGTCAAAAGTGCAATGATGGGAATTCGTATTAGGTATTCGCATAGGTAAACAAAAGATGGGTTTTTTCTTTCGAGCTCTATCGTCTGTTCTTGGTTCCGTTCCCCGTTTCGCGTCCCCCAGGTACGCATCGAAACTAAACCTTGAATTCCATCAGTTTTTCAGATGACTTGACCGCAACTGTACTTTTTTTTTTTAGGCCCCAACAGAAATATGCGTGTTTGTGTTTTATTTCTATTTTACAATGATAATAAATTATGAAAATTATCTTAATTCTTTAGTCATGGTTTGGTCGTCCTGAAAAGGACGTTTTGGTTTATATATGTACAAGAATGTAAATTTTTGTTTCTATTGGAACATTTATGCCTTCTTCTCGGTCTTCTTGGGCAGCAGGACGGCCTGGATGTTGGGCAACACACCACCCTGAGCAATGGTGACGCCCGAGAGAAGCTTGTTCAACTCCTCATCGTTGCGGATGGCCAGCTGCAGATGGCGAGGGATAATTCTCGTCTTCTTGTTATCACGGGCAGCATTGCCAGCCAACTCAAGAACTTCAGCGGCCAAGTATTCCATCACGGCAGCCAGGTAAACAGGAGCACCGGCACCGACACGCTCCGCGTAGTTGCCCTTGCGAAGTAGACGATGAATACGACCAACAGGGAACTGAAGACCGGCACGGTTCGAGCGAGACTTTGCCTTTCCCTTCACTTTGCCACCTTTACCACGACCAGACATTTTAGTAGATTCTTCTTGTTCACTGTTTTCACACGAATGTTGAACAAAAATACCCAACGGCATATTTATACCTTTTCCGTCGTCATGAGCATCCAAACGAGGGGTGGGTTTTTTGCCTGCTACACAATGTATGTTAAACCTGAATAGACTGCTCGAATAAAAGTATAAAGCCTAGAACTATTCCGGCAGAGTCCAAAATTAAAGTGAAGTGAAGTCAAATAATAGTAAAATGCCGCCCAAGACTAGTGGAAAGGCAGCCAAAAAGGCTGGAAAGGCTCAGAAGAACATCACCAAGAATGACAAGAAGAAGAAGCGCAAGAGGAAGGAGAGCTATGCCATCTATATTTACAAAGTCCTGAAGCAAGTTCACCCTGACACTGGTATTTCGTCGAAAGCGATGAGCATCATGAACAGCTTTGTAAATGACATCTTCGAGCGCATTGCTGCCGAAGCGTCTCGCTTGGCTCATTACAACAAGCGCTCAACCATTACCAGTCGGGAAATCCAAACGGCTGTGCGTCTACTGCTGCCGGGAGAGTTGGCCAAGCACGCTGTTAGTGAGGGAACCAAGGCTGTCACCAAGTACACCAGCTCCAAGTAAATTTGGTTCGGTTCGGTTCGGTTCTCTGCAGAACAAAACCCAAAAAGGCCCTTTTCAGGGCCACAAAATTTTCTCCCAAAGAAATTCCATTTTCAATATAATCAAACGAATAAAAATCAACCTAATATCAATATATATGTACATGTACATGTACATGCATTCAAATATACAAACATTATTCAATTGCCGACCACTAAGATACACCGGCTGTGTGAACGGTATTTCCCTACTACACTTGATTCGGTTCGGGGGAAAGTGCGTTTTACGTTTGAACTGGATACTGGATGCTAAATATGAAATATGTACGTACATATCTGTAGCATATGTATGCAAGGCTCAATAATTTCCATCTCTTTTCATATAGGTTTGTAGCCCTGAAAAGGGCTTGTTTAAATCAATTTCAGATGTATCCATCTAAAATCTCGAATGCGACCATGTACACCAACGTGTACACTTTCACAATTTACTTTTTGGCTGCCGTCGTTTTGGCTTTCGGCTTTTTTACGGTGGCGGGAGCAGTTGGCTTCTTTGTTGTCTTCTTGGGCTTGGCAGACGCCGCTGCCGCAACAGCCTTTGCTTTTGGCTTTGGCTTTGCAGGGCTCGACTTGGCCTTTGCCGCTGCTGGTTTCGCCTTCACGGTTCCAGTTTTCTTCGCATCCTTAGCCTTTGCCTTCTCAGTTTTCTTCTTATCGGCGGTCTTCTTGGTGGCGACTGACTTCTTTGCCTTTAGCTTCTTGTCACCGGCTCCGGCTGCTTTTTTGGGGCTGGCTGTCTTCTTGGCTGCTGCCGATGTCGATGACGCTACCTTCTTACTTTTGACTTTCTTCTCCACAGATGCAACCTTTGGCTTGGGCTCCTTTTTGGCGGAAGCAGACAGCTTGAACGAACCAGATGCACCTTTTCCCTTTGTTTGGATCAGCTTTCCATTGGCAACGGCCGACTTCAAGTACTTCTTGATAAATGGAGCCAATTTCTGGGCATCGCATTTGTATTCGGCAGTAATATATTTCTTGATTGCCAAAAGCGATGAGCCGCCACGTTCCTTCAAGCTCTTAATCGAAGCGTCAACCATTTGCTGAGTTGGGGGATGCGATGGTGGAGCTGTGGGCTTCTTTGCCTTTGCAGTAGCAGCAGCGGATCCAGATGCCTTCTTAGCGGCCACCTTCTTCTCCGCTGGTACTGGTGGAGCAGCCACTGGAGATGCGGATGTTACAACTGCAGAATCAGACATTATTATTCACAAAATTACGCTTTTTAATGGGAAAACGACGTTGCACACGGGCAGCTAGGGTCCCTCGTTCGAATGAGACGCGAGTAGAAGGGCAGTACGAAGATGATTTTAGCATTGGTGATTTGTTTGGCAAAAGTTTCATTGGACGTCTGAATTAATTATACTTTTCTTTATATAATTATTAGATAATTGAAATATATTTTTATTGATTCATATTCTTAAATGTTTCAAATATTATTTTAAATAATTTATTTTGTAAATATCATCCATTATCGATTTTTAATACCTGTGCAAAGTTTGACAACTATTTATCCGACCTTATATTTTGGATTCAATGATATTTAAAAATAACAATGTTAGTCTATTTTGCTAAACTTATTTTTGAAATATAAAATTTGATGAATTTACTTTAAGAGGCATTAAACATATATACACAAATCGGTTAGTATAGTATTTTAAAATCGTTTTGAAGATAACCCTATCGAGTACAAAAAGGCCACTTTCTGGGTATATTCAGTCTTGAATTTAGGGGTCAAAAAATATAAATGTTTAAAAATATATTATTGTTAGCTATTTTTATTAAGGAAATCAAGATGATTTTCCATTTAATATTATTTCTGATCAATTTTTGCAAATATTTACCCAAAAATAACATACTTTCTTACCCACATAGCAGTACCAATTAAGTTGATCTTAAAGAAAAAATCGAAATAATCTATTCTACGCAAATTTTATTGTCTACACCGATTTATAGGAATCTTAAAAACATATTTCCTTTACTTTTGTTGAATATTTTCAAATATTTTTATTTTTTAACGGCCTATTATTAAGAGTAGTGCCTAGTTTCGACCTACCTAGGCCTTCTGATGTTTAAGCATATTTTTGATATTTCAAATAAACTTATTTAGTTGGTTATTGGTATTTAATACCTAATTACGATCAAAAGATATCAACTAAAAACGGTAATCCGGCAAAGAGTAAATACAAATAGTTTCTATTTAGTTATAAATATTACGGAGTTTATTTCAAAATGTCCCATTCTTAGAGTTCTATCCAACCTTATAGCATTCTGTAATGAAAAAACGAAGGTGCGAAAACCTTCGCTAAAATTCCTTCTGTCCACATGAATATACAGATGTTTATAGATTTAATACGGATAATATAACGTATGGATTCTCCCAATTCATTATCGTTTTGTATTTAAACAAAATTCTATCCAATCGCACAATATTGCGTAATTAAACAGCAGCCTATGGCGAAGCAGCGACAAAGACAAAAACCAAATCAAACATATTTTATTTGGGGAAAATAGTACGGGTATGCAGAAATAAAAAATCTCAATGAAAATTATATTGTGGTCCTGAAAAGGACCGATTTGTATACAATTGATATGCGCCTGTCGAAGAAATATCAACTTAAGCACGCTCGCCACGAATACGTCTGGCCAGTTGGATGTCCTTGGGCATGATTGTGACACGCTTGGCATGGATGGCACACAAGTTGGTATCTTCGAAGAGTCCGACCAGATAGGCTTCGCTAGCTTCCTGGAGTGCCATTACTGCCGAGCTCTGGAAACGCAAGTCAGTTTTGAAATCCTGAGCGATTTCACGGACCAAACGCTGGAAAGGCAATTTGCGGATCAGCAGCTCGGTACTCTTTTGGTAGCGACGGATTTCACGCAGGGCAACAGTGCCGGGGCGATAACGATGAGGTTTCTTCACGCCACCGGTTGCTGGAGCACTTTTACGTGCAGCCTTGGTAGCCAGTTGTTTGCGTGGCGCCTTGCCACCAGTCGATTTACGAGCAGTTTGCTTGGTACGGGCCATTTTCACTATTCACTCTTCACTTTCAACGTTCGAATTTACAATAAGCGATCAAAATTCTCGCTGCTAGCTTATATAGCATTCTTCTGCTGGAGGGTTGAAACGAGAGAGGAGAGCAGCCGAAGCATGCTATTTCATTTCCCGAGCGAGATGCACATATCATTCGGACTCACTCGTGTTTTGGTGGTGTTTGGTATAAATAGAAGCGATGCAAAATTTGTTGCCATTCGTTCCTTGTGTCTCGTGTCGTAAAGTGAAAAAATAGTAAGAGAAAATGACTGGTCGTGGTAAAGGTGGCAAAGGCTTGGGAAAGGGAGGCGCTAAGCGTCATCGCAAGGTTCTGCGTGATAACATCCAGGGTATCACGAAGCCCGCTATCCGCCGTTTGGCTCGTCGTGGCGGTGTAAAACGTATCTCCGGACTTATCTACGAGGAAACTCGTGGAGTGCTGAAAGTGTTTTTGGAAAACGTTATCCGTGATGCCGTCACCTACACCGAACACGCCAAGAGGAAGACAGTCACAGCCATGGATGTGGTGTATGCTCTGAAGAGACAAGGCCGCACTCTATACGGCTTCGGCGGTTAAGAAAATTTGTACAAACTGCTGTTCAAAAGTAAACAATCGGTCCTTTTCAGGACCACAAAATAATCTAAAAGAGAGGCATATTTTCAAAAATTTTAGTATTTTAGTAATAAAAGTTGATAGTTAAGAAGGGTCATTTAAACGGAAAACGAGGTGCACTGCTCCCATCTAAGTACGCTGTTTAATATTATTATAGGTGATTTGGTGTGATTGTTATGCGTATCGTTCCCGTTCGTTTATCCCATTAAGTATGTAAATACCCTATAATATCGTAAAACTTGACGAATTTAGCGTAGACCTGGTGCTGTACTTTTGGTGTAGGCAAAAAGGGTCAAAAGTGCAATGATGGGAATTCGTATTAGATATTCGCATAGGTAAACAAAAGATGGGTTTTTTCTTTCGAGTTCTATCGTCTGTTCTTGTACTTTTGGTGTAGGCAAAAAGGGTCAAAAGTGCAATGATGGGAATTCGTATTAGGTATTCGCATAGGTAAACAAAAGATGGGTTTTTTCTTTCGAGCTCTATCGTCTGTTCTTGGTTCCGTTCCCCGTTTCGCGTCCCCCAGGTACGCATCGAAACTAAACCTTGAATTCCATCAGTTTTTCAGATGACTTGACCGCAACTGTACTTTTTTTTTTTAGGCCCCAACAGAAATATGCGTGTTTGTGTTTTATTTCTATTTTACAATGATAATAAATTATGAAAATTATCTTAATTCTTTAGTCATGGTTTGGTCGTCCTGAAAAGGACGTTTTGGTTTATATATGTACAAGAATGTAAATTTTTGTTTCTATTGGAACATTTATGCCTTCTTCTCGGTCTTCTTGGGCAGCAGGACGGCCTGGATGTTGGGCAACACACCACCCTGAGCAATGGTGACGCCCGAGAGAAGCTTGTTCAACTCCTCATCGTTGCGGATGGCCAGCTGCAGATGGCGAGGGATAATTCTCGTCTTCTTGTTATCACGGGCAGCATTGCCAGCCAACTCAAGAACTTCAGCGGCCAAGTATTCCATCACGGCAGCCAGGTAAACAGGAGCACCGGCACCGACACGCTCCGCGTAGTTGCCCTTGCGAAGTAGACGATGAATACGACCAACAGGGAACTGAAGACCGGCACGGTTCGAGCGAGACTTTGCCTTTCCCTTCACTTTGCCACCTTTACCACGACCAGACATTTTAGTAGATTCTTCTTGTTCACTGTTTTCACACGAATGTTGAACAAAAATACCCAACGGCATATTTATACCTTTTCCGTCGTCATGAGCGTCCAAACGAGGGGTGGGTTTTTTGCCTGCTACACAATGTATGTTAAACCTGAATAGACTGCTCGAATAAAAGTATAAAGCCTAGAACTATTCCGGCAGAGTCCAAAATTAAAGTGAAGTAAAGTCAAATAATAGTAAAATGCCGCCCAAGACTAGTGGAAAGGCAGCCAAAAAGGCTGGAAAGGCTCAGAAGAACATCACCAAGAATGACAAGAAGAAGAAGCGCAAGAGGAAGGAGAGCTATGCCATCTATATTTACAAAGTCCTGAAGCAAGTTCACCCTGACACTGGTATTTCGTCGAAAGCGATGAGCATCATGAACAGCTTTGTAAATGACATCTTCGAGCGCATTGCTGCCGAAGCGTCTCGCTTGGCTCATTACAACAAGCGCTCAACCATTACCAGTCGGGAAATCCAAACGGCTGTGCGTCTACTGCTGCCGGGAGAGTTGGCCAAGCACGCTGTTAGTGAGGGAACCAAGGCTGTCACCAAGTACACCAGCTCCAAGTAAATTTGGTTCGGTTCGGTTCGGTTCTCTGCAGAACAAAACCCAAAAAGGCCCTTTTCAGGGCCACAAAATTTTCTCCCAAAGAAATTCCATTTTCAATATAATCAAACGAATAAAAATCAACCTAATATCAATATATATGTACATGTACATGCATTCAAATATACAAACATTATTCAATTGCCGACCACTAAGATACACCGGCTGTGTGAACGGTATTTCCCTACTACACTTGATTCGGTTCGGGGGAAAGTGCGTTTTACGTTTGAACTGGATACTGGATGCTAAATATGAAATATGTACGTACATATCTGTAGCATATGTATGCAAGGCTCAATAATTTCCATCTCTTTTCATATAGGTTTGTAGCCCTGAAAAGGGCTTGTTTAAATCAATTTCAGATGTATCCATCTAAAATCTCGAATGCGACCATGTACACCAACGTGTACACTTTCACAATTTACTTTTTGGCTGCCGTCGTTTTGGCTTTCGGCTTTTTTACGGTGGCGGGAGCAGTTGGCTTCTTTGTTGTCTTCTTGGGCTTGGCAGACGCCGCTGCCGCAACAGCCTTTGCTTTTGGCTTTGGCTTTGCAGGGCTCGACTTGGCCTTTGCCGCTGCTGGTTTCGCCTTCACGGTTCCAGTTTTCTTCGCATCCTTAGCCTTTGCCTTCTCAGTTTTCTTCTTATCGGCGGTCTTCTTGGTGGCGACTGACTTCTTTGCCTTTAGCTTCTTGTCACCGGCTCCGGCTGCTTTTTTGGGGCTGGCTGTCTTCTTGGCTGCTGCCGATGTCGATGACGCTACCTTCTTACTTTTGACTTTCTTCTCCACAGATGCAACCTTTGGCTTGGGCTCCTTTTTGGCGGAAGCAGACAGCTTGAACGAACCAGATGCACCTTTTCCCTTTGTTTGGATCAGCTTTCCATTGGCAACGGCCGACTTCAAGTACTTCTTGATAAATGGAGCCAATTTCTGGGCATCGCATTTGTATTCGGCAGTAATATATTTCTTGATTGCCAAAAGCGATGAGCCGCCACGTTCCTTCAAGCTCTTAATCGAAGCGTCAACCATTTGCTGAGTTGGGGGATGCGATGGTGGAGCTGTGGGCTTCTTTGCCTTTGCAGTAGCAGCAGCGGATCCAGATGCCTTCTTAGCGGCCACCTTCTTCTCCGCTGGTACTGGTGGAGCAGCCACTGGAGATGCGGATGTTACAACTGCAGAATCAGACATTATTATTCACAAAATTACGCTTTTTAATGGGAAAACGACGTTGCACACGGGCAGCTAGGGTCCCTCGTTCGAATGAGACGCGAGTAGAAGGGCAGTACGAAGATGATTTTAGCATTGGTGATTTGTTTGGCAAAAGTTTCATTGGACGTCTGAATTAATTATACTTTTCTTTATATAATTATTAGATAATTGAAATATATTTTTATTGATTCATATTCTTAAATGTTTCAAATATTATTTTAAATAATTTATTTTGTAAATATCATCCATTATCGATTTTTAATACCTGTGCAAAGTTTGACAACTATTTATCCGACCTTATATTTTGGATTCAATGATATTTAAAAATAACAATGTTAGTCTATTTTGCTAAACTTATTTTTGAAATATAAAATTTGATGAATTTACTTTAAGAGGCATTAAACATATATACACAAATCGGTTAGTATAGTATTTTAAAATCGTTTTGAAGATAACCCTATCGAGTACAAAAAGGCCACTTTCTGGGTATATTCAGTCTTGAATTTAGGGGTCAAAAAATATAAATGTTTAAAAATATATTATTGTTAGCTATTTTTATTAAGGAAATCAAGATGATTTTCCATTTAATATTATTTCTGATCAATTTTTGCAAATATTTACCCAAAAATAACATACTTTCTTACCCACATAGCAGTACCAATTAAGTTGATCTTAAAGAAAAAATCGAAATAATCTATTCTACGCAAATTTTATTGTCTACACCGATTTATAGGAATCTTAAAAACATATTTCCTTTACTTTTGTTGAATATTTTCAAATATTTTTATTTTTTAACGGCCTATTATTAAGAGTAGTGCCTAGTTTCGACCTACCTAGGCCTTCTGATGTTTAAGCATATTTTTGATATTTCAAATAAACTTATTTAGTTGGTTATTGGTATTTAATACCTAATTACGATCAAAAGATATCAACTAAAAACGGTAATCCGGCAAAGAGTAAATACAAATAGTTTCTATTTAGTTATAAATATTACGGAGTTTATTTCAAAATGTCCCATTCTTAGAGTTCTATCCAACCTTATAGCATTCTGTAATGAAAAAACGAAGGTGCGAAAACCTTCGCTAAAATTCCTTCTGTCCACATGAATATACAGATGTTTATAGATTTAATACGGATAATATAACGTATGGATTCTCCCAATTCATTATCGTTTTGTATTTAAACAAAATTCTATCCAATCGCACAATATTGCGTAATTAAACAGCAGCCTATGGCGAAGCAGCGACAAAGACAAAAACCAAATCAAACATATTTTATTTGGGGAAAATAGTACGGGTATGCAGAAATAAAAAATCTCAATGAAAATTATATTGTGGTCCTGAAAAGGACCGATTTGTATACAATTGATATGCGCCTGTCGAAGAAATATCAACTTAAGCACGCTCGCCACGAATACGTCTGGCCAGTTGGATGTCCTTGGGCATGATTGTGACACGCTTGGCATGGATGGCACACAAGTTGGTATCTTCGAAGAGTCCGACCAGATAGGCTTCGCTAGCTTCCTGGAGTGCCATTACTGCCGAGCTCTGGAAACGCAAGTCAGTTTTGAAATCCTGAGCGATTTCACGGACCAAACGCTGGAAAGGCAATTTGCGGATCAGCAGCTCGGTACTCTTTTGGTAGCGACGGATTTCACGCAGGGCAACAGTGCCGGGGCGATAACGATGAGGTTTCTTCACGCCACCGGTTGCTGGAGCACTTTTACGTGCAGCCTTGGTAGCCAGTTGTTTGCGTGGCGCCTTGCCACCAGTCGATTTACGAGCAGTTTGCTTGGTACGGGCCATTTTCACTATTCACTCTTCACTTTCAACGTTCGAATTTACAATAAGCGATCAAAATTCTCGCTGCTAGCTTATATAGCATTCTTCTGCTGGAGGGTTGAAACGAGAGAGGAGAGCAGCCGAAGCATGCTATTTCATTTCCCGAGCGAGATGCACATATCATTCGGACTCACTCGTGTTTTGGTGGTGTTTGGTATAAATAGAAGCGATGCAAAATTTGTTGCCATTCGTTCCTTGTGTCTCGTGTCGTAAAGTGAAAAAATAGTAAGAGAAAATGACTGGTCGTGGTAAAGGTGGCAAAGGCTTGGGAAAGGGAGGCGCTAAGCGTCATCGCAAGGTTCTGCGTGATAACATCCAGGGTATCACGAAGCCCGCTATCCGCCGTTTGGCTCGTCGTGGCGGTGTAAAACGTATCTCCGGACTTATCTACGAGGAAACTCGTGGAGTGCTGAAAGTGTTTTTGGAAAACGTTATCCGTGATGCCGTCACCTACACCGAACACGCCAAGAGGAAGACAGTCACAGCCATGGATGTGGTGTATGCTCTGAAGAGACAAGGCCGCACTCTATACGGCTTCGGCGGTTAAGAAAATTTGTACAAACTGCTGTTCAAAAGTAAACAATCGGTCCTTTTCAGGACCACAAAATAATCTAAAAGAGAGGCATATTTTCAAAAATTTTAGTATTTTAGTAATAAAAGTTGATAGTTAAGAAGGGTCATTTAAACGGAAAACGAGGTGCACTGCTCCCATCTAAGTACGCTGTTTAATATTATTATAGGTGATTTGGTGTGATTGTTATGCGTATCGTTCCCGTTCGTTTATCCCATTAAGTATGTAAATACTCTATAATATCGTAAAACTTGACGAATTTAGCGTAGACCTGGTGCTGTACTTTTGGTGTAGGCAAAAAGGGTCAAAAGTGCAATGATGGGAATTCGTATTAGATATTCGCATAGGTAAACAAAAGATGGGTTTTTTCTTTCGAGTTCTATCGTCTGTTCTTGTACTTTTGGTGTAGGCAAAAAGGGTCAAAAGTGCAATGATGGGAATTCGTATTAGGTATTCGCATAGGTAAACAAAAGATGGGTTTTTTCTTTCGAGCTCTATCGTCTGTTCTTGGTTCCGTTCCCCGTTTCGCGTCCCCCAGGTACGCATCGAAACTAAACCTTGAATTCCATCAGTTTTTCAGATGACTTGACCGCAACTGTACTTTTTTTTTTTAGGCCCCAACAGAAATATGCGTGTTTGTGTTTTATTTCTATTTTACAATGATAATAAATTATGAAAATTATCTTAATTCTTTAGTCATGGTTTGGTCGTCCTGAAAAGGACGTTTTGGTTTATATATGTACAAGAATGTAAATTTTTGTTTCTATTGGAACATTTATGCCTTCTTCTCGGTCTTCTTGGGCAGCAGGACGGCCTGGATGTTGGGCAACACACCACCCTGAGCAATGGTGACGCCCGAGAGAAGCTTGTTCAACTCCTCATCGTTGCGGATGGCCAGCTGCAGATGGCGAGGGATAATTCTCGTCTTCTTGTTATCACGGGCAGCATTGCCAGCCAACTCAAGAACTTCAGCGGCCAAGTATTCCATCACGGCAGCCAGGTAAACAGGAGCACCGGCACCGACACGCTCCGCGTAGTTGCCCTTGCGAAGTAGACGATGAATACGACCAACAGGGAACTGAAGACCGGCACGGTTCGAGCGAGACTTTGCCTTTCCCTTCACTTTGCCACCTTTACCACGACCAGACATTTTAGTAGATTCTTCTTGTTCACTGTTTTCACACGAATGTTGAACAAAAATACCCAACGGCATATTTATACCTTTTCCGTCGTCATGAGCGTCCAAACGAGGGGTGGGTTTTTTGCCTGCTACACAATGTATGTTAAACCTGAATAGACTGCTCGAATAAAAGTATAAAGCCTAGAACTATTCCGGCAGAGTCCAAAATTAAAGTGAAGTAAAGTCAAATAATAGTAAAATGCCGCCCAAGACTAGTGGAAAGGCAGCCAAAAAGGCTGGAAAGGCTCAGAAGAACATCACCAAGAATGACAAGAAGAAGAAGCGCAAGAGGAAGGAGAGCTATGCCATCTATATTTACAAAGTCCTGAAGCAAGTTCACCCTGACACTGGTATTTCGTCGAAAGCGATGAGCATCATGAACAGCTTTGTAAATGACATCTTCGAGCGCATTGCTGCCGAAGCGTCTCGCTTGGCTCATTACAACAAGCGCTCAACCATTACCAGTCGGGAAATCCAAACGGCTGTGCGTCTACTGCTGCCGGGAGAGTTGGCCAAGCACGCTGTTAGTGAGGGAACCAAGGCTGTCACCAAGTACACCAGCTCCAAGTAAATTTGGTTCGGTTCGGTTCGGTTCTCTGCAGAACAAAACCCAAAAAGGCCCTTTTCAGGGCCACAAAATTTTCTCCCAAAGAAATTCCATTTTCAATATAATCAAACGAATAAAAATCAACCTAATATCAATATATATGTACATGTACATGCATTCAAATATACAAACATTATTCAATTGCCGACCACTAAGATACACCGGCTGTGTGAACGGTATTTCCCTACTACACTTGATTCGGTTCGGGGGAAAGTGCGTTTTACGTTTGAACTGGATACTGGATGCTAAATATGAAATATGTACGTACATATCTGTAGCATATGTATGCAAGGCTCAATAATTTCCATCTCTTTTCATATAGGTTTGTAGCCCTGAAAAGGGCTTGTTTAAATCAATTTCAGATGTATCCATCTAAAATCTCGAATGCGACCATGTACACCAACGTGTACACTTTCACAATTTACTTTTTGGCTGCCGTCGTTTTGGCTTTCGGCTTTTTTACGGTGGCGGGAGCAGTTGGCTTCTTTGTTGTCTTCTTGGGCTTGGCAGACGCCGCTGCGGCAACAGCCTTTGCTTTTGGCTTTGGCTTTGCAGGGCTCGACTTGGCCTTTGCCGCTGCTGGTTTCGCCTTCACGGTTCCAGTTTTCTTCGCATCCTTAGCCTTTGCCTTCTCAGTTTTCTTCTTCTCGGCGGTCTTCTTGGTGGCGACTGACTTCTTTGCCTTTAGCTTCTTGTCACCGGCTCCGGCTGCTTTTTTGGGGCTGGCTGTCTTCTTGGCTGCTGCCGATGTCGATGACGCTACCTTCTTACTTTTGACTTTCTTCTCCACAGATGCAACCTTTGGCTTGGGCTCCTTTTTGGCGGAAGCAGACAGCTTGAACGAACCAGATGCACCTTTTCCCTTTGTTTGGATCAGCTTTCCATTGGCAACGGCCGACTTCAAGTACTTCTTGATAAATGGAGCCAATTTCTGGGCATCGCATTTGTATTCGGCAGTAATATATTTCTTGATTGCCAAAAGCGATGAGCCGCCACGTTCCTTCAAGCTCTTAATCGAAGCGTCAACCATTTGCTGAGTTGGGGGATGCGATGGTGGAGCTGTGGGCTTCTTTGCCTTTGCAGTAGCAGCAGCGGATCCAGATGCCTTCTTAGCGGCCACCTTCTTCTCCGCTGGTACTGGTGGAGCAGCCACTGGAGATGCGGATGTTACAACTGCAGAATCAGACATTATTATTCACAAAATTACGCTTTTTAATGGGAAAACGACGTTGCACACGGGCAGCTAGGGTCCCTCGTTCGAATGAGACGCGAGTAGAAGGGCAGTACGAAGATGATTTTAGCATTGGTGATTTGTTTGGCAAAAGTTTCATTGGACGTCTGAATTAATTATACTTTTCTTTATATAATTATTAGATAATTGAAATATATTTTTATTGATTCATATTCTTAAATGTTTCAAATATTATTTTAAATAATTTATTTTGTAAATATCATCCATTATCGATTTTTAATACCTGTGCAAAGTTTGACAACTATTTATCCGACCTTATATTTTGGATTCAATGATATTTAAAAATAACAATGTTAGTCTATTTTGCTAAACTTATTTTTGAAATATAAAATTTGATGAATTTACTTTAAGAGGCATTAAACATATATACACAAATCGGTTAGTATAGTATTTTAAAATCGTTTTGAAGATAACCCTATCGAGTACAAAAAGGCCACTTTCTGGGTATATTCAGTCTTGAATTTAGGGGTCAAAAAATATAAATGTTTAAAAATATATTATTGTTAGCTATTTTTATTAAGGAAATCAAGATGATTTTCCATTTAATATTATTTCTGATCAATTTTTGCAAATATTTACCCAAAAATAACATACTTTCTTACCCACATAGCAGTACCAATTAAGTTGATCTTAAAGAAAAAATCGAAATAATCTATTCTACGCAAATTTTATTGTCTACACCGATTTATAGGAATCTTAAAAACATATTTCCTTTACTTTTGTTGAATATTTTCAAATATTTTTATTTTTTAACGGCCTATTATTAAGAGTAGTGCCTAGTTTCGACCTACCTAGGCCTTCTGATGTTTAAGCATATTTTTGATATTTCAAATAAACTTATTTAGTTGGTTATTGGTATTTAATACTTAATTACGATCAAAAGATATCAACTAAAAACGGTAATCCGGCAAAGAGTAAATACAAATAGTTTCTATTTAGTTATAAATATTACGGAGTTTATTTCAAAATGTCCCATTCTTAGAGTTCTATCCAACCTTATAGCATTCTGTAATGAAAAAACGAAGGTGCGAAAACCTTCGCTAAAATTCCTTCTGTCCACATGAATATACAGATGTTTATAGATTTAATACGGATAATATAACGTATGGATTCTCCCAATTCATTATCGTTTTGTATTTAAACAAAATTCTATCCAATCGCACAATATTGCGTAATTAAACAGCAGCCTATGGCGAAGCAGCGACAAAGACAAAAACCAAATCAAACATATTTTATTTGGGGAAAATAGTACGGGTATGCAGAAATAAAAAATCTCAATGAAAATTATATTGTGGTCCTGAAAAGGACCGATTTGTATACAATTGATATGCGCCTGTCGAAGAAATATCAACTTAAGCACGCTCGCCACGAATACGTCTGGCCAGTTGGATGTCCTTGGGCATGATTGTGACACGCTTGGCATGGATGGCACACAAGTTGGTATCTTCGAAGAGTCCGACCAGATAGGCTTCGCTAGCTTCCTGGAGTGCCATTACTGCCGAGCTCTGGAAACGCAAGTCAGTTTTGAAATCCTGAGCGATTTCACGGACCAAACGCTGGAAAGGCAATTTGCGGATCAGCAGCTCGGTACTCTTTTGGTAGCGACGGATTTCACGCAGGGCAACAGTGCCGGGGCGATAACGATGAGGTTTCTTCACGCCACCGGTTGCTGGAGCACTTTTACGTGCAGCCTTGGTAGCCAGTTGTTTGCGTGGCGCCTTGCCACCAGTCGATTTACGAGCAGTTTGCTTGGTACGGGCCATTTTCACTATTCACTCTTCACTTTCAACGTTCGAATTTACAATAAGCGATCAAAATTCTCGCTGCTAGCTTATATAGCATTCTTCTGCTGGAGGGTTGAAACGAGAGAGGAGAGCAGCCGAAGCATGCTATTTCATTTCCCGAGCGAGATGCACATATCATTCGGACTCACTCGTGTTTTGGTGGTGTTTGGTATAAATAGAAGCGATGCAAAATTTGTTGCCATTCGTTCCTTGTGTCTCGTGTCGTAAAGTGAAAAAATAGTAAGAGAAAATGACTGGTCGTGGTAAAGGTGGCAAAGGCTTGGGAAAGGGAGGCGCTAAGCGTCATCGCAAGGTTCTGCGTGATAACATCCAGGGTATCACGAAGCCCGCTATCCGCCGTTTGGCTCGTCGTGGCGGTGTAAAACGTATCTCCGGACTCATCTACGAGGAAACTCGTGGAGTGCTGAAAGTGTTTTTGGAAAACGTTATCCGTGATGCCGTCACCTACACCGAACACGCCAAGAGGAAGACAGTCACAGCCATGGATGTGGTGTATGCTCTGAAGAGACAAGGCCGCACTCTATACGGCTTCGGCGGTTAAGAAAATTTGTACAAACTGCTGTTCAAAAGTAAACAATCGGTCCTTTTCAGGACCACAAAATAATCTAAAAGAGAGGCATATTTTCAAAAATTTTAGTATTTTAGTAATAAAAGTTGATAGTTAAGAAGGGTCATTTAAACGGAAAACGAGGTGCACTGCTCCCATCTAAGTACGCTGTTTAATATTATTATAGGTGATTTGGTGTGATTGTTATGCGTATCGTTCCCGTTCGTTTATCCCATTAAGTATGTAAATACCCTATAATATCGTAAAACTTGACGAATTTAGCGTAGACCTGGTGCTGTACTTTTGGTGTAGGCAAAAAGGGTCAAAAGTGCAATGATGGGAATTCGTATTAGATATTCGCATAGGTAAACAAAAGATGGGTTTTTTCTTTCGAGTTCTATCGTCTGTTCTTGTACTTTTGGTGTAGGCAAAAAGGGTCAAAAGTGCAATGATGGGAATTCGTATTAGGTATTCGCATAGGTAAACAAAAGATGGGTTTTTTCTTTCGAGCTCTATCGTCTGTTCTTGGTTCCGTTCCCCGTTTCGCGTCCCCCAGGTACGCATCGAAACTAAACCTTGAATTCCATCAGTTTTTCAGATGACTTGACCGCAACTGTACTTTTTTTTTTTAGGCCCCAGCAGAAATATGCGTGTTTGTGTTTTATTTCTATTTTACAATGATAATAAATTATGAAAATTATCTTAATTCTTTAGTCATGGTTTGGTCGTCCTGAAAAGGACGTTTTGGTTTATATATGTACAAGAATGTACATTTTTGTTTCTATTGGAACATTTATGCCTTCTTCTCGGTCTTCTTGGGCAGCAGGACGGCCTGGATGTTGGGCAACACACCACCCTGAGCAATGGTGACGCCCGAGAGAAGCTTGTTCAACTCCTCATCGTTGCGGATGGCCAGCTGCAGATGGCGAGGGATAATTCTCGTCTTCTTGTTATCACGGGCAGCATTGCCAGCCAACTCAAGAACTTCAGCGGCCAAGTATTCCATCACGGCAGCCAGGTAAACAGGAGCACCGGCACCGACACGCTCCGCGTAGTTGCCCTTGCGAAGTAGACGATGAATACGACCAACAGGGAACTGAAGACCGGCACGGTTCGAGCGAGACTTTGCCTTTCCCTTCACTTTGCCACCTTTACCACGACCAGACATTTTAGTAGATTCTTCTTGTTCACTGTTTTCACACGAATGTTGAACAAAAATACCCAACGGCATATTTATACCTTTTCCGTCGTCATGAGCGTCCAAACGAGGGGTGGGTTTTTTGCCTGCTACACAATGTATGTTAAACCTGAATAGACTGCTCGAATAAAAGTATAAAGCCTAGAACTATTCCGGCAGAGTCCAAAATTAAAGTGAAGTGAAGTCAAATAATAGTAAAATGCCGCCCAAGACTAGTGGAAAGGCAGCCAAAAAGGCTGGAAAGGCTCAGAAGAACATCACCAAGAATGACAAGAAGAAGAAGCGCAAGAGGAAGGAGAGCTATGCCATCTATATTTACAAAGTCCTGAAGCAAGTTCACCCTGACACTGGTATTTCGTCGAAAGCGATGAGCATCATGAACAGCTTTGTAAATGACATCTTCGAGCGCATTGCTGCCGAAGCGTCTCGCTTGGCTCATTACAACAAGCGCTCAACCATTACCAGTCGGGAAATCCAAACGGCTGTGCGTCTACTGCTGCCGGGAGAGTTGGCCAAGCACGCTGTTAGTGAGGGAACCAAGGCTGTCACCAAGTACACCAGCTCCAAGTAAATTTGGTTCGGTTCGGTTCGGTTCTCTGCAGAACAAAACCCAAAAAGGCCCTTTTCAGGGCCACAACATTTTCTCCCAAAGAAATTCCATTTTCAATATAATCAAACGAATAAAAATCAACCTAATATCAATATATATGTACATGTACATGCATTCAAATATACAAACATTATTCAATTGCCGACCACTAAGATACACCGGCTGTGTGAACGGTATTTCCCTACTACACTTGATTCGGTTCGGGGGAAAGTGCGTTTTACGTTTGAACTGGATACTGGATGCTAAATATGAAATATGTACGTACATATCTGTAGCATATGTATGCAAGGCTCAATAATTTCCATCTCTTTTCATATAGGTTTGTAGCCCTGAAAAGGGCTTGTTTAAATCAATTTCAGATGTATCCATCTAAAATCTCGAATGCGACCATGTACACCAACGTGTACACTTTCACAATTTACTTTTTGGCTGCCGTCGTTTTGGCTTTCGGCTTTTTTACGGTGGCGGGAGCAGTTGGCTTCTTTGTTGTCTTCTTGGGCTTGGCAGACGCCGCTGCCGCAACAGCCTTTGCTTTTGGCTTTGGCTTTGCAGGGCTCGACTTGGCCTTTGCCGCTGCTGGTTTCGCCTTCACGGTTCCAGTTTTCTTCGCATCCTTAGCCTTTGCCTTCTCAGTTTTCTTCTTCTCGGCGGTCTTCTTGGTGGCGACTGACTTCTTTGCCTTTAGCTTCTTGTCACCGGCTCCGGCTGCTTTTTTGGGGCTGGCTGTCTTCTTGGCTGCTGCCGATGTCGATGACGCTACCTTCTTACTTTTGACTTTCTTCTCCACAGATGCAACCTTTGGCTTGGGCTCCTTTTTGGCGGAAGCAGACAGCTTGAACGAACCAGATGCACCTTTTCCCTTTGTTTGGATCAGCTTTCCATTGGCAACGGCCGACTTCAAGTACTTCTTGATAAATGGAGCCAATTTCTGGGCATCGCATTTGTATTCGGCAGTAATATATTTCTTGATTGCCAAAAGCGATGAGCCGCCACGTTCCTTCAAGCTCTTAATCGAAGCGTCAACCATTTGCTGAGTTGGGGGATGCGATGGTGGAGCTGTGGGCTTCTTTGCCTTTGCAGTAGCAGCAGCGGATCCAGATGCCTTCTTAGCGGCCACCTTCTTCTCCGCTGGTACTGGTGGAGCAGCCACTGGAGATGCGGATGTTACAACTGCAGAATCAGACATTATTATTCACAAAATTACGCTTTTTAATGGAAAAACGTCGTTGCTGACCGGCAGCTAGGGTCCCTCGTTCGAATGAGAAGCGAGTAGAAGGGCAGTACGAAGATGATTTTAGCATTGGTGATTTGTTTGGCAAAAGTTTCATTGGACGTCTGAATTAATTATACTTTTCTTTATATAATTATTAGATAATTGAAATATATTTTTATTGATTCATATTCTTAAATGTTTCAAATATTATTTTAAATCATTTATTTTGTAAATATCATCCATTATCGATTTTTAATACCTGTGCAAAGTTTGACAACTATTTATCCGACCTTATATTTTGGATTCAATGATATTTAAAAATAACAATGTTAGTCTATTTTGCTAATCTTATTTTTGAAATATAAAATTTGATGAATTTACTTTAAGAGGCATTAAACATATATACACAAATCGGTTAGTATAGTATTTTAAAATCGTTTTGAAGATAACCCTATCGAGTACAAAAAGGCCACTTTCTGGGTATATTCAGTCTTGAATTTAGGGGTCAAAAAATATAAATGTTTAAAAATATATTATTGTTAGCTATTTTTATTAAGGAAATCAAGATGATTTTCCATTTAATATTATTTCTGATCAATTTTTGCAAATATTTACCCAAAAATAACATACTTTCTTACCCACATAGCAGTACCAATTAAGTTGATCTTAAAGAAAAAATCGAAATAATCTATTCTACGCAAATTTTATTGTCTACACCGATTTATAGGAATCTTAAAAACATATTTCCTTTACTTTTGTTGAATATTTTCAAATATTTTTATTTTTTAACGGCCTATTATTAAGAGTAGTGCCTAGTTTCGACCTACCTAGGCCTTCTGATGTTTAAGCATATTTTTGATATTTCAAATAAACTTATTTAGTTGGTTATTGGTATTTAATACTTAATTACGATCAAAAGATATCAACTAAAAACGGTAATCCGGCAAAGAGTAAATACAAATAGTTTCTATTTAGTTATAAATATTACGGAGTTTATTTCAAAATGTCCCATTCTTAGAGTTCTATCCAACCTTATAGCATTCTGTAATGAAAAAACGAAGGTGCGAAAACCTTCGCTAAAATTCCTTCTGTCCACATGAATATACAGATGTTTATAGATTTAATACGGATAATATAACGTATGGATTCTCCCAATTCATTATCGTTTTGTATTTAAACAAAATTCTATCCAATCGCACAATATTGCGTAAATAAACAGCAGCCTATGGCGAAGCAGCGACAAAGACAAAAACCAAATCAAACATATTTTATTTGGGGAAAATAGTACGGGTATGCAGAAATAAAAAATCTCAATGAAAATTATATTGTGGTCCTGAAAAGGACCGATTTGTATACAATTGATATGCGCCTGTCGAAGAAATATCAACTTAAGCACGCTCGCCACGAATACGTCTGGCCAGTTGGATGTCCTTGGGCATGATTGTAACACGCTTGGCATGGATGGCACACAAGTTGGTATCTTCGAAGAGTCCGACCAGATAGGCTTCGCTAGCTTCCTGGAGTGCCATTACTGCCGAGCTCTGGAAACGCAAGTCAGTTTTGAAATCCTGAGCGATTTCACGGACCAAACGCTGGAAAGGCAATTTGCGGATCAGCAGCTCGGTACTCTTTTGGTAGCGACGGATTTCACGCAGGGCAACAGTGCCGGGGCGATAACGATGAGGTTTCTTCACGCCACCGGTTGCTGGAGCACTTTTACGTGCAGCCTTGGTAGCCAGTTGTTTGCGTGGCGCCTTGCCACCAGTCGATTTACGAGCAGTTTGCTTGGTACGGGCCATTTTCACTATTCACTCTTCACTTTCAACGTTCGAATTTACAATAAGCGATCAAAATTCTCGCTGCTAGCTTATATAGCATTCTTCTGCTGGAGGGTTGAAACGAGAGAGGAGAGCAGCCGAAGCATGCTATTTCATTTCCCGAGCGAGATGCACATATCATTCGGACTCACTCGTGTTTTGGTGGTGTTTGGTATAAATAGAAGCGATGCAAAATTTGTTGCCATTCGTTCCTTGTGTCTCGTGTCGTAAAGTGAAAAAATAGTAAGAGAAAATGACTGGTCGTGGTAAAGGTGGCAAAGGCTTGGGAAAGGGAGGCGCTAAGCGTCATCGCAAGGTTCTGCGTGATAACATCCAGGGTATCACGAAGCCCGCTATCCGCCGTTTGGCTCGTCGTGGCGGTGTAAAACGTATCTCCGGACTCATCTACGAGGAAACTCGTGGAGTGCTGAAAGTGTTTTTGGAAAACGTTATCCGTGATGCCGTCACCTACACCGAACACGCCAAGAGGAAGACAGTCACAGCCATGGATGTGGTGTATGCTCTGAAGAGACAAGGCCGCACTCTATACGGCTTCGGCGGTTAAGAAAATTTGTACAAACTGCTGTTCAAAAGTAAACAATCGGTCCTTTTCAGGACCACAAAATAATCTAAAAGAGAGGCATATTTTCAAAAATTTTAGTATTTTAGTAATAAAAGTTGATAGTTAAGAAGGGTCATTTAAACGGAAAACGAGGTGCACTGCTCCCATCTAAGTACGCTGTTTAATATTATTATAGGTGATTTGGTGTGATTGTTATGCGTATCGTTCCCGTTCGTTTATCCCATTAAGTATGTAAATACCCTAGAATATCGTAAAACTTGACGAATTTAGCGTAGACCTGGTGCTGTACTTTTGGTGTAGGCAAAAAGGGTCAAAAGTGCAATGATGGGAATTCGTATTAGATATTCGCATAGGTAAACAAAAGATGGGTTTTTTCTTTCGAGTTCTATCGTCTGTTCTTGTACTTTTGGTGTAGGCAAAAAGGGTCAAAAGTGCAATGATGGGAATTCGTATTAGGTATTCGCATAGGTAAACAAAAGATGGGTTTTTTCTTTCGAGCTCTATCGTCTGTTCTTGGTTCCGTTCCCCGTTTCGCGTCCCCCAGGTACGCATCGAAACTAAACCTTGAATTCCATCAGTTTTTCAGATGACTTGACCGCAACTGTACTTTTTTTTTTTAGGCCCCAACAGAAATATGCGTGTTTGTGTTTTATTTCTATTTTACAATGATAATAAATTATGAAAATTATCTTAATTCTTTAGTCATGGTTTGGTCGTCCTGAAAAGGACGTTTTGGTTTATATATGTACAAGAATGTAAATTTTTCTTTCTATTGGAACATTTATGCCTTCTTCTCGGTCTTCTTGGGCAGCAGGACGGCCTGGATGTTGGGCAACACACCACCCTGAGCAATGGTGACGCCCGAGAGAAGCTTGTTCAACTCCTCATCGTTGCGGATGGCCAGCTGCAGATGGCGAGGGATAATTCTCGTCTTCTTGTTATCACGGGCAGCATTGCCAGCCAACTCAAGAACTTCAGCGGCCAAGTATTCCATCACGGCAGCCAGGTAAACAGGAGCACCGGCACCGACACGCTCCGCGTAGTTGCCCTTGCGAAGTAGACGATGAATACGACCAACAGGGAACTGAAGACCGGCACGGTTCGAGCGAGACTTTGCCTTTCCCTTCACATTGCCACCTTTACCACGACCAGACATTTTAGTAGATTCTTCTTGTTCACTGTTTTCACACGAATGTTGAACAAAAATACCCAACGGCATATTTATACCTTTTCCGTCGTCATGAGCGTCCAAACGAGGGGTGGGTTTTTTGCCTGCTACACAATGTATGTTAAACCTGAATAGACTGCTCGAATAAAAGTATAAAGCCTAGAACTATTCCGGCAGAGTCCAAAATTAAAGTGAATTGAAGTCAAATAATAGTAAAATGCCGCCCAAGACTAGTGGAAAGGCAGCCAAAAAGGCTGGAAAGGCTCAGAAGAACATCACCAAGAATGACAAGAAGAAGAAGCGCAAGAGGAAGGAGAGCTATGCCATCTATATTTACAAAGTCCTGAAGCAAGTTCACCCTGACACTGGTATTTCGTCGAAAGCGATGAGCATCATGAACAGCTTTGTAAATGACATCTTCGAGCGCATTGCTGCCGAAGCGTCTCGCTTGGCTCATTACAACAAGCGCTCAACCATTACCAGTCGGGAAATCCAAACGGCTGTGCGTCTACTGCTGCCGGGAGAGTTGGCCAAGCACGCTGTTAGTGAGGGAACCAAGGCTGTCACCAAGTACACCAGCTCCAAGTAAATTTGGTTCGGTTCGGTTCGGTTCTCTGCAGAACAAAACCCAAAAAGGCCCTTTTCAGGGCCACAAAATTTTCTCCCAAAGAAATTCCATTTTCAATATAATCAAACGAATAAAAATCAACCTAATATCAATATATATGTACATGTACATGTACATGCATTCAAATATACAAACATTATTCAATTGCCGACCACTAAGATACACCGGCTGTGTGAACGGTATTTCCCTACTACACTTGATTCGGTTCGGGGGAAAGTGCGTTTTACGTTTGAACTGGATACTGGATGCTAAATATGAAATATGTACGTACATATCTGTAGCATATGTATGCAAGGCTCAATAATTTCCATCTCTTTTCATATAGGTTTGTAGCCCTGAAAAGGGCTTGTATGTATCCATCTAAAATCTCGAATGCGACCATGTACACCAACGTGTACACTTTCACAATTTACTTTTTGGCTGCCGTCGTTTTGGCTTTCGGCTTTTTTACGGTGGCGGGAGCAGTTGGCTTCTTTGTTGTCTTCTTGGGCTTGGCAGACGCCGCTGCCGCAACAGCCTTTGCTTTTGGCTTTGGCTTTGCAGGGCTCGACTTGGCCTTTGCCGCTGCTGGTTTCGCCTTCACGGTTCCAGTTTTCTTCGCATCCTTAGCCTTTGCCTTCTCAGTTTTCTTCTTCTCGGCGGTCTTCTTGGTGGCGACTGACTTCTTTGCCTTTAGCTTCTTGTCACCGGCTCCGGCTGCTTTTTTGGGGCTGGCTGTCTTCTTGGCTGCTGCCGATGTCGATGACGCTACCTTCTTACTTTTGACTTTCTTCTCCACAGATGCAACCTTTGGCTTGGGCTCCTTTTTGGCGGAAGCAGACAGCTTGAACGAACCAGATGCACCTTTTCCCTTTGTTTGGATCAGCTTTCCATTGGCAACGGCCGACTTCAAGTACTTCTTGATAAATGGAGCCAATTTCTGGGCATCGCATTTGTATTCGGCAGTAATATATTTCTTGATTGCCAAAAGCGATGAGCCGCCACGTTCCTTCAAGCTCTTAATCGAAGCGTCAACCATTTGCTGAGTTGGGGGATGCGATGGTGGAGCTGTGGGCTTCTTTGCCTTTGCAGTAGCAGCAGCGGATCCAGATGCCTTCTTAGCGGCCACCTTCTTCTCCGCTGGTACTGGTGGAGCAGCCACTGGAGATGCGGATGTTACAACTGCAGAATCAGACATTATTATTCACAAAATTACGCTTTTTAATGGAAAAACGACGTTGCTGACGGGCAGCTAGGGTCCCTCGTTCGAATGAGAAGCGAGTAGAAGGGCAGTACGAAGATGATTTTAGCATTGGTGATTTGTTTGGCAAAAGTTTCATTGGACGTCTGAATTAATTATACTTTTCTTTATATAATTATTAGATAATTGAAATATATTTTTATTGATTCATATTCTTAAATGTTTCAAATATTATTTTAAATAATTTATTTTGTAAATATCATCCATTATCGATTTTTAATACCTGTGCAAAGTTTGACAACTATTTATCCGACCTTATATTTTGGATTCAATGATATTTAAAAATAACAATGTTAGTCTATTTTGCTAAACTTATTTTTGAAATATAAAATTTGATGAATTTACTTTAAGAGGCATTAAACATATATACACAAATCGGTTAGTATAGTATTTTAAAATCGTTTTGAAGATAACCCTATCGAGTACAAAAAGGCCACTTTCTGGGTATATTCAGTCTTGAATTTAGGGGTCAAAAAATATAAATGTTTAAAAATATATTATTGTTAGCTATTTTTATTAAGGAAATCAAGATGATTTTCCATTTAATATTATTTCTGATCAATTTTTGCAAATATTTACCCAAAAATAACATACTTTCTTACCCACATAGCAGTACCAATTAAGTTGATCTTAAAGAAAAAATCGAAATAATCTATTCTACGCAAATTTTATTGTCTACACCGATTTATAGGAATCTTAAAAACATATTTCCTTTACTTTTGTTGAATATTTTCAAATATTTTTATTTTTTAACGGCCTATTATTAAGAGTAGTGCCTAGTTTCGACCTACCTAGGCCTTCTGATGTTTAAGCATATTTTTGATATTTCAAATAAACTTATTTAGTTGGTTATTGGTATTTAATACTTAATTACGATCAAAAGATATCAACTAAAAACGGTAATCCGGCAAAGAGTAAATACAAATAGTTTCTATTTAGTTATAAATATTACGGAGTTTATTTCAAAATGTCCCATTCTTAGAGTTCTATCCAACCTTATAGCATTCTGTAATGAAAAAACGAAGGTGCGAAAACCTTCGCTAAAATTCCTTCTGTCCACATGAATATACAGATGTTTATAGATTTAATACGGATAATATAACGTATGGATTCTCCCAATTCATTATCGTTTTGTATTTAAACAAAATTCTATCCAATCGCACAATATTGCGTAATTAAACAGCAGCCTATGGCGAAGCAGCGACAAAGACAAAAACCAAATCAAACATATTTTATTTGGGGAAAATAGTACGGGTATGCAGAAATAAAAAATCTCAATGAAAATTATATTGTGGTCCTGAAAAGGACCGATTTGTATACAATTGATATGCGCCTGTCGAAGAAATATCAACTTAAGCACGCTCGCCACGAATACGTCTGGCCAGTTGGATGTCCTTGGGCATGATTGTGACACGCTTGGCATGGATGGCACACAAGTTGGTATCTTCGAAGAGTCCGACCAGATAGGCTTCGCTAGCTTCCTGGAGTGCCATTACTGCCGAGCTCTGGAAACGCAAGTCAGTTTTGAAATCCTGAGCGATTTCACGGACCAAACGCTGGAAAGGCAATTTGCGGATCAGCAGCTCGGTACTCTTTTGGTAGCGACGGATTTCACGCAGGGCAACAGTGCCGGGGCGATAACGATGAGGTTTCTTCACGCCACCGGTTGCTGGAGCACTTTTACGTGCAGCCTTGGTAGCCAGTTGTTTGCGTGGCGCCTTGCCACCAGTCGATTTACGAGCAGTTTGCTTGGTACGGGCCATTTTCACTATTCACTCTTCACTTTCAACGTTCGAATTTACAATAAGCGATCAAAATTCTCGCTGCTAGCTTATATAGCATTCTTCTGCTGGAGGGTTGAAACGAGAGAGGAGAGCAGCCGAAGCATGCTATTTCATTTCCCGAGCGAGATGCACATATCATTCGGACTCACTCGTGTTTTGGTGGTGTTTGGTATAAATAGAAGCGATGCAAAATTTGTTGCCATTCGTTCCTTGTGTCTCGTGTCGTAAAGTGAAAAAATAGTAAGAGAAAATGACTGGTCGTGGTAAAGGTGGCAAAGGCTTGGGAAAGGGAGGCGCTAAGCGTCATCGCAAGGTTCTGCGTGATAACATCCAGGGTATCACGAAGCCCGCTATCCGCCGTTTGGCTCGTCGTGGCGGTGTAAAACGTATCTCCGGACTCATCTACGAGGAAACTCGTGGAGTGCTGAAAGTGTTTTTGGAAAACGTTATCCGTGATGCCGTCACCTACACCGAACACGCCAAGAGGAAGACAGTCACAGCCATGGATGTGGTGTATGCTCTGAAGAGACAAGGCCGCACTCTATACGGCTTCGGCGGTTAAGAAAATTTGTACAAACTGCTGTTCAAAAGTAAACAATCGGTCCTTTTCAGGACCACAAAATAATCTAAAAGAGAGGCATATTTTCAAAAATTTTAGTATTTTAGTAATAAAAGTTGATAGTTAAGAAGGGTCATTTAAACGGAAAACGAGGTGCACTGCTCCCATCTAAGTACGCTGTTTAATATTATTATAGGTGATTTGGTGTGATTGTTATGCGTATCGTTCCCGTTCGTTTATCCCATTAAGTATGTAAATACCCTATAATATCGTAAAACTTGACGAATTTAGCGTAGACCTGGTGCTGTACTTTTGGTGTAGGCAAAAAGGGTCAAAAGTGCAATGATGGGAATTCGTATTAGATATTCGCATAGGTAAACAAAAGATGGGTTTTTTCTTTCGAGTTCTATCGTCTGTTCTTGTACTTTTGGTGTAGGCAAAAAGGGTCAAAAGTGCAATGATGGGAATTCGTATTAGGTATTCGCATAGGTAAACAAAAGATGGGCTTTTTCTTTCGAGCTCTATCGTCTGTTCTTGGTTCCGTTCCCCGTTTCGCGTCCCCCAGGTACGCATCGAAACTAAACCTTGAATTCCATCAGTTTTTCAGATGACTTGACCGCAACTGTACTTTTTTTTTTTAGGCCCCAACAGAAATATGCGTGTTTGTGTTTTATTTCTATTTTACAATGATAATAAATTATGAAAATTATCTTAATTCTTTAGTCATGGTTTGGTCGTCCTGAAAAGGACGTTTTGGTTTATATATGTACAAGAATGTAAATTTTTGTTTCTATTGGAACATTTATGCCTTCTTCTCGGTCTTCTTGGGCAGCAGGACGGCCTGGATGTTGGGCAACACACCACCCTGAGCAATGGTGACGCCCGAGAGAAGCTTGTTCAACTCCTCATCGTTGCGGATGGCCAGCTGCAGATGGCGAGGGATAATTCTCGTCTTCTTGTTATCACGGGCAGCATTGCCAGCCAACTCAAGAACTTCAGCGGCCAAGTATTCCATCACGGCAGCCAGGTAAACAGGAGCACCGGCACCGACACGCTCCGCGTAGTTGCCCTTGCGAAGTAGACGATGAATACGACCAACAGGGAACTGAAGACCGGCACGGTTCGAGCGAGACTTTGCCTTTCCCTTCACATTGCCACCTTTACCACGACCAGACATTTTAGTAGATTCTTCTTGTTCACTGTTTTCACACGAATGTTGAACAAAAATACCCAACGGCATATTTATACCTTTTCCGTCGTCATGAGCGTCCAAACGAGGGGTGGGTTTTTTGCCTGCTACACAATGTATGTTAAACCTGAATAGACTGCTCGAATAAAAGTATAAAGCCTAGAACTATTCCGGCAGAGTCCAAAATTAAAGTGAATTGAAGTCAAATAATAGTAAAATGCCGCCCAAGACTAGTGGAAAGGCAGCCAAAAAGAACTAAGCAAAGTGACGTGAAGTGGAAGTGAACTGAAGTGGAAGTGAACTGAAGTGAAAGTGACGTAGAACTAAAAGTGACGTGGAACTAAAAGTGACCCGGAACTAAAAGTGACGTGACGTGAAGTGGAAGAGGTCCGAAAGTCGCATGTACTGCAAAAAATATATCTGAACCTGATAAACAATTGTGCCTAGTGATTGTGCAACTAAAAGTAAAACTGCGAGAAGCAGAGTGCCTGTTTACCTGATATGCCAGTGGAAAGTGACTGCCAAATAAAGTGAACAAGAACCAACACAATGGCAGAACATCCGGCAATCAGTGCGGAAGTGGAGGCAATGGATGCCGAAAGTGAAAATATTAAAAGATGCAGAGAAAAAGCCGCATCATCAACCTCAGAAAGTGAAAGTGAGGAAATAAGTGAGTGTGAGACAAGTGATGGAATAAGTGATTGTGAGACTGACGAGGATACAGTAGTGATTGACCGTGACGAAATGAATTCAATAATGAAGGAACTTAAATATCTTCGTGCAGAGCACAAAAAACTACAACAAACCATCGCAGCCCTAAGTAAGCCCACGTGCTCAACATCAACACCAATATCATCTCCAACCTCAACAGCTACATCAACACCAATAACTGAAAAATCAAAAACAGTGAATGTGCCAAAAAGTCCAAAGAAAAAGACAAAACAGCCATCACCCAAAAAACCAGCAATATCAAATGAGTCTCCCAGCACCACACCTGACGGGGAGTATCCAAGCCTACCAAAACCAGCTAATCCAATTCCTATGGCAAAAATTCCAATGACACCGAAGAGGACAAACGTAGCAGAACCCAAACAAGAAAAAGGTCTACCGGTCATAGTGACATATCACCAAAACGCAAAGGACCTAACTAAAATATTAAAAGAAATAACAAAAAAGTTTATTTTGAACATTGTCAACAAGAATGTCATACACGTGAAGGTGTTCTCGCTGGCAGACTTCAACGTAACCAAAGACGCGTTCAACGAAAGGAAGGTGTTGTATTACAGCTTCACACCGAAGCAAATTAAACCACACACAGTGATTATGAAGAAACTACCTCTGGAAGTATACAATGCCGAGGAAGTGAAAACTGCATTAGCTGAGGAAGTACCTGAGCTGAATATCTTGGTAGTGAAACCATATAAAGAAAAAATGTGGATGATTCAAGTGGAGAAATCGGAAAAAATCAACGTAATTTTTAAGGTGACATCTCTCCTGAATTGCCGAATCATAATCGAGGGATTCAAGCCACACCCAAACGCAGTAAAGCAATGCCGCAACTGCCAACGATTCTGCCATGTTGCAAGCAATTGCAAATTGGCATATCGGTGCATTAAATGCACAAAAACACACGCCCCAGGCCAATGCAGCCTTAAGAAAAGGGACGATAAGGACAGCCAAGAAGATTCGGCACAAAAAACCCAATGCGTGAACTGCTCAGGTAACCATACAGCGAATGCAAAGATTTGCCCGGTCCGAATGCAGTATGTAAAGAAAATAAGCGAAAGGCAAAATACACAGCACAAGAGAAACAACAAGGCAATCACAATTGCAGCTCCTCCACAAAGCCGTATTGAAAACGGACGAAGCTACGCCACAGCAGCTAAAAGCATACCGATTCCTGCACCAAAAAATACACCACGTGTACAAGAACCAAGAAAACCAAAGAGTGCGAATGAAAACGTCAGTTTTTCATTTGAACAACTGAACGGAGACTCAGTGGATGCTTTCGGTAAAGATCTGCTGACCTGCTTTGACATCATGAAATCCCTAGTCAAAAAATATCCAGACACTAGCTCTGATAAAAAGGGAAAGCAACAGCTAATTCTGGACTTTTTGATCCAAATAGCGCTCAACTAAAATGCCTGTAAAAATCATGTTCCAAAACGTTAATGGCATCGTTCAACTGCGGAAACGAAAAGAACTCAATGAGCTGCTAAACAAACACAGGCCAGATCTGATGCTACTCGCTGAACACAAGCTGCGATCCACGCACTCATCCGGACTAAGAAATTACCAGTTTGTGAGACAACAGATGCCAAGCTTAGAAACCACGCAGAACAATACAAGAAGCCCTGGAACGTCAGTGGCCATCTGCGTGAGAAATGGTCTTAAATATGAACGTGTGAAAATTGACCAAATGCAATACATCGAGGCTGTGGCAGTGCAGATCTTTCACACCAACAGTCGCAACGGAATGGTCAGAACGGGACTGATTGCAATTGCATTGTACCTACGCCCTCAGCATCCTCTACTAAGCTCAGACTTGGACATACTAATGCACTCGCTAGCTAAGATAGAGGATCACGAGCAATTCATTATAGGATGTGACTTAAACGCAAAACATCCATCCTGGAATAGGCCCACGTATAGTCCAAATCACCTGAACACATCAGGAAATCACTTGGAGCAATGGCTGGCAAACCAACCATTCATAACTCTACACCCAACCCAAGAGCCCACACGTCCAAATCGGACGGAAGACTCCTCAATAGATTTTTTCCTAGCATCAACGTCAACACCAATAGACTACTCCACATTTACATACGGCTGCAAAACCATAAAAGACTTCCCATCAGACCACTTTGGAATAACAATAACAATAAATTTAGGACAGAACCGGCTCACATACAACCCACCAAAATCCTTACACAATTTTCAGAAGATAAACCCGATCCACTGGAACACAATAGTCCTACAAAACCTGAGACACATTCCAAACACCCAAAACATAAGCACAGATGACATAGATAACCACGTCCATACATTAACAAATGCAATAGGCAGAGCCCTTGACTCTGTTGAGGCAATCCCAAAAATCGCCATAAACCCGACTAACCCAAACAATCCGTTCATCCATCTTAGCACCTATTGCCTGAACCTAATAAAAAGAAAACAAAAACTCAGACGCATACTTCTCCGCCGCATATCCACTCTAACACCCATCCAACGAAACCAAATAAAAAACATCATAAAAGATTTAAACATACAAATCAAAGCCCATATAGAATTAGCAGAACTAAAAACAATAGACCGAAAAATACGCAAAATAAATCCAAGTAAAATCAGCCAGAAAACACTACAAGCACTTAATCCAAACACTCCACCAAAAGAACAGCTAGCACATGACCTACAGTTGACCAACGAGGAAGCAGCCTTAATAGACATAGATCTTGACCTGAGCACCTCCCCAAATATAACATCGACCATTAAAAAAATCAATGCCCTTGCGTGGTCCTTTGAAAGAGTCCATAGTCAAAATGTGAATATCACCGACTCAGACCCTATCCTCAGAGCACACACATCTACCATTAATGAAACCATTGCCCAAGCCACAGCCTCAACATTAAACTCATATAAAACTATATTTAGTATTTCCAGAACAGCAGACGGTAACTGGCCCGAGTCCCATGAGTGTGGATTTACAAACGCCGAAGAACTCTTTGAAATCCTGAAAACAAAAAACACAAAGAAGACCATGGGACCAGACGGCTCCAGCAACTTTTTGATGAAACACTGCAACTTGCCAGTCTTAAAACACTTGGCAACATTGTTCAACCACTGCCTTAACTTGGGATACTTTCCGTCCGAGTGGAAGAACAGCAGAATCATCGCTATCCACAAACCTGGAACAAGTCCGCACAGCCTCCGGGCCTACAGACCTATTGCTCTTCTATCTGCAATAAGTCTGCTGCTGGAGAAAATTATAATGGGTCAAATACAGAAGCACATGGACTCAAATAACACGCTGAAAGACACTCAGTATGGATTTAGAGCGAAATCATCAACCAACCATGCATTCATGGCAGCAAATGATTTCATCTTTGAGAACCTATCCCACAGACGTGCTACAATAGCCTGTGCTCTGGACTTTGAAAAAGCATTTGATACAGTCTGGACCAGCGGACTCATTTATAAGATGTCCCAATTTAATTTCAATACAGACATCATAAAAATTGTACTAAATTACCTTACAAATCGTTCATTTCAGGTATGCAGTCCAGTTGACGCTGATCTGTCCCTAATAAGGTCGATCCCAGCAGGCGTTCCGCAAGGATCACTGCTAGCGCCCATACTATACAACATCTACCTGGCAGACATACCCGAATACCAAATCCCTACCGGCTCTACAACAAGAATAAAAGCACTTATATACGCTGATGACATCCTGCTCTTGGCTTCCTCAGGCTCAATGCGCACCGCCGAAAAAGAGCTGAACGGGTATCTAAACGTACTCTGCAGCTACTTCACCCAATGGCATCTCAAGCTCAACGCAAACAAATGCACCAGTTCGATCCTTAGAGGCCCTCGTGTGGGCGACCTGTACCCGAATGCGAGAAGCTTTAAGCCCAGTCTGTACATCTACAACAATCTGCCAATCAAGTACGAAAAGCAGTTCAAGTACCTCGGCGTTGTGTACGACGAAAGGCTGAACTTTAAGATACACACAGGAGCGGCTCGAAGGAAGGCCTGTGCAATGTTGAGTAAGATTCAGCACATATACAAGCCAATAGCCTCCACACAAGGAAACAGCAATCAACTCACCAAAATCTGCGCTCTAGCCTACAGAAAACTAATACAACCAGTTCTTATGTACGGCTATGTAGCGTGGATGAACATAAAGTCTACCGAAATGGAAAAGCTGCGAATTTTCGAGAGAAAAATACTTCGCAAGTCAATTGGCACCCAAAGCCGAAATGCATTGACGGGCCATTCCATACCGAACAAGCAGCTCTACACAATAACAGAAACAACAAGGATAGACAGACTCATGTTCCAAATACTGGAGAGACTGATTGAAAGAGACAACATGATGCAAACTGAGATTCCAGCTAACTACCCAACTGAGTGCCTGACTGCCCATCACATAAACCATCTAATGGAAATGGGCATCATCTATGACGAAGACGAAAACCTCATCTTCCACCACAGAAGACATCGATCCCTAAGTCACGCCGACGGGCTGATATATAATATCAGTCAATAAGCACTATACACCCAACTGTAAATAATCCCTTCCCCTCCTCTTCCCAACTCCACCCAAAGATTAGAATAAGCCTAGTACGTAGATTAGCCCGTAAGATATAAACCACCACAAAATCAAATTTTATTCAGGTTTTTAACATAACCATTTTTTCCCTGAAAAAACACCAAACTATTAGATTTTAATACATATCATAACCTAAACTAATATTAAGATAATCACTAATATAATAGTAACTAAAAGACTATCACTCTGATAAGCTTAAAGCGCAGAGTAAAATATTACACATAAGTTAAAGTAAGCTTGAACTTGTCACTCATGTATCACTATATTATTAAGCAGAAGCTGTGCTACTGTAATATGAAATATGACAATAAATAAATTTGCTAAAAAAAAAAAAAAATTTTGCAGAGTCCAAAATTAAAGTGAATTGAAGTCAAATAATAGTAAAATGCCGCCCAAGACTAGTGGAAAGGCAGCCAAAAAGGCTGGAAAGGCTCAGAAGAACATCACCAAGAATGACAAGAAGAAGAAGCGCAAGAGGAAGGAGAGCTATGCCATCTATATTTACAAAGTCCTGAAGCAAGTTCACCCTGACACTGGTATTTCGTCGAAAGCGATGAGCATCATGAACAGCTTTGTAAATGACATCTTCGAGCGCATTGCTGCCGAAGCGTCTCGCTTGGCTCATTACAACAAGCGCTCAACCATTACCAGTCGGGAAATCCAAACGGCTGTGCGTCTACTGCTGCCGGGAGAGTTGGCCAAGCACGCTGTTAGTGAGGGAACCAAGGCTGTCACCAAGTACACCAGCTCCAAGTAAATTTGGTTCGGTTCGGTTCGGTTCTCTGCAGAACAAAACCCAAAAAGGCCCTTTTCAGGGCCACAAAATTTTCTCCCAAAGAAATTCCATTTTCAATATAATCAAACGAATAAAAATCAACCTAATATCAATATATATGTACATGTACATGTACATGCATTCAAATATACAAACATTATTCAATTGCCGACCACTAAGATACACCGGCTGTGTGAACGGTATTTCCCTACTACACTTGATTCGGTTCGGGGGAAAGTGCGTTTTACGTTTGAACTGGATACTGGATGCTAAATATGAAATATGTACGTACATATCTGTAGCATATGTATGCAAGGCTCAATAATTTCCATCTCTTTTCATATAGGTTTGTAGCCCTGAAAAGGGCTTGTTTAAATCAATTTCAGATGTATCCATCTAAAATCTCGAATGCGACCATGTACACCAACGTGTACACTTTCACAATTTACTTTTTGGCTGCCGTCGTTTTGGCTTTCGGCTTTTTTACGGTGGCGGGAGCAGTTGGCTTCTTTGTTGTCTTCTTGGGCTTGGCAGACGCCGCTGCCGCAACAGCCTTTGCTTTTGGCTTTGGCTTTGCAGGGCTCGACTTGGCCTTTGCCGCTGCTGGTTTCGCCTTCACGGTTCCAGTTTTCTTCGCATCCTTAGCCTTTGCCTTCTCAGTTTTCTTCTTCTCGGCGGTCTTCTTGGTGGCGACTGACTTCTTTGCCTTTAGCTTCTTGTCACCGGCTCCGGCTGCTTTTTTGGGGCTGGCTGTCTTCTTGGCTGCTGCCGATGTCGATGACGCTACCTTCTTACTTTTGACTTTCTTCTCCACAGATGCAACCTTTGGCTTGGGCTCCTTTTTGGCGGAAGCAGACAGCTTGAACGAACCAGATGCACCTTTTCCCTTTGTTTGGATCAGCTTTCCATTGGCAACGGCCGACTTCAAGTACTTCTTGATAAATGGAGCCAATTTCTGGGCATCGCATTTGTATTCGGCAGTAATATATTTCTTGATTGCCAAAAGCGATGAGCCGCCACGTTCCTTCAAGCTCTTAATCGAAGCGTCAACCATTTGCTGAGTTGGGGGATGCGATGGTGGAGCTGTGGGCTTCTTTGCCTTTGCAGTAGCAGCAGCGGATCCAGATGCCTTCTTAGCGGCCACCTTCTTCTCCGCTGGTACTGGTGGAGCAGCCACTGGAGATGCGGATGTTACAACTGCAGAATCAGACATTATTATTCACAAAATTACGCTTTTTAATGGAAAAACGACGTTGCTGACGGGCAGCTAGGGTCCCTCGTTCGAATGAGAAGCGAGTAGAAGGGCAGTACGAAGATGATTTTAGCATTGGTGATTTGTTTGGCAAAAGTTTCATTGGACGTCTGAATTAATTATACTTTTCTTTATATAATTATTAGATAATTGAAATATATTTTTATTGATTCATATTCTTAAATGTTTCAAATATTATTTTAAATAATTTATTTTGTAAATATCATCCATTATCGATTTTTAATACCTGTGCAAAGTTTGACAACTATTTATCCGACCTTATATTTTGGATTCAATGATATTTAAAAATAACAATGTTAGTCTATTTTGCTAAACTTATTTTTGAAATATAAAATTTGATGAATTTACTTTAAGAGGCATTAAACATATATACACAAATCGGTTAGTATAGTATTTTAAAATCGTTTTGAAGATAACCCTATCGAGTACAAAAAGGCCACTTTCTGGGTATATTCAGTCTTGAATTTAGGGGTCAAAAAATATAAATGTTTAAAAATATATTATTGTTAGCTATTTTTATTAAGGAAATCAAGATGATTTTCCATTTAATATTATTTCTGATCAATTTTTGCAAATATTTACCCAAAAATAACATACTTTCTTACCCACATAGCAGTACCAATTAAGTTGATCTTAAAGAAAAAATCGAAATAATCTATTCTACGCAAATTTTATTGTCTACACCGATTTATAGGAATCTTAAAAACATATTTCCTTTACTTTTGTTGAATATTTTCAAATATTTTTATTTTTTAACGGCCTATTATTAAGAGTAGTGCCTAGTTTCGACCTACCTAGGCCTTCTGATGTTTAAGCATATTTTTGATATTTCAAATAAACTTATTTAGTTGGTTATTGGTATTTAATACTTAATTACGATCAAAAGATATCAACTAAAAACGGTAATCCGGCAAAGAGTAAATACAAATAGTTTCTATTTAGTTATAAATATTACGGAGTTTATTTCAAAATGTCCCATTCTTAGAGTTCTATCCAACCTTATAGCATTCTGTAATGAAAAAACGAAGGTGCGAAAACCTTCGCTAAAATTCCTTCTGTCCACATGAATATACAGATGTTTATAGATTTAATACGGATAATATAACGTATGGATTCTCCCAATTCATTATCGTTTTGTATTTAAACAAAATTCTATCCAATCGCACAATATTGCGTAATTAAACAGCAGCCTATGGCGAAGCAGCGACAAAGACAAAAACCAAATCAAACATATTTTATTTGGGGAAAATAGTACGGGTATGCAGAAATAAAAAATCTCAATGAAAATTATATTGTGGTCCTGAAAAGGACCGATTTGTATACAATTGATATGCGCCTGTCGAAGAAATATCAACTTAAGCACGCTCGCCACGAATACGTCTGGCCAGTTGGATGTCCTTGGGCATGATTGTGACACGCTTGGCATGGATGGCACACAAGTTGGTATCTTCGAAGAGTCCGACCAGATAGGCTTCGCTAGCTTCCTGGAGTGCCATTACTGCCGAGCTCTGGAAACGCAAGTCAGTTTTGAAATCCTGAGCGATTTCACGGACCAAACGCTGGAAAGGCAATTTGCGGATCAGCAGCTCGGTACTCTTTTGGTAGCGACGGATTTCACGCAGGGCAACAGTGCCGGGGCGATAACGATGAGGTTTCTTCACGCCACCGGTTGCTGGAGCACTTTTACGTGCAGCCTTGGTAGCCAGTTGTTTGCGTGGCGCCTTGCCACCAGTCGATTTACGAGCAGTTTGCTTGGTACGGGCCATTTTCACTATTCACTCTTCACTTTCAACGTTCGAATTTACAATAAGCGATCAAAATTCTCGCTGCTAGCTTATATAGCATTCTTCTGCTGGAGGGTTGAAACGAGAGAGGAGAGCAGCCGAAGCATGCTATTTCATTTCCCGAGCGAGATGCACATATCATTCGGACTCACTCGTGTTTTGGTGGTGTTTGGTATAAATAGAAGCGATGCAAAATTTGTTGCCATTCGTTCCTTGTGTCTCGTGTCGTAAAGTGAAAAAATAGTAAGAGAAAATGACTGGTCGTGGTAAAGGTGGCAAAGGCTTGGGAAAGGGAGGCGCTAAGCGTCATCGCAAGGTTCTGCGTGATAACATCCAGGGTATCACGAAGCCCGCTATCCGCCGTTTGGCTCGTCGTGGCGGTGTAAAACGTATCTCCGGACTCATCTACGAGGAAACTCGTGGAGTGCTGAAAGTGTTTTTGGAAAACGTTATCCGTGATGCCGTCACCTACACCGAACACGCCAAGAGGAAGACAGTCACAGCCATGGATGTGGTGTATGCTCTGAAGAGACAAGGCCGCACTCTATACGGCTTCGGCGGTTAAGAAAATTTGTACAAACTGCTGTTCAAAAGTAAACAATCGGTCCTTTTCAGGACCACAAAATAATCTAAAAGAGAGGCATATTTTCAAAAATTTTAGTATTTTAGTAATAAAAGTTGATAGTTAAGAAGGGTCATTTAAACGGAAAACGAGGTGCACTGCTCCCATCTAAGTACGCTGTTTAATATTATTATAGGTGATTTGGTGTGATTGTTATGCGTATCGTTCCCGTTCGTTTATCCCATTAAGTATGTAAATACCCTATAATATCGTAAAACTTGACGAATTTAGCGTAGACCTGGTGCTGTACTTTTGGTGTAGGCAAAAAGGGTCAAAAGTGCAATGATGGGAATTCGTATTAGATATTCGCATAGGTAAACAAAAGATGGGTTTTTTCTTTCGAGTTCTATCGTCTGTTCTTGTACTTTTGGTGTAGGCAAAAAGGGTCAAAAGTGCAATGATGGGAATTCGTATTAGGTATTCGCATAGGTAAACAAAAGATGGGTTTTTTCTTTCGAGCTCTATCGTCTGTTCTTGGTTCCGTTCCCCGTTTCGCGTCCCCCAGGTACGCATCGAAACTAAACCTTGAATTCCATTCCATAGCTATTTTTATTAAGGAAATCAAGATGATTTTCCATTTAATATTATTTCTGATCAATTTTTGCAAATATTTACCCAAAAATAACATACTTTCTTACCCACATAGCAGTACCAATTAAGTTGATCTTAAAGAAAAAATCGAAATAATCTATTCTACGCAAATTTTATTGTCTACACCGATTTATAGGAATCTTAAAAACATATTTCCTTTACTTTTGTTTAATATTTTCAAATATTTTTATTTTTTAACGGCCTATTATTAAGAGTAGTGCCTAGTTTCGACCTACCTAGGCCTTCTGATGTTTAAGCATATTTTTGATATTTCAAATAAACTTATTTAGTTGGTTATTGGTATTTAATACTTAATTACGATCAAAAGATATCAACTAAAAACGGTAATCCGGCAAAGAGTAAATACAAATAGTTTCTATTTAGTTATAAATATTACGGAGTTTATTTCAAAATGTCCCATTCTTAGAGTTCTATCCAACCTTATAGCATTCTGTAATGAAAAAACGAAGGTGCGAAAACCTTCGCTAAAATTCCTTCTGTCCACATGAATATACAGATGTTTATAGATTTAATACGGATAATATAACGTATGGATTCTCCCAATTCATTATCGTTTTGTATTTAAACAAAATTCTATCCAATCGCACAATATTGCGTAATTAAACAGCAGCCTATGGCGAAGCAGCGACAAAGACAAAAACCAAATCAAACATATTTTATTTGGGGAAAATAGTACGGGAATGCAGAAATAAAAAATCTCAATGAAAATTATATTGTGGTCCTGAAAAGGACCGATTTGTATACAATTGATATGCGCCTGTCGAAGAAATATCAACTTAAGCACGCTCGCCACGAATACGTCTGGCCAGTTGGATGTCCTTGGGCATGATTGTGACACGCTTGGCATGGATGGCACACAAGTTGGTATCTTCGAAGAGTCCGACCAGATAGGCTTCGCTAGCTTCCTGGAGTGCCATTACTGCCGAGCTCTGGAAACGCAAGTCAGTTTTGAAATCCTGAGCGATTTCACGGACCAAACGCTGGAAAGGCAATTTGCGGATCAGCAGCTCGGTACTCTTTTGGTAGCGACGGATTTCACGCAGGGCAACAGTGCCGGGGCGATAACGATGAGGTTTCTTCACGCCACCGGTTGCTGGAGCACTTTTACGTGCAGCCTTGGTAGCCAGTTGTTTGCGTGGCGCCTTGCCACCAGTCGATTTACGAGCAGTTTGCTTGGTACGGGCCATTTTCACTATTCACTCTTCACTTTCAACGTTCGAATTTACAATAAGCGATCAAAATTCTCGCTGCTAGCTTATATAGCATTCTTCTGCTGGAGGGTTGAAACGAGAGAGGAGAGCAGCCGAAGCATGCTATTTCATTTCCCGAGCGAGATGCACATATCATTCGGACTCACTCGTGTTTTGGTGGTGTTTGGTATAAATAGAAGCGATGCAAAATTTGTTGCCATTCGTTCCTTGTGTCTCGTGTCGTAAAGTGAAAAAATAGTAAGAGAAAATGACTGGTCGTGGTAAAGGTGGCAAAGGCTTGGGAAAGGGAGGCGCTAAGCGTCATCGCAAGGTTCTGCGTGATAACATCCAGGGTATCACGAAGCCCGCTATCCGCCGTTTGGCTCGTCGTGGCGGTGTAAAACGTATCTCCGGACTCATCTACGAGGAAACTCGTGGAGTGCTGAAAGTGTTTTTGGAAAACGTTATCCGTGATGCCGTCACCTACACCGAACACGCCAAGAGGAAGACAGTCACAGCCATGGATGTGGTGTATGCTCTGAAGAGACAAGGCCGCACTCTATACGGCTTCGGCGGTTAAGAAAATTTGTACAAACTGCTGTTCAAAAGTAAACAATCGGTCCTTTTCAGGACCACAAAATAATCTAAAAGAGAGGCATATTTTCAAAAATTTTAGTATTTTAGTAATAAAAGTTGATAGTTAAGAAGGGTCATTTAAACGGAAAACGAGGTGCACTGCTCCCATCTAAGTACGCTGTTTAATATTATTATAGGTGATTTGGTGTGATTGTTATGCGTATCGTTCCCGTTCGTTTATCCCATTAAGTATGTAAATACCCTATAATATCGTAAAACTTGACGAATTTAGCGTAGACCTGGTGCTGTACTTTTGGTGTAGGCAAAAAGGGTCAAAAGTGCAATGATGGGAATTCGTATTAGATATTCGCATAGGTAAACAAAAGATGGGTTTTTTCTTTCGAGTTCTATCGTCTGTTCTTGTACTTTTGGTGTAGGCAAAAAGGGTCAAAAGTGCAATGATGGGAATTCGTATTAGGTATTCGCATAGGTAAACAAAAGATGGGTTTTTTCTTTCGAGCTCTATCGTCTGTTCTTGGTTCCGTTCCCCGTTTCGCGTCCCCCAGGTACGCATCGAAACTAAACCTTGAATTCCATCAGTTTTTCAGATGACTTGACCGCAACTGTACTTTTTTTTTTTAGGCCCCAACAGAAATATGCGTGTTTGTGTTTTATTTCTATTTTACAATGATAATAAATTATGAAAATTATCTTAATTCTTTAGTCATGGTTTGGTCGTCCTGAAAAGGACGTTTTGGTTTATATATGTACAAGAATGTAAATTTTTGTTTCTATTGGAACATTTATGCCTTCTTCTCGGTCTTCTTGGGCAGCAGGACGGCCTGGATGTTGGGCAACACACCACCCTGAGCAATGGTGACGCCCGAGAGAAGCTTGTTCAACTCCTCATCGTTGCGGATGGCCAGCTGCAGATGGCGAGGGATAATTCTCGTCTTCTTGTTATCACGGGCAGCATTGCCAGCCAACTCAAGAACTTCAGCGGCCAAGTATTCCATCACGGCAGCCAGGTAAACAGGAGCACCGGCACCGACACGCTCCGCGTAGTTGCCCTTGCGAAGTAGACGATGAATACGACCAACAGGGAACTGAAGACCGGCACGGTTCGAGCGAGACTTTGCCTTTCCCTTCACTTTGCCACCTTTACCACGACCAGACATTTTAGTAGATTCTTCTTGTTCACTGTTTTCACACGAATGTTGAACAAAAATACCCAACGGCATATTTATACCTTTTCCGTCGTCATGAGCGTCCAAACGAGGGGTGGGTTTTTTGCCTGCTACACAATGTATGTTAAACCTGAATAGACTGCTCGAATAAAAGTATAAAGCCTAGAACTATTCCGGCAGAGTCCAAAATTAAAGTGAAGTAAAGTCAAATAATAGTAAAATGCCGCCCAAGACTAGTGGAAAGGCAGCCAAAAAGGCTGGAAAGGCTCAGAAGAACATCACCAAGAATGACAAGAAGAAGAAGCGCAAGAGGAAGGAGAGCTATGCCATCTATATTTACAAAGTCCTGAAGCAAGTTCACCCTGACACTGGTATTTCGTCGAAAGCGATGAGCATCATGAACAGCTTTGTAAATGACATCTTCGAGCGCATTGCTGCCGAAGCGTCTCGCTTGGCTCATTACAACAAGCGCTCAACCATTACCAGTCGGGAAATCCAAACGGCTGTGCGTCTACTGCTGCCGGGAGAGTTGGCCAAGCACGCTGTTAGTGAGGGAACCAAGGCTGTCACCAAGTACACCAGCTCCAAGTAAATTTGGTTCGGTTCGGTTCGGTTCTCTGCAGAACAAAACCCAAAAAGGCCCTTTTCAGGGCCACAAAATTTTCTCCCAAAGAAATTCCATTTTCAATATAATCAAACGAATAAAAATCAACCTAATATCAATATATATGTACATGTACATGTACATGCATTCAAATATACAAACATTATTCAATTGCCGACCACTAAGATACACCGGCTGTGTGAACGGTATTTCCCTACTACACTTGATTCGGTTCGGGGGAAAGTGCGTTTTACGTTTGAACTGGATACTGGATGCTAAATATGAAATATGTACGTACATATCTGTAGCATATGTATGCAAGGCTCAATAATTTCCATCTCTTTTCATATAGGTTTGTAGCCCTGAAAAGGGCTTGTTTAAATCAATTTCAGATGTATCCATCTAAAATCTCGAATGCGACCATGTACACCAACGTGTACACTTTCACAATTTACTTTTTGGCTGCCGTCGTTTTGGCTTTCGGCTTTTTTACGGTGGCGGGAGCAGTTGGCTTCTTTGTTGTCTTCTTGGGCTTGGCAGACGCCGCTGCCGCAACAGCCTTTGCTTTTGGCTTTGGCTTTGCAGGGCTCGACTTGGCCTTTGCCGCTGCTGGTTTCGCCTTCACGGTTCCAGTTTTCTTCGCATCCTTAGCCTTTGCCTTCTCAGTTTTCTTCTTCTCGGCGGTCTTCTTGGTGGCGACTGACTTCTTTGCCTTTAGCTTCTTGTCACCGGCTCCGGCTGCTTTTTTGGGGCTGGCTGTCTTCTTGGCTGCTGCCGATGTCGATGACGCTACCTTCTTACTTTTGACTTTCTTCTCCACAGATGCAACCTTTGGCTTGGGCTCCTTTTTGGCGGAAGCAGACAGCTTGAACGAACCAGATGCACCTTTTCCCTTTGTTTGGATCAGCTTTCCATTGGCAACGGCCGACTTCAAGTACTTCTTGATAAATGGAGCCAATTTCTGGGCATCGCATTTGTATTCGGCAGTAATATATTTCTTGATTGCCAAAAGCGATGAGCCGCCACGTTCCTTCAAGCTCTTAATCGAAGCGTCAACCATTTGCTGAGTTGGGGGATGCGATGGTGGAGCTGTGGGCTTCTTTGCCTTTGCAGTAGCAGCAGCGGATCCAGATGCCTTCTTAGCGGCCACCTTCTTCTCCGCTGGTACTGGTGGAGCAGCCACTGGAGATGCGGATGTTACAACTGCAGAATCAGACATTATTATTCACAAAATTACGCTTTTTAATGGAAAAACGACGTTGCTGACGGGCAGCTAGGGTCCCTCGTTCGAATGAGAAGCGAGTAGAAGGGCAGTACGAAGATGATTTTAGCATTGGTGATTTGTTTGGCAAAAGTTTCATTGGACGTCTGAATTAATTATACTTTTCTTTATATAATTATTAGATAATTGAAATATATTTTTATTGATTCATATTCTTAAATGTTTCAAATATTATTTTAAATAATTTATTTTGTAAATATCATCCATTATCGATTTTTAATACCTGTGCAAAGTTTGACAACTATTTATCCGACCTTATATTTTGGATTCAATGATATTTAAAAATAACAATGTTAGTCTATTTTGCTAAACTTATTTTTGAAATATAAAATTTGATGAATTTACTTTAAGAGGCATTAAACATATATACACAAATCGGTTAGTATAGTATTTTAAAATCGTTTTGAAGATAACCCTATCGAGTACAAAAAGGCCACTTTCTGGGTATATTCAGTCTTGAATTTAGGGGTCAAAAAATATAAATGTTTAAAAATATATTATTGTTAGCTATTTTTATTAAGGAAATCAAGATGATTTTCCATTTAATATTATTTCTGATCAATTTTTGCAAATATTTACCCAAAAATAACATACTTTCTTACCCACATAGCAGTACCAATTAAGTTGATCTTAAAGAAAAAATCGAAATAATCTATTCTACGCAAATTTTATTGTCTACACCGATTTATAGGAATCTTAAAAACATATTTCCTTTACTTTTGTTGAATATTTTCAAATATTTTTATTTTTTAACGGCCTATTATTAAGAGTAGTGCCTAGTTTCGACCTACCTAGGCCTTCTGATGTTTAAGCATATTTTTGATATTTCAAATAAACTTATTTAGTTGGTTATTGGTATTTAATACTTAATTACGATCAAAAGATATCAACTAAAAACGGTAATCCGGCAAAGAGTAAATACAAATAGTTTCTATTTAGTTATAAATATTACGGAGTTTATTTCAAAATGTCCCATTCTTAGAGTTCTATCCAACCTTATAGCATTCTGTAATGAAAAAACGAAGGTGCGAAAACCTTCGCTAAAATTCCTTCTGTCCACATGAATATACAGATGTTTATAGATTTAATACGGATAATATAACGTATGGATTCTCCCAATTCATTATCGTTTTGTATTTAAACAAAATTCTATCCAATCGCACAATATTGCGTAATTAAACAGCAGCCTATGGCGAAGCAGCGACAAAGACAAAAACCAAATCAAACATATTTTATTTGGGGAAAATAGTACGGGTATGCAGAAATAAAAAATCTCAATGAAAATTATATTGTGGTCCTGAAAAGGACCGATTTGTATACAATTGATATGCGCCTGTCGAAGAAATATCAACTTAAGCACGCTCGCCACGAATACGTCTGGCCAGTTGGATGTCCTTGGGCATGATTGTGACACGCTTGGCATGGATGGCACACAAGTTGGTATCTTCGAAGAGTCCGACCAGATAGGCTTCGCTAGCTTCCTGGAGTGCCATTACTGCCGAGCTCTGGAAACGCAAGTCAGTTTTGAAATCCTGAGCGATTTCACGGACCAAACGCTGGAAAGGCAATTTGCGGATCAGCAGCTCGGTACTCTTTTGGTAGCGACGGATTTCACGCAGGGCAACAGTGCCGGGGCGATAACGATGAGGTTTCTTCACGCCACCGGTTGCTGGAGCACTTTTACGTGCAGCCTTGGTAGCCAGTTGTTTGCGTGGCGCCTTGCCACCAGTCGATTTACGAGCAGTTTGCTTGGTACGGGCCATTTTCACTATTCACTCTTCACTTTTAACGTTCGAATTTACAATAAGCGATCAAAATTCTCGCTGCTAGCTTATATAGCATTCTTCTGCTGGAGGGTTGAAACGAGAGAGGAGAGCAGCCGAAGCATGCTATTTCATTTCCCGAGCGAGATGCACATATCATTCGGACTCACTCGTGTTTTGGTGGTGTTTGGTATAAATAGAAGCGATGCAAAATTTGTTGCCATTCGTTCCTTGTGTCTCGTGTCGTAAAGTGAAAAAATAGTAAGAGAAAATGACTGGTCGTGGTAAAGGTGGCAAAGGCTTGGGAAAGGGAGGCGCTAAGCGTCATCGCAAGGTTCTGCGTGATAACATCCAGGGTATCCGAAGCCCGCTATCCGCCGTTTGGCTCGTCGTGGCGGTGTAAAACGTATCTCCGGACTCATCTACGAGGAAACTCGTGGAGTGCTGAAAGTGTTTTTGGAAAACGTTATCCGTGATGCCGTCACCTACACCGAACACGCCAAGAGGAAGACAGTCACAGCCATGGATGTGGTGTATGCTCTGAAGAGACAAGGCCGCACTCTATACGGCTTCGGCGGTTAAGAAAATTTGTACAAACTGCTGTTCAAAAGTAAACAATCGGTCCTTTTCAGGACCACAAAATAATCTAAAAGAGAGGCATATTTTCAAAAATTTTAGTATTTTAGTAATAAAAGTTGATAGTTAAGAAGGGTCATTTAAACGGAAAACGAGGTGCACTGCTCCCATCTAAGTACGCTGTTTAATATTATTATAGGTGATTTGGTGTGATTGTTATGCGTATCGTTCCCGTTCGTTTATCCCATTAAGTATGTAAATACCCTATAATATCGTAAAACTTGACGAATTTAGCGTAGACCTGGTGCTGTACTTTTGGTGTAGGCAAAAAGGGTCAAAAGTGCAATGATGGGAATTCGTATTAGATATTCGCATAGGTAAACAAAAGATGGGTTTTTTCTTTCGAGTTCTATCGTCTGTTCTTGTACTTTTGGTGTAGGCAAAAAGGGTCAAAAGTGCAATGATGGGAATTCGTATTAGGTATTCGCATAGGTAAACAAAAGATGGGTTTTTTCTTTCGAGCTCTATCGTCTGTTCTTGGTTCCGTTCCCCGTTTCGCGTCCCCCAGGTACGCATCGAAACTAAACCTTGAATTCCATCAGTTTTTCAGATGACTTGACCGCAACTGTACTTTTTTTTTTTAGGCCCCAACAGAAATATGCGTGTTTGTGTTTTATTTCTATTTTACAATGATAATAAATTATGAAAATTATCTTAATTCTTTAGTCATGGTTTGGTCGTCCTGAAAAGGACGTTTTGGTTTATATATGTACAAGAATGTAAATTTTTGTTTCTATTGGAACATTTATGCCTTCTTCTCGGTCTTCTTGGGCAGCAGGACGGCCTGGATGTTGGGCAACACACCACCCTGAGCAATGGTGACGCCCGAGAGAAGCTTGTTCAACTCCTCATCGTTGCGGATGGCCAGCTGCAGATGGCGAGGGATAATTCTCGTCTTCTTGTTATCACGGGCAGCATTGCCAGCCAACTCAAGAACTTCAGCGGCCAAGTATTCCATCACGGCAGCCAGGTAAACAGGAGCACCGGCACCGACACGCTCCGCGTAGTTGCCCTTGCGAAGTAGACGATGAATACGACCAACAGGGAACTGAAGACCGGCACGGTTCGAGCGAGACTTTGCCTTTCCCTTCACTTTGCCACCTTTACCACGACCAGACATTTTAGTAGATTCTTCTTGTTCACTGTTTTCACACGAATGTTGAACAAAAATACCCAACGGCATATTTATACCTTTTCCGTCGTCATGAGCGTCCAAACGAGGGGTGGGTTTTTTGCCTGCTACACAATGTATGTTAAACCTGAATAGACTGCTCGAATAAAAGTATAAAGCCTAGAACTATTCCGGCAGAGTCCAAAATTAAAGTGAATTGAAGTCAAATAATAGTAAAATGCCGCCCAAGACTAGTGGAAAGGCAGCCAAAAAGAACTAAGCAAAGTGACGTGAAGTGGAAGTGAACTGAAGTGGAAGTGAACTGAAGTGAAAGTGACGTAGAACTAAAAGTGACGTGGAACTAAAAGTGACCCGGAACTAAAAGTGACGTGACGTGAAGTGGAAGAGGTCCGAAAGTCGCATGTACTGCAAAAAATATATCTGAACCTGATAAACAATTGTGCCTAGTGATTGTGCAACTAAAAGTAAAACTGCGAGAAGCAGAGTGCCTGTTTACCTGATATGCCAGTGGAAAGTGACTGCCAAATAAAGTGAACAAGAACCAACACAATGGCAGAACATCCGGCAATCAGTGCGGAAGTGGAGGCAATGGATGCCGAAAGTGAAAATATTAAAAGATGCAGAGAAAAAGCCGCATCATCAACCTCAGAAAGTGAAAGTGAGGAAATAAGTGAGTGTGAGACAAGTGATGGAATAAGTGATTGTGAGACTGACGAGGATACAGTAGTGATTGACCGTGACGAAATGAATTCAATAATAAAGGAACTTAAATATCTTCGTGCAGAGCACAAAAAACTGCAAGAAACCATCGCAGCCTTAACTAAGACCACGTGCTCCACATCAACACCAATATCATCTCCAACCTCAACAGCTACATCAACACCAATAACTGAAAAATCAAAAACAGTGAATGTGCCAAAAAGTCCAAAGAAAAAGACAAAACAGCCATCACCCAAAAAACCAGCAATATCAAATGAGACTCCCAGCACCACACCCGACGGGGAGTATCCAAGCCTACCAAAACCAGCTAATCCAATTCCTATGGCAAAAATTCCAATGACACCGAAGAGGACAAACGTAGCAGAACCCAAACAAGAAAAAGGTCTACCGGTCATAGTGACATATCACCAAAACGCAAAGGACCTAACTAAAATATTAAAAGAAATAACAAAAAAGTTTATTTTGAACATTGTCAACAAGAATGTCATACACGTGAAGGTGTTCTCGCTGGCAGACTTCAACGTAACCAAAGACGCGTTCAACGAAAGGAAGGTGTTGTACTACAGCTTCACACCGAAGCAAATTAAACCACACACAGTGATTATGAAGAAACTACCTCTGGAAGTATACAATGCCGAGGAAGTGAAAACTGCATTAGCTGAGGAAGTACCTGAGCTGAATATCTTGGTAGTGAAACCATATAAAGAAAAAATGTGGATGATTCAAGTGGAGAAATCGGAAAAAATCAACTTAATTTTTAAGGTGACATCTCTCCTGAATTGCCGAATCATAATCGAGGGATTCAAGCCACACCCAAACGCAGTAAAGCAATGCCGCAACTGCCAACGATTCTGCCATGTTGCAAGCAATTGCAAATTGGCATATCGGTGCATTAAATGCACAAAAACACACGCCCCAGGCCAATGCAGCCTTAAGAAAAAGGACGATAAAGAGAGCCAAGAAGATTCGGCACAAAAAACCCAATGCGTGAACTGCTCAGGTAACCATACAGCGAATGCGAAGATTTGCCCGGTCCGAATGCAGTATGTAAAGAAAATAACCGAAAGGCAAAATACAACGCAGAAGAGAAACAACAAGGCAATCACAATTGCAGCTCCTCCACAAAGCCGTATTGAAAACGGACGAAGCTACGCCACAGCAGCTAAAAGCATACCGATTCCTGCACCAAAAAATACACCACGTGTACAAGAACCAAGAAAACCAAAGAGTGCGAATGAAAACGTCAGTTTTTCATTTGAACAACTGAACGGAGACTCAGTGGATGCTTTCGGTAAAGATCTGCTGACCTGCTTTGACATCATGAAATCCCTAGTCAAAAAATATCCAGACACCAGCTCTGATAAAAAGGGAAAGCAACAACTAATTCTGGACTTTTTGATCCAAATAGCGCTCAACTAAAATGCCTGTAAAAATCATGTTCCAAAACGTTAATGGCATCGTTCAACTGCGGAAACGAAATGAACTCAATGAGCTGCTAAACAAACACAGGCCAGATCTGATGCTACTCGCTGAACACAAGCTGCGATCCACGCACTCATCCGGACTAAGAAATTACCAGTTTGTGAGACAACAGATGCCAAGCTTAGAAACCACGCAGAACAATACAAGAAGCCCTGGAACGTCAGTGGCCATCTGCGTGAGAAATGGTCTTAAATATGAACGTGTGAATATTGACCAAATGCAATATATCGAGGCTGTGGCAGTGCAGATCTTTCACACCAACAGTCGAAACGGGATGGTCAGAACGGGACTGATTGCAATTGCACTGTACCTACGCCCTCAGCATCCTCTACTAAGCTCGGACTTGGACATACTAATGCACTCGCTAGCTAAGATAGAGGATCACGAGCAATTCATTATAGGATGTGACCTGAACGCAAAACATCCATCCTGGAATAGGCCCACGTATAGTCCAAATCACCTGAACACATCAGGAAATCACTTGGAGCAATGGCTGGCAAACCAACCATTCATAACTCTACACCCAACCCAAGAGCCCACACGTCCAAATCGGACGGAAGACTCCTCAATAGATTTTTTCCTAGCATCAACGTCAACACCAATAGACTACTCAACATTTACATACGGCTGCAAAACCATCAAAGACTTCCCATCTGACCACTTTGGAATAACAATAACAATAAATTTAGGACAGAACCGGCTCACATACAACCCACCAAAATCCTTACACAATTTTCAGAAAATAAACCCGATCCACTGGAACACAATAGTCCTACAAAACCTGAGACACATTCCAAACACCCAAAACATAAGCACAGATGACATAGATAACCACGTCCATACATTAACAAATGCAATAGGCAGAGCCCTTGACTCTGTTGAGGCAATCCCAAAAATCGCCATAAACCCGACTAACCCAAACAATCCGTTCATCCATCTTAGCACCTATTGCCTGAACCTAATAAAAAGAAAACAAAAACTCAGACGCATACTATTCCGCCGCATATCCACTCTAACACCCATCCAACGAAACCAAATAAAAAACATCATAAAAGATTTAAACATACAAATCAAAGCCCATATAGAATTAGCAGAAATAAAAACAATAGACCGAAAAATACGCAAAATAAATCCAAGTAAAATCAGCCAGAAAACACTACAAGCACTTAATCCAAACACTCCACCAAAAGAACAGCTAGCACATGACCTACAGTTGACCAACGAGGAAGCAGCCTTAATAGACATAGATCTTGACCTGAGCACCTCCCCAAATATAACATCGACCATTAAAAAAATCAATGCCCTTGCGTGGTCCTTTGAAAGAGTCCATAGTCAAAATGAGAACATCACCGACTCAGACCCTATCCTCAGGGCACACACATCTACCATTAATGAAACCATTGCCCAAACCACAGCCTCAACATTAAACTCATATAAAACTATATTTAGTATTTCCAGAACAGCAGACGGTAACTGGCCCGAGTCCCATGAGTGTGGATTTACAAACGCCGAAGAACTCTTTGAAATCCTGAAAACAAAAAACACAAAGAAGACCATGGGACCAGACGGCTCCAGCAACTTTTTGATGAAACACTGCAACTTGCCAGTCTTAAAACACTTGGCAACATTGTTCAACCACTGCCTTAACTTGGGATACTTTCCGTCCGAGTGGAAGAACAGCAGAATCATCGCTATCCACAAACCTGGAACAAGTCCGCACAGCCTCCGGGCCTACAGACCTATTGCTCTTCTATCTGCAATAAGTCTGCTGCTGGAAAAAATTATAATGGGTCAAATACAGAAGCACATGGACTCAAATAACACGCTGAAAGATACTCAGTATGGATTTAGAGCGAAATCATCGACCAACCATGCATTCATGGCAGCAAATGATTTCATCTTTGAGAATCTATCCCACAGACGTGCTACAATAGCCTGTGCTCTGGACTTTGAAAAAGCATTTGATACAGTCTGGACCAGCGGACTCATTTATAAGATGTCCCAATTTAATTTCAATACAGACATCATAAAAATTGTACTAAATTACCTTACAAATCGTTCATTTCAGGTATGCAGTCCAGTTGACGCTGATCTGTCCCTAATAAGGTCGATCCCAGCAGGCGTTCCGCAAGGATCACTGCTAGCGCCCATACTATACAACATCTACCTGGCAGACATACCCGAATACCAAATCCCTACCGGCTCTACAACAAGAATAAAAGCACTAATTTACGCTGATGACATCCTGCTCTTGGCTTCCTCAGGCTCAATGCGCACCGCCGAAAAAGAGCTGAACGGGTATCTAAACGTACTCTGCAGCTACTTCACCCAATGGCATCTCAAGCTCAACGCAAACAAATGCACCAGTTCGATCCTTAGAGGCCCTCGTGTGGGCGACCTGTACCCGAATGCGAGAAGCTTTAAGCCCAGTCTGTACATCTACAACAATCTGCCAATCAAGTACGAAAAGCAGTTCAAGTACCTCGGCGTTGTGTACGACGAAAGACTGAACTTTAAGATACACACAGGAGCGGCTCGAAGGAAGGCCTGTGCAATGTTGAGTAAGATTCAGCACATATACAAGCCAATAGCCTCCACACAAGGAAACAGCAATCAACTCACCAAAATCTGCGCTCTAGCCTACAGAAAACTAATACAACCAGTTCTTATGTACGGCTATGTAGCGTGGATGAACATAAAGTCTACCGAAATGGAAAAGCTGCGAATATTCGAGAGAAAAATACTTCGCAAGTCAATTGGCACCCAAAGCCGAAATGCTTTGACGGGCCATTCCATACCGAACAAACAGCTCTACACATTAACAGATACAACAAGGATAGACAGACTCATGTTCCAAATACTGGAGAGACTGATTGAAAGAGACAACATGATGCAAACTGAGATTCCAGCTAACTACCCAACTGAGTGCCTGACTGCCCATCACATAAACCATCTAATGGAAATGGGCATCATCTATGACGAAGACGAAAACCTCATCTTCCACCACAGAAGACATCGATCCCTAAGTCACGCCGACGGGCTGATATATAATATCAGTCAATAAGCACTATACACCCAACTGTAAATAATCCCTTCCCCTCCTCTTCCCAACTCCACCCAAAGATTAGAATAAGCCTAGTACGTAGATTAGCCCGTAAGATATAAACCACCACAAAATCAAATTTTATTCAGGTTTTTAACATAACCATTTTTTCCCTGAAAAAACACCAAACTATTAGATTTTAATACATATCATAACCTAAACTAATATTAAGATAATCACTAATATAATAGTAACTAAAAGACTATCACTCTGATAAGCTTAAAGCGCAGAGTAAAATATTACACATAAGTTAAAGTAAGCTTGAACTTGTCACTCATGTATCACTATATTATTAAGCAGAAGCTGTGCTACTGTAATATGAAATATGACAATAAATAAATTTGCTAAAAAAAAAAAAAAAATTTGGCAGAGTCCAAAATTAAAGTGAAGTGAAGTCAAATAATAGTAAAATGCCGCCCAAGACTAGTGGAAAGGCAGCCAAAAAGGCTGGAAAGGCTCAGAAGAACATCACCAAGAATGACAAGAAGAAGAAGCGCAAGAGGAAGGAGAGCTATGCCATCTATATTTACAAAGTCCTGAAGCAAGTTCACCCTGACACTGGTATTTCGTCGAAAGCGATGAGCATCATGAACAGCTTTGTAAATGACATCTTCGAGCGCATTGCTGCCGAAGCGTCTCGCTTGGCTCATTACAACAAGCGCTCAACCATTACCAGTCGGGAAATCCAAACGGCTGTGCGTCTACTGCTGCCGGGAGAGTTGGCCAAGCACGCTGTTAGTGAGGGAACCAAGGCTGTCACCAAGTACACCAGCTCCAAGTAAATTTGGTTCGGTTCGGTTCTCTGCAGAACAAAACCCAAAAAGGCCCTTTTCAGGGCCACAAAATTTTCTCCTAAAGAAATTCCATTTTCAATATAATCAAACGAATAAAAATCAACCTAATATCAATATATATGTACATGTACATGTACATGTACATGCATTCAAATATACAAACATTATTCAATTGCCGACCACTAAGATACACCGGCTGTGTGAACGGTATTTCCCTACTACACTTGATTCGGTTCGGGGGAAAGTGCGTTTTACGTTTGAACTGGATACTGGATGCTAAATATGAAATATGTACGTACATATCTGTAGCATATGTATGCAAGGCTCAATAATTTCCATCTCTTTTCATATAGGTTTGTAGCCCTGAAAAGGGCTTGTTTAAATCAATTTCAGATGTATCCATCTAAAATCTCGAATGCGACCATGTACACCAACGTGTACACTTTCACAATTTACTTTTTGGCTGCCGTCGTTTTGGCTTTCGGCTTTTTTACGGTGGCGGGAGCAGTTGGCTTCTTTGTTGTCTTCTTGGGCTTGGCAGACGCCGCTGCCGCAACAGCCTTTGCTTTTGGCTTTGGCTTTGCAGGGCTCGACTTGGCCTTTGCCGCTGCTGGTTTCGCCTTCACGGTTCCAGTTTTCTTCGCATCCTTAGCCTTTGCCTTCTCAGTTTTCTTCTTCTCGGCGGTCTTCTTGGTGGCGACTGACTTCTTTGCCTTTAGCTTCTTGTCACCGGCTCCGGCTGCTTTTTTGGGGCTGGCTGTCTTCTTGGCTGCTGCCGATGTCCATGACGCTGCCTTCTTACTTTTACTCTAACACCCATCCAACGAAACCAAATAAAAAACATCATAAAAGATTTAAACATACAAATCAAAGCCCATATAGAATTAGCAGAACTAAAAACAATAGACCGAAAAATACGCAAAATAAATCCAGCCAGAAATCACTACAAGCACTTAATCCAAACACTCCACCAAAAGAACAGCTAGCACATGACCTACAGTTGACCAACGAGGAAGCAGCCTTAATAGACATAGATCTTGACCTGAGCACCTCCCCAAATATAACATCGACCATTAAAAAAATCAATGCCCTTGCGTGGTCCTTTGAAAGAGTCCATAGTCAAAATGAGAATATCACCGACTCAGACCCTATCCTCAGGGCACACACATCTACCATTAATGAAACCATTGCCCAAACCACAGCCTCAACATTAAACTCATATAAAACTATATTTAGTATTTCCAGAACAGCAGACGGTAACTGGCCCGAGTCCCATGAGTGTGGATTTACAAACGCCGAAGAACTCTTTGAAATCCTGAAAACAAAAAACACAAAGAAGACCATGGGACCAGACGGCTCCAGCAACTTTTTGATGAAACACTGCAACTTGCCAGTCTTAAAACACTTGGCAACATTGTTCAACCACTGCCTTAACTTGGGATACTTTCCGTCCGAGTGGAAGAACAGCAGAATCATCGCTATCCACAAACCTGGAACAAGTCCGCACAGCCTCCGGGCCTACAGACCTATTGCTCTTCTATCTGCAATAAGTCTGCTGCTGGAGAAAATTATAATGGGTCAAATACAGAAGCACATGGACTCAAATAACACGCTGAAAGACACTCAGTATGGATTTAGAGCGAAATCATCGACCAACCATGCATTCATGGCAGCAAATGATTTCATCTTTGAGAACCTATCCCACAGACGTGCTACAATAGCCTGTGCTCTGGACTTTGAAAAAGCATTTGATACAGTCTGGACCAGCGGACTCATTTATAAGATGTCCCAATTTAATTTCAATGCAGACATCATAAAAATTGTACTAAATTACCTTACAAATCGTTCATTTCAGGTATGCAGTCCAGTTGACGCTGATCTGTCCCTAATAAGGTCGATCCCAGCAGGCGTTCCGCAAGGATCACTGCTAGCGCCCATACTATACAACATCTACCTGGCAGACATACCCGAATACCAAATCCCTACCGGCTCTACAACAAGAATAAAAGCACTTATATACGCTGATGACATCCTGCTCTTGGCTTCCTCAGGCTCAATGCGCACCGCCGAAAAAGAGCTGAACGGGTACCTAAACGTACTCTGCAGCTACTTCACCCAATGGCATCTCAAGCTCAACGCAAACAAATGCACCAGTTCGATCCTTAGAGGCCCTCGTGTGGGCGACCTGTACCCGAATGCGAGAAGCTTTAAGCCCAGTCTGTACATCTACAACAATCTGCCAATCAAGTACGAAAAGCAGTTCAAGTACCTCGGCGTTGTGTACGACGAAAGGCTGAACTTTAAGATACACACAGGAGCGGCTCGAAGGAAGGCCTGTGCAATGTTGAGTAAGATTCAGCACATATACAAGCCAATAGCCTCCACACAAGGAAACAGCAATCAACTCACCAAAATCTGCGCTCTAGCCTACAGAAAACTAATACAACCAGTTCTTATGTACGGCTATGTAGCGTGGATGAACATAAAGTCTACCGAAATGGAAAAGCTGCGAATATTCGAGAGAAAAATACTTCGCAAGTCAATTGGCACCCAAAGCCGAAATGCATTGACGGGCCATTCCATACCGAACAAACAGCTCTACACATTAACAGATACAACAAGGATAGACAGACTCATGTTCCAAATACTGGAGAGACTGATTGAAAGAGACAACATGATGCAAACTGAGATTCCAGCTAACTACCCAACTGAGTGCCTGACTGCCCATCACATAAACCATCTAATGGAAATGGGCATCATCTATGACGAAGACGAAAACCTCATCTTCCACCACAGAAGACATCGATCCCTAAGTCACGCCGACGGGCTGATATATAATATCAGTCAATAAGCACTATACACCCAACTGTAAATAATCCCTTCCCCTCCTCTTCCCAACTCCACCCAAAGATTAGAATAAGCCTAGTACGTAGATTAGCCCGTAAGATATAAACCACCACAAAATCAAATTTTATTCAGGTTTTTAACATAACCATTTTTTCCCTGAAAAACACCAAACTATTAGATTTTAATACATATCATAACCCAAACTAATATTAAGATAATCACTAATATAATAGTAACTAAAAGACTATCACTCTGATAAGCTTAAAGCGCAGAGTAAAATATTACAAATAAGTTAAAGTAAGCTTGAACTTGTCACTCATGTATCACTATATTATTAAGCAGAAGCTGTGCTACTGTAATATGAAATATGACAATAAATAAATTTGCTAAAAAAAAAAAAAAAATTTGCAGAGTCCAAAATTAAAGTGAATTGAAGTCAAATAATAGTAAAATGCCGCCCAAGACTAGTGGAAAGGCAGCCAAAAAGAACTAAGCAAAGTGACGTGAAGTGGAAGTGAACTGAAGTGGAAGTGAACTGAAGTGAAAGTGACGTAGAACTAAAAGTGACGTGGAACTAAAAGTGACCCGGAACTAAAAGTGACGTGACGTGAAGTGGAAGAGGTCCGAAAGTCGCATGTACTGCAAAAAATATATCTGAACCTGATAAACAATTGTGCCTAGTGATTGTGCAACTAAAAGTAAAACTGCGAGAAGCAGAGTGCCTGTTTACCTGATATGCCAGTGGAAAGTGACTGCCAAATAAAGTGAACAAGAACCAACACAATGGCAGAACATCCGGCAATCAGTGCGGAAGTGGAGGCAATGGATGCCGAAAGTGAAAATATTAAAAGATGCAGAGAAAAAGCCGCATCATCAACCTCAGAAAGTGAAAGTGAGGAAATAAGTGAGTGTGAGACAAGTGATGGAATAAGTGATTGTGAGACTGACGAGGATACAGTAGTGATTGACCGTGACGAAATGAATTCAATAATGAAGGAACTTAAATATCTTCGTGCAGAGCACAAAAAACTACAACAAACCATCGCAGCCCTAAGTAAGCCCACGTGCTCAACATCAACACCAATATCATCTCCAACCTCAACAGCTACATCAACACCAATAACTGAAAAATCAAAAACAGTGAATGTGCCAAAAAGTCCAAAGAAAAAGACAAAACAGCCATCACCCAAAAAACCAGCAATATCAAATGAGTCTCCCAGCACCACACCTGACGGGGAGTATCCAAGCCTACCAAAACCAGCTAATCCAATTCCTATGGCAAAAATTCCAATGACACCGAAGAGGACAAACGTAGCAGAACCCAAACAAGAAAAAGGTCTACCGGTCATAGTGACATATCACCAAAACGCAAAGGACCTAACTAAAATATTAAAAGAAATAACAAAAAAGTTTATTTTGAACATTGTCAACAAGAATGTCATACACGTGAAGGTGTTCTCGCTGGCAGACTTCAACGTAACCAAAGACGCGTTCAACGAAAGGAAGGTGTTGTATTACAGCTTCACACCGAAGCAAATTAAACCACACACAGTGATTATGAAGAAACTACCTCTGGAAGTATACAATGCCGAGGAAGTGAAAACTGCATTAGCTGAGGAAGTACCTGAGCTGAATATCTTGGTAGTGAAACCATATAAAGAAAAAATGTGGATGATTCAAGTGGAGAAATCGGAAAAAATCAACGTAATTTTTAAGGTGACATCTCTCCTGAATTGCCGAATCATAATCGAGGGATTCAAGCCACACCCAAACGCAGTAAAGCAATGCCGCAACTGCCAACGATTCTGCCATGTTGCAAGCAATTGCAAATTGGCATATCGGTGCATTAAATGCACAAAAACACACGCCCCAGGCCAATGCAGCCTTAAGAAAAGGGACGATAAGGACAGCCAAGAAGATTCGGCACAAAAAACCCAATGCGTGAACTGCTCAGGTAACCATACAGCGAATGCAAAGATTTGCCCGGTCCGAATGCAGTATGTAAAGAAAATAAGCGAAAGGCAAAATACACAGCACAAGAGAAACAACAAGGCAATCACAATTGCAGCTCCTCCACAAAGCCGTATTGAAAACGGACGAAGCTACGCCACAGCAGCTAAAAGCATACCGATTCCTGCACCAAAAAATACACCACGTGTACAAGAACCAAGAAAACCAAAGAGTGCGAATGAAAACGTCAGTTTTTCATTTGAACAACTGAACGGAGACTCAGTGGATGCTTTCGGTAAAGATCTGCTGACCTGCTTTGACATCATGAAATCCCTAGTCAAAAAATATCCAGACACTAGCTCTGATAAAAAGGGAAAGCAACAGCTAATTCTGGACTTTTTGATCCAAATAGCGCTCAACTAAAATGCCTGTAAAAATCATGTTCCAAAACGTTAATGGCATCGTTCAACTGCGGAAACGAAAAGAACTCAATGAGCTGCTAAACAAACACAGGCCAGATCTGATGCTACTCGCTGAACACAAGCTGCGATCCACGCACTCATCCGGACTAAGAAATTACCAGTTTGTGAGACAACAGATGCCAAGCTTAGAAACCACGCAGAACAATACAAGAAGCCCTGGAACGTCAGTGGCCATCTGCGTGAGAAATGGTCTTAAATATGAACGTGTGAAAATTGACCAAATGCAATACATCGAGGCTGTGGCAGTGCAGATCTTTCACACCAACAGTCGCAACGGAATGGTCAGAACGGGACTGATTGCAATTGCATTGTACCTACGCCCTCAGCATCCTCTACTAAGCTCAGACTTGGACATACTAATGCACTCGCTAGCTAAGATAGAGGATCACGAGCAATTCATTATAGGATGTGACTTAAACGCAAAACATCCATCCTGGAATAGGCCCACGTATAGTCCAAATCACCTGAACACATCAGGAAATCACTTGGAGCAATGGCTGGCAAACCAACCATTCATAACTCTACACCCAACCCAAGAGCCCACACGTCCAAATCGGACGGAAGACTCCTCAATAGATTTTTTCCTAGCATCAACGTCAACACCAATAGACTACTCCACATTTACATACGGCTGCAAAACCATAAAAGACTTCCCATCAGACCACTTTGGAATAACAATAACAATAAATTTAGGACAGAACCGGCTCACATACAACCCACCAAAATCCTTACACAATTTTCAGAAGATAAACCCGATCCACTGGAACACAATAGTCCTACAAAACCTGAGACACATTCCAAACACCCAAAACATAAGCACAGATGACATAGATAACCACGTCCATACATTAACAAATGCAATAGGCAGAGCCCTTGACTCTGTTGAGGCAATCCCAAAAATCGCCATAAACCCGACTAACCCAAACAATCCGTTCATCCATCTTAGCACCTATTGCCTGAACCTAATAAAAAGAAAACAAAAACTCAGACGCATACTTCTCCGCCGCATATCCACTCTAACACCCATCCAACGAAACCAAATAAAAAACATCATAAAAGATTTAAACATACAAATCAAAGCCCATATAGAATTAGCAGAACTAAAAACAATAGACCGAAAAATACGCAAAATAAATCCAAGTAAAATCAGCCAGAAAACACTACAAGCACTTAATCCAAACACTCCACCAAAAGAACAGCTAGCACATGACCTACAGTTGACCAACGAGGAAGCAGCCTTAATAGACATAGATCTTGACCTGAGCACCTCCCCAAATATAACATCGACCATTAAAAAAATCAATGCCCTTGCGTGGTCCTTTGAAAGAGTCCATAGTCAAAATGTGAATATCACCGACTCAGACCCTATCCTCAGAGCACACACATCTACCATTAATGAAACCATTGCCCAAGCCACAGCCTCAACATTAAACTCATATAAAACTATATTTAGTATTTCCAGAACAGCAGACGGTAACTGGCCCGAGTCCCATGAGTGTGGATTTACAAACGCCGAAGAACTCTTTGAAATCCTGAAAACAAAAAACACAAAGAAGACCATGGGACCAGACGGCTCCAGCAACTTTTTGATGAAACACTGCAACTTGCCAGTCTTAAAACACTTGGCAACATTGTTCAACCACTGCCTTAACTTGGGATACTTTCCGTCCGAGTGGAAGAACAGCAGAATCATCGCTATCCACAAACCTGGAACAAGTCCGCACAGCCTCCGGGCCTACAGACCTATTGCTCTTCTATCTGCAATAAGTCTGCTGCTGGAGAAAATTATAATGGGTCAAATACAGAAGCACATGGACTCAAATAACACGCTGAAAGACACTCAGTATGGATTTAGAGCGAAATCATCAACCAACCATGCATTCATGGCAGCAAATGATTTCATCTTTGAGAACCTATCCCACAGACGTGCTACAATAGCCTGTGCTCTGGACTTTGAAAAAGCATTTGATACAGTCTGGACCAGCGGACTCATTTATAAGATGTCCCAATTTAATTTCAATACAGACATCATAAAAATTGTACTAAATTACCTTACAAATCGTTCATTTCAGGTATGCAGTCCAGTTGACGCTGATCTGTCCCTAATAAGGTCGATCCCAGCAGGCGTTCCGCAAGGATCACTGCTAGCGCCCATACTATACAACATCTACCTGGCAGACATACCCGAATACCAAATCCCTACCGGCTCTACAACAAGAATAAAAGCACTTATATACGCTGATGACATCCTGCTCTTGGCTTCCTCAGGCTCAATGCGCACCGCCGAAAAAGAGCTGAACGGGTATCTAAACGTACTCTGCAGCTACTTCACCCAATGGCATCTCAAGCTCAACGCAAACAAATGCACCAGTTCGATCCTTAGAGGCCCTCGTGTGGGCGACCTGTACCCGAATGCGAGAAGCTTTAAGCCCAGTCTGTACATCTACAACAATCTGCCAATCAAGTACGAAAAGCAGTTCAAGTACCTCGGCGTTGTGTACGACGAAAGGCTGAACTTTAAGATACACACAGGAGCGGCTCGAAGGAAGGCCTGTGCAATGTTGAGTAAGATTCAGCACATATACAAGCCAATAGCCTCCACACAAGGAAACAGCAATCAACTCACCAAAATCTGCGCTCTAGCCTACAGAAAACTAATACAACCAGTTCTTATGTACGGCTATGTAGCGTGGATGAACATAAAGTCTACCGAAATGGAAAAGCTGCGAATTTTCGAGAGAAAAATACTTCGCAAGTCAATTGGCACCCAAAGCCGAAATGCATTGACGGGCCATTCCATACCGAACAAGCAGCTCTACACAATAACAGAAACAACAAGGATAGACAGACTCATGTTCCAAATACTGGAGAGACTGATTGAAAGAGACAACATGATGCAAACTGAGATTCCAGCTAACTACCCAACTGAGTGCCTGACTGCCCATCACATAAACCATCTAATGGAAATGGGCATCATCTATGACGAAGACGAAAACCTCATCTTCCACCACAGAAGACATCGATCCCTAAGTCACGCCGACGGGCTGATATATAATATCAGTCAATAAGCACTATACACCCAACTGTAAATAATCCCTTCCCCTCCTCTTCCCAACTCCACCCAAAGATTAGAATAAGCCTAGTACGTAGATTAGCCCGTAAGATATAAACCACCACAAAATCAAATTTTATTCAGGTTTTTAACATAACCATTTTTTCCCTGAAAAAACACCAAACTATTAGATTTTAATACATATCATAACCTAAACTAATATTAAGATAATCACTAATATAATAGTAACTAAAAGACTATCACTCTGATAAGCTTAAAGCGCAGAGTAAAATATTACACATAAGTTAAAGTAAGCTTGAACTTGTCACTCATGTATCACTATATTATTAAGCAGAAGCTGTGCTACTGTAATATGAAATATGACAATAAATAAATTTGCTAAAAAAAAAAAAATTTTGGCAGAGTCCAAAATTAAAGTGAATTGAAGTCAAATAATAGTAAAATGCCGCCCAAGACTAGTGGAAAGGCAGCCAAAAAGGCTGGAAAGGCTCAGAAGAACATCACCAAGAATGACAAGAAGAAGAAGCGCAAGAGGAAGGAGAGCTATGCCATCTATATTTACAAAGTCCTGAAGCAAGTTCACCCTGACACTGGTATTTCGTCGAAAGCGATGAGCATCATGAACAGCTTTGTAAATGACATCTTCGAGCGCATTGCTGCCGAAGCGTCTCGCTTGGCTCATTACAACAAGCGCTCAACCATTACCAGTCGGGAAATCCAAACGGCTGTGCGTCTACTGCTGCCGGGAGAGTTGGCCAAGCACGCTGTTAGTGAGGGAACCAAGGCTGTCACCAAGTACACCAGCTCCAAGTAAATTTGGTTCGGTTCGGTTCTCTGCAGAACAAAACCCAAAAAGGCCCTTTTCAGGGCCACAAAATTTTCTCCCAAAGAAATTCCATTTTCAATATAATCAAACGAATAAAAATCAACCTAATATCAATATATATGTACATGTACATGTACATGCATTCAAATATACAAACATTATTCAATTGCCGACCACTAAGATACACCGGCTGTGTGAACGGTATTTCCCTACTACACTTGATTCGGTTCGGGGGAAAGTGCGTTTTACGTTTGAACTGGATACTGGATGCTAAATATGAAATATGTACGTACATATCTGTAGCATATGTATGCAAGGCTCAATAATTTCCATCTCTTTTCATATAGGTTTGTAGCCCTGAAAAGGGCTTGTTTAAATCAATTTCAGATGTATCCATCTAAAATCTCGAATGCGACCATGTACACCAACGTGTACACTTTCACAATTTACTTTTTGGCTGCCGTCGTTTTGGCTTTCGGCTTTTTTACGGTGGCGGGAGCAGTTGGCTTCTTTGTTGTCTTCTTGGGCTTGGCAGACGCCGCTGCCGCAACAGCCTTTGCTTTTGGCTTTGGCTTTGCAGGGCTCGACTTGGCCTTTGCCGCTGCTGGTTTCGCCTTCACGGTTCCAGTTTTCTTCGCATCCTTAGCCTTTGCCTTCTCAGTTTTCTTCTTCTCGGCGGTCTTCTTGGTGGCGACTGACTTCTTTGCCTTTAGCTTCTTGTCACCGGCTCCGGCTGCTTTTTTGGGGCTGGCTGTCTTCTTGGCTGCTGCCGATGTCGATGACGCTACCTTCTTACTTTTGACTTTCTTCTCCACAGATGCAACCTTTGGCTTGGGCTCCTTTTTGGCGGAAGCAGACAGCTTGAACGAACCAGATGCACCTTTTCCCTTTGTTTGGATCAGCTTTCCATTGGCAACGGCCGACTTCAAGTACTTCTTGATAAATGGAGCCAATTTCTGGGCATCGCATTTGTATTCGGCAGTAATATATTTCTTGATTGCCAAAAGCGATGAGCCGCCACGTTCCTTCAAGCTCTTAATCGAAGCGTCAACCATTTGCTGAGTTGGGGGATGCGATGGTGGAGCTGTGGGCTTCTTTGCCTTTGCAGTAGCAGCAGCGGATCCAGATGCCTTCTTAGCGGCCACCTTCTTCTCCGCTGGTACTGGTGGAGCAGCCACTGGAGATGCGGATGTTACAACTGCAGAATCAGACATTATTATTCACAAAATTACGCTTTTTAATGGAAAAACGACGTTGCTGACGGGCAGCTAGGGTCCCTCGTTCGAATGAGAAGCGAGTAGAAGGGCAGTACGAAGATGATTTTAGCATTGGTGATTTGTTTGGCAAAAGTTTCATTGGACGTCTGAATTAATTATACTTTTCTTTATATAATTATTAGATAATTGAAATATATTTTTATTGATTCATATTCTTAAATGTTTCAAATATTATTTTAAATAATTTATTTTGTAAATATCATCCATTATCGATTTTTAATACCTGTGCAAAGTTTGACAACTATTTATCCGACCTTATATTTTGGATTCAATGATATTTAAAAATAACAATGTTAGTCTATTTTGCTAAACTTATTTTTGAAATATAAAATTTGATGAATTTACTTTAAGAGGCATTAAACATATATACACAAATCGGTTAGTATAGTATTTTAAAATCGTTTTGAAGATAACCCTATCGAGTACAAAAAGGCCACTTTCTGGGTATATTCAGTCTTGAATTTAGGGGTCAAAAAATATAAATGTTTAAAAATATATTATTGTTAGCTATTTTTATTAAGGAAATCAAGATGATTTTCCATTTAATATTATTTCTGATCAATTTTTGCAAATATTTACCCAAAAATAACATACTTTCTTACCCACATAGCAGTACCAATTAAGTTGATCTTAAAGAAAAAATCGAAATAATCTATTCTACGCAAATTTTATTGTCTACACCGATTTATAGGAATCTTAAAAACATATTTCCTTTACTTTTGTTGAATATTTTCAAATATTTTTATTTTTTAACGGCCTATTATTAAGAGTAGTGCCTAGTTTCGACCTACCTAGGCCTTCTGATGTTTAAGCATATTTTTGATATTTCAAATAAACTTATTTAGTTGGTTATTGGTATTTAATACTTAATTACGATCAAAAGATATCAACTAAAAACGGTAATCCGGCAAAGAGTAAATACAAATAGTTTCTATTTAGTTATAAATATTACGGAGTTTATTTCAAAATGTCCCATTCTTAGAGTTCTATCCAACCTTATAGCATTCTGTAATGAAAAAACGAAGGTGCGAAAACCTTCGCTAAAATTCCTTCTGTCCACATGAATATACAGATGTTTATAGATTTAATACGGATAATATAACGTATGGATTCTCCCAATTCATTATCGTTTTGTATTTAAACAAAATTCTATCCAATCGCACAATATTGCGTAATTAAACAGCAGCCTATGGCGAAGCAGCGACAAAGACAAAAACCAAATCAAACATATTTTATTTGGGGAAAATAGTACGGGAATGCAGAAATAAAAAATCTCAATGAAAATTATATTGTGGTCCTGAAAAGGACCGATTTGTATACAATTGATATGCGCCTGTCGAAGAAATATCAACTTAAGCACGCTCGCCACGAATACGTCTGGCCAGTTGGATGTCCTTGGGCATGATTGTGACACGCTTGGCATGGATGGCACACAAGTTGGTATCTTCGAAGAGTCCGACCAGATAGGCTTCGCTAGCTTCCTGGAGTGCCATTACTGCCGAGCTCTGGAAACGCAAGTCAGTTTTGAAATCCTGAGCGATTTCACGGACCAAACGCTGGAAAGGCAATTTGCGGATCAGCAGCTCGGTACTCTTTTGGTAGCGACGGATTTCACGCAGGGCAACAGTGCCGGGGCGATAACGATGAGGTTTCTTCACGCCACCGGTTGCTGGAGCACTTTTACGTGCAGCCTTGGTAGCCAGTTGTTTGCGTGGCGCCTTGCCACCAGTCGATTTACGAGCAGTTTGCTTGGTACGGGCCATTTTCACTATTCACTCTTCACTTTCAACGTTCGAATTTACAATAAGCGATCAAAATTCTCGCTGCTAGCTTATATAGCATTCTTCTGCTGGAGGGTTGAAACGAGAGAGGAGAGCAGCCGAAGCATGCTATTTCATTTCCCGAGCGAGATGCACATATCATTCGGACTCACTCGTGTTTTGGTGGTGTTTGGTATAAATAGAAGCGATGCAAAATTTGTTGCCATTCGTTCCTTGTGTCTCGTGTCGTAAAGTGAAAAAATAGTAAGAGAAAATGACTGGTCGTGGTAAAGGTGGCAAAGGCTTGGGAAAGGGAGGCGCTAAGCGTCATCGCAAGGTTCTGCGTGATAACATCCAGGGTATCACGAAGCCCGCTATCCGCCGTTTGGCTCGTCGTGGCGGTGTAAAACGTATCTCCGGACTCATCTACGAGGAAACTCGTGGAGTGCTGAAAGTGTTTTTGGAAAACGTTATCCGTGATGCCGTCACCTACACCGAACACGCCAAGAGGAAGACAGTCACAGCCATGGATGTGGTGTATGCTCTGAAGAGACAAGGCCGCACTCTATACGGCTTCGGCGGTTAAGAAAATTTGTACAAACTGCTGTTCAAAAGTAAACAATCGGTCCTTTTCAGGACCACAAAATAATCTAAAAGAGAGGCATATTTTCAAAAATTTTAGTATTTTAGTAATAAAAGTTGATAGTTAAGAAGGGTCATTTAAACGGAAAACGAGGTGCACTGCTCCCATCTAAGTACGCTGTTTAATATTATTATAGGTGATTTGGTGTGATTGTTATGCGTATCGTTCCCGTTCGTTTATCCCATTAAGTATGTAAATACCCTATAATATCGTAAAACTTGACGAATTTAGCGTAGACCTGGTGCTGTACTTTTGGTGTAGGCAAAAAGGGTCAAAAGTGCAATGATGGGAATTCGTATTAGATATTCGCATAGGTAAACAAAAGATGGGTTTTTTCTTTCGAGTTCTATCGTCTGTTCTTGTACTTTTGGTGTAGGCAAAAAGGGTCAAAAGTGCAATGATGGGAATTCGTATTAGGTATTCGCATAGGTAAACAAAAGATGGGTTTTTTCTTTCGAGCTCTATCGTCTGTTCTTGGTTCCGTTCCCCGTTTCGCGTCCCCCAGGTACGCATCGAAACTAAACCTTGAATTCCATCAGTTTTTCAGATGACTTGACCGCAACTGTACTTTTTTTTTTTAGGCCCCAACAGAAATATGCGTGTTTGTGTTTTATTTCTATTTTACAATGATAATAAATTATGAAAATTATCTTAATTCTTTAGTCATGGTTTGGTCGTCCTGAAAAGGACGTTTTGGTTTATATATGTACAAGAATGTAAATTTTTGTTTCTATTGGAACATTTATGCCTTCTTCTCGGTCTTCTTGGGCAGCAGGACGGCCTGGATGTTGGGCAACACACCACCCTGAGCAATGGTGACGCCCGAGAGAAGCTTGTTCAACTCCTCATCGTTGCGGATGGCCAGCTGCAGATGGCGAGGGATAATTCTCGTCTTCTTGTTATCACGGGCAGCATTGCCAGCCAACTCAAGAACTTCAGCGGCCAAGTATTCCATCACGGCAGCCAGGTAAACAGGAGCACCGGCACCGACACGCTCCGCGTAGTTGCCCTTGCGAAGTAGACGATGAATACGACCAACAGGGAACTGAAGACCGGCACGGTTCGAGCGAGACTTTGCCTTTCCCTTCACTTTGCCACCTTTACCACGACCAGACATTTTAGTAGATTCTTCTTGTTCACTGTTTTCACACGAATGTTGAACAAAAATACCCAACGGCATATTTATACCTTTTCCGTCGTCATGAGCGTCCAAACGAGGGGTGGGTTTTTTGCCTGCTACACAATGTATGTTAAACCTGAATAGACTGCTCGAATAAAAGTATAAAGCCTAGAACTATTCCGGCAGAGTCCAAAATTAAAGTGAAGTAAAGTCAAATAATAGTAAAATGCCGCCCAAGACTAGTGGAAAGGCAGCCAAAAAGGCTGGAAAGGCTCAGAAGAACATCACCAAGAATGACAAGAAGAAGAAGCGCAAGAGGAAGGAGAGCTATGCCATCTATATTTACAAAGTCCTGAAGCAAGTTCACCCTGACACTGGTATTTCGTCGAAAGCGATGAGCATCATGAACAGCTTTGTAAATGACATCTTCGAGCGCATTGCTGCCGAAGCGTCTCGCTTGGCTCATTACAACAAGCGCTCAACCATTACCAGTCGGGAAATCCAAACGGCTGTGCGTCTACTGCTGCCGGGAGAGTTGGCCAAGCACGCTGTTAGTGAGGGAACCAAGGCTGTCACCAAGTACACCAGCTCCAAGTAAATTTGGTTCGGTTCGGTTCGGTTCTCTGCAGAACAAAACCCAAAAAGGCCCTTTTCAGGGCCACAAAATTTTCTCCCAAAGAAATTCCATTTTCAATATAATCAAACGAATAAAAATCAACCTAATATCAATATATATGTACATGTACATGTACATGCATTCAAATATACAAACATTATTCAATTGCCGACCACTAAGATACACCGGCTGTGTGAACGGTATTTCCCTACTACACTTGATTCGGTTCGGGGGAAAGTGCGTTTTACGTTTGAACTGGATACTGGATGCTAAATATGAAATATGTACGTACATATCTGTAGCATATGTATGCAAGGCTCAATAATTTCCATCTCTTTTCATATAGGTTTGTAGCCCTGAAAAGGGCTTGTTTAAATCAATTTCAGATGTATCCATCTAAAATCTCGAATGCGACCATGTACACCAACGTGTACACTTTCACAATTTACTTTTTGGCTGCCGTCGTTTTGGCTTTCGGCTTTTTTACGGTGGCGGGAGCAGTTGGCTTCTTTGTTGTCTTCTTGGGCTTGGCAGACGCCGCTGCCGCAACAGCCTTTGCTTTTGGCTTTGGCTTTGCAGGGCTCGACTTGGCCTTTGCCGCTGCTGGTTTCGCCTTCACGGTTCCAGTTTTCTTCGCATCCTTAGCCTTTGCCTTCTCAGTTTTCTTCTTCTCGGCGGTCTTCTTGGTGGCGACTGACTTCTTTGCCTTTAGCTTCTTGTCACCGGCTCCGGCTGCTTTTTTGGGGCTGGCTGTCTTCTTGGCTGCTGCCGATGTCGATGACGCTACCTTCTTACTTTTGACTTTCTTCTCCACAGATGCAACCTTTGGCTTGGGCTCCTTTTTGGCGGAAGCAGACAGCTTGAACGAACCAGATGCACCTTTTCCCTTTGTTTGGATCAGCTTTCCATTGGCAACGGCCGACTTCAAGTACTTCTTGATAAATGGAGCCAATTTCTGGGCATCGCATTTGTATTCGGCAGTAATATATTTCTTGATTGCCAAAAGCGATGAGCCGCCACGTTCCTTCAAGCTCTTAATCGAAGCGTCAGCCATTTGCTGAGTTGGGGGATGCGATGGTGGAGCTGTGGGCTTCTTTGCCTTTGCAGTAGCAGCAGCGGATCCAGATGCCTTCTTAGCGGCCACCTTCTTCTCCGCTGGTACTGGTGGAGCAGCCACTGGAGATGCGGATGTTACAACTGCAGAATCAGACATTATTATTCACAAAATTACGCTTTTTAATGGAAAAACGACGTTGCTGACGGGCAGCTAGGGTCCCTCGTTCGAATGAGAAGCGAGTAGAAGGGCAGTACGAAGATGATTTTAGCATTGGTGATTTGTTTGGCAAAAGTTTCATTGGACGTCTGAATTAATTATACTTTTCTTTATATAATTATTAGATAATTGAAATATATTTTTATTGATTCATATTCTTAAATGTTTCAAATATTATTTTAAATAATTTATTTTGTAAATATCATCCATTATCGATTTTTAATACCTGTGCAAAGTTTGACAACTATTTATCCGACCTTATATTTTGGATTCAATGATATTTAAAAATAACAATGTTAGTCTATTTTGCTAAACTTATTTTTGAAATATAAAATTTGATGAATTTACTTTAAGAGGCATTAAACATATATACACAAATCGGTTAGTATAGTATTTTAAAATCGTTTTGAAGATAACCCTATCGAGTACAAAAAGGCCACTTTCTGGGTATATTCAGTCTTGAATTTAGGGGTCAAAAAATATAAATGTTTAAAAATATATTATTGTTAGCTATTTTTATTAAGGAAATCAAGATGATTTTCCATTTAATATTATTTCTGATCAATTTTTGCAAATATTTACCCAAAAATAACATACTTTCTTACCCACATAGCAGTACCAATTAAGTTGATCTTAAAGAAAAAATCGAAATAATCTATTCTACGCAAATTTTATTGTCTACACCGATTTATAGGAATCTTAAAAACATATTTCCTTTACTTTTGTTGAATATTTTCAAATATTTTTATTTTTTAACGGCCTATTATTAAGAGTAGTGCCTAGTTTCGACCTACCTAGGCCTTCTGATGTTTAAGCATATTTTTGATATTTCAAATAAACTTATTTAGTTGGTTATTGGTATTTAATACTTAATTACGATCAAAAGATATCAACTAAAAACGGTAATCCGGCAAAGAGTAAATACAAATAGTTTCTATTTAGTTATAAATATTACGGAGTTTATTTCAAAATGTCCCATTCTTAGAGTTCTATCCAACCTTATAGCATTCTGTAATGAAAAAACGAAGGTGCGAAAACCTTCGCTAAAATTCCTTCTGTCCACATGAATATACAGATGTTTATAGATTTAATACGGATAATATAACGTATGGATTCTCCCAATTCATTATCGTTTTGTATTTAAACAAAATTCTATCCAATCGCACAATATTGCGTAATTAAACAGCAGCCTATGGCGAAGCAGCGACAAAGACAAAAACCAAATCAAACATATTTTATTTGGGGAAAATAGTACGGGTATGCAGAAATAAAAAATCTCAATGAAAATTATATTGTGGTCCTGAAAAGGACCGATTTGTATACAATTGATATGCGCCTGTCGAAGAAATATCAACTTAAGCACGCTCGCCACGAATACGTCTGGCCAGTTGGATGTCCTTGGGCATGATTGTGACACGCTTGGCATGGATGGCACACAAGTTGGTATCTTCGAAGAGTCCGACCAGATAGGCTTCGCTAGCTTCCTGGAGTGCCATTACTGCCGAGCTCTGGAAACGCAAGTCAGTTTTGAAATCCTGAGCGATTTCACGGACCAAACGCTGGAAAGGCAATTTGCGGATCAGCAGCTCGGTACTCTTTTGGTAGCGACGGATTTCACGCAGGGCAACAGTGCCGGGGCGATAACGATGAGGTTTCTTCACGCCACCGGTTGCTGGAGCACTTTTACGTGCAGCCTTGGTAGCCAGTTGTTTGCGTGGCGCCTTGCCACCAGTCGATTTACGAGCAGTTTGCTTGGTACGGGCCATTTTCACTATTCACTCTTCACTTTTAACGTTCGAATTTACAATAAGCGATCAAAATTCTCGCTGCTAGCTTATATAGCATTCTTCTGCTGGAGGGTTGAAACGAGAGAGGAGAGCAGCCGAAGCATGCTATTTCATTTCCCGAGCGAGATGCACATATCATTCGGACTCACTCGTGTTTTGGTGGTGTTTGGTATAAATAGAAGCGATGCAAAATTTGTTGCCATTCGTTCCTTGTGTCTCGTGTCGTAAAGTGAAAAAATAGTAAGAGAAAATGACTGGTCGTGGTAAAGGTGGCAAAGGCTTGGGAAAGGGAGGCGCTAAGCGTCATCGCAAGGTTCTGCGTGATAACATCCAGGGTATCCGAAGCCCGCTATCCGCCGTTTGGCTCGTCGTGGCGGTGTAAAACGTATCTCCGGACTCATCTACGAGGAAACTCGTGGAGTGCTGAAAGTGTTTTTGGAAAACGTTATCCGTGATGCCGTCACCTACACCGAACACGCCAAGAGGAAGACAGTCACAGCCATGGATGTGGTGTATGCTCTGAAGAGACAAGGCCGCACTCTATACGGCTTCGGCGGTTAAGAAAATTTGTACAAACTGCTGTTCAAAAGTAAACAATCGGTCCTTTTCAGGACCACAAAATAATCTAAAAGAGAGGCATATTTTCAAAAATTTTAGTATTTTAGTAATAAAAGTTGATAGTTAAGAAGGGTCATTTAAACGGAAAACGAGGTGCACTGCTCCCATCTAAGTACGCTGTTTAATATTATTATAGGTGATTTGGTGTGATTGTTATGCGTATCGTTCCCGTTCGTTTATCCCATTAAGTATGTAAATACCCTATAATATCGTAAAACTTGACGAATTTAGCGTAGACCTGGTGCTGTACTTTTGGTGTAGGCAAAAAGGGTCAAAAGTGCAATGATGGGAATTCGTATTAGATATTCGCATAGGTAAACAAAAGATGGGTTTTTTCTTTCGAGTTCTATCGTCTGTTCTTGTACTTTTGGTGTAGGCAAAAAGGGTCAAAAGTGCAATGATGGGAATTCGTATTAGGTATTCGCATAGGTAAACAAAAGATGGGTTTTTTCTTTCGAGCTCTATCGTCTGTTCTTGGTTCCGTTCCCCGTTTCGCGTCCCCCAGGTACGCATCGAAACTAAACCTTGAATTCCATCAGTTTTTCAGATGACTTGACCGCAACTGTACTTTTTTTTTTTAGGCCCCAACAGAAATATGCGTGTTTGTGTTTTATTTCTATTTTACAATGATAATAAATTATGAAAATTATCTTAATTCTTTAGTCATGGTTTGGTCGTCCTGAAAAGGACGTTTTGGTTTATATATGTACAAGAATGTAAATTTTTGTTTCTATTGGAACATTTATGCCTTCTTCTCGGTCTTCTTGGGCAGCAGGACGGCCTGGATGTTGGGCAACACACCACCCTGAGCAATGGTGACGCCCGAGAGAAGCTTGTTCAACTCCTCATCGTTGCGGATGGCCAGCTGCAGATGGCGAGGGATAATTCTCGTCTTCTTGTTATCACGGGCAGCATTGCCAGCCAACTCAAGAACTTCAGCGGCCAAGTATTCCATCACGGCAGCCAGGTAAACAGGAGCACCGGCACCGACACGCTCCGCGTAGTTGCCCTTGCGAAGTAGACGATGAATACGACCAACAGGGAACTGAAGACCGGCACGGTTCGAGCGAGACTTTGCCTTTCCCTTCACTTTGCCACCTTTACCACGACCAGACATTTTAGTAGATTCTTCTTGTTCACTGTTTTCACACGAATGTTGAACAAAAATACCCAACGGCATATTTATACCTTTTCCGTCGTCATGAGCGTCCAAACGAGGGGTGGGTTTTTTGCCTGCTACACAATGTATGTTAAACCTGAATAGACTGCTCGAATAAAAGTATAAAGCCTAGAACTATTCCGGCAGAGTCCAAAATTAAAGTGAATTGAAGTCAAATAATAGTAAAATGCCGCCCAAGACTAGTGGAAAGGCAGCCAAAAAGGCTGGAAAGGCTCAGAAGAACATCACCAAGAATGACAAGAAGAAGAAGCGCAAGAGGAAGGAGAGCTATGCCATCTATATTTACAAAGTCCTGAAGCAAGTTCACCCTGACACTGGTATTTCGTCGAAAGCGATGAGCATCATGAACAGCTTTGTAAATGACATCTTCGAGCGCATTGCTGCCGAAGCGTCTCGCTTGGCTCATTACAACAAGCGCTCAACCATTACCAGTCGGGAAATCCAAACGGCTGTGCGTCTACTGCTGCCGGGAGAGTTGGCCAAGCACGCTGTTAGTGAGGGAACCAAGGCTGTCACCAAGTACACCAGCTCCAAGTAAATTTGGTTCGGTTCGGTTCGGTTCTCTGCAGAACAAAACCCAAAAAGGCCCTTTTCAGGGCCACAAAATTTTCTCCCAAAGAAATTCCATTTTCAATATAATCAAACGAATAAAAATCAACCTAATATCAATATATATGTACATGTACATGTACATGCATTCAAATATACAAACATTATTCAATTGCCGACCACTAAGATACACCGGCTGTGTGAACGGTATTTCCCTACTACACTTGATTCGGTTCGGGGGAAAGTGCGTTTTACGTTTGAACTGGATACTGGATGCTAAATATGAAATATGTACGTACATATCTGTAGCATATGTATGCAAGGCTCAATAATTTCCATCTCTTTTCATATAGGTTTGTAGCCCTGAAAAGGGCTTGTTTAAATCAATTTCAGATGTATCCATCTAAAATCTCGAATGCGACCATGTACACCAACGTGTACACTTTCACAATTTACTTTTTGGCTGCCGTCGTTTTGGCTTTCGGCTTTTTTACGGTGGCGGGAGCAGTTGGCTTCTTTGTTGTCTTCTTGGGCTTGGCAGACGCCGCTGCCGCAACAGCCTTTGCTTTTGGCTTTGGCTTTGCAGGGCTCGACTTGGCCTTTGCCGCTGCTGGTTTCGCCTTCACGGTTCCAGTTTTCTTCGCATCCTTAGCCTTTGCCTTCTCAGTTTTCTTCTTCTCGGCGGTCTTCTTGGTGGCGACTGACTTCTTTGCCTTTAGCTTCTTGTCACCGGCTCCGGCTGCTTTTTTGGGGCTGGCTGTCTTCTTGGCTGCTGCCGATGTCCATGACGCTGCCTTCTTACTTTTACTCTAACACCCATCCAACGAAACCAAATAAAAAACATCATAAAAGATTTAAACATACAAATCAAAGCCCATATAGAATTAGCAGAACTAAAAACAATAGACCGAAAAATACGCAAAATAAATCCAGCCAGAAATCACTACAAGCACTTAATCCAAACACTCCACCAAAAGAACAGCTAGCACATGACCTACAGTTGACCAACGAGGAAGCAGCCTTAATAGACATAGATCTTGACCTGAGCACCTCCCCAAATATAACATCGACAATTAAAAAAATCAATGCCCTTGCGTGGTCCTTTGAAAGAGTCCATAGTCAAAATGAGAACATCACCGACTCAGACCCTATCCTCAGGGCACACACATCTACCATTAATGAAACCATTGCCCAAACCACAGCCTCAACATTAAACTCATATAAAACTATATTTAGTATTTCCAGAACAGCAGACGGTAACTGGCCCGAGTCCCATGAGTGTGGATTTACAAACGCCGAAGAACTCTTTGAAATCCTGAAAACAAAAAACACAAAGAAGACCATGGGACCAGACGGCTCCAGCAACTTTTTGATGAAACACTGCAACTTGCCAGTCTTAAAACACTTGGCAACATTGTTCAACCACTGCCTTAACTTGGGATACTTTCCGTCCGAGTGGAAGAACAGCAGAATCATCGCTATCCACAAACCTGGAACAAGTCCGCACAGCCTCCGGGCCTACAGACCTATTGCTCTTCTATCTGCAATAAGTCTGCTGCTGGAGAAAATTATAATGGGTCAAATACAGAAGCACATGGACTCAAATAACACGCTGAAAGACACTCAGTATGGATATAGAGCGAAATCATCGACCAACCATGCATTCATGGCAGCAAATGATTTCATCTTTGAGAACCTATCCCACAGACGTGCTACAATAGCCTGTGCTCTGGACTTTGAAAAAGCATTTGATACAGTCTGGACCAGCGGACTCATTTATAAGATGTCCCAATTTAATTTCAATACAGACATCATAAAAATTGTACTAAATTACCTTACAAATCGTTAATTTCAGGTATGCAGTCCAGTTGACGCTGATCTGTCCCTAATAAGGTCGATCCCAGCAGGCGTTCCGCAAGGATCACTGCTAGCGCCCATACTTTACAACATCTACCTGGCAGACATACCCGAATACCAAATCCCTACCGGCTCTACAACAAGAATAAAAGCACTAATTTACGCTGATGACATCCTGCTCTTGGCTTCCTCAGGCTCAATGCGCACCGCCGAAAAAGAGCTAAACGGGTACCTAAACGTACTCTGCAGCTACTTCACCCAATGGCATCTCAAGCTCAACGCAAACAAATGCACCAGTTCGATCCTTAGAGGCCCTCGTGTGGGCGACCTGTACCCGAATGCGAGAAGCTTTAAGCCCAGTCTGTACATCTACAACCATCTGCCAATCAAGTACGAAAAGCAGTTCAAGTACCTCGTCGTTGTGTACGACGAAAGACTGAACTTCAAGATACACACAGGAGCGGCTCGAAGGAAGGCCTGTGCAATGTTGAGTAAGATTCAGCACATATACAAGCCAATAGCCTCCACACAAGGAAACAGCAATCAACTCACCAAAATCTGCGCTCTAGCCTACAGAAAACTAATACAACCAGTTCTTATGTACGGCTATGTAGCGTGGATGAACATAAAGTCTACCGAAATGGAAAAGCTGCGAATATTCGAGAGAAAAATACTTCGCAAGTCAATTGGCACCCAAAGCCGAAATGCATTGACGGGCCATTCCATACCGAACAAACAGCTCTACACATTAACAGATACAACAAGGATAGACAGACTCATGTTCCAAATACTGGAGAGACTGATTGAAAGAGACAACATGATGCAAACTGAGATTCCAGCTAACTACCCAACTGAGTGCCTGACTGCCCATCACATAAACCATCTAATGGAAATGGGCATCATCTATGACGAAGACGAAAACCTCATCTTCCACCACAGAAGACATCGATCCCTAAGTCACGCCGACGGGCTGATATATAATATCAGTCAATAAGCACTATACACCCAACTGTAAATAATCCCTTCCCCTCCTCTTCCCAACTCCACCCAAAGATTAGAATAAGCCTAGTACGTAGATTAGCCCGTAAGATATAAACCACCACAAAATCAAATTTTATTCAGGTTTTTAACATAACCATTTTTTCCCTGAAAAACACCAAACTATTAGATTTTAATACATATCATAACCTAAAATAATATTAAGATAATCACTAATATAATAGTAACTAAAAGACTATCACTCTGATAAGCTTAAAGCGCAGAGTAAAATATTACACATAAGTTAAAGTAAGCTTGATCTTGTCACTCATGTATCACTATATTATTAAGCAGAAGCTGTGCTACTGTAATATGAAATATGACAATAAATAAATTTGCTAAAAAAAAAAAAAAATTTGGCAGAGTCCAAAATTAAAGTGAAGTGAAGTCAAATAATAGTAAAATGCCGCCCAAGACTAGTGGAAAGGCAGCCAAAAAGAACTAAGCAAAGTGACATGAAGTGGAAGTGAACTGAAGTGGAAGTGAACTGAAGTGAAAGTGACGTAGAACTAAAAGTGACGTGGAACTAAAAGTGACCCGGAACTAAAAGTGACGTGACGTGAAGTGGAAGAGGTCCGAAAGTCGCATGTACTGCAAAAAATATATCTGAACCTGATAAACAATTGTGCCTAGTGATTGTGCAACTAAAAGTAAAACTGCGAGAAGCAGAGTGCCTGTTTACCTGATATGCCAGTGGAAAGTGACTGCCAAATAAAGTGAACAAGAACCAACACAATGGCAGAACATCCGGCAATCAGTGCGGAAGTGGAGGCAATGGATGCCGAAAGTGAAAATATTAAAAGATGCAGAGAAAAAGCCGCATCATCAACCTCAGAAAGTGAGAGTGAGGAAATAAGTGAGTGTGAGACAAGTGATGGAATAAGTGATTGTGAGACTGACGAGGATACAGTAGTGATTGACCGTGACGAAATGAATTCAATAATGAAGGAACTTAAATATCTACGTGCAGAACACAAAAAATATCAAGAAACCATCGCAGCCTTAACTAAGACCACGTGCTCCACATCAACGCCAATATCATCTCCAACCTCAACAGCTACATCAACACCAGTAACTGAAAAATCAAAAATGAATGTGCCAAAAAGTCCAAAGAAAAAGACAAAACAGCCATCACCCAAAAAACCAGCAATATCAAATGAGACTCCCAGCACCACACCCGACGGGGAGTATCCAAGCCTACCAAAACCAGCTAATCCAATTCCTATGGCAAAAATTCCAATGACACCGAAGAGGACAAACGTAGCAGAACCCAAACAAGAAAAAGGTCTACCGGTCATAGTGACATATCACCAAAACGCAAAGGACCTAACTAAAATATTAAAAGCAATAACAAAAAAGTTTATTATGAACATTGTCAACAAGAATGTCATACACGTGAAGGTGTTCTCGCTGGCAGACTTCAACGTAACCAAAGACGCGTTCAACGAAAGGAAGGTGTTGTATTACAGCTTCACACCGAAGCAAATTAAACCACACACAGTGATTATGAAGAAACTACCTCTGGAAGTATACAATGCCGAGGAAGTGAAAACTGCATTAGCTGAGGAAGTACCTGAGCTGAATATCTTGGTAGTGAAACCATATAAAGAAAAAATGTGGATGATTCAAGTGGAGAAATCGGAAAAAATCAACGTAATTTTTAAGGTGACATCTCTCCTGAATTGCCGAATCATAATCGAGGGATTCAAGCCACACCCAAACGCAGTAAAGCAATGCCGCAACTGCCAACGATTCTGCCATGTTGCAAGCAATTGCAAATTGGCATATCGGTGCATTAAATGCACAAAAACACACGCCCCAGGCCAATGCAGCCTAAAAAAAAGGGACGATAAGGACAGCCAAGAAGATTCGGCACAAAAAACCCAATGCGTGAACTGCTCAGGTAACCATACAGCGAATGCAAAGATTTGCCCGGTCCGAATGCAGTATGTAAAGAAAATAACCGAAAGGCAAAATACAACGCAGAAGAGAAACAACAAGGCAATCACAATTGCAGCTCCTCCACAAAGCCGTATTGAAAACGGACGAAGCTACGCCTCAGCAGCTAAAAGCATACCGATTCCTGCACCAAAAAATACACCACGTGTACAAGAACCAAGAAAACCAAAGAGTGCGAATGAAAACGTCAGTTTTTCATTTGAACAACTGAACGGAGACTCAGTGGATGCTTTTGGTAAAGATCTGCTGACCTGCTTTGACATCATGAATATCCAGACACTAGCTCTGATAAAAAGGGAAAGCAACAGCTAATTCTGGACTTTTTGATCCAAATAGCGCTCAACTAAAATGCCTGTAAAAATCATGTTCCAAAACGTTAATGGCATCGTTCAACTGCGGAAACGAAATGAACTCAATGAGCTGCTAAACAAACACAGGCCGGATCTGATGCTACTCGCTGAACACAAGCTGCGATCCACGCACTCATCCGGACTAAGAAATTACCAGTTTGTGAGACAACAGATGCCAAGCTTAGAAACCACGCAGAACAATACAAGAAGCCCTGGAACGTCAGTGGCCATCTGCGTGAGAAATGGTCTTAAATATGAACGTGTGAATATTGACCAAATGCAATATATCGAGGCTGTGGCAGTGCAGATCTTTCACACCAACAGTCGCAACGGGATGGTCAAAACGGGACTGATTGCAATTGCACTGTACCTACGCCCTCAGCATCCTCTACTAAGCTCGGACTTGGACATACTAATGCACTCGCTAGCTAAGATAGAGGATCACGAGCAATTCATTATAGGATGTGACCTGAACGCAAAACATCCATCCTGGAATAGGCCCACGTATAGTCCAAATCACCTGAACACATCAGGAAATCACTTGGAGCAATGGCTGGCAAACCAACCATTCATAACTCTACACCCAACCCAAGAGCCCACACGTCCAAATCGGACGGAAGACTCCTCAATAGATTTTTTCCTAGCATCAACTTCAACACCAATAGACTACTCAACATTTACATACGGCTGCAAAACCATCAAAGACTTCCCATCTGACCACTTTGGAATAACAATAACAATAAATTTAGGACAGAACCGGCTCACATACAACCCACCAAAATCCTTACACAATTTTCAGAAAATAAACCCGATCCACTGGAACACAATAGTCCTACAAAACCTGAGACACATTCCAAACACCCAAAACATAAGCACAGATGACATAGATAACCACGTCCATACATTAACAAATGCAATAGGCAGAGCCCTTGACTCTGTTGAGGCAATCCCAAAAATCGCCATAAACCCGACTAACCCAAACAATCCGTTCATCCATCTTAGCACCTATTGCCTGAACCTAATAAAAAGAAAACAAAAACTCAGACGCATACTTTTCCGCCGCATATCCACTCTAACACCCATCCAACGAAACCAAATAAAAAACATCATAAAAGATTTAAACATACAAATCAAAGCCCATATAGAATTAGCAGAAATAAAAACAATAGACCGAAAAATACGCAAAATAAATCCAAGTAAAATCAGCCAGAAAACACTACAAGCACTTAATCCAAACACTCCACCAAAAGAACAGCTAGCACATGACCTACAGTTGACCAACGAGGAAGCAGCCTTAATAGACATAGATCTTGACCTGAGCACCTCCCCAAATATAACATCGACCATTAAAAAAATCAATGCCCTTGCGTGGTCCTTTGAAAGAGTCCATAGTCAAAATGAGAATATCACCGACTCAGACCCTATCCTCAGGGCACACACATCTACCATTAATGAAACCATTGCCCAAACCACAGCCTCAACATTAAACTCATATAAAACTATATTTAGTATTTCCAGAACAGCAGACGGTAACTGGCCCGAGTCCCATGAGTGTGGATTTACAAACGCCGAAGAACTCTTTGAAATCCTGAAAACAAAAAACACAAAGAAGACCATGGGACCAGACGGCTCCAGCAACTTTTTGATGAAACACTGCAACTTGCCAGTCTTAAAACACTTGGCAACATTGTTCAACCACTGCCTTAACTTGGGATACTTTCCGTCCGAGTGGAAGAACAGCAGAATCATCGCTATCCACAAACCTGGAACAAGTCCGCACAGCCTCCGGGCCTACAGACCTATTGCTCTTCTATCTGCAATAAGTCTGCTGCTGGAGAAAATTATAATGGGTCAAATACAGAAGCACATGGACTCAAATAACACGCTGAAAGACACTCAGTATGGATTTAGAGCGAAATCATCGACCAACCATGCTTTCATGGCAGCAAATGATTTCATCTTTGAGAACCTATCCCACAGACGTGCTACAATAGCCTGTGCTCTGGACTTTGAAAAAGCATTTGATACAGTCTGGACCAGCGGACTCATTTATAAGATGTCCCAATTTAATTTCAATACAGACATCATAAAAATTGTACTAAATTACCTTACAAATCGTTCATTTCAGGTATGCAGTCCAGTTGACGCTGATCTGTCCCTAATAAGGTCGATCCCAGCAGGCGTTCCGCAAGGATCACTGCTAGCGCCCATACTATACAACATCTACCTGGCAGACATACCCGAATACCAAATCCCTACCGGCTCTACAACAAGAATAAAAGCACTTATATACGCTGATGACATCCTGCTCTTGGCTTCCTCAGGCTCAATGCGCACCGCCGAAAAAGAGCTGAACGGGTATCTAAACGTACTCTGCAGCTACTTCACCCAATGGCATCTCAAGCTCAACGCAAACAAATGCACCAGTTCGATCCTTAGAGGCCCTCGTGTGGGCGACCTGTACCCGAATGCGAGAAGCTTTAAGCCCAGTCTGTACATCTACAACAATCTGCCAATCAAGTACGAAAAGCAGTTCAAGTACCTCGGCGTTGTGTACGACGAAAGGCTGAACTTTAAGATACACACAGGAGCGGCTCGAAGGAAGGCCTGTCCAATGTTGAGTAAGATTCAGCACATATACAAGCCAATAGCCTCCACACAAGGAAACAGCAATCAACTCACCAAAATCTGCGCTCTAGCCTACAGAAAACTAATACAACCAGTTCTTATGTACGGCTATGTAGCGTGGATGAACATAAAGTCTACCGAAATGGAAAAGCTGCGAATATTCGAGAGAAAAATACTTCGCAAGTCAATTGGCACCCAAAGCCGAAATGCATTGACGGGCCATTCCATACCGAACAAACAGCTCTACACATTAACAGATACAACAAGGATAGACAGACTCATGTTCCAAATACTGGAGAGACTGATTGAAAGAGACAACATGATGCAAACTGAGATTCCAGCTAACTACCCAACTGAGTGCCTGACTGCCCATCACATAAACCATCTAATGGAAATGGGCATCATCTATGACGAAGACGAAAACCTCATCTTCCACCACAGAAGACATCGATCCCTAAGTCACGCCGACGGGCTGATATATAATATCAGTCAATAAGCACTATACACCCAACTGTAAATAATCCCTTCCCCTCCTCTTCCCAACTCCACCCAAAGATTAGAATAAGCCTAGTACGTAGATTAGCCCGTAAGATATAAACCACCACAAAATCAAATTTTATTCAGGTTTTTAACATAACCATTTTTTCCCTGAAAAAACACCAAACTATTAGATTTTAATACATATCATAACCTAAACTAATATTAAGATAATCACTAATATAATAGTAACTAAAAGACTATCACTCTGATAAGCTTAAAGCGCAGAGTAAAATATTACACATAAGTTAAAGTAAGCTTGAACTTGTCACTCATGTATCACTATATTATTAAGCAGAAGCTGTGCTACTGTAATATGAAATATGACAATAAATAAATTTGCTAAAAAAAAAAAAAAAAAATTTGGCAGAGTCCAAAATTAAAGTGAATTGAAGTCAAATAATAGTAAAATGCCGCCCAAGACTAGTGGAAAGGCAGCCAAAAAGGCTGGAAAGGCTCAGAAGAACATCACCAAGAATGACAAGAAGAAGAAGCGCAAGAGGAAGGAGAGCTATGCCATCTATATTTACAAAGTCCTGAAGCAAGTTCACCCTGACACTGGTATTTCGTCGAAAGCGATGAGCATCATGAACAGCTTTGTAAATGACATCTTCGAGCGCATTGCTGCCGAAGCGTCTCGCTTGGCTCATTACAACAAGCGCTCAACCATTACCAGTCGGGAAATCCAAACGGCTGTGCGTCTACTGCTGCCGGGAGAGTTGGCCAAGCACGCTGTTAGTGAGGGAACCAAGGCTGTCACCAAGTACACCAGCTCCAAGTAAATTTGGTTCGGTTCGGTTCGGTTCTCTGCAGAACAAAACCCAAAAAGGCCCTTTTCAGGGCCACAAAATTTTCTCCCAAAGAAATTCCATTTTCAATATAATCAAACGAATAAAAATCAACCTAATATCAATATATATGTACATGTACATGTACATGTACATGCATTCAAATATACAAACATTATTCAATTGCCGACCACTAAGATACACCGGCTGTGTGAACGGTATTTCCCTACTACACTTGATTCGGTTCGGGGGAAAGTGCGTTTTACGTTTGAACTGGATACTGGATGCTAAATATGAAATATGTACGTACATATCTGTAGCATATGTATGCAAGGCTCAATAATTTCCATCTCTTTTCATATAGGTTTGTAGCCCTGAAAAGGGCTTGTTTAAATCAATTTCAGATGTATCCATCTAAAATCTCGAATGCGACCATGTACACCAACGTGTACACTTTCACAATTTACTTTTTGGCTGCCGTCGTTTTGGCTTTCGGCTTTTTTACGGTGGCGGGAGCAGTTGGCTTCTTTGTTGTCTTCTTGGGCTTGGCAGACGCCGCTGCCGCAACAGCCTTTGCTTTTGGCTTTGGCTTTGCAGGGCTCGACTTGGCCTTTGCCGCTGCTGGTTTCGCCTTCACGGTTCCAGTTTTCTTCGCATCCTTAGCCTTTGCCTTCTCAGTTTTCTTCTTCTCGGCGGTCTTCTTGGTGGCGACTGACTTCTTTGCCTTTAGCTTCTTGTCACCGGCTCCGGCTGCTTTTTTGGGGCTGGCTGTCTTCTTGGCTGCTGCCGATGTCCATGACGCTGCCTTCTTACTTTTACTCTAACACCCATCCAACGAAACCAAATAAAAAACATCATAAAAGATTTAAACATACAAATCAAAGCCCATATAGAATTAGCAGAACTAAAAACAATAGACCGAAAAATACGCAAAATAAATCCAGCCAGAAATCACTACAAGCACTTAATCCAAACACTCCACCAAAAGAACAGCTAGCACATGACCTACAGTTGACCAACGAGGAAGCAGCCTTAATAGACATAGATCTTGACCTGAGCACCTCCCCAAATATAACATCGACAATTAAAAAAATCAATGCCCTTGCGTGGTCCTTTGAAAGAGTCCATAGTCAAAATGAGAACATCACCGACTCAGACCCTATCCTCAGGGCACACACATCTACCATTAATGAAACCATTGCCCAAACCACAGCCTCAACATTAAACTCATATAAAACTATATTTAGTATTTCCAGAACAGCAGACGGTAACTGGCCCGAGTCCCATGAGTGTGGATTTACAAACGCCGAAGAACTCTTTGAAATCCTGAAAACAAAAAACACAAAGAAGACCATGGGACCAGACGGCTCCAGCAACTTTTTGATGAAACACTGCAACTTGCCAGTCTTAAAACACTTGGCAACATTGTTCAACCACTGCCTTAACTTGGGATACTTTCCGTCCGAGTGGAAGAACAGCAGAATCATCGCTATCCACAAACCTGGAACAAGTCCGCACAGCCTCCGGGCCTACAGACCTATTGCTCTTCTATCTGCAATAAGTCTGCTGCTGGAGAAAATTATAATGGGTCAAATACAGAAGCACATGGACTCAAATAACACGCTGAAAGACACTCAGTATGGATTTAGAGCGAAATCATCGACCAACCATGCATTCATGGCAGCAAATGATTTCATCTTTGAGAACCTATCCCACAGACGTGCTACAATAGCCTGTGCTCTGGACTTTGAAAAAGCATTTGATACAGTCTGGACCAGCGGACTCATTTATAAGATGTCCCAATTTAATTTCAATACAGACATCATAAAAATTGTACTAAATTACCTTACAAATCGTTCATTTCAGGTATGCAGTCCAGTTGACGCTGATCTGTCCCTAATAAGGTCGATCCCAGCAGGCGTTCCGCAAGGATCACTGCTAGCGCCCATACTTTACAACATCTACCTGGCAGACATACCCGAATACCAAATCCCTACCGGCTCTACAACAAGAATAAAAGCACTAATTTACGCTGATGACATCCTGCTCTTGGCTTCCTCAGGCTCAATGCGCACCGCCGAAAAAGAGCTAAACGGGTACCTAAACGTACTCTGCAGCTACTTCACCCAATGGCATCTCAAGCTCAACGCAAACAAATGCACCAGTTCGATCCTTAGAGGCCCTCGTGTGGGCGACCTGTACCCGAATGCGAGAAGCTTTAAGCCCAGTCTGTACATCTACAACCATCTGCCAATCAAGTACGAAAAGCAGTTCAAGTACCTCGTCGTTGTGTACGACGAAAGACTGAACTTCAAGATACACACAGGAGCGGCTCGAAGGAAGGCCTGTGCAATGTTGAGTAAGATTCAGCACATATACAAGCCAATAGCCTCCACACAAGGAAACAGCAATCAACTCACCAAAATCTGCGCTCTAGCCTACAGAAAACTAATACAACCAGTTCTTATGTACGGCTATGTAGCGTGGATGAACATAAAGTCTACCGAAATGGAAAAGCTGCGAATATTCGAGAGAAAAATACTTCGCAAGTCAATTGGCACCCAAAGCCGAAATGCATTGACGGGCCATTCCATACCGAACAAACAGCTCTACACATTAACAGATACAACAAGGATAGACAGACTCATGTTCCAAATACTGGAGAGACTGATTGAAAGAGACAACATGATGCAAACTGAGATTCCAGCTAACTACCCAACTGAGTGCCTGACTGCCCATCACATAAACCATCTAATGGAAATGGGCATCATCTATGACGAAGACGAAAACCTCATCTTCCACCACAGAAGACATCGATCCCTAAGTCACGCCGACGGGCTGATATATAATATCAGTCAATAAGCACTATACACCCAACTGTAAATAATCCCTTCCCCTCCTCTTCCCAACTCCACCCAAAGATTAGAATAAGCCTAGTACGTAGATTAGCCCGTAAGATATAAACCACCACAAAATCAAATTTTATTCAGGTTTTTAACATAACCATTTTTTCCCTGAAAAACACCAAACTATTAGATTTTAATACATATCATAACCTAAAATAATATTAAGATAATCACTAATATAATAGTAACTAAAAGACTATCACTCTGATAAGCTTAAAGCGCAGAGTAAAATATTACACATAAGTTAAAGTAAGCTTGATCTTGTCACTCATGTATCACTATATTATTAAGCAGAAGCTGTGCTACTGTAATATGAAATATGACAATAAATAAATTTGCTAAAAAAAAAAAAAAATTTGGCAGAGTCCAAAATTAAAGTGAAGTGAAGTCAAATAATAGTAAAATGCCGCCCAAGACTAGTGGAAAGGCAGCCAAAAAGAACTAAGCAAAGTGACGTGAAGTGGAAGTGAACTGAAGTGGAAGTGAACTGAAGTGAAAGTGACTAAAAGTGACGTGGAACTAAAAGTGACCTGGAACTAAAAGTGACGTGAAGTGAAGTAGAAAAAGTCCGAAAATCGCATATACTGCAAAAAATATATCTGAACCTGATAAACAATTGTGCCTAGTGATTGTGCAACTAAAAGTAAAACTGCGAGAAGCAGAGTGCCTGTTTACCTGATATGCCAGTGGAAAGTGACTGCCAAATAAAGTGAACAAGAACCAACACAATGGCAGAACATCCGGCAATCAGTGCGGAAGTGGAGGCAATGGATGCCGAAAGTGAAAATATTAAAAGATGCAGAGAAAAGGCCGCATCATCAACCTCAGAAAGTGAAAGTGAGGAAATAAGTGAGTGTGAGACAAGTGATGGAATAAGTGATTGTGAGACTGACGAGGATACAGTAGTGATTGACCGTGACGAAATGAATTCAATAATGAAGGAATTTAAATATCTTCGTGCAGAGCACAAAAAACTACAACAAACCATCGCAGCCTTAACTAAGACCACGTGCTCCACATCAACACCAATATCATCTCCAACCTCAACAGCTACATCAACACCAATAACTGAAAAATCAAAAACGGTGAATGTGCCAAAAAGTTCAAAGAAAAAGGCAAAACAGCCATCACCCAAAAAACCTGCAATATCAAATGAGACTCCCAGCACCACACCCGACGGGGAGTATCCAAGCCTACCAAAACCAGCTAATCCAATTCCTATGGCAAAAATTCCAATGACACCGAAGAGGACAAACGTAGCAGAACCCAAACAAGAAAAAGGTCTACCGGTCATAGTGACATATCACCAAAACGCAAAGGACCTAACTAAAATATTAAAAGCAATAACAAAAAAGTTTATTTTGAACATTGTCAACAAGAATGTCATACACGTGAAGGTGTTCTCGCTGGCAGACTTCAACGTAACCAAAGACGAGTTCAACAAAAGGAAAGTGTTGTATTACAGCTTCACACCGAAGCAAATTAAACCACACACAGTGATTATGAAGAAACTACCTCTGGAAGTATACAATGCCGAGGAAGTGAAAACTGCATTAGCTGAGGAAGTACCTGAGCTGAATATCTTGGTAGTGAAACCATATAAAGAAAAAATGTGGATGATTCAAGTGGAGAAATCGGAAAAAATCAACGTAATTTTTAAGGTGACATCTCTCCTGAATTGCCGAATCATAATCGAGGGATTCAAGCCACACCCAAACGCAGTAAAGCAATGCCGCAACTGCCAACGATTCTGCCATGTTGCAAGCAATTGCAAATTGGCATATCGGTGCATTAAATGCACAAAAACACACGCCCCAGGCCAATGCAGCCTAAAAAAAAGGGACGATAAGGACAGCCAAGAAGATTCGGCACAAAAATCCAATGCGTGAACTGCTCAGGTAACCATACAGCGAATGCAAAGATTTGCCCGGTCCGAATGCAGTATGTAAAGAAAATAACCGAAAGGCAAAATACAAAGCAGAGGAGAAACAACAAGGCAATCACAATTGCAGCTCCTCCACAAAGCCGTATTGAAAACGGACGAAGCTACGCCACGGCAGCTAAAAGCATTCCGATTCCTGCACCAAAAACTACACCAAAGGTACAAGAATCAAGAAAACCAAAGAGTGCGAATGAAAACGTCAGTTTTTCATTTGAACAACTGAACGGAGACTCAGTGGATGCTTTCGGTAAAGATCTGCTGACCTGCTTCGACATCATGAAAGCCCTAGTCAAAAAATATCCAGACACTAGCTCTGATAAAAAGGGAAAGCAACAACTAATTCTGGACTTTTTGATCCAAATAGCGCTCAACTAAAATGCCTGTAAAAATCATGTTCCAAAACGTTAATGGCATCATTCAACTGCGGAAACGAAATGAACTCAATGAGCTGCTAAACAAACACAGGCCGGATCTGATGCTACTCGCTGAACACAAGCTGCGATCCACGCACTCATCCGGACTAAGAAATTACCAGTTTGTGAGACAACAGATGCCAAGCTTAGAAACCACGCAGAACAATACAAGAAGCCCTGGAACGTCAGTGGCCATCTGCGTGAGAAATGGTCTTAAATATGAACGTGTGAATATTGACCAAATGCAATATATCGAGGCTGTGGCAGTGCAGATCTTTCACACCAACAGTCGCAACGGGATGGTCAGAACGGGACTGATTGCAATTGCACTGTACCTACGCCCTCAGCATCCTCTACTAAGCTCGGACTTGGACATACTAATGCACTCGCTAGCTAAGATAGAGGATCACGAGCAATTCATTATAGGATGTGACCTGAACGCAAAACATCCATCCTGGAATAGGCCCACGTATAGTCCAAATCACCTGAACACATCAGGAAATCACTTGGAGCAATGGCTGGCAAACCAACCATTCATAACTCTACACCCAACCCAAGAGCCCACACGTCCAAATCGGACGGAAGACTCCTCAATAGATTTTTTCCTAGCATCAACTTCAACACCAATAGACTACTCAACATTTACAGAACCGGACAGGACAGAACCGGCTCACATACAACCCACCAAAATCCTTACACAATTTTCAGAAAATAAACCCGATCCACTGGAACACAATAGTCCTACAAAACCTGAGACACATTCCAAACACCAAAAACATAAGCACAGATGACATAGATAACCACGTCCATACATTAACAAATGCAATAGGCAAAGCCCTTGACTCTGTTGAGGCAATCCCAAAAATCGCCATAAACCCGACTAACCCAAACAATCCGTTCATCCATCTTAGCACCTATTGCCTGAACCTAATAAAAAGAAAACAAAAACTCAGACGCATACTTTTCCGCCGCATATCCACTCTACCACCCATCCAACGAAACCAAATAAAAAACATCATAAAAGATTTAAACATACAAATCAAAGCCCATATAGAATTAGCAGAACTAAAAACAATAGACCGAAAAATACGCAAAATAAATCCAAGTAAAATCAGCCAGAAAACACTACAAGCACTTAATCCAAACACTCCACCAAAAGAACAGCTAGCACATGACCTACAGTTGACCAACGAGGAAGCAGCCTTAATAGACATAGATCTTGACCTGAGCACCTCCCCAAATATAACATCGACAATTAAAAAAATCAATGCCCTTGCGTGGTCCTTTGAAAGAGTCCATAGTCAAAATGAGAACATCACCGACTCAGACCCTATCCTCAGGGCACACACATCTACCATTAATGAAACCATTGCCCAAACCACAGCCTCAACATTAAACTCATATAAAACTATATTTAGTATTTCCAGAACAGCAGACGGTAACTGGCCCGAGTCCCATGAGTGTGGATTTACAAACGCCGAAGAACTCTTTGAAATCCTGAAAACAAAAAACACAAAGAAGACCATGGGACCAGACGGCTCCAGCAACTTTTTGATGAAACACTGCAACTTGCCAGTCTTAAAACACTTGGCAACATTGTTCAACCACTGCCTTAACTTGGGATACTTTCCGTCCGAGTGGAAGAACAGCAGAATCATCGCTATCCACAAACCTGGAACAAGTCCGCACAGCCTCCGGGCCTACAGACCTATTGCTCTTCTATCTGCAATAAGTCTGCTGCTGGAGAAAATTATAATGGGTCAAATACAGAAGCACATGGACTCAAATAACACGCTGAAAGACACTCAGTATGGATTTAGAGCGAAATCATCGACCAACCATGCATTCATGGCAGCAAATGATTTCATCTTTGAGAACCTATCCCACAGACGTGCTACAATAGCCTGTGCTCTGGACTTTGAAAAAGCATTTGATACAGTCTGGACCAGCGGACTCATTTATAAGATGTCCCAATTTAATTTCAATACAGACATCATAAAAATTGTACTAAATTACCTTACAAATCGTTAATTTCAGGTATGCAGTCCAGTTGACGCTGATCTGTCCCTAATAAGGTCGATCCCAGCAGGCGTTCCGCAAGGATCACTGCTAGCGCCCATACTTTACAACATCTACCTGGCAGACATACCCGAATACCAAATCCCTACCGGCTCTACAACAAGAATAAAAGCACTAATTTACGCTGATGACATCCTGCTCTTGGCTTCCTCAGGCTCAATGCGCACCGCCGAAAAAGAGCTAAACGGGTACCTAAACGTACTCTGCAGCTACTTCACCCAATGGCATCTCAAGCTCAACGCAAACAAATGCACCAGTTCGATCCTTAGAGGCCCTCGTGTGGGCGACCTGTACCCGAATGCGAGAAGCTTTAAGCCCAGTCTGTACATCTACAACCATCTGCCAATCAAGTACGAAAAGCAGTTCAAGTACCTCGTCGTTGTGTACGACGAAAGACTGAACTTCAAGATACACACAGGAGCGGCTCGAAGGAAGGCCTGTGCAATGTTGAGTAAGATTCAGCACATATACAAGCCAATAGCCTCCACACAAGGAAACAGCAATCAACTCACCAAAATCTGCGCTCTAGCCTACAGAAAACTAATACAACCAGTTCTTATGTACGGCTATGTAGCGTGGATGAACATAAAGTCTACCGAAATGGAAAAGCTGCGAATATTCGAGAGAAAAATACTTCGCAAGTCAATTGGCACCCAAAGCCGAAATGCATTGACGGGCCATTCCATACCGAACAAACAGCTCTACACATTAACAGATACAACAAGGATAGACAGACTCATGTTCCAAATACTGGAGAGACTGATTGAAAGAGACAACATGATGCAAACTGAGATTCCAGCTAACTACCCAACTGAGTGCCTGACTGCCCATCACATAAACCATCTAATGGAAATGGGCATCATCTATGACGAAGACGAAAACCTCATCTTCCACCACAGAAGACATCGATCCCTAAGTCACGCCGACGGGCTGATATATAATATCAGTCAATAAGCACTATACACCCAACTGTAAATAATCCCTTCCCCTCCTCTTCCCAACTCCACCCAAAGATTAGAATAAGCCTAGTACGTAGATTAGCCCGTAAGATATAAACCACCACAAAATCAAATTTTATTCAGGTTTTTAACATAACCATTTTTTCCCTGAAAAACACCAAACTATTAGATTTTAATACATATCATAACCTAAAATAATATTAAGATAATCACTAATATAATAGTAACTAAAAGACTATCACTCTGATAAGCTTAAAGGACAGAGTAAAATATTACACATAAGTTAAAGTAAGCTTGAACTTGTCACTCATGTACCACTATATTATTAAGCAGAAGCTACTGTAATATGATATATGACAATAAAGAAATTTGCTCTAAAAAAAAAAAAAAAATTTGCTGAATCGGTGCAGTCCAACTCGAAACAGCGTGGGTGTAACAACATAAATATTTTTTACAGTGGCTGTGCTGCGAAAAGAAAGACTTTTATACTTGCCCATTAATACATCTCATCTTCCTACGTACCATACTTCTCTGCTGAGTGTGTGATCACCTAGCGTACCAAACTTGTCTGCTGCGTTTGTGAACCCCATTGCCTTCCGGGAGCCAAGTCACTGATCTGACTCGAGTTTTTGTCTTTTTTATGGTGCGCCTGTCAATGGGCCGTCCACCAACGTTTCCTCCAAATTCAGCTCGGGCCGGAGCCCTCACCAGTCACTTCGGGCCTGGCCCAGGTCTTGACAGAGACTCTGTGCTTCGGCGCTCTTTATAACCATCTCTGATATTCTGAAATTTTTTTATTTGTTGTTTTTTTTTGGCAGGTTTTAACATTTAATACCTTATTCTATTATTGTGCAATGGTTGACAATTCCAGAGACATTATATCTAAAGAGTATATATACATATATATTGGCCTTGTGCTTTTCGCTTTTCTAGGCCTTTTTTTGTTTTTGTTTTTCGGATTATTTTATTTTTATTAAATTTATTTCTCTTATTTGTTTCTTAGTTTGAGTTTTGATTTTAATTTTTATAGGAAATCTCTTCCGAGCAAAACCTAATTTCCTTTTAGTTTTGTTTGTTTTGGTTTTGCTTAACTACTTACAAAATTATTTAAAACTTAATTACTAGGATGTGGGTGATGTGGGTACAATTGGGTGGGAAATTAGGGTGATAATATTTACATTCATATATGGTTATTGGCTCGTATTAAAGACTAGGTGTTACCTTCATTTTTGTGCATAATGCCTAATTCTATTACAAGGGTTACCATTTTTTATGGCTAATAAGTCGTTTGGTAGATGCGGTGGTATTTTTGTCTGTTTTACGCTTTCAGAGATAAAGAGGTTAGTGCTTTCCATGTTTTCTTCGATAAATTTTTCTGTTATTTTAGTCGTCATTACATCTATTCTTTTGGTTCTCGCTATTTGGTATAATTTTTTATTGCTAATGTATTTTTTGATTTTGGGATCCCAAGTGGATGTACCAATGGCTCTTCTAATGCAGCGTCTTTCGAAGACCCTAAATATTTCCATTTGTCTGCTTTTTAGACTAAAACAAGCTATATTTCCATACGTTAATACTGGCTGTATGAGTTTTTTATAGATTAGTGTCTTTATGTATGCTAATTTGTTTTTATTTTCGATGTTCATGGTCCCTGTCACTTTATATATTAATGTCTAGTTGATTTTTTGCCCTAGCTAGTATATTTTGGATATGGGTTTTGAGGTTAATTTTTTGGTCATATACCCCTAAGTATTTGATGGTTGATTTGAGATTTATTCTCGTAATGCTGTCAATGAGAATTTGTGGTCGGAATGCCCTAGTGCTTATGTGCAGATCCTTGGTCCTAGGCCCTTTGATCATGCATAACTCGCATTTGTCTGCGTTTAGTTCTAGTCTACATTTTGTGAAATAATGTTTTATGTAGCTATTTAGATCTGCTTCCGCACTAGTCATTCTGGCTCCTGTTGCCAGAAGCAAAATGTCATCCGCATATATGAGCGGTTGGATTTGGGCAGTGGACTTAGAGTTGGGATCTCTTGAAAATTCAGGTATATCTGCAAGATATATATTATATAGAATGGGGGATAGGAGTGATCCTTGTGGAACTCCTGCTGTTATGTATCTGACTTTTGACTTTAATTTGCCATCTTCACTGTGTACGCGGAACGTTCTTTCAGTAAGATAGCTATGGATTAGTTTGGTTGTATTTATATCAAATTTATGTAATATATGCATTTTGTAGATCAGTCCATTGGTCCATACCGTGTCGAATGCTTTCTCGAAGTCGAGTGCTACGGCTATGGTGGGCTTTCTACGTTCCAGGCTGGCGAGTATAAAGTTACTGGCTACTGCTAGTGAATGGTTTGTTGATTTTTCTTCTCTGAATCCGAATTGAAAATTTTTTAATGTTCGAGCTGAGGTCAGTTGGTCTTTTATTTTTTCTAATATCATTTTTTTTAACAGTTTGCTGATGGCTGAAAGAATTGAGATGGGCCTATGGCCTTTGAGGCTTTTGCGGTTGGCACCTAGCTTTGGGATTGCAATGATTCTGCTCTGCTTCCAGGCAAGCGGGAAGTAGCCTATGTTAAAGAAATTGTTAAATATTTTTGCCATGTGGTTTAGTAGAATTAGGTTGCATTTTTTTAGAAGGAAGTTGCTTGTTCCGTCTGATCCTTGAGTTTGTTTGTTGTTTTTTCCTTTAGCCATTCTAACAATTGGTTAGAGTTTGTGAGCTACAGCCCCTCCCATTTCCCATCTGCTGTTTTGTTGAGACAAAATGGCGTTATGGCTTTATGGGTTGCGAGTGCTTCCCTAACTGTTCTATTGACTCTATTAGTGTGATCTAATAGGGCAATAGATGATGAGGTCATGCTGTCGTTTTGTTTGTGAATCTTCTCAAAAGACCATCTTTAATTGTCGGGTTTGTGTTAAAGTCTATGGTGTTTTGTTCTGTTGCTGTTAGTTCTATATTGTTTTGGTGTTTTTGTCTGTCTCAGTCTTCTATTACTTGTTTTTCGTGGGTCCATTCTTTCTACCATGTTTTTTATATATTGTATGCGAGCAGCTTCTATGTATAGTTTTAATTCCATTGTGAATAATCTAATGGCGTTTCCGGCTTTGTTTTTTTTTGGCTATTTGATAGTGTCTCGTATCTCCTGTGGAAGAGACGATTGAGAGCACGTCTCTGGTGTATTAGTTTGATTGTTTGTGGATGTTTATTTTATTGAAGTTTTTGATTATTTTCGGATCTTGTTGTATGAGTTGATGTTGTCCAAGGCGGAGCTTAAGCTCGACGCCCACATGATCTGACGTGAAGTCACTGATGGTTTCAAGACCTTGATCTAAATCAGCAGGAAGCTCTGTTGAGCATATGAAGTAATCTATGGCCGTGTGCCTACCCGGGATATTGTTCCTTCTAGTAGGTTTTTCGGACGAATATAGGATTAAGCCTGGTTGCTGGTTTAGCCAGTCATGAAGGACTCGGCCATCGGCGCTTATGTGCATTGGGCTATGTTCTGGTAGGTGCCAGCTTGGGTGCTTGGCATTCAGATCGCCTGCTGCAATTATTGGGCTTGTGGTTTGTTCCTCAATTGATTCGAATAGTGTGTCTAGGTCTTGGACTAGTAATCTGTCTTGGGGACGATTGTATAGGCTTGCAACCACAATGGAGTGTTGGGTGCCCATGTTTATCTTGTATGTGGTTTCAATTGCTATTGCTTCTAGGAAGCGTAGCGGTTTGATGTCTAGTTGCTTGTACTTGGTAACTTTTTTAAGGCAAATTGCCACCGAAGTTCCTCGGTTTTCAGGCCGGGTCACTTGGCATTCTGCCGCTCTGGTATCTGTGGCGTGTGTTGTTTGTGTTATAATGTCGTATTGTGTTAGTTGTACTATATGTTTGCTATTAAGGCGGTGTTCCGCTATAAGCATGATATCTGGTTTATGTTTGTTTAGTAGTATATTTAACTCATGTGTCTTTTGGAGAGCTATGAGCGAGTTTACGTTTTGGAATATGCATTTGAGGTGGGTCATTTTTAAGTTAAGGATATTTGAAATAGGAAATCTAGAATTATTTTTTGCTTTGGATGCAGGTCATGAGATCTTTTCCGAAAGCTTCAACAGCATCACTGTTGAAGTCTTCGAAAGTGATTGTCGGTGTTTGGGTTTTGTTGCGATTATCGTTTAGTCTGTTAGTCATATACGTGTCTAGTTTGGGATTGCTTGTGATTATATTATTCTGCATAATTGGGGGTGGTGCAGCTGGTTACGCTTTGTGGAACAGGGATGCATAGCTTGCATTTCCTCTGGCTGCATGACTCGCTCTTTTTAAAGTATTGTTTGTTTTGCTTTGTATTACCTCTTTCCTTTGTTTCATTTTATTTTATTTATGTTTAGTATTTCCTTAGTTTTAAGGAATGTTTTGATATTCGTAATCCTAAGGTGGGTTATATTTGTTCTTAATATCTAGTGTATATTCAATGTTTTTGTCTTGGAGTATTTTACTTAATGTTTTAGCATTTGTATTATAAATCGAAATGGTTGACATGTATGTTTTTTTTACCTCTGCTGCTTGCTGTGATGTTGTTGTTGTAGACTTTGTAGATTTTTCGGCTGCTGCTGCCGCTGCTGCTGCTGCTGATGATGATGCTCTTCCCTTTGCTGCTGCTCTTGATGCTGCTGAGGCTGCGATTGTTGAGGCTGCTACCGATGATGATGATGCTGCTGCTGCTGCTGATGTAGATGCTAATGGTAGTGATGACGACGACGTTGCCGGTGCTGATGGTGCTGACGGTGCTGATGCCCGATGTGGAGGACGAGGCTGGCCCACATCCATGTATTCCTCCTCCATATGCGCTGTTGTTGTTGTTTTTGGTTTTGGATTTGATGTTGTTTGTTGGTTTTTTGATATATTTTGATCCTCTGCTGGATCTTGTTTTAGTTCTTCACTGTTGTGGTGGCTCACTGCGCCCACTTTCTTCACTGTTGCAGCCAACCGACCGCCCTCTGGCAGCCAAGTCACTGGTCTGATTCGCGTTTTATTGTTTTTTATGGTGCGCCTGTCAATGGACCGTCCACCAGTGTTTCTTTTTACTTCAGCTCGGGCCGGAGCCCTCGCCAATCTCTTTGGGCCTTGCCCAGGTCTTGATAAAGACTCTGAGCTTCGGCACTCTTTACCACCTATGGATACGAGATCCACGGTCACTACTGGTCTTTTCCACTTAGCGTTTTCTATCCACTTTTTGGCTTGCAGATTGCCTGCTTATTTTTCCACTTTTCCACTTTGTCTTTTTCCATTTTGATTTTTCCTTATTGTCTTTTTGTCTTTTCACTTTTTGTTTTTTGTTTTTTTTACTTTTTAAACTTTCAATTCGGATTCAGAGAAGAACAATCAACAAACCATTCACTAGCAGTAGCCAGTAACTTTATACTCACCAGCCTGGAACGTAAAAAGCCCACCATAGCCGTAGCACTCGACTTCGAGAAAGCATTCGACACGGTATGGACCAATGGACTGATCTACAAAATGCATATATTACATAAATTTGATATAAATACAACCAAACTAATCCATAGCTATCTTACTGAAAGAACGTTCCGCGTACACAGTGAAGATGGCAAATGAAAGTCAAAAGTCAGATATATAACGGCAGGAGTTCCACAAGGATCACTCCTAGCCCCCATACTATATAATATATATCTTGCAGATATACCTGCATTTTCAAGAGATCCCAACTCTAAGTCCACTGCCCAAATCGAACCGCTCATATACGCAGACGACATACTGCTTCTGGCAACAGGAGCCAGAATGACTAGTGCGGAAGCGGATCTAAATAGCTACATACAACAGCTAGGGCATTATTTCACGAAATGGAGACTAAAACTAAACGCAGAAAAACGCGAGGTATGCATGATGAAAGGGCCTAGGACCAAGGATCTGCACATAAGCACTAGGGCATTCCGACCACAAATTCTCATTGACAGCATTACGAGAATAAATCTCAAATCAACCATCAAATACTTAGGGGTCACATATGACCAAAAAATTAACCTCAAAACCCATATCCAAAATATACTAGCTAGGGCAAAAAATCAACTAGACATTAATATATAAAGTGACAGGGACCATGAACATCGAAAATAAAAACAAATTAGCATACATAAGGACACTAATCTATAAAAAACTCATACAGTATTAACGTATGGAAATATAGCTTGTTTTAGTCTAAAAAGCAGACAAATGGAAATATTTAGGGTCTTCGAAAGACGCTGCATTAGAAGAGCCATTGGTACATCCACTTGGGATCCCAAAATCAAAAAATACATTAGCAATAAAAAATTATACCAAATAGCGAGAACCAAAAGAATAGATGTAATGACGACTAAAATAACAGAAAAATTTATCGAAGAAAACATGGAAAGCGCTAACCCCTTGATCTCTGAAAGCGTAAAACAGACAAAAATACCAACGCATCTACCAAACGACTTATTAGCCATAAAACATTTTAATCATTTAATAGAATTAGGCATTTCATATCATATTATATCATAAGAAAAATAATAGCAGAAACGCAAATGACCTAGTCTTCAATACGAGTCAGTAAATATATATGAATGCAAACATCATCATCATCATCCTCATCCCCCCTCCCAATGTATTTAACCCCTGCATCATCATCATCCTAGAAATTAAGTTGTTAATAAGTAGCTATGTAGTTAGACATAAACAACACAAAACACAAAACGAAAATTAAAAGGAAAATAGGTTTTGCTCGAAAGAGCTCCTATAAAAATTAAAATCAAAACTCAAAACTAAGAAATGGATAAGAAAAATAAATTGATTAAAACAAAATAAAAAGAAAAGCAAAATCCAAAACAGGCCTAGAAAAGCAAAAAAGCACAAGGCCAATATATATACTCTTTAGATGTAATATCTCTGGAATTGTCAACCATTGTACATATAGTAAAGTAAGGTAACTAATGAGTGTGAGTGTTTTCAACTTTGACCTCACTTTACAAAAAAACTTCATCAAATTTTTCCAAGATATTTTTTGCATATGTTCATATTCCTTTACTTATGTTCCAAATCCCAATTTTGAGACGTTTGGCTTCTAGGTCGATTTAAGTGAGGCGCATTTACTCTTTCGTAGTAGTCAGACGCGTTTTTTCATTGCGCTCCGCTCATTTTTCACTTACTTTGCATAAAAAGTCGGTGTTTGTTCAAAATAAACCTTATCAAACTTCCCTGCTGAGTGTGTGATCACCTAGCTTACCAAACTTCTCTGCTGAGGGTGTGACCACCTCGTTTACCAAACGACCATACTACTCCGCTGAAGCCATTTATGTATATGTAGGAAATAGATGTAGACATGTAGAGAAGACAAATGAAAACGAGGGGGAACGTTGTCAGCCGCGTCTTCGCCGCGGCTCTACTTTATACCCGGTACTCAGTCAGTATATATGTATGTGAGCTTGTTGTAATTTATTACAAGTTCGCAAAAGGGAAAAATTAAATTTTAGCCAAAAAAGAAAAAAGTAATTAAGTCGAACCTTTTCGGAGATTTTGATCTATTTGATGTTTCTATATTTGTTTACATAAATTTTTTACGCGGCTCACAACGTTCCCCCTCGTTTTTAATCGAAACGTTGAAAAAAATGTATAGATCCAAAACCCTGTGTTTCATTATAAAAGTCACGAACTTACTGAACAGCACTCGTATTCTTTCTTTGAACCGTACAATTTTCCGTCGAATACAAAAGTAATTAATAAAGAACATACAAAAAACCAACTATACCAAACATAGACATTGTTGTCATTTATAGGGAATAATTAAAAAGTCTTAGTTTTTGTTATATTTCAAGTATTTATTGCCGCCGACCGCCGGATCATGGTTTTCGATTGATTCAGAATTTCCGTTCATGAATACAATATTTAGATACGATTTACTGTTTGTCAGCGACTTGTCAGGGGATTTATCTAACTAATTATTTTATTATACGTAAATAATAAAAAGAAAATTATGACATCGTTTGTCTTAAAATTAAACAAACAGTTCGTAATTCTACAAAAAATTAGAATTAAAAAAAAAGAATTTGACATTCCATGTCGACAAAAAAGCAACTTATCATAGAAAACAAATAAAGTGATAAGTTGAATACGACAATGATAAGGAAAGAATATTAATATTATATGTACATATGTATATGGTCAAAAGAATTGTCTGCTAGGTCTACGAGCGGCAGCGACGCATCAATCCGGAGTCAATCAGCGAAAGGTTCAAATTCACAAATTCTGTATCGATGAGCACCATGTGCGCGATGTTGTTCTGAAAAATTCAAATTTGTATCTCACCTCAATTTTTTTGTTTAGCGTCCTACCTTAATGGCTTCAACTTTTCCAAAAAGTCTGTGGTACTTCACTCGACGTTTGAATGCGTAGACAGCCTTCGATGACCAGCTCCGATTTTTCAACGGAGACACATAAGCCAGGCGGCCCTTTATTCCGTGCGGCGGCATTTTGCCGAATTGTTTCATTAAAAATTTCACGTCTTTAGTGTAAACGGTATCGATTATACCCCTGTCGATGAGCTCCACCTCGATAGTCATTCGGAAATTGTCCGTCCGTTGGCTGAGGACCCTGGCGCGCTCCCATCCCAATGAAGGGCTGGAGCAGACGACACACAGATGGCCTGGCGTCTGCAGACACTGCGGCATTGTGAACGTCGTTGAATCCAAGTCTTTGTAGATTTCCCTGCAAGAAACGGTGAGTAAGAGAAAGTCATAAAAAAAGCGTCTGTCTTACTGCATGTCGTGTGATAACTTATCATATCGTTCGAAGTCGTTGTATAACCAGAAGTGGAAGCTATGCGGATTGGTCACCTCCACAAGCTGCAGGAAGTAACGCTCATCCACTTTCAGAGTTTTTTCCAAGTCGTGACGTGGCAGCTTGTAATCGGAGCGAACCGCGTCGCGCGGATAGTCGAAACTGAGAACTCGTTGATCCTGCAAGTTTAGCAAAGCCTAAGCGAAATATCACATTGCAATAGCTATCAAAACTTTACCAAAGCATATGCTGGAAAGGCACCACTATTGTTGCCATCATCGCTGGAGGAATCGTAATCGAAGGAAAAATCCACTTTCGGCTTGTTGAGTTCAAGCACAACACGATCGGCACAAAGGTCTTTATGATCGTGGGAGCAGTAGGGTTCGACGGGCAATAGCTTCGCATCAGTCACATTTATCTCCTGTTTCTTTGTCTCGTCAGTTCGGGCATTATTACCGTTAGCAAGAGATAGATTATTAAATAACTTCACCGTGGAATCTAAATCCAGAGGCGGAGTCGGAGTTGGATTTTGCATTATGTTCGAAGTGCTACTTGGGGGTGGATGCTGAACTTGATTTGGATTGTGGGTGGTGTACACATATTTATGCATATTATAAATTCCCTGCGGATGAACGGTTTGATGGACAGTCGGATGGACTCTCATCTGAGGGCGATTGAACGGATTAATTGGTTGATTGGTTTGGGCGTTCTTCACGTGAAAGTAAGCAGGAGGCTTCTGAATGGCGTGATTAAAGAACTGATTAGGAAGCACGCCTCGTGGATACATTTTTGGCTGAACCTCATTGATCCGATTGTACATCTGCCCAGACGAGGCCTTTCTTTCGCTGATAAAGACCAAATCTGATGGTGTCGGGTTATATACAAATTGTGGCTTCCGTCCAATGGTTGACTTTTTGGATGTCTTCTTTTGGAGTTTGACGAAATTCTGGATGTGAGCCGACTTTGGAGTTGACAATGGCTGAGCAAAAGCCATCGGCCCAGATCCGACCACCTTTTGATTAATGGGATTCAAACATTAGTTTGATTTTAAAATGCATAAGAATACTACGAAAACATGGATTTATTCATACCTTTACGACGTCTGGAATGGAGCGGAGAAAATGTTCGACGTCTCTGTGGCCGAGCTGGCGATACGGCACTTGTGCACCCACCATTTCCTTGTAGTCACGACTTAGTCTCTGGAGCGTCATTATGTCAGGCGACGACACCAGCACAGAATGCACCATTTTTTTGACGACGGCTAGTTCTCCAGATGTATCCATATTGAAATTATCTTGGCTTTTTTGTATTTTCTTGCTGCATCTATCGGCGTCGGCTGCGAGCTTCGAAAATTTGTAGAAGGTGTGATCGAGTCCAATATAAACCACAACCGTGCAACATTAAATGTTAGATGCTACCATTTACAATTACTTCCAAAGCTATTTTGCGCTTCGTTTCCTGTGTTTTTGTGGATAGATGGACGCCAACAATTCTGCACTTTTAGATATAACTGGACTTTCGTACAGTGTGACCGCGCCCAAAAATAGATACTATTAAATACCATTTCAGTCTTTAAAAATACTATTTAAATACCATTAATTAAATTTGATTAATTTTAAGTGTTTTTTTCTATTTAAATAAACCAATAAAAATCTTTAATACCACCGTAGGCCGATCAGCTGGAAAGAAAAAAATTGTTGTAATATAATTGTAAATATAATCTGTAATGCAAATAAATAAATTAAACAGAAAATTTGCTGAAATTCAATGAACTGCCTTGGTTCGCGCTCATCAAATCAGGGGTGAACCCGATCAACCATCTGATCAGAGTTGAATTCACTGAAAGCGCGGGACGAGCTCAGGAAATTGTTTTGTTGTTTGTCGTCCTTTTTATTAAAATTTGTAGTGTTTAAAGCCATGTCAGACTCAGAACTACCGGAATGCCTCCGTAAATACCTAGAAAGCTGGGAGAAGTTGACTTGGAGCAATCTCGAGAGCGAGTCCGACAAGGAATTCTTTCGCAAATATTTTCCGCAGTGCGTAAGTAAAAATTTCACCATAACCTAGCCGACAATCCACATGTAATCCGGGAATCTAATCTTGCAGAAGGTCACTGCTGCAGATCTGCAGCGCGAGTACAGTCCGGAGGACGTCAGACAGTTGTGCCTGCGTACGAAGGTACGAGTAGATATGACGCGCCTCAACTGCCTTTGGGACGCCAAACGCCGGTTTGAGAAGAAGGGTCGTCTGGACGGAAAATCGGATCGTTTCGTCAATGCCATGCTTGTCAAGGCAGTAGCTAAGAAAATGGTAACACCATACACAGAAAGAGACGTTTCCGAATACAATATCATTGCAAGAAGCGAACTTAAAAAGGACAATAACATTCGACTGGATCGCTATAAGGGAGGGAGAGAGGAAGATAAGTCTTTTGAATTACCAGAATTGCAGCAGGACTCGCAATCATTTGCAGATGTGCCTGGGGACGTGTCAGGAATGTGGGGCTTTGGAGGATCTGAGGATGAACCACCAGAAACGCAGCCACCAGAAACGCAGCCACCAGAAACGCAGCCACCAGAAACGCAGCCAAACGAGCCCAAGTCAAACGAGCCGACATCGTTTGACGCTATGAAAGATCAGAGTTGGATGAAGATGGGATTGCAGATCAATTCGGAGAGCATATCTCTGGGAGAGGTTATCAGCTCACAATCGCAGTCGCAGCCAGGGCATACAGCAGACAGTGAGGATTACAATGTGTTTGGTACTCAAGTGGCGGCCGCATCCACACAGGAGAATCAGCTATGAATCAGTATTTGCGAAAAAGAATTGGTGTTTATTTGTTTTTGGGCCTGTTGTTGTTTGTTGTGTGTGTAAAAAACTGCATTAAAAAACAACATGTCAATTAAAATCTAGACTAAGAAATTATTAAGTAAAACTATTAAAAAACCTCAACTTGCAATACAATTATCGGGGAATCTCTCCAATCTCTATGTACATCTTTACTCGAAATCAAAGGACATTTGAAATGCTTAGGATATATAAACATTTATTATTTGCTCTGTTTACAATTTACAAATGGGTTCGAAGGAGGAGAATCTGCGGAGGCTGCCTGTGCTATGGGAAATGATCAAACACGAACTGTTTCATGAACAGCGACTCCCAATGCTAGTTCTCTCCCATTTCGTTCATCGAAATGGTCATCACCTTCTCCTCATCGCCACTGTCATGGTCATGGTCCTGGTCTTGCTCTTGCTCCTGATCCTCTTCATCCATTTCTTCCTCATCTTCCTACAGCTCCTCCTCCTCATCGTCTTTCTCGTCATCCTCTTCGGTCATCTCGTCATCATCCTCTTCGTCCTCGTCAAAACTATCCATGCCCCCCACCGATCCAGCTGGCGCATTTTATGATCACTAACGTTTATGCTGCGGTTGTTTGAACGAAAGTGCCCTGTGGTTTTTTAATGACACTCGAGATACGCACGGGGCATTCGGTTCATACAGCCGAACGTATCGTACCGATTCTATCGTATCAAAAATAAAAATATCACCCATATCGATATATCGAGTTAATATCAACAATCTAAGCGGGAAAGTTTCTGCGAATGCACAGTGTTATTTTATCAAAATAAAATGTATTCAAAGTTAATTTATCACAATATTCCAACACCGCCGGCAACGAACATACCGCTGGCGGTTGCAGCACCAGACGGGGGCTTCCTTTATGCTGGCGTACGCAGCATAAACTACATATCAGCAGACCCGGCAGACTCCGCCGAGAATTCGCAAGTTAAAATCATGTCCACGCGCTTCAACATCGTTGCACTCGATGTCAGTCCCGTGTGGGGCAAGGGGAGACAGCCATTTGCCCTAGTTGGCGACGATCTGAGTGTGCAAGTGTGGGACTGCATGCTGGGCGGGGCTGTCAGCGGCCACAAGGGGCATCAGCAACATCAGCACGAGTCACGAAATTTCCGTGGGAGCCGTCCCTTTGAAATTGCCGTGCTAATGAGCTACATGAGCAACGGCAATATACTCTCGATAGATGCTAGTGATTTGATCATCTACTGTGTGGCCTCCAACACCTATTGCCGTCGTCCCACATTCATTCCGGCGCGCAATCACCACCTCGAAGTCCTACGCTGTTCTCCCTACAACGACAACATATTTGCCTTGGGCACGACCCTGGGAGCTGTATTGGTTTGTGACTTGCTCAAGATGAGCATCCTTTACAAATTCAATGGTCATAAGAGCTGCATCAATGGATTGGCATGGCGGCAAGTATCCCTCCCCTTGGAAGAGGAGAAGATGAATCTCGATGCTTTGTCCTCGCGAGCTGAGCAGTGGCGCAGTCGCCAAGAAGATGAGGTAGCCCAAGTCGAAGCCATAGCCGTTGCCGTAACCGTGGCCGAAGCCGAAACCTCTTCCAAACCAAAACCCAAACCACCTCCGCTCGTCAAGTCCAAGGCAGCCGAATCTGATGATCCGTTTGATATTTATAACTTTGATCATCTGGAATGCGAATTCGGGGCCCCAGTCGATGACCGTCGCAAGTCATCCGACGATTGCGGTGACGACTTTGTTGGCCTGGAGAAGCCCGCAGGAGCCGCTGCCCTGGATTTTGTGGAGGCCTGTGAGAGCATTAAGGCGGATATTATGGCCAATCGCTCGGAGGCTGGGGTTGGTGGTGTGGAGGTCACCTTGGACGACTGCCAGCCCACGAAGCCAACTGGTCCCCTCAGCGATGCCAGCACCATAAGCAACAATGGCAGCGAAACAAGCAACAATCAGGATGCCGCCCTGCCCAGCGATTCCACCGAAGGCAGTCTGGAGGTTATCCAATACAGCTCCTCCAGCGACGATGCCGTGATTGTCGATGGCGATGCAGCCAAGCCGAAACGAGAGGTGCTGCATCACATCTATCACCGGGCCGAAGTGCACGCTCCCGTGACACCTCAAATTCAAACGAATACCGAGCCTGATTCAAAAATCCCATTGGTTGAGGAAAGCAGCACCGAATCGATCGTATCGAGTTCCATTAACTCGTCCATTCGCCCGGACATTCTCCTGGTCTCCGTTGATGCCGAAGAGGTGGTGATGATCTGGAATACGAACACGGGCGCACATGCCGGCAAGAACTACAGCAATGTCAAGTCAACAGGTGAGCTCCATATGAAAAGCACACAGCCCTGGACCATCTTCATCCCCAGATATCTTTACAGATCAGTATTGCAGTGTCCTGTGGCTAAATGACTGCACCATTGTCTCCCTGGGTCGACATCAGTTGTCCTTCTGGTCGCTGGTGTACGACCGAAAAATGCTTCGCTACAAGCTCAACAAGGACAAGGAGCACAAGTGTGTCACAAAGGACATACTATCTTTTGCCACTAGAAGCAGCAAACAACAGCTATGGGTGTGCAGAAACAATCGCACAACCGGACTGATGGATCCCCTCACTGGCCTCATGACCAACAGCTTTAGCTCATTGGTATTTGGAGTGCGGGCCATGGTCGAGTGTCCGGATGATATGAACAAGTAACCCATAAAGCTCATTAAAGCTACATTTTCTTTATAAAAATGTTTTCCCTAATTTCCCCGCTACCTCACTCTGCAGAATCGCTCTGGGATGTTCGGACCGTCGCGTGGCGATCTTTGATCTGTCCAAACTGGCCTTGAAGGGCACGGCCATCACTACTAGCTATGTTGGCAGCAACGTCTACTCCCTGGCCTGGAGTCCCGACTTCTTGCAACTTGCCTGCGGCACCTTCGACGGATCTGTGAGTTTTTACAGTGACTTTATTTGAGAGTATACAGATTAATCAATGCTAAACAATAGGTGACGCTTCTTGACGTGGAGACCATGAAGGTGAAGAGAACCATTCAGGGGCCCCAAAGGAAAGAAGTCTACAGTTTGGTGTGGCAGGAGAACTACATCTACTTCGTTGTGAACCGCAAGCTTTGCTTCGTTGATGTGAGCAAGCCCAATGCTGGTGAGTTAGGGAAACTGCGCAGCATCGCTTCTCATTTGTGCTGGCGTGTGTTGTAGGTCTGGTTCTGGGCATGGCGCTGGCCATAGCTGATCTTGGTCTGGGCATCGTGGGTCTGTCGCTTGCGTATCTCTGCCATGTGAATGGTCTCGCGGTGGTAGTCCCACGCATTCCATGTCACATTTATCCAGTTCGGGGCCGACAAGTCGTTGGTGACCACCATTTCGGTTTGACCCGCGAAATCTTGTTGCTTCGGTGGCTCCACGATCAGATCTTGCAGCTCTTGGGATATGAGATCTTCGTCCAGCTTAAAGAGTAACGCCAAGTTGGCACTATTAAAGATCACCTTCCTGAAGGCTGGTATAAACCGCTCGAACCAGAGCTCCGTGAATCTGGCGTACATGTGGTCCCTCAACCCAAATGTTATGTTCACATTCATGCAGAGCTGTCGCGTCACTTTTGCTGGCAACAAAAGCCCGTTGGTTATGGTCAAGGTCAGGGCACAAAAATCCTTGATATCCGCCTGGGCCAGGCTGCAAAAGTTCCCGTCCGTGTCGTAGTTCTTCATGACGGCCATGCGATCAAGAAAGTTTGTTTTCTGCGGCACTTGGATGCGTTTGTGCAACGCCTGGAGTTCGGCAATTGTGGCCTCTGCCGCATCCTTGATCTGAGGGCCCACCAGCAGCTCCAGCTTCTCCCGCAACTTGTTTAGCTCGACAACGTGATTGAGGAAGTTATTCAGATTGCTCCACACCTGCGAGATGTACACAAAGTGCGGCTAATGGATTTATAGAGGAGTGTTAGAAGGACCGACAGCGACCCCGACTCTATCTGCTTGCCACTTACGAATATCAGCTCCGAGTCGATGGCCGTGCGCATGGCCAGCGTTTCGTTTATCTTTGCCACCACACACTCGTAGCGCTTTCGCTCCACCTCAATGAGATAAACGGTGCTCTCAAAGCTGCGATGCAGTGCGCCCAGGCAACGCTGCAGCATGGCATAGGTGAGGGTGAACTGATTGAGTCGCTGCAAGTGCTCAAGGGGCACTCGATAGGTCATCGTGGTGGCCTTTGGGTCCAGGTCAATCATCTCATCGATGGCCACTTGGCATAGCGATTGCATTTTGGCCGCTCCATCCAGAGCCAGTTGGAAGGCAGAGCTCGTGTTCTTCTGCGCCATCTCCAGGTCGCCAACGACTGAGATGGGAAAAGCAAAAACCGAATTTGCGTTCCAGATACCCGAAGTTCATGCCCTGCACTCACCATATCTGACATTCTCCCGGTCCCCATCCGGTCCATCGTTGTTATAGATGACAATACCCCCTACAGTGGCCGCCAGACGCTGCAGGTACTCCAGTCGATGGTATTTCTTCTTCAGCACATAGTTCTGCAGGTCGCTACGCCCAATCACGCTGTTCAAAGCCTGAGCGGTCAACTTGAGCAGCACGTGGTTCTTGGGACAGCCCAGATTATAGCAGGCCACAATGAAGACCTGCATCTTGGCAAAGAGCTGATCCAGCTGGCCCTTGCTGCAGGTCTCCGGGTACTGGAGAATGTCGTCGATGAGCAGCTTCAGTTCGTTAAGGAACTTCTCCTCGTATTGCTCCTTTACGTACTGCAGGTCGATGCCGCGACCCTTCTTCATCACCCACGACATCTTCATGTTCGCCATTGTGCAGTCCACCGGACTCACATAGCTCTCGACAATACCATCCACGAATCTGTTGATGGCACAGGTATGCTTGTTCAGGTCGCTCTTGAGGAGACCCAGCCTCAAGTCGCGAGCAAACAGATGCACAACGAAGATGATGAACTCCTCCTCCACATCCAGATCGAGCTGTTCGAAGCGCTTCATGATGCGCCTCCCAATCTCCACCAGAGCCCTGTGTCGCGGCATTATGAATACTGAACAATAAATTTGATTTTAGCCTTTGTTAAACTAGGGCTGGTAGGGGCTGCTTGTTATTTGTGTGTCCCGTTGCTACTGGAAACGTGAGCCTACTATATTACTCAATACAGTAGAGGGGCAAAGTTGATGTCTCTATATTCGTGTGTCTTTGAAAATCTATGATCTTTTAATGTACTGATGGAGACACCGCATTCTGGGAGGGCCAAATAAATCGATTCCGCAAAATATATCCAGCATACTCGCACAGCCATTCTCTATATTAAATGCAGTTACTCGAAAGATATTAACATACATTTTCACAGAAGTTAAGGTTCTTCACTTAATGGAACGCCCCTGCTTTTTGAGTATTCGTGGATCCTTCCTCTTTTTGGGCTCCGAGGACGGAGTACTGCAGTTGCACGAACGTTGTGTCGGTCGGACGCACAGCTGGGGGCCAATTTTGCGCCAGTCTGCACTGCTGTCGCGGTACATTACGGACATTACCTGGAATCCGTTGGAGAGGAATGTGTTTGCTGTTGTGGGACACGACAAGTATATCATAATATTGGAATTCCTGGAGGCGGATCGGAACTGGAGAACGCTCCATACATTCACGGCCAGCGAGCCAAGAGGATCGATCACCTCGCTGAAGTGGAGCAATTATCAGAAGAACCTGTTGCTCACCTTCCACATCGAGGGAAAGGTGTGCATGTGGGACACTCAGGACCCGCAGAAGCCGCCTCTGACCATCACCTACCACTGCCCCATGTGGTGCGGCATGTTCTTGCCCTCCGATGAGAACATCGTGATGTGCTCTGGCAAAGCGGTCTCCCTGGAACTTGTCAATATCAAAGACGCCTTGGCTGGAGACGAGAGGAACATTTGCTCGAAAGTGGATGGACTGCTCAATGTCAAGTGGGCCACCAAATCCCTGGTGCAGCCGTATGCACCTCCCACCAGTGCAGAGGTTAAGAAAATTCAGCGCAACGATCGGCGTAAAAAGAGGGCCCATGGAGGGCCTCGTAAGGTGCAGGATGCAGTAGTGATCCCAGATCGAGAGAAGTCGAATGACCCCAATGGCCCAAAAGTAGAAGAGATGTTCGGCTCTCTGAGCCTCGACCAGAAACCAGAGCCAAGCCAGAGCACAAACGAGTGCAGCAAGTGCAAGGAAAATGAGGCTGCTAGCCAGGCTCCCGAGAGTGTCCCAACCGTAAGTCAAAATTCGTGTAGATACCAATACCTTGACACTAACCTCATCCTGTTTGCAATCACAGAGTACTCGCACCTGCCTCTACCTCGCACAAAAGGATCTCAACAAGAACCCCCTGGGAAGCCTGGCCATTGTGCTGACCGAAGATGCGGAAAAGATTGACAAATCCGTGCTCCTCTCTAAGCTGTTCGGCACCAAGGTGATGGCCAAGGAGCTCATTGAGGCGGAGCGTAAGTAAAATTGAAATTGAAACCCAAGCAGAGCCTTAATGACAAGAGAACTATTTCAGTGACCAATTTAAAGCACTCCAATTCGAAGGATATTGCCCCACTGTGCCTGACCATATCCACATTTAAGCTGCGCAAGGAGTTGGAGGAGCACATTGCCAACAAGACACTTACGGAAGGTCACCTGGCTGTGGCCCCCTCCGTGTCCTATGTGTAAGCCCTTGGCCACGTCCTGTGCATCACTCGCTAAAACGCGATATTTCTTGTTTAGATTTTGGCGAGACTGCTGTGAAGCTTACGCCAAGCAGATGGAGGAGAAGGGCTACATCATGCATGCGGCCACGTATCGCTTTAGCTTGGGCCAGCATAGGGAGGCGATCGATCTGCTCCTGGCCAACGAGTACTTCAAGGAGGCCTTGGTCCATGCCCGCATCAGCTTGCCGGCCACGGACCCCAAGATAAAAACCATCATCAATCAGTGGTTGGAGAGGCTGGAGAAGACGGGAAACTTTGGAGCGGCTGCTCTGATGTGAGTGCAACCGAAATGTGGATAGTTGATATTGAAAACTAACGTCATTCCCTCCACAGATGCGTGCTGGACAACGAGATGTTGCGTGGGTACACATATCTGCGCAAGTTCCACAATTGCACGCCCGAGATTGCCGATCTGATGGCCCAAATCAAGCGCATTGGCCAGCTGGGCGAAGTGTTTGATGGCTGTGCTCCCGGTGAACCGCCAGCCTTGAGTGCCGAAGCAAGCGACCATGTCGACTAATCGATTTTAAGTTACATTACATTCCAACATAGGCTGTACACATTTATGCATTTCATAGTTTATCCCAAGACAGAGACCAGAGCTGCGCCTGAAATGAAATATTTGATTTAATCAACACAGAAAGAAAAGCAAATGAAATGCACAATACAATAGATAGAGAAAACGTGAAAATTGATTTTTGAATAAATGAAAACGAGAAACATTAATTAGAACTAGCTGCGGCTCTCAGCCCCAGCGCGAGCGGCCATTCATTCGAGCCATTTCTTATCAGACCTAAGAGCTGCGGCCCAGACAAAGGTATGACCGTTAGGCCTCATTTTTGAGGTCTGGCCTGGTCTGGGCTGCTTTGTTTTTGGCTGGAATCAAATTATGCAAATGCCGGTGCTCCCTCGCTCTGAGCATCATTGCCTGTTAGAAATTAAGTCTTAATTGTTGGAACAAGAGTCAGGGCGAACGAACTTGCTGCTCGGCAGACGACCAGACCAAACCAACAAAATCTATAAACAAACAAACAAACGAAAGATTCAAATGAACGACAGACGGAAAAGTGGCCTGGTCGGGGGCCCGGGCCCCGAGCACATTTCAGTTGCCAAACAGCCGTCGTAGCGCTCGCTCAGCTGGCGCGGAGATCAGATCCCGAGTGTTCGGTGTGGTTCGGCGTTCGTTTCGTTTTGTTTCACGTTTCCTGAGTCATTTTCGAATTTCACTTTTAACTGTTTGTAGGCAAGCGCGCCAACTCGAACGTACCGTTACCGCTGCACGTTACGGTTATTTATGTGAGTGAACGAGAGAGGAGAGTAGAGTAGAGTAGAGTGGAGTGGAGTCCGCATATACGATACGATACGATACGATGTGGACTGTGTGCGAGTATTATCAACACATGGCATGTGCGTGTGCGTCTGACCGACTGTGTCCACTCCGCAGTTCTCACGTCCCATCAACTTTGACTTGACCCAGCTTACGCTTGCGCTTATGGCCTAACCGTTGTACAATTAAATAACAATTAGATTATAATTATGTCCAGGCACATTTCGCTTTTGCAAAACAAGTTTTTCAGTTTATTCAATTTGTGCGGGTAAAAGTGTTGAGAACAAAAGTGTTCCCCCATAACTTGCTCTCGACTCCGTCAGTGGAGCCAGCGCCAGTGCCAGTGCCAGCGCCAGCCTCAAGCTCCGCTCTGCTCCCATGCGAGCGGGCAACGGAACGTACGACGCAATTTGCATGCGCGACAAGCCCAAAAGCTTCTCTTCTTCGGGCATGACTCAACACTGAACAATTTTGTCGTCTGCGAATGCGTGTGCGTGTGTGTGTGCGAGCAATCATTTCTTGCTTGACTAATAATTTGTACGATTTTCCTTAGTCGTTTCGGTGTTTTTCTTATGGCTGTTGTAACTTGGAAGTGAAAGGTATACATAGGCATAGACACATGTAGACACATGTAGACCCATCCCATCCCATTGATGTAGTTTTGATTGCATTTTGAAACGCATATCATAATGGTAGCGCATCGGTCCGGCAATCGTCATTCCCTTTCATATCCATTTCATTCCATTCCATTCCATTTCGACTCCAACTTTATAATAATAACAATTTGCATAACTTTTCTGCTGCATTGTTGCTTATTCATGCATTCAGTTGGCAATGCACTGAATGTTGTTGTTTCCATTGTTAATGCTCTGTTGTACGTACGTATTGTTGCACTTATGCTATTGAACCCGTCCGTCCTCATGCCACCGACACGCAACGCAACTGAAGTCATAATCGCATTAACAGCGATCACGAAATTAATTCAATTTCACGAAACAGAGAATACAATGCAAAAAAAATAATAATACAAATAACAGAGACGACAACAAAATTCATGCTTTGAAATGTGGTTCAGACGGCCTGGCCTGGGTTCACAGAAATTATGTTGAATCTGCATAATTTCGTAATCTTGGCAGCGGGAATTCCTACATACACGCTTCGACACGGGCGTGGCCTGGCACTCAGTCAAGGGCGCACTGGATTCGTTTTGCCGCCTTTCCCTACCACTCCACAGCCAGTGCTAATGGGCAGCAGCAGCAGCAGCAGCCGGAGCCGGAGCACCCTTTGGGTCCCGAAACCCGTTTAAATGACGGCAGCTTTGCCCCCGAAAAACCGGACAACAACCCAGAGAGCTGGCTACATTATACATAAATACATACATATAGTATGTATGTTTGTCCAGAAAATTAGCAATAAAACGAAGTTGGCTTGCAATTCTTTCCGGCCACCAAAGAAAGCCAAGCCAAGCCACTGTGGGACAGGAAAGAGCTTAGAGCTGGCAGGGGGCCCAGACCCAACTGTGCAACGTCTGCGGAATGTCAATGGGGCAAGTCAGCGACTGACACTTTAAGGTGCGCATATCCGGCGCGTCGCTCCATATGGGGCGCAGGCAAAGACCAACCCCCAGCCCCAGCCCCAGCCCCAGTCTCAGTCCCAGTCAAACACGCCCCCATCATAATCGATCATCATCATGATGAAGATGATGTCGATGGCACACCTGCGTGATGACGGCATTGACAGCGAGTTCGTCGCCTCGTCTGGATGACGCTGTCTATTATAGGAAGATTACCGTATCCGTCTAAGCCACTAACTGACTCTGGCTCTAGCACTGTCTCTGCCTCTGGCTCTGGCTCTGAGTGATGTGTTGGCGAGGCGTCTCAATTGCCAACACTCCACAGCACAAGATCGTGGGCAATTATTCGAGTATTACCTCCGAAATAGAGCTCTTACTGAATGGGCTGGGCTGCAGATTATAAGGCATTTAAATGGTCATTTAGGAGATACTCTTGCTTCTTCAGTCTTCAAGTGGCCCATCTACACATTGAACTTGTAGTGCAGTGTAATTGATTAAATGATTTAATTTTAGTTGGGCTTGGCGAGCACACAAATTCATTTGTCATGACATAAGGCAACAGGTACTTGGGGGAAACTGTTGAACATTGTCGATATTTGAGCACGGGCTTCCTCCACTCCACTACTGTATCGGCCATAAATATTTGGTTTAGGGTCGTGTATTTGCTTGGCTAGCGCCGCAGGGCACAACAAAAGATTTGGGCAGCGAGCTGGCGCTTTGTAGAAAAGTGAAAATCTTCTAGAGAATATGGCACAGGCCGTTAGCTCTCGAGAGCTCACGACATTCGAGAGAGTGAATGTGTCTGTGTGCGTTTGTGTGTGAAACAAGTTCGTTGCCTAAGTCTTTTGTTGGACGAGTATATTGAACACCTTAACGCTTGGCACTCATTCGAATTCTCATTTCAGCATCAACCTAGCATGACAAGGCTCAATTAGGCCGCCTAACGCTTTCATCCAACCACACCAACCACCAACAACCAACCACCAACAACCAACCATCAACAACCAACCACCAAGCATCAGCAGCGGTCTGGACTCAAAACTCATTCAGACATAAACCAAGATCTAGAACTAGACTAGAGAGCTTCTTCCCGCCACGCATCGCACCACTGACCTCCTGCGGGCTAGCCAAGGCCGGCAGCAACTGGCGGTTGAGCAGGCTTACCATCTCCACTTCCATCTCCCATCTCCCTTCCCAGCACCACATTTCTCTGCATCCACACATACCACATCACACTTACAGAAACTGAACTGAACCAACTTCTACTACCGTCTTCTGCCGAAACCGCTAACGCAACCACAACCGCAACCGAAACCGAAACACGAAACACGAATAAAATGAATTATCAGAAGGCCAGTGAAAAGCATTCGCCGTCCTCATTGAAGCAGAGGCCGTCGGGCAACAGCGGCAGCATACAAAACTTTTGGAACGAACGCATTATGGAGCGCTTTATAAAGGCCAATCTATTCATTATATGCTGCGTGGTGGCTGTTCTATTGCTGGTGAGTAGTACACTGGGGCAAAAGAGTCCAGGCAACCCCCAACCCAATTCTAGCCGTGTATCAGAGGTATCAGAAATACATACATAAAAGGTACCTTAATTAGATAGACAGATGGGTAACATGATCCACCTACTCCCCCGGAACTAGTACAAGTACGATCTTCGAATATCTTGCAGTCGGAATGCTATGTGGATGTTTTTTCCCCCAGTGTAGGCACTACTTGGTGATATATTAATGACCACCGTATCTTTGGTATGTCTCTCCTCCGTACATCTGTCCGCCTCGAGGTCTGTCCGTGTGCCGCTATCAGTGTGAAAACATTTTTGCCCCATTAAGTGAAAATGAAATGAAATCGTTTTTGTGCATCGTGCAAAATGTACAAATTTCATCTTTTTTTGTTTTTGTTTTTGTTGTTTTTGTTTTGCTCTCTCCGTTTGTGCTGTCAGAGAGCGGGGTTGGGCTGGGGCTGCAGTGGGGGCTCATTAATTGATTGACGGATGATTGTGGAGCAAAGATGTCTCCGGTTTTTGTTCCGCCACATTGCGTCGACATCAGGTCTTCTCTTGCCATCGCATGATTTATGTTTTCGCTTTTCTTTTGCGATTGTGGGCTAATTTCCATTTCTCTTTTCGTTCCTCCGCCCTCCCCCGGCCAACGGCAGATTGTCTACCTGGGGGCCTTCTCGTGTGAGGTCTCGTGGATACTGGAGGCCCATGGAGAGCTTCCCTTCGCCGCCTACACTCTGTGCACCCTCTACTTTGTGATGTTTGTGGCGACCACGATCCTGATCCACGGTCTGGTCAGCGGTCTGTGCTGGCCCCTGTTCGCCTGGTCGGGCATCATTGGCCTTCTCTCCATCCCGGAGCTGGTCTTTGTGATGATCATGACCACGCAGCACTGGGTAAGTGAAGCCAGGAGCCAGGAGCCAGGCAGCCCGCTTGAAGTGCTCCATAATTTCCATCTTAATTTCGAATCATTCCAGGGCCTGCAGTCGGTGCATGGACTGACGGAGCTGACCTCGTACCTGATCCGCCTGATCATCAACTGCTTGGCGCTGATCTGCGTCATACCCACGGGGATTCGATGGCGCCGCGAGACGCAGGTGCTCAGCCAACTGCAGGGCCTGGCCACGCGGCTGTCTCTGCAGACCCCAGCGCCCAGCGTACCCATGACCAAGGCGGACTCTAGGCGCTCCAGTCAGCGGCTGAGCGGCTTCGAGAATGCCGGCTATCAGTTGTGCGATGAAACGACCAAGCTGCCCCTGGGCCCCGGCCTCCAGTGCGGCAGTAGCGGCCAGGCCTTTGGCTCCCAGAACGAGTTCAATGCCAGCATGTTTGCCCCGGCCCTGGCCCAACAGTTCAACAACGCCGCCCAGATGCAGCGTGCGGCAGGAGGTGGAGGAGGACCTCCGGGACATCGCGCACAGTCTCTGATGGACTTGCGCTGCACCTTGCCGGGAATGTACAACCCCCGCCACGTCCTGGACACAGAGGACAAGAATGCCAAGTACTTCAACATAACCATCGACGATCTGAAGAACAATCTCCAGGACTCGCACCGGCCGTCGCCACCCTCACTCATCGGCTCGGCCAGCAACGATCCCATCTACTGCTCCATCGAGCCCAAGCAGATGACCCCACCGCCGGCCCAACAGCGTCCCCATCACGGCCATCGCCCCAGGGGCAGCCACAAGCAGCCGCCGCCGGGCCAGCTGTCGAGGAACTGCATCTCCCTGGAGAACCTGGACGGGATCAGCAAGGTGCAGAACGACCTGAATGCCTACGGCAACAACCTGCTGCAGAACTACACGCAGCAGCAGCAGTACTACCTGGCCATGTTGCTCAATCCCCTTCACCAGCAGCAGCAGCAGCAGATGCAGCAACTGCAGCTGCAACAGCACCAGCACCAGGCGGCAGGGGGCATCTACCGGAGGCCGTCCACCTGCAGTTCGATTAGTGGATTCACCGGCACGGTGCTCGCCCAGCCGCGGCGCGGCTCCCACCACAGCCAGCAGATGCAGTACTACGGGGGCTTTGGGTACGCCAACTACGCCAATCCCTACATCACGGCCAACAGTAAGCTGTCGCTGGGGAACGAGTCCGACGACTACCGCAAGTACCGCGATGTGGCCCTGTAGGCGGTCCATAGCCAGTCCAGCCCAGTCCAGTACAGTCCAGTCAGCGCTTAGATTATACGTAAATTATAGATTGTAGGACATGCTCGAATTAGAATGAGATTCCTCGGAATAACGACCAAAGAGCCACAAACTAACTCAGTTTCAGTTCGCAAACCAACACGTGGGGAGGAGGCGACAAACTCCAGAAACTTGTTGAAATCATCGACTAACTAACTAGCAACATCAACTAGATTTACCCTAAGTTTAGACGTAAGCATCGACAGCGAACATTCATCGTTTAATATTGTAGCGTAGCTAGGAATACGAATACGAATAACAATACTCGAATACTCGAATAATCGGACTGATCGGCAGTCTCAACCATTCGCAGACAGATCGACAACTGTACATATTTGTAATTAAAGGCAATCATGTTTCACTCAATCAGCCCAACAGATCGGCCAGGGGATTGTCGCCGGAGCTGGCTGGAATGGTTGCTGCAGTGCGGGTTCTGCCAGTAGTGGGCTTGGCCACATTGTGGGGCAGGGGCATAGGCTGAGGCTTGGCCTGCTTGCTCGTCGCAGCCCCTCCGAACAGATCATCATCGTCTTCATCATCGCTAAAGAGGCTCTTGCTCTTGCTCGACTGGACAGGCACGGTCTTTTTTTTTGGAACAATCTTCGCCGGCAACTTGAAGTCGTCATCCTCGTCGCTGCTAAACAGAGAAGCTGCTGGCGCTTTGGAGGGCACCTTGGCTTGGACAGTGGGCAGTGGAGCGGACACTGCTACACTGGCAAACAAATCATCATCGTCATCGCTCTCATCGAACAGCTTGGCTGGTCTCACCGGCACCGTGTGTGCTTTGGGCTGTACGTGATCCTCTGGCGGCTCACTGGACAGCTGAGCAGTCATTGCCTTAGCTTTAGGAGCTGGCATAATCTTAGCGACAGGACACGGCTGGGCGTCCGCTGATGAAGCGGCTTGTGTCGTTGCCGAACCAAAAAGATCCTCATCTTCATCATCACTGTCTAAAAAAGATCTTCCCAGTTTGGGCAGAGTCAGCGTCTTGCTTGGAGCTGTTGCTGTAGATTTGGGAGCTACTCCCTCCGTTGGCGGCTGCCCATCTTCCAGCACACTCTTGGCGTAGTTCTCCTTCCTGCCCTGCCTGGTCGATGGTCGCCTTCGAGCCGGTCCTCGAGCCCGTGTTTTGTTCACGTGTTGAAGGCCGTTCTCCCTGCCACTGGGGGTGGAGTCCTCATTGGGCCTGGGAGTGGAGGCACTCGATATTGTAGCACCTGATGTTGATACCTCTGCTTCTTGTGGAGAAGACGCAGGCTCCCGGTTCTTTGGGAACTTGGGCAGGCTTCCGCCGGTGCCAGGAAGCAAAGCCTGAACATTGATGTTGATGTTGGGCATCTTCAGTTTCTTCACGGGAGATGTGAGAGCGGACAGGTTAGATGCTTCCTGTACCTGGCTGCGGTCCACTTCATCAGATGGTGGATGCTCCTCCTCCCCCACGACGGAAGGTTTGGTGGGATTGCTTTGCTCTACGGCTCCTGCTCTAGCCGTTTCACTGAAGTCATCATAGAAAATCGTATGGATGCGGGTTGTGGTCGAAGGAGCCTCGACGGGTTGTGCTTCAGCTGGCTTCTGCGCTTCAGCAGTGTCGTCGTCGTCATCGGGTGGCACATCGCTGAACAAGCCAATGCCGCCATGGTCGCCTGGGGTTGCTGCCGAGCTCTTGTTTGAGACTGGAATCTTGGGCAGCGCCGGCTCAAAGAAGTCCTGCTCGTTCTCGAACATTTTCGAGGCACTCAAGCTGCTGAGGCTGCTGCTGCCTAGTGTCTGGAAGAACTCGCTGTCATCCGGAGGCTCCTCGGAGAAGAGACTTGTGTAGTTCTGCATGATTTGCTGGGCAGCATCGAGGTCAGCGTCAGGTTCCGTCGTAGAGGCTTCTTCTTTGGGTGTTTTATTGGTGATATCAGCCACCATAGTTATGATAGTGTCTTCATCGGCATCCAGGTCATCCGGCGGAGGGCTCTCTGAGACCGGTGGGCCCATTTTCGGGCTGCCAAATAGATCCGCCATGACATCGACTTTGTCTTTGTTGGGACTTTCCTCTTGCATTTTGTTCGGTGGCTCCGGAGTTGGCAAGACTGTCTCTGGCAGTTTCAGTCGATTAATCTCTTCATCCAACTCTTGCGGCTCAATCTCTTTACTAATTTCCGTGACAGTAGCAGTAGCACCTTCTGACTTGGTCTTTGCTGTGTTCATAAATGAATCATCATCGCTGAAATCTTCGTTAAACAAGTCAGCCGCTTCGCGTGCAAGCACTTGCTGAGGGCTCGATTTCTCTTCAATAATCTCAATGGATGCTGGGGATGATCCGTTCTCCGATAATACTTCTTGTTTCTTCTCTTCGATTTCCTGCGCTGGCTGGGATTTCTCTTGAACAATCTCAATGGGTTCCTCTAATTTCTCCGTTTCGTAATTAGCTTCTCTCTCTTCGGGTGGTTTCCCGCTACTGGCAAATAAGTTCTTGGACTTTGGCGTTCCAAATAGATCCTCATCCTGGATGTCATCAAAAAGATCTTTCTTTGGAGCCATAGGCGTCTCTACTTTCTCTTCAACTGGCAGATCTTTGTCTTTTGTGGTCTCCTGGACTCCTATGGGTGGCTTCTTCTTTGAGCCAAACAAGTCTGTGACATCATCATCCTGGTCGTCATCATCAAACAGAGAGTTTTTTCCAACTAATCTGTCTGAAAGTTTGTTCGGCTGCACCGATGGCTTGATAAATATGTCATCTATATCCAAATCATCGTCATCGAATAGGGATTTAAGTTTATGTTCTGGTGGCTTTGGCTTGGGCGAAAAGGAGCTTATGAAGTCATCTTCCAGATCATCATCAAAGAGAGATTTTGGCAGTGGTTTCGCAGGCTCTTTGGGGGGAGTTTGCCTCGGCTTGGCACTCAAAGACAATGGGCCGACATCGAAGACGGGCCTAGACAGATCATTGGTCGCCTCCTTAAGCGGAGTCTGCGTTGGGATGGGACTCAGGGGCGGACTGTCATCAAAGAGATTAACAGTTTTGGGCTTGTGCTGTGCTGATACAATCTCATTGATCTGCTTAGGCGTGTCCTTTTTGGGTGCTTGAACCCCTGGCTTCATTTCATCGGGCAACTTATTGCCTTGATTCGATGTTCCAGTGAATGTTGAGTTATTTCCCGCCTTGGTCTGCACCTTGTCCACGATTTCAGACATTAAAGAGTTGAATTCATCATCATTAAAGAGATTGACAGGCTTGCGCTTGATTGGGCTGGGATTTGCCTCGGCTTTCCTGGGCATCTGTGGGGGAACAGCTTCGTCGAATAGCCTTGGCGGCGGATGATGGCCGGTGCTGTTGCTGCTGGAGCTCAGAGAGGCCTCCGATGTAATTGGCAAGCGAGCAGCTTGGCCAATGGCAGGCGAGGATCTGGGCGAGGATGAAGTAGAAGGCGGATCATCGCTTGGCGGTGACTGCCGAAGGGCAGCAAACAAGTCGCGTTCATGGGCATTGCGTTGACTGGTTATAATTGGACGTGGGTGTGTCCTATTGGCAGGAGCTTCCCTTGGCTGGTCAGCAGGGGCTAAGATAGGAGCTGCAGTGGCAGGAATCTGAAGCTTAGGTGGGGACACAACTACCGGTCCCATGGCCGCCGAGGCCAAGGAGGAAGAGTCGGACAGCTGTGGCTGCACGAATTTGTTCTCTTGCTTTGGCGTCTTACTAGACACTGACTCCCTCTCATCCGACGAGCTGGAGGAGAATTCCTCTGACTTCTCATCTTCGCTGTTCTCGTTGCTATCATAGAGTCCAGCATACTTGTGCTCCTGCCATTCCTTAGAGCCAATAATGTAGGGCAAGGGAATGGCATCGTACGGGTTCTTGGCGCGAAAGATCGTTCTGTCAATTATAATAGTTAATTAGGAGTGCATCTTTATAAACACAATCCACATACGTAGAATCAACTGGCGCATCCTCGTCGTCCGAATCGGGCACGTCAATTGTCACCGGCTCAAAGTTCTTGCGAAACATTTGCAGATTGTTTTCTAGAAATTCTTTCGACATTTCCTCGGAACTTTTTGGGGCTGGCTCATGCTGTAAGCAGATATTGATCAGAAGCAGTTCCCCTAGGAAAATTCATTGGCAAATGGCACCTTCTTCTTCTTTTCCGCAGGCATCTGAAAGTCGTCATCGTCAATTTGCTGCACCCGGTACTCCACAAACTGTTGACCGAACTGAAGAGAGCGCAGGCTGTTGGTGGCATTGCTCATCGCTATATCGGCTTCCTTGACACTAGTTTCGAACTCCCTCAGATTCCGAGTGGTCCGTTCCCCTCGTTCGTGCAGGTTCTGGGCAACAAATATAAATTTATTTTGTTGATAGGCGGAATGTCAGTTGCACGAACCTGGGAGATGCGCTTCATTAGCGCCAGGAGAGCACAATCGCCAGCAAAGTTCCATTCTGGCGCCTGGGCAGTAATATCTGCTATTTCTGCACTTATATCCATTGCCAGTCGAACACAGAATGCTGAATTAAAATTAAATAACAATGAAAAACAAAGAAAAGATGCACAACAGTGATGAGCGCCGTTCACTCACCTGCTACTTGTTGCTACTCAAAATCTCGCTGATCGCAATGATACTAGGAAAAAAAGGCAAAGTGGCATACATATTAAGAGAGCTGGAAGATAGTATTTGAAATCTAGGATCGCTTTCCGTGTTAATTCACATAATATAGTCATATTATATCTTGTTTTAGAAGTTACCATTATTCACGGCTCCGGTAGATATCACTGTGACATTAGAAACACTATCGCTCATCTCTAGCGAGCAGCTGTTTTACAATCGCTATCGATAGGTTCAATATTGATAGCACGTGTTGTGGCCGTCCGCATTTTCCGTTTTATTAATTTGTTAGATATTTGTTAGCAGTTTGTACAAATAAAATGGCTATGCTGGCAGAACCACGTCGCCGCAAGCGGTACAATTTGTGCCCGCGCGGCAAAGCCCTCTACGAAGGTAAAGTCTTCCAAATGAAAAGGTGACAAAAATAACAATGCTGGATATTTCGCAGATGACGCTCGCTTCGGCACCAAAATGCTGGAGAAAATGGGATGGTCAAAGGGAAAAGGTCTCGGCGCCAACGAGGACGGCCAACAGGAGTTTGTTCGTGTTCGCTTGAAGAACGACGCTGAAGGATTGGGCTTCGAGGCAAGAGATGATCAGTGGACAGTGCATGAGGAGGGATTCAACGGACTCCTCAAATCCCTCAATGGCGGCACTGATGAAACCAATAATGCAGACGGAGCCGCCTCCGCATCTGAAGATGAAGCTAGACCCATGGGGTTTGGGTTTAAGGCCGCAGAACCAGAAGAGCCGCCGAAAAAGAAGCTCAAAGAGAAGATCAGTGGCATATCGCTGGAGGAGGCGTCAAAGGCCAGCAAGGTGCGTGTGCACTATAAGAAATTCACGCGGGGGAAGGATTTATCGCAGTACAGCGAAAAGGACCTGGCCAACATATTCGGCAAAAAGGCCACCGAAGAGATTGAAGCACCAGTGAAGATCGAGGTAGCACAAGTGGAGGAGAAGGAGATAAACCCCAATTTTAGTGGTGTGACAACAGTAGCCACCGGGCTTTCTGTCCATGATTACTTCAAGCAGAAAATGGAAGCCATGAAAAATAGGCTCAAAAATGGGAGTGCAAGTACGTTGACGCAAAGCCCCGATAATGATGAGGAGACCCAGACAGAGAACGTCCAAGAGGAGCCCATCAAAAAGAAGAAGAAAAAGGACAAGGAGAGAACTGTCGAAGTGCCGGCTGAGGAGGAAGAAAATATGGAACCCAAAAAAAAGAAAAAGAAAAAGTCGAAACGCGCCTCCGACCATGAAGTTGAGCAGTCAGATAAAACTGCGGAAGAGACCCCCGTGGAAGTGGTACCTTTAGATCAAACAGCTCCCAAAAAGAAAAAGAAATCGAGGGAAGCAAGGGAAACTATTGAGATTGTCTCAGAAGAAGAGCCCTTAAAAAAGAAAAAGAAGTCAAGGGAAGGTAAGAAAGTCGCCGAGACCAAGGAGGATGCAGAATCTGAAGCAGCGACAGCCGTTCCAGATGACTCTGAGAATACCTCTCGGTCTAAAAGTAAAAAGAAGAAAAGATCGAAGGAAACAGTTGATAGCCTTCCAGAAGCTGTCGAGGAGGTAACCAACAAAACCTCAGCCAGTACGCCTGAAGATACACACGAATCCTTAGAAGAGGCTCCACTAAAAAAGAAAAAGAAGTCGAAGAAAATCGTGGAGATAGAGGAATCAGTGACGCCTGTTCTCGATAAAGTTGAAAAATCCTCAAAAAAGCAGAAAAACAAGTCGAATCGCGATGTACCTGAAGCAACTGACGCAGGAAGGAAGCACAAGGACTCTGTAAGTGCTGAACCCAACTCATCCGGCGATAAAAGCGATCAATCAGCCGATGAAGATCAGCCTGAGGAGCTCTTATCTCTGGACGAAATAAAAGAAAAACTCAAATTATTCAATATTTATACCATCTCTCAATTTTGCGCAGACAAATTCCAAATGTTTGATATGAATGCGTTCCGAAAATCGACGCTGGCTGAAATACCAGGCTACGGGAGCAGCGCGAACATGGAGTTGAGGGTGGTGGAGATGAAGAACGACGACAGGCGAATTATGGACCTTTGGCAGAATGAGACGTATGCCAGCTACAAGAAATCTGACAGATTTACAAACATGAAATATCCGAGGCAGGTGAAACGCACGACAATTCGGGCAGTGAAGAAAAGATTCGCATTTCAGGCCATTTGATTAAGGCAAAACGAAATATATGTAATTCAACGTGATTCTTAATACGATTTGTTTGTACATAAACAACTTAATTAAGTAGATTTTAAGCTTCATAGTCTACATTTTAATGTGTAACGCCGATAATTAAACTGAACTACATATACCCCGCAAAGCTGTGCCCTAGTCTTCAGTCTTATTCATAGAACCAAGATGCGGCGTGACTCTGGTGGGATATGCACTCCTCTCCGATCCACCCGCCTTTAGTCTGCGCTTGAATGTTGGGTACTCTCGCTGGTGCTGGTACATGTGTAGTGTTGTAATATCAATGGGGTGCGGTGCCGCCTTAAAGCTAATAATGAATTATCAACACGCTTAATACTAGTCTGGGGTCCCGTTGCGATTCGCTAGACGACGCGAACGACGCAGTGGTCTTTTGTCCTGATCGGAGCTCTGATGACGTTTCTCCGACCGATTGGCGTTGTTTCGATTGAAGTTGTTCAAATGAACGTGCGAGTCCCACTGCGAAAGAGATACAAACGTGAAAAAAGCCATCCCATGGACGCTATATGTGTTTTTGTCAGCTTACCGAACCAGACACGATTTCCGAGCGCACTGGATGCCAGTCCAAGTCTCTTACCACATTCCTGTGTCCCTCAATAGCCTCTTTGATCCTGCCAGTCAGTACATCGTAAACTGTAAGCGATACGCAATTAGAACCTATTCAATTTCTTCTTCATTTTGGCCACTCACTAATAATACGTCCCGTCGAACAGCCTGTGTAGATGAAACGCTGTCCAGTCTGTTCCAAGGGCGAGAACTTGGCCCGCAGCAGTGTTTTGGTTACTCTATGACCGCGATAAGTCATTATACTGGAGTCGCCATCCATAGAATTGCGCGGATCGTAAACTGCAAAAGAATAAAATCAGTAAACAATAAAGAAGGCTTGGGAATGTCTCTTATTCCTCACATGATTGTGGCACCCGATTCCAGCGATAGTCCCACATCGAAAGATCCAGTCGCTCTGGCCTGGTCCTGCTCGTATTTCGCGTGTTGCTGGGCTGTCTTAAGTCCCACAGTTTAATGCTTTGGTCTTTGGAATTGGAGAGCACATAATAGCCGTCGTTGCGGGAATCAATGTATGTGACTCCGTCGAAGTGTCCAATCAGGGAGACTACCGCCTTGGACAGTTCCCGAGAGCGGAATGAAGTGCGCAGATCGAAGACCTTGATCAGTCCATCATCGCAGCCAGCGATTATCACATTTGGGTCCTTATCATGAAGGTAACTGACGGAGTTTACGTCAGTGCCAGGCATCCGATGAGTGCGCAAGATTTGGGTGGCCCTCGTTTGAATGTCTGTAACGATGACCATGGAATTGTTGCTGCCACCAATGATGGTGTCGCCAGTGGGCGAGTACCGAAGCGAGAATATCGCAAGTCGCAGATTGGGCAGCCCATGGACATCGATCCATTGGCAGTCGTCTTCAGTGCCATTCACAGGCATTATGAAAACTGCAAGAAAATGCAAATACAATCGGATTTAGTAATTGATTCTCCGCGTTGCATTATACTCTTCAAGAGTACAAAATGTCATACAACTTACATGAGCGCGACCAGGTGCTGTAGGCAAAGTTTTGGCCATTCGGACTGAAGTCAGCATCTATAATGCTCCATTCGACGTCGCGTGCTCTGATGCGATTGAGTAGATGGTAGGTGCCCTTCGCGCCGTCATAGATGCGCACGAAGCCATCTGCAACAGGTAATACGTGTTTAGCGAGGTGAAACTTGACCGTTATGTCAACCCATTCTGACCTTGGCATGCAATCAGGAGTCTGTCGCCACTCTTATCAAACTTGGTCACAAATACTTTCGAGTCCAGCGACATCAGACGCGTGGACTTTTTATTTGGTATATACAGATTGGATATATAGCGCTGTTGGTTCTGCGAGAACGAGGCAGTGCCAGGCGCGGCCAGGCCATTTTCTCGCTGCTGCAGGGCGTGCAGGAGATTCCAGCGATCGTTCAATGGCTTGCTGGCGAAACCACTCAATGCCCTTATCTCTTTGTACATGTCGGAGGCCTGCAAATTCATGAAGTACTCGTTAGTCTCGAATGAAAGCTAGAGTATTTCATGATTACTTGAAATTTGTGCAGGTTTGGCTCCCCCCGTATTTTGGGCAATTGGTTTGTGTGATAGCACGTATTACGCATTTCCAACTCCATTGCGTTTACGGTAAAGTTAATGTAATTGTTGATGTCACTGTTGTCTGAAGAGTCATCGTATTCACTTAGTAGACCCACTTGATTTCCCATCCTCTGTTTTCTTCGAAATGGGAATTTTTTTTCTTTTTGTTATTAAATTCACAGCTTTTGATAAGTTGGCCTTTTGTCCGAAACGTCAAAATAATAATTAATGCGTTTCGCATGCGGTCTTACTTTTTAGTATATTTTTGTTTGATAGTTCCCAGATTGTGATGTTTGGCTTTGGGAGCTGTCAACTTCGGTCGGTGGATCAATTGGCCTTCCAGGCTTTGCCCGTTTCACTGGAGGCTCTGGTAGCTGATCAACAGGCTTCTTCCTCCTTCCAGGCTTTGCTCGTGGCACTGGAGGCTGTTGCTGTTCGCCTGCTGTGGCCGCTGGCTTTGGTAGCTGATCAGAAGGCTTTGCCCGTGGAGGCTGGGCTGTTGCTTTTGGCCTGTGGTACTGGAAGGATTTCCTTTGGTTTTGCAGCCCTAGTTGTTATCGACACGACACGATACTATCAACTGTTCCAAAAACCGCCAAGAAACCGTATACAACGTAACAGTACGTACTTATTATTATTATATTAGTAATATATACTTATATATATATATATCTATAGTCTTTATATTATTATTTATTATTTATATTATATTTTACATCGATACTATTGATACTATAGAATCATGGTTGTCTGCAGCCCTAGTGAAATTTCCGTTATGCTATGTTTTGGCGCGCGTCGGGTGAAAGATGTGCGAAAACCATGCGGATTGAGCAAGTAAAACAGCAGCCCCCAAAGCTCCAGTCATGGGAGCAAGATCATTGATCATGCCTACTCTCAGGTTATCCAACGGCACTTCCACTACTTCAGCAGCGATCCGGACGACCATCATTTGTCCACGGAAAGTGGAGAGGACCGCCACTTATCCGACGAGTCCTCCGTGTCGTCAGCTTCAACGGTGACAGCTGTAATTACTGTTTATGGAGTCTTGCTGGCGAGCGGCACTGCTGGCGAGAAGTTATTAAACAAACAGAACAACAACAAAAGGCTCAGCGCGAGAGAAAAAGGGAGTCTGGTTGCGCTTATAGTCGACTATTTTTTTAACAACAACATCTACATGACAAGCGAAGACAGCAGAGATTTGGCAAAGGATATCAAAAGAAATTTTCCACAGGAGGCTGAAAATTGGTCCAAAAGACTATGCAATTGTTATAATAACAAGAAACATCGGAACAAGAAAAAATGAAGCCACCAGTGAAATCAGAGCCGACGAGGCGGATGCCCTTGGCTTTCCACCGATCTAGAAGAGTATACGCGAAATTGTCAGAAGACCTGGATAGGTGAAGTCTTAAAAGAACCTCCCTCCCTCCTCCACAACCCATCCAATGGAGTCTTTAATTCCAGGTTCGTGCCCAGAGCCTCGCGCAGCCCCCCCAGAACCTCCCCACACCCTAAAAATTCGAAAAATGCGGTAAGATCAGTATACAAAAAATCATGGCCCGCCGAGGAAATTGCATCGACGTCAAAGCCGAGATCTACCCAGAATGCAGATCAAACTGGATGTTCGTGTGGATCGCATCTGGGTCGAATCCAAAAAACATGGCTCTGTCTTTGACAGATTGGTGAATATTCGTTTGCAAACGTTAGCTGTTAGTTTTTCGACAAGTCGAGCAAGACGCTTCAAGTTTTCATTCCTTTTTACAGTCAATAAAAAACCATAGAAAACACGAAAATATTGATATTTTTTCACTAGTAAGGCAGAATTTTTGAATTTGTATGGATCATTTGTATGGATGGCATCATATTTCGTCAACGGAGTAGACTACTATATCCTATATGCATATGTACAGATGTAGAGATGTTTGGCCAGAAACCTGTGACGACGGTCTGCAATGGACTGACATGTGCTTTCAACTTAAATTAACCTTTTAACAGGACACACGTTGGTCGACGGGGTGCATGCGTCTAAAATTGATGGCTATTAATAAAATAACGCCACTGATGCAGGAGCTTGCATCCTCATTCGAACTGGTTCACATGGTGGGTGGGTCAGGGTGGCTGCACGCTAGTGTCGAGCCTCCAACGCTTGTCGCCGTCGCATCGCTCTTTTGTCGTTTCCACCAGACGAACGATTCGGTCGATGGAAAATGTAGCTGATCTGAGTACTAGGCTTTAAGGCTGATATCAGTCTACCCACCTGATGTAGTTATACCATGCGTTCGAATGCACACACTTGCAGCGATGGTCAAAACGGGGGGGGGTTGTCACTTGAAGTCGGTCTTTCACCAGACTTCAAGACCAAACAAAGCTAGACTGCAAGGCAGAGATAGCAAATAACGAAAAGTTAGTCTTGGTAGCCGCGTATGTACATTGTATCAGTAAAATTACAATTCTGCTGCCGACGCTTCTGTCGGTTCCACCACGATTGGTTCAGCATAAAATACTTTAGCTCGCATTGCCTGTTTTTCCGATAAGGCTTTTATGGTTGGTTCGAATTCGACTGTTAGGCTCCTTCAGAGCGGGATGGATGACCGCACCTTATGAGCTATTCTACCATGGTTCGTGGAATTCGATCGGAGCTGAGCTTTGTTTGCTATTATTCGAGAAAGCACATAGCTAGAAAAAGCTTGGCTCAAAGCGATCTCGACAACAAGCGTGGTTGGTTGGAACGGTCGGTCCAACTCGAATATTGCAACTGTGTGAGTTGTGTGTGCGTGTGTGGTGTGTGGTGCTGTGTCTCTCTCTCCCTATCGTTGTGTCTGTGTTTGGTAATGAAATTTGGTTACATTCCCAATCTGAAACTTGCCTTGGCTCTTCTCGGCCTAAACACACAAAAAATGCCCAAAAATGTAATAAACCAAAACGGAGAATCGGAATTCCTCACACCGTTTGACCAACTCTGCCGTGTTCTGTGCTCAGTAAGCGTGTGTGTGTGTGTGTGCTTGGATTTTGTTGCTACACCAGCTCGTGGCGTTTGTGTGCGTGCGTGTGTGTATGTGTGTGGAATTGATCATAAATACTTTTGCACAACGCGCCCCTCCACAATTCCAGAAGAAAGTTGTTTAGCATATGCGTTCGTCCAGAGGCGCATAGACCCCGGGCAGAGCGGAAAGGAAGGGAAGTGGGAGGGCGGGCCTCAGCAGCAGCAGCACTGCCAATAAGTATGTCAAAAAGGGCCTAGAACTGCAGCAACAAACAAGGCCCGGACCAGCTACCAGCTACATATATCGCGTGTGTATAATCAAGGCGAAATAATAAAAATAATAATAATGAAGAAAGAGAAATAATTTACAAACAAAAAACTGGAACGCGCGAGCCAGACTCGAAAAAGTGAAAGATTGCAAGCTGACGTTTGACGTTGAAGCAGAGGCAGAGGCTTAGGCTGCGGCTGAAACTGTGGTTAACTGGAGTGACGTCGTTGTCTCTCAGCCATGGCCTGAGCACACAGATACACACACACACACACACGTATGTGTGCGGGGGGATGGTTAGAAGCCACCACCTGTCATGGGCGCTGGCTGCACACCGCTTCCGTTCCCTGTGCTCTGCTTATTCTATTCCAGAGCATTGTTCCAGTGTCACTTCCACTTCCACTTCCAGTTCCAGTTCCATTGCCATTGCTGCAGTTTCCAATTACCGTTTTGCGACTCATAAATAATTTTCGGTGTTTGTGCTTGTAATTGATTGCCAGCTTGTTTTGGGCGATTTCTAAAAGCATTCCATTGTGCCATTCAATTAGCACACAAGTGCCTGGAATCCACCGATTTGCCCAACTAATTCTCGTACCTATCTGTATAGTAGGTTTCTCTTGTTATCCGGTTCGTTTTGGAATCTCTATATGTTCATATATGTACATGTGTATCTCCCCCCCTCCATCTTCCTGCATTCATCCAAAAGTGACGCAATCATTTGCATTTTATTTCGATTCCTATGATTGTTTCACTCTCTGGCTGAATAACCAGTTGCTTGTTGGCTTGTCGGCTAGTCGGCTGGCTGTATGTTCGTTTCATTGTTGTTTCGTTGCGTTTATCAAATCTCTCGTATCGCGGGGCTCTTGAATGCTATTAGCTCTGGCAATTATGCCAATTCAAGTTCATTATGCTGCTGCTGATGCTGCGGCCGCTGCCGTTTACTGTTATTATTGGTATTTATTTAATTGTCATTGTTAGCTCTTCGACCGCAGCCCGAAACGGAACGAAACGAAACGACAGACTTAGGCAACGAACCCGCTCGACCAAAAAATTTAAACTGACGCTCGCTCGCCGCCAATCCCCAGACCCCAATGCCAATGCAAATGTCGCTGCCGTGCGACCGCTTATCAATTTATTTAAATGATTTCTGATTGCAAGCAATTGTTTAAGTCGAGCCACTTTCATTTTCCTTTATTTTCCGCCTCACCTCAGCCTTTTTGGTCTTTTGTCAACATTATATTTTATTTCCAGCATTCCATTCCATTCGCACTCGGATGGAAAAGAAAGCTGTAAAGAACGCTGGTTTCCGACTCGAAGATACCCATTAATCCATTAGGCGTTCCACCATTTATAGCTTGAATAAATTTCCACTTGTTTTCCTGCCTTAAAGTTGGAATATTTTAAAGTGCTGATCATTTATAGAAGATTCTGAAACACTTCCTATTGTCCCAGTATACCCATGGACCAATACGAGTACAGGGTGTAGTAGCTGCGGAACAGTGGATAGACAATATGATGCCTTTGACAGGTATGCGAAATTCTATGCGAGCACCTCCCACCTCATACTTCTTCTCCTCTTGTTCTGTAGCCAGAGCAGAAGCTTCCCTTTGCGTCTCAGTCACACCCAAGTGGCCATGGTGGCATGACGTGTGATGTAAGTCGCACGAGGCGTTTTGTCAAAGCCGCCCCTTAGCTAATTGGCGAGCCAGGCGAAGGCAGGGCTCCTCCTCCTCAGCATTATGGACAGCCATATGCCGTATGCCATATCTCATATCCCATATCCATATCCACAGCCATCATGTTCATGTCCATTACAATTATCATTACACGCTAATTATGTCAAAGGCAATGTCTAATTGGACCATTCAATCACACCGATTGTGATCGCATCAACGGATCATACGCTTTTCGCTTTTCGCCAGTCGCCCTCGTGGGTGTTTCCATTCATGGCTTGTAAGTTGTTGATTGATATTCGATTGCGGGGGCTGGACGAGAAAACTATTCCACTCCGGCTTGTGGATCAGTTGCTCATCGCTGTGGAATGAGGTGACAATGGAAACTTTGGGAACCGAGCTTCTTGGCTCCATTCTCTGCTCTCGCTCTTCACACATCGCACTGCGGGATGCACTCCCCGCATTCGTTGTGGCCGATCGAGATCGAGAGCAGGCCGTCCGTCAAAGGCGGAACCAAATTTGATTCACAGCCAATCACAGTAATTTTGTGTTACAAAATATCTTAACGGCCTTCGCCGCATTTGCATTTGCATTTTCCAACTCTACCATCATTCAATCTTTCCATTTTCCATTAGTGCTGGAGCCCGAGCCCAAGTTGGAGCTGGCATGCCATGCGCCATCCGCTGTTCGACTGGTGGGGGGGCTCGGGCCAGCAACCTTCGGTGGGAGATGGCGATGGCGAGGTGACTATGCAACACACACTCCCCCTCTCGATCCACTGGCTCAGCGCTCAACGTTCATTAAACTTGAAAAGAAAGCAAAACGATGACGCTGACGCTGACGAGGCTTCGACTTCCACTTGCAGTTTTGGCTTTGTCTGAGCCGAGCCGCATTTGTTTTAATTTTGGTCAAAGCCACAGCCGCGTGGCAGCCACAGCCACAGCAACAGCAGCAGCAGCAGCAACAACAGTTACAGCCACAATAACATTCAATTAAAGTTACATGCACTTGCCTCGAGGCGCATACTCGCATATTGTAGAGTACTCGCATATGCTTTTTTCCACTTCAATTTAATTGTTGCAACTCAACAACAAATACAACACGAATAACCGAAGCCGAAACCGAAAGAAAACAACAATCGCGTCAATTAATCAAATGGAAAATGCAGCTTTTGCCGGTGCCAGGCGGCTCTGTTGAAGGCGGTTCGCCGCAGCGGCTCGTTCGTGCCACAACACCAAAAGCAACAAGTTCAGCTGTGGCACGTTCAGAGCTGGCTCTGGTTCCCAGCGCGAGGTCAATGGCAAGGCGAAATACCCAAGCCTAGCCGAACCCGCAACCCTTTTGGGCCCCATTCGGGACGGAGCCAAAAATGAATCCATTCCGCCTCTTGTCCACTTGTCCACTTAATTAAAATTCATTAATAATCTGTTCACAGTTGTCCACAAAGCAGCCAAAGAGCCAAAAAAAAAATGAAAGTTTTGGCTCGGACGCCTGCGCAGAGACCAAAGTTTGTGTGGGGCTTGGGGCTGTTGGCCAGTTTTGGTCTGGGCCAAAATCTAATCTCAACTTAAATAGGAAATCTGTCTCCCACTCAGCCAGTAATCAATTTGGTCATTTCTAGCTTGTTTCTGTGGCACAGCAGCAGCTTCTGCCAGCAGCGGACGGATGATGAGGATGAGCGGCTGCTGATGACGAATGACGAACTGAAAGTGTCGAACCCCCAGAACCAAACCAGCTCGGCGGACCACAGGCCACAGCAACTTGCTCGGAAGCTGAGTCTGCGGCTGCAGAACGGATACGATTTCGAGTGAAATTAGAAGAGGAAAAGAAAAGTGACAAATCCAACTGGCAATTGGCGACTGGCAACAGGCGACTGGCAACTGGCAACTGGCGGAACCTGTCCCCGAATCCAACGCACACACAGAAGGAGAGCTGGAGAGAGGCTGGCAGCAGGCAGCAGGCAGCAGCATGTATCGCCCAAATTTCTACGAGTCGACGTGCCTGCGGTGCAGCGAGACCGTCTATCAGGTGGATCGTGTGGGGCCACTCAAGGATTTCACATTCTTTCATTCCGGTTGCTTCAAGTGCGTCCACTGCGGCACCAAGCTAACGCTCAAGACATATTTCAATAATCAACACAAGCAGGATGACAAAGAGGTAAGTGCCTGCCACAGACGAAGCGACGAAGCAACGAAAGACTCGGGCGACAAACGCGTCAAGCAAAAGCAAATATTTGCACAGCTGCAAAAGCAAAATGCAAAAAATACAAAATGCAAAATGCAAAAATGCAATTCGAATTTCGAACGACTCTACGACACTTTCCGTGCCCATGCATAATAATAAATAACTCTGTTATTGCACTCTGCCGCAGCAGAAATGTGTGTCAGTGCGGTCTGTCTGTCATCCACACAACATACATACATATCTACATATATGCAGCAATGCATATGCATACATAGGTACATAATTGTGCATTTATGTACACGAGCATACAGTGCGTATCGCAGCAATAAGACTGCCACAGCTGCCATAATCGAAGATGATTTCTTATAATTATCGCCTCGATTCATTCAATAATTATCGATTCGCAACACATTTTCTGTGTCAGCCTCCATAGCCATAGATCGTTGACATTCCAGGCACGAAACGCACTGTACTTTGCCACCTGCTGTGTGTAGGTGCAGCGATCGTTGGTGTTGCATTTGCAAGTGCCTCGAATGTCTAGGGGTCTGCTCACGCACTCGAACCGAAACCAAATATGGCTAATGGGGTATATTGATTTGGACAGTAGATACACATAGATAAATATAAAATATAATGATTCGACAGTATCTTCGTCTGAAAGGAAAGACTTTAATTGATACCAAATTATAGATCGGCTCTCGACTGAATGCAGAGTGCAGATAATGGGCAATGACAAATCATTTCTCGCACCTAGAAACGTTCCCATTTGTGAGCCAATTAATGCTGTTTGAACTGCTTAACCTTTGCATCGACTCTTTCCCGCGCAGGTCTATTGCAGTTCCCATGTACCAAAGAGCGGACCCGGTCATCTCGACCAGACAGCGGTGGGCATTCGCCAGGCCCTGAATGCGCCGCGCACGAGCAAGTTCGTGAACGAGCAGATACGGGGCACGCGCACCGAGATTGACGGTGAGTAGTGGCTGCAATTGACTCCTCATGGCCCGCAGCCTGGCTGACCGTTCTCCCGCCGCCTCCGGCTTGTTCTGTTCTGTTCTGCAGGTGCCCCACTGGTGGGTTCGCGTCAGTCCACGCCTAACGGCTACGTCGGCCGCGAGGTCAACTCCCCGTCACAGAACGAATCCGACTACAAGTACGGCCGCTTCGACGCCAGTGCCCTCCACATCGCCCATGCCCTGAAGCAGACGGAGGTCCAGAAGGCATACAACAAGGCGCGCGAGAAGCCGATTGATTTCTACCTGGTAAGTGACCATCGTTGACCATGGCAGCACACCATACCGCAGACTCCACTCTGCCCCAAGAAGTGGCCGCAAATTAAGAGATTATTTAGTGCAGAACATGTAATGAAATTTTAAGTGGCTAGCGGGCCGCCAGCTGGTCAAGTGTGTATCCCCCGTCTCTCCCTCCTGTTCTCTCCCGTTCTCTCCGAGCTCCAGCGGTTGTGCAATGCTTCTGCGAGTACGAGTATGTGCACAGCCTAATTAATGCACTGCCAGCCAGCGCAGAGTCATGATTATGTAGGCTAGTGTGCTATTTGCACCTGTCTGAGGGGTTGCGTTGCCCATCCAAAAGAAGTAAGACAGATAGGCTATCCACGGGGTCTGATTGATAGAACAATAGGCATATTAACTGATGGATCGTAGATATTTTATCAAGATTATGTCTAGTCTGTAGGTTCCGCAGCTTCATTGCAAAGATCTACCATTAGTTTCAAATAATTTAAGCAACACCCGGACTGATCTAGTTGGGGGAAATCCACGCAGAGATTTGCATTCGAGTGGGGGAGGAGGGGATGATCACGTTCGGCCAGCTTGATTATAATTTATTATCGTGCTGCATCGGGTCCGTCCAGGTCGACGACTAATCTGGCTGGCTAATCTCCGCATGATGCTTGGGTGAAAGCATTATAATCGCATTCAAATCGCACAAGTTTTGCTTTTCTTTGCCACTGCCAATTGCAAATGCCAAAAACCGATTTTTCTTTCACTTTCGAGAATGCCACACGCGAGTGGCCAGCAGCATCAGTAGCCCCACCAACACTACACTGCACTACACCACCACCACCAGCAAATATTTTTATTGCAACGCTCAATTTAACAAATTTCGAACAGGTGTCTGATGGCGGCATACACCACCGCAACAGCCTCAGCCCCAGCCACAACAAACAAACCACAAAAAATACATATATATATATACATATGTGAAAAATTGCATGCATGCAATCATTAAAAATTTTCCATGTTTTACAACTGCCACGCACACTCCCTCCCTCACACACTGCACACCGTACTCCAAACACCTGAGCCTGCGACTGCGCCTGCGTCTAAGCCCTGGGCGGGCACACTATTTCGGACAGCAGTGTGGTTGCCTGGAAGCATAGATTTCCATATACGGATACAAGTACAGCAGTGGCAGTGGCAGGGGAAGTGGCAGACACAGGCACGGACAAGACAATGCCGTCACCGTCACTTGTTTTTCCGGCTGCGCTTGCGTTCGTTCGGTAAATCTAAATTATGCGCACCACAGTGAAAGTAACGGCAAGCGAAGCTTTTGCCAGCGACAGCTTTTCTCGTCAGAGCGTCATTCTGGCGGCGAAGCTTACGCTCCCACTATACTGTACTCTCTCTCTCTTCTGCCCGCTCTCCCTCTCTTGGGTGGTGGTGTCTCCAGACACCAGCCCAGCCCAGCCAGCCCTTATGCAATGCACGCGTTTTTAAACGCCATGTAATCGCCGTGTAATTTGGCGCGCCGATTCCATATAAAACTCTCACGCAGCCGCAGCAGCAGCAGCAGCGGGGCAGGCAGGCAGGCAAAGCCACAGACACTTCCTCATAGCTGAAAGCTTTTTGCTCATTTCTGTCCAACGCCAATTTTACAATTTATGCCACCGTTTTGGGCTTTTTTGTTGTTGTTTCTGCCGCTGCTGCTGCTACTTTTTCTGTTGTTTGTGTGGTGGCCGCTTGCGCAATAATTAATTTAAACATTTTTAGACTTTCGTTTTCGTTCGGTTTTGATTTGATTTGGTTTTAGTTTTGCTTTTGCTTATGATACTCTGCTATTTCTCTATTTCGCTCTTTTTGCCTGTGTCACCGTGGGCGTCGCATAACTGTACGTACGACTACATATGTACATATGTATGTGCTGCTGCTCGGCTTATGGTCATATTTAAAAGCTACTCTAAGCCGCTCACGCAATTCCACCCCCATCCGCCGGCCAGCGCAGCGCTCTGCTCTGCCCATTGTCAATGGGGCTTTGAACCATTTAGTGGCTGGCCGCTGCTTATTACTTGATTTTGCTTTTGTTTCATATTGTTATTGTTTTGAACTTGACATTGAATCTTGGCTTTAATTACACATTGTTTGGGCCGTTGCATGGCGCTAAATGCTTTCTGAATGCCCCTGTAGTGTACATTCCCATGCGGAAGCTAAAATCGTTTCAAACTGTTTTTAGTCGAAAAACAGTCATATTTTCGTACGATAATTATTGAAAAGTAGTATTATTTCTGGGTTAGAGGGAGATCACCTGTAGATCTTTTGCTTTGGGGGGGAGCACCGGGTATATGGTAAGGAAATTGAGTGCAGCCCGCTGATGAGTAATTACGGCTGAGAACACTGCGAATGAGGTAACAACTATTTGTGGCATTGCCTGAGAAAACATTAGCCAGATTAACGGTCACAGAGAGCGGGCGCACAGAGCCGCAATTATTGTTGCACAAATGCAAACAGCAACGGTACATCCATCCGATGGCCAGCCAGCCAGCCCGCCAGCCAGCCACAATTATCGATGGAGAGACGTGCACTTATCGATAGGCGCACGCAATGCGTGGCGAATGTGTGGGCGGGATGGAGGGGCCGCTGGCGGTGGGGGCAGATGCAGGCAGCACCTGCAGCTGGAGGCGGGGCTGGGCCGGGCCTAATGCCAGACATTTAGCCGGGTCTGGTGGCAGCTCAGGCGTGGCATTATAATTAGCCAAGTTAACAAGCCAAGCATTGCAAAAACAACAAACCAAACGCTCGAAATGCACTCGGCGAAAATGCAGATGGACGGATGGATCGTTGCGAAAGCTTTCTCCTAACATCTCTCCTCTCCGCTCTTCTGCTTTCAGGCCCGCGAGGAGCAGGCTCACCTGGAGATGAAGCACCGCAAGGAGGAGGACGACTTGTACCGCAGATTCGCCAAGAAGCGCGAGGAGGAGGACCGCAAGATCCAGAGCGAGTTCCAGGACGAATGGGAGCGCGAGCTGCAGCGCCTGACGCACAAGTTCGAGAAGGAGTTGGCCACCTCACGGCGCAGTCGGGACGAGGCCAACGTTCTGACGCTGCGCCACGAACAGCAGAAGGAGGACCTGGAGAAGAACATGACCCTGCGCCGGAGCAAGAAGAAGGAGAGCATCACCCGGAAGATGCTGGAGCACGAGCGGTACGAGACCGCCGCCCTGGTGGACAGGCAGTCGAGCGAAATGCTCGAGCTGATCAGCGCCCGTCGCTCCGAGTACATGCAGAGCGAGAGCATCTTCTTGGACGACGAGTTCAGCGAGGGCGCCGTGCCCATCGAGTATCCGCTGAATGCTCCGGTCCCAGCACCGCCGGCGGTCAGCAAATTCCAGATCTACACGGACCCCATAGAGTTCGAGGATGTCGATCGCATCGCCATCTCCGTGGCCCAGGAGGACCAGAAGACGTTCACGGATCTGGTGCGCCAGCTGGTGGGACGCTGCACCACCGACATCGAGAAGGCCCGCACCATCTTCCGGTGGATCACGGTCAAGAACCTGAATGCCATGCACTTTGACGACGATCTGCGGGGCGACACGCCCATGGGGCTCCTGCGCGGCATCAAATATGGCACAGAGAGCTACCATGTCCTGTTCAAGCGCCTCTGCAGCTATGCCGGTCTCCACTGCGTCGTCATCAAGGGCTATTCAAAGAGCGCCGGCTACCAGCCCGGCGTGAAGTTCCAGGACTCGCGATTCCGCAACTCCTGGAACGCCGTCTACGTGGCCGGTGCCTGGCGCTTTGTCCAATGCAACTGGGGAGCCCGCCACCTGGTCAATGCCAAGGAGGCGCCCAAGCAGGGACGCGGCAAGAACGACAGTCTTCGGTGAGTCCAGTTGATAGCAGAGATGGAGGATGTTTCCGTATCTAATCGGGTTTCCTCCCTCCACAGGTACGAGTACGATGACCACTACTTCCTCACCGATCCGCGCGAGTTCATCTACGAGTTCTATCCGCTGCAAGAGGAATGGCAGCTCCTGAAGCGTCCCATCACGCTGCGCGAGTTCGAGAATCTGCCCTTTGTGCGCTCGCTCTTCTTCCGCTACGGCCTGCACTTTGCCGACGAGGGCTATGGGGCTGTGGTCTTCACGGACGACACTGGAGCGGCCACTGTGCGCATCGCCATGCCCACGGACATGCAGAGCTGCCTGATCTTCCACTACAATCTCAAGTTCTACGACAGCGACGAGGAGCTCTCCTACGACGGCGTCTCCCTCAAGAGATTCGTGATGCAGTCGGTGATCGGCAATATCGTGGCCTTCCGCGTGCACGCCCCCTGCTCGGGCGCCTTTCTGCTTGACATCTTTGCCAATGCTGTTACGCCCCAGGAGTACCTAACCGGGGAGCCCATGAAGTTCAAGTCCGTGTGCAAATTCAAGGTGGGTTCCCCTCCCCTGACTTGTCCGTAACCCTCCCCTGCTATGTCTAATGGTTCAATTTTTCTCCCGCTTAGATCTGCTGCGAGGAGCTGCAGACGGTGATGGTCCCGCTGCCGGACTGTGCCAGCGGAGAGTGGGGACCCACGAAGGCCACCCGGCTCTTTGGGCTCATTCCCATCACGCACCAGGTGGGTTAAGTGGTCATTTCGTCTGGTAAATTCGGCAGCAGTGCTCATTCATTTCGTGCTTTCCAGGATCCGCTTATCTTTGCTGGGCGCAGCCTGGACTTGCAGTTTCGTATGTCGCGTCCGCTGACAGATTTTATGGCCACGCTGCACAAGAATGGCATCGAGGAGAAGAAGCTGGCGAAGTATGTGACTCACAGCACGCTGGACGACATTGTCACGTTCATCATTAAGTGAGTGCAGAAGGAAATGGAAAATTTAATAGCAATTCAGTGCAATCATTCTCGTTACCCCTTGTCTTACCCCTCTTCCTTTCCCTTTCCCGCTTGCAGCTTCCCTGAGGAGGGTCAGTACGGACTCGACATTTACACGCGTGAACTGGGCGCCCCACAGCATCACCATCACCACAACAACAACTCCTCATCCTCCTCCGGCGAGAAACATTTGTTGACGCACTGTTGTAAATATTTAATCAACTCGTCCAAGCGGAATTGATTCGGTTCGGAGGCAGAGGCAGAAGCAGTGGCAGAAGCAGAGGCGGGGGCGGAGCTGTAGATGCTCGACTGCATTCCTGGACATACACAGGGAAGGCGTGAAGCGAAGCGGAGCGGAGCGGAGCAAACTGACACACACAAACACACAAAATGCAATATTAATTATAGTCTATACTTAAGCGGGAGCTTAACAAATGTTTACCATATCACAAAAGTCCATTATGGAGGTGCTATCCGGCAGCAAAGTGGCGAAAATTGAAATAGTCTCCGATGATAATAATTGCGAACGATGGATGATAATCGGAACTTGTAAATACTCTAGACTCTAATCATTAGACCTTAACGATGCCTAGTAATACCAACCCTAAAATCAGCTCTTAATTAAATTGTACATCTACCGATTAATGCTTAATAATTTATTACGTGAAACGCAATGAAACTCTACATTCTACGAGCCCAGTACTACATATAGTATATGCGTACATCCGACTTGAATTCGAAATGTTTAATGTTTTTTTTTATGTATAAGCTTTCATGTGCATAATGTGAATAAAACCTTATTATACAATTAAATTATCCTTCACAGACTAAAAGAAAGCTCGGCAAGCGGTGCATCAAGTTTAATTATACTTTATTTGTTCATTCTTCTTATCGTACAGAATTTTTAAGGTTGACTTTCCCCCGCTCAAGAGCAGAATGGTGTGGCTGAGTGAATGATGGTTGGGGGGCAGGGTACAGGGGGCATGTGGCAGGGGACACTTAATGTTCCAGTTGTCGTCCTTTTCTTCTTTACGGGGTTTCTCTCTTTTCGGGGGAATTTTCACTTAAAGTTAGAGAAGAAATACATAAATTTCTTTCGTTTTTTTTGGAGGATGCTCTCTCTCTCTCTCTGTTCCTTTTCTTCTGTTAGTAAATTTAATTTTAAACGTGAAACGCAGCACATCTCGATGGTTATTGTTGTTGTTTTTGCATGTTGCATGTTGCTGTTGTGGCTGTTGGTAAAGTTGTATTTGCCCACTTAAATGTTTCGCCTGCCATTCTCGTGCACACTGCAATGGGAATGGTGGAGAGATGGCGGAAAGCCAAAGGAAAACATAATTAATTAACTTTTTAATGAACAGCAGATACAGCTGAATGAAGGTTGATGTTGGTGTTGGTTGTAGATGTGGATGCAGGATGGAGGATGGAGGATGCAGGATGGAGGATGCATGATAGAGGATGTCGCACGATATGCGATATGAGATTGGATTGGAATAAGCCGTGACACAATTAGTAAGTTAATAAACAAGAATTTTGCTTGTTTGTATTTGTTTTTTTAATGCCGAGTTCCGTTTAATTTGGTTAACCATCGATAGAATGAAGAGCACAGATGCACGCCGTAAGAAGACAAGGGATTTATTGTTATTAGCAGAGACCAAACAACAAAATCACTAGTCTTCCATACGGAATACACTCCCAGGAGAGGCCAATCGGTTAGTTAGTTTGGATGGAGCGATTTGATTTTGCGAGTTAAGATATAAGATTTACGATATACGATCAAGCACTTAGCACACTTAGGACCCACGACTTGAGGCACCGTTTCCGAGTTAATTACGCACAGAACTAGCTTGGCAGTGGGAATGATAGTGGGAATTGGGAGTGGGAGTGGACATGGGACTGGGAATGGGACTGGGAATGGAGCGTGTAATGTGTGGTTTGGGGTTAGTCAAATGAGAAGGAGTTGAGTGCATACTTTGATCTGCTTAGTCTGTTTGCGACACCAACCTCTGTTGCAGCAGATACTGGGCCATTTGTATTTGCTTGGGCGTGCCCGAGATGGTGATAATGCGATCGTTCGAGTTGGGCAGGGGCTCGTCGATGGTTATGTACGCACTGGACTCGTTCCGAATGCGGCGAATGCGGCCGCCTCCCTTGCCAATGATGGCGCCAGCCAACTGCGAAGCAAACGAATCATAATGGTTAGCAATCAAAGTGGTCGAAAGATTGGTCTGAGCTACTACTACTCACCTCCTTTGGAATGGTGACCTGTGTGCTGTTGTTGGGGTCATGACCCTGCGGCACATTGGCCGGAGCATTCGGGCTTCCGTTGCCTCCGTTGCTGCCGCCGCCAGCGTTGAATACACCCGCGCCATTAGCACCGCCCAGGGCTCCAACGCCCCCGTTGTTGGCACTGCCGCCACCCAGGCCGTTGCCCAAGCTGCTGTTGCCGCCCTGGTTCTGGCCGAAGCTGCCCAGACTGGGCAGACTGTTGGTGCCGCCCTGGCTCTGGCTGAAGTTGCCGAGGCTCGGCAGGCTGTTGCTGCCCTGGCTCTGGCCAAAGCTGCCGTTGTTGCCCCCAAAGTCCCCGGGACCGCCGCCAAAGCCGTTGTTGCCAAATCCGGCGCCACCTCCAAAGGGTCCGCCGCCGGCACCGCCAAAACCAGCGCCAGCAAAGCCGCCGGCACCGCCGCTGGCATTGCCGAAGCCATCCACATCACCGCCACCGCCGTTGGCCCACGGATTGATGAAGGGATTGTCGCGCTGTCCCATGCCACCACCGCCACCTACTCCTCCTACGCCAGCGCCTCCGGCGCCTGCACCAAAGCGTTCAGCACCACGGCCTCCACCGCCGCTGCCGCGTCCTCCGCCAGCATTACCACCGAATCCTCCGCCGTTGCCGCCACCAGCAACGCCGCCAGCTCCAGCTGCTCCTGCTCCCCCGTTGCGGTTGCCTCCGCGCTGGCTGGGCCGAGTGCTGCCACTGCCGGTGCCATAGCCGCCGTACTCATCCGCATAGACGCGGTCGAAGTTCATCGGATCATAGTTGTGGATGGCCCCCTTGATGGGCGTGTCCCGGGTGAGGGTGATCACCTCGCGCACCGCCTCGATGACCTGGGCCTGCTTGCCCACCGTCTGCACCACGCGATCTGTGCTCTGCGGAGCCACATTGGAGAATACCTTCAAGAAGCGGCAGCCGATGCGCTGTAAGTGGAGAGATCAGAAAGGAGATTAGTTTCTAGTTTCTTTCTGGGAATACGAATAGCATAATAGCATTGTTTTCCCGCTGAGACCCTGCTTCCCAGCCCTAGCCCTAGCCCTAGCCCTAAGCCTAAGCCTACAGGGCGATCGTTTCCCAGAAATCAGGACAAAGGACAACTCGCACACACAGAGTCCATAGCAAATCCATTCTGGTCAAGGTCTACTGAAAGCCGAGTTCAAATCAATTTGGCCATGACACAGACACTGGCTCTGGCTCTGGCCGTGACCCGTACCGTCCGTTTCTGTACGTGAACGTGTATGTGTATGTGTGTTGTGTCCTGCATCCTGCCACAGCGGGCAATGGCTCCTAATCAGCATGAAGCAGCAGCTGTCAGACACAGGCACTGAGAATGAGGTCCTCTACCTGCGCGGCATCGAATGTTTCGGGGCAGCTGTCCCCCCCGCCCCCTCTGCTGCTTTTTTTCTCTCGCTGGCTGCATGTAAAGTGGCAGGAAGTTCTTCTTGCCTCTGCCTCTGGCTCTGCCTGTGCCCCCGACCCCTTTCTTGTCTGCGGCGGAAGTGTAAATGGGGAAATTCGATAGCCACTTAAGCGGGGAAGCAGGTGGGGAACGGATGGAACAGATTTCTGTGTTTGTGTGTGTGTGTGTCAGTGCCTGGAGTCCTGAGTTCGTCCCGCTTCCGTTGCAAGGCCTTCAGGCCTCTGTTTTCCGATCCCCCCGTCGTGCCTAAGCACACATTTTTCCTTAGTTTTTCATCATTTTCAATAGTGCCGCCTAACTGCTGCCTGCCGCTTGATGATTGCATCATTCCGAGGCCCATTGCGTGCTCCCTTCTCGACTCTCTCCCTCTCCCTCTCTCTCTCTGTCTTTGTGTTTGTGTGTGTGTAGCAATGACCAAAGGCTGCGTCATATTCCCTTCCAGCTATCCGCTTCTACCCTCTCCCCCCTCGGAGTCCCAGGCGACAACTCGTTGCGTGCGCTCCAGACAACAATGGCGACATCAGAATTCTGAAGTGTTTCCCCGGCCCCCCTACTAGTTCCCGCATGCCTTCATTCACATCACATCACCATCGCCATCACCCTTGTGTGGCAGTAGGCGGGCGCACAGGATGTGGAGCCTTATGAATGGCCAGGCCAAAAGCGTTGAGTCACACAAACACTCATACTCATAGATAAAAGAACGAGGTCCCCGTCCCATGAGCATTCCAGCGCCCGAGAATCCCTGAATCAAAATTATTAAATTAAAACATGACAACAGACTCATTGGTCCGTCCGCTCTCTCTCTCTCTTTTGCTCTCTCTCTATTAACAGTATTTTTATGGCTGACACAGAAAACTATAGCATACTTTTAGCTGTCCAACGAAACGAGAAATTATGAAATTGATTGGCTTGGGCGTGCCGCCGCCCCTACAAATCTATAATCGTTTTTATTCCCAATCATACGAGAGAAAATCATTAAATTCTTGTGGAACTTTTTTTTTTGTTGGTTTGGCGCCGTTAAGGGGTCACTCGTGCTCCCGAAATGGACACACACGCACATCAGCGCCACTGAGGCATATCTAGTGTGTGTGTGTGAGGGGGGGGGATATGCCAACAATTGTTGTTAGAATTTGTACATTATTATTATTAGTTAATGTCTCTCTACTAACCGATCATTAGAATGCGTAAATAATTCATTTATAGAACTCTGGTCTATACCTTTTAATAGTTTGCTATTCACTTTGAAGTTCCACACCATTTTGCACTGAATTTAGATTAAATAGGTATTTATTTCTTTCTTTTTTTTCATCACTGTTTGCTTAATTATGTTAACAGCAGGAGCAGCACCGACTGCTGCCGGAGAGACGGAGCGAACAGTGGAACAAACAGTACCGTGCGCGACCAGCGCCAATGTCGAAATAATTGGGTTCAACGATTGCCAGTTGCCATGTAAGGAGACGGCGACGAAGACGCAGGCAGGACGTCGGCAGAGCGCGCACATACACACACACACACAGACCCAGACCCAGAGAGAGCGGAAGAGAGAGTGAGAAGAGAAGAGGAAAAAAATGGATGCACACACAAACACGCGCATATACAGAAAGGCAGGCGGCAACAGCATGTGCGTCTCGTCTCCTCTTCTTCTACTTCTTTTTCTTCCGATGTTCGTGTTAGCATGTATTTCGTGTGTGTGTGTGGGTCATGTCAGACCCAAAAAGGATACGCAGGCTGCTGTGTGCGGCAGCAGGGCAGCTGCTGCTGCTGCTGCTGCGGCTCCTACTTCTGCTCTGCTCTTGCTCTTCCTCGGCCACGCCGCCGACGCTCTTCGCTGCTGCTCTGCTAGCTGCTAGCTGCTCCCGCTGGCAGCAAACGGAACCGGTGTATTTTTCAGTTCGTCTCATTTAAAAGTTTTCGTTTCTTTTTCGTTTTTCCTTTTTTTTTTATTTTGTTGCTGCTTTTGTTGTTGTTGTGTGCGCAGGCGCAGATGAGGAGGACAACAAATACAAAAAAAGAACTGAAAGTAAATGTTTTGGGCATAATCAAACAACAACTTTACATAGTTCTACACACACACACATACCCATACACTCTCATGTCTATATGTGAGGAGATAAGTTCACAGCAAACTTTACACGTTGTGGGTCGGAGAGGACGGAGAGGGGGACTTCATTAACAACACATCGCATTCAATTGATATGCAAAATCTTTAAGTGATTCATGTATGCATCGATGGTGCTCCATTAAAAGATTGTAGGGGATTACCAAGGCGCCTTAGATCCCCCACCCCCATTGCCGCCACCAGTAGCAGCACAGGCACAGGCAGAGGCAGCAGCAGCGGCAGCAGCGACAGCAGCAGCAGAGGAAGAGAGATCATCTTAAGAACGCGGTGGTGGCGGAGGGGGGGAGCCAAAGGCAATCAAAATTCACTTACGACAGCAGCAATTAAAAAACTTTTACCCACAGCTGCGGGCAAAATGATAGTCGCACAAAATATGCAAAAAGTTGTTGGCCCTAATGGGAAATCAGATGGGAGTAGCTCTCTGAATACTATTTTTCTGACCACAACTGTTTTACGAACACACAGGCACAGGCACACACACACATGAAGAGCCAAACTGGAGTACAGTTGTCCAGTGGTGTATCAATTACCGATGTGCTCGTACTCTTCAAGAGGGACCAGACTGAGGAAGGATGCAACAAACAAGGCGGAAGTGGGTAAAACCGCCAAAATAATTTCATGCCGAGACACCATCGAAAAATAAACCGGATATCAATACAACGATACAACTTCTCCCCCTGCCCCTGCCTCTGCCTCGGCCTTTACCTACTCCTTGCGTCCTACTATACACCGATGTATTTATTAATCAAATGATGATCACAAAACTCGCTCGGCCAGCCAAAAAAGGTGCCCACAAACTGCTCAGATGTCGATGCCAGGACGAAATTCCGTCCAATAAAGGGTGCTCCATCTTTTTTATCGCGTCTCAGAACTATTCCGTTTTAATTGATAGGAAGCTCAAATTGATGGCATTGCCTGTTAATTATAATCTTTACTTTGGCCCAGATCTTTAGTTATTGTCTCTTTAGATATCTCCAGCAAAAATATCTAAATTATCATTTGCCCAAGCTATTCAACTATATTTTCAGCTATCATACTATCAGCTATCATAGTTGCAATTTTCTTTTCTTGTCAAAGGTGGAAAAACCCACTGGTGTTCCTGCTCTAGAGAAAAAGGTAATTTGACCAAGTTCAAAGAGTTTTCTTTGTTTTCTTATAAGTACATCTGTATCTTGGCGTGCCCTAGGAAAAGTACACCCTTTATGAGGAATGGCATGTGGAGTGCAGGTAGCACCTGTTTGGCATTCATTAAGGCAAACAGCACAGCGTGCAACAAATGTAAGCCGCAGGCGGCAGTCGGCAGTCGGCAGGCAGAGAGGAAAGAAGAGCGCAGCAGGAACAAAGCCAGTCCCGGCCCAGTGGCACGCTCAATCCTCGAATGCATTTTAGGGCATTTTTGGATTTACAGACATACGCACACAAAGGATGACGGCTGCAGGATCAGTGTGGTGTGCTGTGGTGTGTGTGAGTGGAGTCGCAGTAGAAGCAGCTGTCGCTCGTTATTACTGCCGCTGTCTTTGGCAGATGCCATCTTCCCCCGCTCCTTCCCGGCTGTCTCCTTGGCACAGGATAACATTTTAATGGGGGGCACACACAGGCATGAAACCTGACGACTGAGTTCTCTAGCCATTATAGACGACACTCGCGTATAGTAGATGATATCGACATACTCTATAGGGGAACACATGGCCGGATAATGCGACAGATCTGGCGCTCTGCTAGTTCGGGGGAAATAGTGTGTACCCAAAATAATCTAGGATAGAAATAGCAGCAAGGCTCTCTCTGCCCAAGATGTATTAGCAGCCAGAAGTAAGTAAGGAATTACTATAACCTCGGGCAAGGTACTTCCTAGGCAGAAGGGAAACCCGAACGTAAGTAAACCGGCTTTGCTCAGACCGAAGACAGAAAGTCAGAGCGGGAAATGGCAGACGACAGACAACAGAAGACAGAAGACAAAGGGAGAATGGGGAGGCCAAATGGCTCACTGAATGGAAACAGCTGCTGGCCAGGCCAGGCCAGGCCTTGTTGCTTTTGCTGTTGCTGCTCCTGCCGTTGTTCTTGCCGCAACAATGAAGATGGAAACGAGGACGACTTCCTTTTCAGCACAGACCAAAGAAAAGGTACAAATGTATAAACGACAAACACATGCTCTGAGGCAGACACAGTTAAGGATGCTGATGCTGCCCCACGGATGCTGATGCTGTTGCTGCTGCTGCTGCTGCTGGAGGCTGATCATCATCATCATCTGCTGTGGCCATCAAAGCAGTAGCTCAGACGACGACAGCTGCAAGGAGGCTGCCACGTATAAGAAACCCATAATAAAAGGAAGGAGTACGAGACATAGGAGGAAGCTCCTTTCTGCCTGCCGCCGTGGACTTGTTGACCTCCATAGAAGTAGTGCAGCAGCAGCAGCAGCAGGCAGCAGGCAGCAGGCAGCATCACACAAATATGAATATGCATAAGGAGGCGGCTTCAGGGGGGAGAATAAGTGTGCGATATTATATTCAGAGCTGGCGGAAAGGGAAACAAAGCAAAGCAAAGCAAGGCAAAGTAAAGCGGAGCAGAGCCAGAGCCAGAAAAACGCGCAGGACATTCCAATTAAAATGTAGACCCACTCGTCGCTAATTAATGAGCGCCCTGCCAGCTCCACCTGCTGCTGCTGCTGCTGCTGGTACGCCTGGAAGGACATGCGTTCCACTTAACTGCACCTCCTACCATATTCGAACGCAGCAGCACCTCTGATAGGGGAGACGTCTCTGATTATTTTGAACTTGCGAATTGCGCAATTGAAAAGCATTTGACGTGCCCTGCCACCAGCCACCCGCCACCCGCCAGCAACCTGCCACATGCCGACCTATCCTCACGTTTCAGCCGTTCTGAATGCACTAGACGAAGCTCGAGCTTCAGCTTCAATAAAGTGCGGCAGTGACAAGTGTGTTATGCAAGAGCTGTAGCAGCAGACGTCAGCAACAGATTCCCCCTGCCTCCCCCCGCCCGCTGCATGAGCATTCACACCGGGAATTCGCCCTCTCCCCTCGGATGGCTATCCGTTCGATCTATGCCCTCGCAACTCCGATGGAGATGCATTCTCCTATCGCAAACAGAGACCTGCCACGCAGAGCAGCAGGAAGAAGGCAGCAGGCAGCAGAGTAGCAGAGCAGCAGGAAGAAGGCAGCAGGCAGCAGAGTAGCAGAGCAGCAGGAATTTGGTCCCCGTACAAAGTTTTCCATTTAGCCAAGCGCAAAGTTATGTTGACGGGTTTCAGCTTCACGTGGCACTGTCGCAGCCACCGCCGCCTCCCTCCCGCCGTTGCTGGGACCGTCAAAAACATGTCAAAAATTCCCACATATCACATATCCTGAATGACACCCCTCCCCATTCTCCTCAGGCACAGCATAATAGTTATAAGTCCAATTATGTTAACCTTCATGCGAGCGTTACGGTTGGCCAGCGATGTCCCTTGACCGCAGGATACTCGTTGATGGGGAAGGGGGGGGCGCAGTATTGCAGGATTACAGGGAAACAAAGGACACGCACCGACAACAGACATCTGCGAGGACTCAAAGAGCGGAATAGCGGAAATACTTTTCAACTAAATATGTAATCAGCAAACACATGGAAAAGGAAAATATGTTGCCGACGTTTTGCACTCATTACATTATGAAAATGGTTAGAACGAAGGATAATTACAGGACATGTGCTCTAGATCAGAGTTGGGAATTTGGGAACAATAAAAAAAAACACCCAATGTATTTTGCTTTTGCATTTGCGCCCCCGAGTCCCGGTGCCAATCTCGAGTCAAACAGTAATTTTGTTTTTGCAATCTCGGGCATTCTGTTTTGTGCTTTTTTTTCGAAATTCCCAATTAGAGGCCACCGATCTGGATCTATAGCAATTGTTTGCGTGTACTCACATCGCGTATCTCCTTGATCTTCTGTCCACCTTTGCCTATAACGCAGCCGGCCAAGCTCTGATGGATCAATAGGCGCACATCAAAGTCCTCATCGCGCTGGATACAAAGGATTGGGGGAAAAGGGATAAAGTCAAGTTATCATTTGAAAGGATCATATCGTATTGCACTTGGGGCACTCACCTCTTCAAAGTATTTCAACATTTCGGTGATTATCTCCAGAGTGGCCTCGATATCCGCCGAGATTTGGATGGTCCTGTGTTCGGTGTTGAGCGAGCAGTTAGGCGTGCATAGAGATTTTTAGAGGATGGTGAGTGGATTGAAAAAAAACAGAGAGAGAGAAAGAGAGAGAGAGAGAGAGAGAGGGAGAGAGAGAAAAGTGAGGGGAAAAACACATATTAGAATTGCACATTAACTAGAAATTAATTGAGGTCTAAAAATGGCCTTCTTAAATGTTGGGAACAAGAGAACTAGAGAACAAACTTTGCCAGATGGAGAATCGGTGATAAAATATATAGAGAACAGGAGGGAGAGAGATGGAGATTCCCTCCCAAGTGCCATTATTCCATGTCATATCATATATATCATAAAATACGAGTAATACCACCACAAGGACACACAAGACGCTTGCTGGGGGACTTGGGATGTCGGCAAATGGATGATCTCAGGATCTCAGGCCATTCGATTCTCGGTTCCTTCGGAGTTTAAGCTCAGGCCGTGCATTTGGGATTGGATTGGGTTAAACGTGGAACATGGTACATGGTACGGGGTGCATTGTGGATTAGTATGCGATTAGGATTAGGTATTTAGCGAGAGCGAGATCAAGTTAGATTCGGGCTAGGAAGGCTGGGACCACCTTCAGGGCAGCACCACAAACTACACAAACTGGATACTGGATACTGGATATACAGGATACTGTACGCCTGGCATACATGGCGGCTTAGGCATAGGAGGACACAACACACACAATGCTTAGATAGATGGATTTTTGGATATTTGGATAGATTGTTGATAACTATAGCGCATACAGGACAACGACAAAGACAAAGATATAGGATCTATGCAATTTGTGTGGGCTCAGGCTAAGGCTAGGGCTGACAAGAGCTCAAACTCGATTGGGGTTCGGTTTCAGCTCGGTTCTCGTCAATTCAATTTCAATATGGCTTGTACAGGAGAGATGCAGATTATATAGTATCTAATAATTGGTAAGGTTAAAGATTTGTATGTGGTTTACCGTTCGGGGCCTTGGGAATCGTCGACAGACACAGCTGCTTTATACTGTGTGTGCCACACACACACACACACATATATATACATACATATATATATATATATATTTGAAGACACGGGCGGATGGGCGGTCGGGCGTTATGTCAGGCAGGCGGGCGGGCGGGCAGACAGGCGGTCGATGGGCGGGCGGTCGGTCGATGGGCGGGCGGGCAGACAGGCGGTCATTCGGTCGATGGGCGTAATATGCATAGTTTTTACATATATTTTTTGTTTTCATTTGGTTGATTGATGCGCCGTTTTGTTCACGCCATAGAGATATATATATATAGATAGATAGATACATCGCAAGGAGAAGGGACAGGGCCCAAGCATCCACACAGATACAAGCGTACCGTACATATATGGGGATATGGGTTCATAGACATATACATATGCATCATTTATACATCATACATGGATGATGTTCAGATTTTGGATTATATCGATTTAGCACAGCAAGAATTCAATTCGATTCAGTATTTGGTATTGGTATTTGGTATTGGTATTTGGTATCATCGGGCCAGTTCAGATTCAGATTCAGATACAGATTCAGATTTAGATTCGGGATTCAGATTCAGATTTCAGATCGATCGGTTACCCAGTACCCGGGCGGGACATAGACCAGAGACCATGGAGACCAGCGGTGCAGAGTGACGGTGCGGGCGGGCGGGCGGATCGGGCGATTGTTTTTTTTTGGTCGGATCGGTTCAGATGATCGGATCGGTTGAAGATTTTTGTTGGGCGTGCGAACCGACGATTTATATATTGGATTGATTTATTTGTTACATATATGGGGTGTACGCAAGAAGAGAGAGAGAGAGAGAGAAGAGAGAGAGAGAGAGAAAATTGTTCATTTAGTTAAAAGGTTAATTAGCGTGTAAATCTATCGGTTTTATTGGTTGTTTTTTTGTTGTTGTTGTAGATATTTTTTTTTCTTGTTGTAGTTCCTATTAAGTTATAGTTCACAAAAAAAAAATGGGGTGGGGGGAGGGTAGGGGGGAAATTTCTCCAAGTTCTCCATTTAAAAACAAAAAAAAGCGCCTGTAGTATATTAAATTTCAGATTCGGATGTTTCTGGGATTACACACATATACTATATCTCATCTATTGGTTGGAACATCCTCTTTGGAGAAACGAAACGATAAATAAAGAGAAACCAGAGACAATAGAGACGGTAGAGAGATAGGAGAGAGAGAGAGAGAGATAGGAGAGAGAGTTAAGCTGAGTGGCAGACACCCGTTAGTAAGTGAGAAGCGTGTTTAATCTGATGTTGATTCCTCGCTGCTGCAGGGAGAGAGAGAGAGACTGGCAGGATCCGCTTACAGAGACAGAAAGTGAGATAGAGAGGGGAAAGAGCGGTGGCGGTGGTGGTAAGGGGGTGGAAGGGCTGACCAGACCGGCACAGAAGACACAAATTTGGTTCGGTTTTGGTTTGGTTTTCGGTTCGGATTGGATTGGAGCTCTCGTTTCTGAAGTTCCGAGTGGGTGGTGGGGTGCGGGGGTGGGGGTAGAGACAGGATGCGAGATAAAGAGACAGTGACAGAGAGTTGGCAGGAGAGAGAGAGAGAGACACACACGATGACAGAGACAGAGAGACAGACGCTTTTGGGATGGAATCTCGATTTTGTTTTCGATTTGCTTTCAACTTTCTCATTTTTTTGGTGCAAAACAAATTAAAAATTTACTTGTAAATAATACTAGACGCTTCAATTGTGATTGTTATGCAGATACTGGTTTTTTTTTTCTTTCATTTTTCTTTTCTTTTTTTTTTTTTTTGGTTTTTTGAGTGATTGTCGTGGATGGGGGTGGGTGGGGGATTTCATATAGTACCTGAGTCCTCATTTTCTGGATGTGCTGTCCTCCCTTGCCAATTACAGCGCCAGCGATCTGTCGAAGAGAAAGAAACATAAGGAGCGAGAGCGAGAGAGGAGTTTGATTAGCAAAGATTCTCCCAGCATATATAGGAGCAGCAGCAGGAGGAACTGCACTCTCTTTCTCATACTTACACTGCTTGGAATCAGTATGCGCACGGTATCCTCATTACGGCGATTGCGCTTCTGGTCCTGTGGTCCGTCTCCTGCATCGTTCATTTCACGCTTCATTCTTATTCTCTCTGCAAAATGCACAAGATCCGAAAATGCACTTCGATTATACATATATTTATATATATTTTAATGGTTTACAGCTCAGATTCTGTGCTGATCTCAGGTCGGTCGGAATCGAACTGACAGACAGAGCGGAGCGGAGCTGCCGCCAGATCGGCGACAACAAATAAATCGATGTGGGCCGATCAGAGTCGCAGATGGCATAAGAGGCATCAGCCATCAGACGGCAGGTGAGTGTGGCAGCAAGTTTTCAGCTGCTCCGCAATTAAATAACAATTCAACTCATGCTCTGCTTGGATTAGATTCGTGAGCCGCAGCTGCAGCTGCAGCTCCACATGACCGAGATCCATTCGTGAGTCGACGCTGGGTTGCATCTACGCCCTATGCCCCAAGTCCCACAAATGGCGGAAATGCCAGACAGCCAACGCTCGGAACCAGAACTCTATTCATACAATATACATATGGCTGACACTGCCACTGCCACACTCTGTGTGCATAATTGAGAGCAAACGTGTGCAATATATGTACGATAGATAATACAATAAAATATGTAACGAGAAATTATTCATTTATACAGAAAAATGCCAAGGGGCTGAGACATTGATCCAACTATTTGTTGGGGGGCTTTGTCGGCGGACTCCTCGCTGCTGCTGCCCACGGAAAATACACAAATTCCGAATCTCATTTAGGTGGTCTTTTTTTTTTGAATTTTTCTAGCACTTTAGGTCTTTGTATACCCTTATAGATAGTTGCAAAACTGTGAGGGAATGGCGGCTAGCAGCACATTTTCAAATCTATATCTTTCAATATATTTCATAGGTATAATTCTGTTTAGCTTTCGATCTATACAGCTCTCTACACCCCTATCTAATCCATATTAAATCTATATATATATCTATTTTTTATCTTCTATCTGCATGGAATTGTGAAATTAACCTCCTGCAAGGGTATTTAAAACGTCGCCCTCTAACCGCTTTGCTCTCTCATTTTGGTTGGTATTGTTTTTTTAATTTTATGGAGTTTCTACATGTCAAAACATCAATTGTCCAAGCGGCTGTTGCTGCTGCTGTTAAGTTGTCAAAAATCTGTCGGATATTCGTTTAACAATGGCCAAAGCGGCGGCGGCGGCGGCGGCAATGGAAGATTAAATGAATTTGTCGAGGGCCCCCGAGTGACTCAGCTGTAAATTGTCGAGCGCAACTGTACCACAAAAGTACTCTATAGGTACTCTATATGTGTGGGAAGAGCTTAGGGAAAGGGTTGCCACCGCCTTGGATTGGGGTCCACTTTTGAGATACAATTATGAATGCTTTATAGTTTGTAGGTATTATTCATCGAACAGAGAACAATATGTGCTTGGTTTTTGCATTATAGAAATGCATAGAGAAAGTAAGAAAACTGGGAAAATGATCTTGTAGTCCATCGCAGAATTACCTTTTATGCTTTTAGCTTTTCAAACAAATATCACAATGAATCACTTAAATATATCTATTTTCTTATTCGGGATACATCTCATAGATTTCCCCTCACATTGCACTGACTTTTCCAACTTTTGCACTCGACAGTTACATAATACTTGGACTCGTCTATCGTCCAGACAATTTTCAAGGAGAGCAGAGGAGCTTAGAGAACCGCTTGCGAGTCCTGTACAAAAACTAATGAATAGTGGACACCAGAAGTAGTGCTATTTATACGGAAAAATCCTTCGATATGGTGCCCTGGGGGCTGGCCAATCGGAAGCTATTGGGGATCGGATATATGACAGCGGAAATCGCTGACCAATAGAATTCGTACAAATGTACCAAGTGACAATACCTCAAAAAGGGGAAGTGCCCGCCTATGGCATACCGGATGCTAGGCAACCGTAATAATTGTACTGGACTGGCCATAACACACAGATTGTCCTATCCCCTATAGGAATACGGAATAGATAGAACAGAATAATTCCTTCCCTATGTACGAAATGTATCGAAGAATGTATAGTCTCATGTATATACAAGGATACTTGTGGGGGAGGAAGTGCATTTCCACTCGCAACTATATGTGTGCACACATGTGTAGAAGAATATAGATTCTTTATATAAGAACACGCATCGGTGCTCCACCACGAACGGAACCAGAACATAATACTATGTATGTATTACATACAGGATGGATGATATATTTTCCAACAATATTCATTTGTTTTATTAAAAAACCTATTCATGGAGAGTTGCAATCTTTGATGCTTTGGACCCTAGAACATCCTCCTTATACGTAGGTGCATTAATCGAGATTTTTCATTGAAAAAGTAAGAGGTTGCGTCATGTTGAAGCTGCACAGCCAATCCGTTTCATACATTATCTATCGGATCGGTGAGTCCCGCCACTTCTGGTATCAGCGGTCACCCTGTACAAGAACTCGTATTGCTCCACCTCCGCTCAGCACTATGTACATTATATATTATATAGTAATTGCCTATATGTACGTACATATGCATGTGTGGGGGGCTGCGTAATGAATTTACAGTTTGGCATTAGACTAATAACCGAAGGGCTGGCAGGAGGCGGGCGGGGGAAATAAATAGTGGATAGTTGACTCCCTTTTGGAGGAGACGAAGGCAAGGAACTGCAGCCAGCCTTCGTGCAGTTTTCTTTGAATTTTAGATCAAACTTCAGCTGATGTTTTCCCATTATGCATATTTTAGATGGCAGCACCAGGAGGAGTAGTTGTCCTCGTCGTCGTCTGAGCAGTAGCAGTAGCAGTAGCGGGCAGGGTCGGTCCTCCCCGTTTTTCTAAGATATCAAAGCGTTTAACTATTGATAGGGCCCAATACCAGTCCCTGCCCCTAGAGAACGGTTCGGTCCCTCGGCTAAATGCCTGTGAAATGCAACAAATTGCGCTGACCTGGACAAATATCATTAGAGGGTCTGTGGTCTATCTACGACTAGAATATGGATGTGGGTGGATGAGACCGTCATTAGACTGCAAGCTGCACTGAGCGAAAAACCGGAAATATAGTTCGAGTTCATATATTAAGACTATAGTAATTCACAAATAAATCTGCTATTCCAAGCAATATAGTCTTGAAATGGAAATACTGAGAGCGGGAGTGGCCAGGAGATTGCTTCCGCTTTTCAGCACCTTCGATGGCCCCTGGACTGCTGCACTGATTGCATTCTGCGGTCAGTGTGAGGACAGGAGCACAACGGTCCCTCTTCTTCCTGCAGTGTACTGTAAATGCATTATTCAAGTAATTGCTGCAAAATCGAGAAACAGTAGTAGTAGTTCGTCAAAGGCAAATAACCCAGAGCCCAGAGCCCAGAGCCCAGAGCCCATCCATTGCACGTGCCACCCACACCGTCCGACGAGAGCCCCCCGCCCCCCGCAAGCATTGTAATGAAACTCTGAGAGTTTGAACAGCCGTTCCCAGGAGTTCAGAGATCTAATTATAGGGACAATTTGAATGGCCCCAGGACGAGACCGACAGCGACAGCGAGACCTATGCCCAGGCACAGGACCAGGCACAGGCCAAAAGGGCATTAGAAACTTTGTGCCTGAAAGAGCGGAAGTGGCCAGAAGATTGCTTCCCCTTTGCAAGCACCTTCGATGCCCATCACTGATTGCATTTAGCGGTCAGTGTGAGAAATGCTCTCTTATCGAGCGCAAGGACAGCTTCCCAGGAGCAGGTTACCAGCACCAGGCGACACAGACAGAGAGCAGGAGAGTAGGAGAGTGAAGAGAGGCCTGGAATTCCTGAAAGTGACATAAATGACAGGTAAGCAATTATGTGAAAATCATTTGATTGCTGTCCACATCCTGTTCAAATACCCTTTGACAGCGCACACGCACACGCCACCGCCGACCGGCGGCCACCCACCACCCACCGGTTTGCCCTGCCCCTCCTCCACCCCCAACAAACAACAACAAATGCAATAAGGACAATAATTTAAGCTGTTCGTCCACCGGGCGAACGCGCTTGAAACTTTTTTTTTATACAATACTCGTGTACATGCCCCCGGGCCCACACACACACACAAACATACAGGTGACCACAAAACAAAAGAAAAACAAGAACAGCAAAATAAATGAAGAGAGAGAGAGAGGGAGGGAGAGAAAGGGGACCACCACATGTCCAGCGAGACGTGGCGAACCACATGAAAACGCGGTTCGTGGCTGCCCACCAAAGAGCAAAAGGAGTCGGGCCTCACACACTCACACTCACACACACACACTCAACCACCCATGTACCCATGTCCCCGACGCTCTTATGCTCTTGCTTGTGTGCCTGCTCTTTTACAAGCATTAGAGATGAGCACGTGATTGGCGTGCACTATCGTGAAATATGTTGAGAGCAAATATCCATGCAACATTCGATTCAACATTCCAGTGCGGTTCTCTAAAATGGAAGTGCAAAGTACTTACATCTGTTCAATCTATTTTCTGTATACTAAAATTTTGAATATTTAGCCCGATTCTGATTTCCAACTAGTTAATATTTGTTTTGACTGGATTGGAATTTTAAAGCCAGGAAGGAGTCTTTTCAAATATTGTTAGTACTGTTGGCATCCATATGTCCAAGTCGAATGAGACTACAACATGACGTCGTGTTGTATCACGTTGTCATCTCTTACATTTTCACGTATGTATGGCTAAGCCTTCAACTATCCCTTTCCTGTACTCCACCTCCACCTAGACCCCCGTCACATTCCCTTTTTTGCCAGCGTAATTGGGCGGTGGGTATATGCGTTCCAACTCTATAATTTAGCGGAAAAACAGCTAATGGACGCCATGTCCAACAACAACACAATGAAACCCCTACCCCCCTCCCATCCCAGAAACTGGAGCAAAGAAGCAGGGCAAAGCGGAAATGCATACAATTGACAATTCTCATCGTCCGCGCTAGAAAAATAGATAGCCGCCCCCTTTCAGCCCTGTTTCTGTATTTGTATTTGTATGTTTATGTGTATGTGCATGTGTGTGTATATGTGCATGTGCATGTGCTGTCCACTTCAAGGCTTTTATGGACATGTCAGCGTGCTTAGCAAGCCAAGTCGGGAGCCATCGACATCGCGTGTGTCTCTTTAGATATAGGTGTGGGAGGATTGGGATTGGGGTTCAGCTGGTCCCTGCGCTAATAACTAATGTGCTTATGGCGTGTGCCGTGTTCCTGTCCCGTTCTAACCTGTCCTGTCCTGTCCTGAACCAACTTTCACGGAGAGCCACAGTAAAACTTGTCTTTGGCTACCAGCTCTCCTTTTCTCCGCCCCGAAATTTGTTGAATTATTAAAAGACTTCGATTGAGAGGTACTTTGCTTCCTCCACCTCCTACTCGCGCAATCCTCCCTTCCCCTCCCCTCCCCTCTCAACAGTTCTTTGCACCTTAAGGTTTATCAACTACATCTTGAGACATTCATCTCTAGCTAATTAATTGGAAATACAAGAATCATTGTGCAGCAGAAATAGAAATGCCACACCACACCACTCAAGGCTTCAAAATCAATAAAACTCGTTCGAGTTGAGGAGGGGTGAGGGCCGAGGGGAAACGTGTTTCAAGTATTATTTTACGATTTGCATACAAAACAGAAAAAACCATTCGCGATGCTTATTTTTTTCATTCGTCATTCGAGAAGACAAAAGCTATCAAAAAATATTCATTGAGTGGAACATGTTTTGCGATTGCGAATGGGAATGGGAATGGGGCTGAAGAGGCCCCCAAGAAGTAGAGAAAGAGGGAAAGAGAAGAGAGATTACAATCGAATGATAGTCAAATAGCAGATGACTAAAATGTTCGTATTTCTTGCATTATGTACCCCCATATCATGTATTTATACCCATGTCAACATAAACCCAATATATAATTATTAGAAATATTTAAATGCGGGCAAAAAGGAAACAGACATTTGACCTATGTATCTACATGTCTGGAATTAAACTGGAACGATAGTCATATGGGAAATCATCAAAGCGGCCAACATCCGACAACGAATTGTGGAGCCTCCCAGCTCCGTATTATTTGTTATTTATTTCATTTTCCCCCTGCTAAGCTGAGTGCATTGGAAACAAGACGAGAGCATCATATATTTTACATGATATATGTATGGCAGCTCCGCTTCTCCACTAGAGATGGGAGCACGGGCACGCATAGAGAACAATTTCTAGTGCAGAGTCCACAATAGATTAGGGGGAGTTACCATATAAATTGACATATTTGATATATGAACTGTTGTGTGATATGGTTTATCGGTTCCAAGTGAATTTATTTTCTGCTCGTGCAGTTGAGGCTTACACGAGCACGCACGAGGGGGATCACATCTCTAGCTCCTATTTACAAATGTACAAGAGAGCACACAGGCACACAAAGAAGAAACCAACAATGGCAAAAACAAGGAGAGAGAAAACGATTGCGAGAGCATATGCGAGAGTGTGTGTGTTCTAAAATATAGGCCGATGAAACGATGATACACCCCTCTGAAGCGAAATTTGTTGGCATTTTTGCACAAGAACAAATATAACCATAGAGCGCGATACCTACTGGTCATGTTTTTTATTCAACTATGACAAACACACTCAAAAGCTCGCTCAATAAGTTGCAAAAAACATAATGGAATTCAGTATTTACTAGAGAATTCAGTTCAATGTCAATGAACGCGCGCAAATAGCTGACAGATATCTATGCGATTGCTTCATGCGAAATAAAGAATGCCGAAACTACATGCCATCCTCGTCACACTCACACACACACCCAGAGCAAGCACACCAAACAAGGCAAAAAAAAGCGAATTTTTTTCGCAATTTGCACAAAACTGGAAACTAAACAAAGCCTAAAAGGAGAAGTTGAAGCAAAGAACAAGAACAAAAAGCAAAAGTCGAGTCTCATAATTGGTGGGAAAGGGAGGGAGGCTGTGAGTAAAGCTAAGAGTGCCAGTGGGTGAAGAGTAGTGAAGTAGAGGGGTTGAGTCGGGGGTAATAATGAGGTGCGACCAGGTTGCACTCAAATATTGAAGATGGGTTTGCTTCAATCATTAGCACGCGGCACGCCATATAACAGATAACTCCCTCTCTCTCTCTGTTCGACTCGTGGATAGATGCTGCAGCAACAACAAGCGTAACTATGAATAAAATATAGGTTAGGCCTCTTCCTAATATGTAAGTGGCCGAACGTTGAACTCGACTTTGTTGTCGGCTCCAGCGAAGCGTGGGAGCTGTTTTGGAGTAATAATATCAACGGGGAACGAGAGACAGAGGGACAAGAAAACGGAACTATTTTGTTTTGATTTTATCTCTGCCGCAAAAAGAAAGACAAATAAATTATAATGAAATTATATGCGCCGGCACATGCGGTTGAGCGGGCGCTCGGCTCTTCCCCCCGGATCTTGTGGGTAAAAGCGCGTGGAGAAAAATAAAACAAAACAAGAGACTAAAGCGGATGAGACAACAACAGCAACGGCGGCGACTCTGTACCTGAGCCAAGCGAATGCCGGCCTGAGAGCGCAAGGGAGAGAGGGCAAGAATGTGAGTGTGTCTGTGTGTGCTCTGGTGGTTGTAAATGTAAAAGGGAAGCCAAAAGAACGATCTGGGCTGCGTGCAGGAGGGGGGTTCCAAAGACACTGGCGGCGAAAAGTGAAGAAAAATCGGCATGCACTGTATTGGCAAAACTTTTCACAGAAAATGTATCCGGGAAAACACAACACTGCACACACACACACATTCACCCCGTTTATTTGGCCCGCAAATTCGCTTTTTTCCCGTTTTCCAGCGCGTCCCCAGGCATACACTTACCTATCTGGGATGGTTTGTCGTAGCTGCTTTTGCGTTGCTACCACAATTTAAATGTTTGCTCCGGCTAGCAATGCACAAAAATGTATTTAACCACGAATTGGTTTATTCAGCACTAGCTGAAAATATTTATTATTCAATTGTACAGAAAAACACACGAGAATGGGAGTAAAAATGCACAAAGTTAGAGATGAATTGCAAAATGGCCGCGGACTTATCGATAAAATATACCCTCACAAATATACCAAAATATACCATCTCATTTTTAAAATATACCGTGAATATACTACTTTGAAATTTGTGACATTTTTTCGGTATATTTCGTTATACACGACAAAAAAGTTCCAAAAGACTAGCCTAGACGACAAAAAAGATAAAATTTGCAAAAACCCCAAATAAAATGTAAAATTCATGTAATTCTTGTTGTTTCTTTAAAGGCCTGTCTCCAGCACTGCAGCAAATTACTGCCAGGAATCTGCTATTTACTTCGTTTGTGTGGAACGAAACTAAAATATTGCGACCAACAACCTAGAACGTGCTTGGTCACTCTCATGATTCAGCTGTGTTTTGTAAATAGCGCCAATTTTGAAAGCTTAACTGAAAAAGGAAATCTGACGATGCACTTATTGTGTTGGTGGCGGCATATATTTCTGCCAAGCGCCAAAATGTCAAAACAATCGAAATGCATAATTTCCGCGATCCGACAAAAACATATGATAAATAACAATACTAGAACCGGCAATACTTACACGTAACTTAAAAAGGAAAAAATATTATAGAGGTCACGTCGCATAATACGTCAAAAGGCTATTTTAAAAATGCAGCTGAATAGCAAGCGTGCTATAGCAGGCAGCTTTGTTCTCTTACCTCTCTAGGTCACACACCTTGGACCTTTGATAGTATCGTATTTTGATTTTGTTTAGTATTTTCCAGTATTTTTAAGACGCGTTATGACTTTCCCAAAACTGGTCACACCTATGTGGGCCACCAAAAAATTGTGCATTTTTTGAATAAAATCGCAATTTCTTTTCTTGTTTTGATTAAGTCAGAATGTCTGCAAAGAATACCGCACCAGAGCACGACGACATAGAGGCTGCCTTCAGTCGGCACAGCCACATCGTGCCCGAGGTGAAAAGGGCCTACCAGGAAGTAATCGCTAATGTTTTTGCTGATCTCGGGCAAGTGCAGATTCTGACAACTACAAACAATTTTGCTATTAATGTCATATATTTCTCTGCCCATGCAGGCCCGAGGATCTGGCTCCCTTTGCGGCCATTCACTCAGAGCACGGGGACACATACTTGCTCACCGATGAACTGGTGGCTGCCATGCGCACCAAAATGACCGTCATACTGGGAAAGTTGAACCAGCATTTTTTCGAAAACAACGATGTGGAGAACAAGCTGGTTGTGCTGGAAATGCTCAAGGAGAAGTTTGCCCCCTTCGAGGGCCACGACTGGTCGGTCATTCGCCTATACTTGCCCACTGCACGGCCTAACTTTGCTTTCTGTCTTGGCTTTTCAGGAACGTCAACCGCCTGTCCCCGGAGGAATACACGCGTCCGGTGCGCATGCGCCTCTTGGACTCCAGTATCCGCGTGATGGAGAGGGAGCTGGCGGCACAGGAGAAGGCACTTGAGGTTTGTCTTCCGCTCAACCGCCACTAAACGCGACAACTAATTCTCAAATATTTCACTGCAGGCTGCTGTGGCCAAAAGCAAAATTAACCGAGAGCGCCTACAGAACATTCAGAACGAGCGCGTCAAAGCGAACGTCGCGATGAATCGGCAGATAGGCCAGTACACGGAAATAGAGCCGACCCTATTGCAACTCGAGCAGTCGATCAATGATTCGTTTTTGCCACCAGGCTCTGATCCACTATAATAAATCTGATGTTGTTTAATTCGTTAATATAATTATAGTATTCATATAATGTTTGATGTTCTTTGTGCTCTGGAGCCTCAGGTATTGGAAAAGTCTTGCAAAGTCGATCAATGATTCGATTTTGAATATGTAAGATAAACGATATTGCTTTCGTGCTAATGTGCTTTATGAAAACTTTATTTTTAAAAAATTCGATCGATACGATCACACAACTCACAATTATCCATCAATGTTACCATTAGAGTTTGTTAAATATTCGCTAATAATGGCTGAAAGCCGGGTGCTGCTTGTCTGGCCCGTGTGGCTTAGGCTTCTTGGACTCGGGTGCCGCCACCGCTCCTTCTCCAACCCCACCCCACGGTTCGTCATTTCTCTTCAGGGTGAAAAACATGTCTCCTTTCTGGCTCTGCTGTTGTTGTTGATAGTATGATTGCTGTTGGTAAAACGGAAACTGCAACTGTTGCTGTTGTTGCTGCCTCTCTCGCTGCACCTGGACTTTGGTCTTTAGATTGTACATACTTTCTGGTTCAAGAAGTGGACAGACAGTGAGCGTCCACTGGATGCCTGATGCTTCGGCACTCAAAAATGCATATAATACGTTTAAAATCAAACCAACATACATACATATGTACACATCATCTAGCAGTTAAAAATCAGTTGAATTCGTTGCCGTAATCACAAGATCTTAATCCCATTAAAGATATGTGGGACCTCCTGAAGCGCAGGATCCGACTCCACACCATACCATCAAAGAATACGCTCAAAAAAATCACTCTTCAGGAATGGAGCCAGGAATGGTACAGGATACCAAGAAATGGGTATTACCAAATAAATAAAATGGTGGCAAGTGTGAATTCCTTTCCACATGGGCATTGGTTGCTGCGGTGTGGGTGTGTGTGAAAAGCCGGAAAAAATTGAAATTTTAAAATGTATACATTTACGTGCAGATGGGCTTCTAAATGCTTGTTATGCGGTTACAAAAAATTGTTTGTGCTCATTTTGGAAACGTTACTCAGATTGTAGGTTTGATTGTAGTGGACAGTCACATTTTAAATATATACCAACGGCTCAATTTGTACGTAAAAATATACCGAAAAGTACAAAATATGCCGGTACGGTCGCGATGTCAATATTGACATGTACATACATACATATGTATAGTCGCACACTTGCGAGAATTGAAAGTGCTGCCCATTTTTCATGAACTGAACCTATAGAAATTGCAACTGTGTTAGTGTGTGCTTCTTCGCCGAATTTTAGTGCTTAAATTGCAACGAGAAATACATTTTTCAGAGTAGATCATTGATCAGAATTCACTCACTTGATAAATATACGCCATAATTCTGGCGTATGCTTTTGGGCAAAACTCCGGCAAATAGGTCTTTGAGGATACATACACGCCTACAAAAGGCCTCTGCGTTAGTATGTGGTTCCTGCGCGTACATACATACATGTTCTCACACTTGCAAGAATTGAAAGTGCTGCCTATTTTTTCGATGATTTCGATGTCGCTGCCGTGCCCTATAAATTCAGTGACATTCGACGTTTCGTTCTTATTATTTTCCAGCCGGCAAGTAAGTAAAAGAAAAAGTTTTTGAGCGTAGCACATGCGCAGCGTTTTGTGAAAAAATAATTTGTGTCGAAGCAAGGCTTGATTCGCTAAATGTTGTAGTTGGGGTGAGTCTTTTTCTTTTAACTGTACGATTTACCTTTTGTAGAAAATTGTGCGTTTGCCTGTTCGAGTGTACGGAAAACTTAAAGCCTACTGCGTCGCCGCAACGTCTGCTGACGCCATTTTGTTTTCATAAAAATTAACGCGATGTCGCTCTGCTCTTTGGCATTTAAACGTAAATTTTTCAGACAGCAATCTGGGGTTATCGTTTTTAATATTTAGTAAAAACGAACATTCCAGATTGAAGTTTGAAAAGTTAGATATTTATTGGCTATTTTCGTGTGTGTACCGCGGCGCCATTTTGTTTTTTACAAGCTAAAGGCCGAAAATTTAGCGTGTGTGTGGTGCATCTCGTATAGTTTTTATAATATTCGATTACAGGCTAAGATTTGTCAGAAAACCAAGCGGATTTGAACAATTTTTATTATTAAAAAAATCGTTTGAGCCCGCTTGGTCATTTTTACAAATTGGAAATCGTATCTGTCTGGTGGTGCGTTCAGTCGTCCAGTGTTATAATTACATAAATATTTTTTTTTGCGCAAATTTAAAGGTCAAATACGGTTCTATTTGTCCGAATTTGTCTAAATATTGCTCAATTTGATTTTCATATTTAACCAAACTAAACATCGTCCCTCGCAGCCAGCGTGTCAGTTACACATACATACATACATATGCACGCGAACGTATGATTTCGCCATTTTATTAGAATTTCTGGCTTCGTACGCATACCAATACCAATGCAACGCTGTGGTTCTGCCCATCTCTTTCTCGCGCCGCGTCGTTTACACCAAATGTATTATACATGTATGTATGTACATGCGAATTCAAATTGAAAAAACGCTCGTTTCGTGTTTTCGTTTTCAAAGTTTCCTCTCGAATTTTTATCGTTCAGTTATTACAGGATATGATTTTTCAGATTTACCAGCAGATCTGTACACTTATTCATCTTAAATATAATTGTACAATTCTGCTGAGAAATTTGAGAATTTGAATACTGCCCTCCCTGGTGCTGTGGTCAATAAGTGTAGTTTATGAACTGTAAAAATGTTTTTTTTTGGAAAAATGTTTAGGTCAATTCGGACGCAATTGTGTTTTTGTTCCAAGTGTGTCTTAGTTGGCCAAAATATTTAACCAAATTTAACATCTCCAAACGTGCGCCTAACGTACATACATCCCCACATAAGCATTTAAACGTCAACGATTTTTTCGTGTCTTCGCTTCGAGCTTCACGGCCGTTGTTGTACCCTATAGTTGTCTCTCTTTCGCACGGTTTGTCTTCCCTTTTGTCCCTGCCGAGAGACAAACAAATGTCATGCGAATGACGGTCAAAGGAGGAGCGATAAGAAATGTGTTGCTGTTTTTTTTGTGTGTTTGACTTCTATTTCTTTGAGATCGTTGGCCGATCTGGATTCTGATTTCGGTAGTTCGCGAGTGCGTGCGGTAAAAGTGAGTGTCGGCTGATACCTTCGGGCTGGGCGATGAGCAAAACTGTGTTGTTCTTTATCAGTATTGCACACCGTTCGGCCAGAAAGTGTCTGCTGCTGGTTTCATAAACATCAACTAAATCTGGAGTTATTGATCGGTGAAAAGCTTATCAGTGAACAAGTGAAAGGATATGGTGCATCGAACTGCTTTGATTTTTAGGCCGTGGCTCTTGCAAATGCGGATTCATAAAAGTAATTGCACTAGCCCCGGTCCACAGAATAATAGCAAATTAATAGGATGCATATATGTATATATATATAGACAAAAAAAGAATCTTCATATTTCTCTGCAATTATAAACACACAAACACATTCATAGTGCGGTTCATGTTGGGACACCCACATTTTTATTTTGAGATTAGTTAGTTTTTTTAATGTTAAAAAATATTGCACTCTTCTCAAAGTACAAATGTGAACTCTCTGATCTTCAAAAATACAATTACATATCCAGGCCTTATTCTAAAATTTCGTGCCATCTATTTTCTGGACGGAGCTTGCTCAATATTTGTTATTTGTGTATACATACATATTGGCAATCTTCGGCCTAAAAAAGTTGATGGTTTTCAGAATCATACAAATTTGATCATTTACAAAAGAACGACATCTAATTTGTAGGCATGAATTATGTGACAATATTTTAGTTTTTAATAAATATTGCACTTTTTCTTGCCCATAAATTTCTATGTCCCCTTTGAAAAGAAATGAAGAAAAGTGACTCGATTTATAACTGAAAGTTCTGTGTCAACGATCATCGATTAAAATTCGTCCTTTATTATTGTTAGGACAGAGATTGCACAATACGTTATATTTTCTTCAACGTATTGTCAATTCTCTGTCGTCAAAATATTCAAGGTTTTCAGCAAATTCACGAGAAATACAAAAATACATATTAATGTAAAGGTTTATAAATGAATAACTTATTTTGATAAAGACAACAAATTTATAGGCTTGAATATGTGCCAATATTGTAGTTTTTATTAATATTGCACTTTTTCGTGCCTATCAATTTCAATGTCTATAGATTGCTATCAAAAGTGATTTCGAACAAAAGTGAAAGTGCTGTGATTAACGACAAAAATATTTCTAAAAAAAAATGTGTGTGAATGTTTGCTCTAATTAATATTGCATAGTATATTATAGTAAATTGTAAATTGTATTGTCTCGTCTAAAACTATATCTCCAAAGTGTTTTATTTTTCTTCTTTTCTTTGAAATTCCTTTCGTGAAAAATAAAATCCGGTGTAGCAGCGCACGAAGCGAGTGGGAGCGAGATGGAGAAGGAACAGTTACGAATATACATTTATTTTGTTCCTTTCATTCCTCTTGGTGCTTTTGCTTGTGTGCGGACGGGCGTTGCCAGATGTACGATCTAAAAGAGGAGAGAGAGAGGAATCAGTTTTCGGCGTTCTCTTTTTTAAATGTGAATACTGAGTGTGCAAAGCAGTTACGGTTATATATGAGTATGTACATATTTGTATGTATGTATCTATTTGTTTTTATTTTTCTTTTAACATTTACTCTTTATTGTCTTTGAATTTTTAATCAGGTTAAACACTGTCATTAAGTAATTTAATTAACATGCATTCTTACCATTTAATTTTAGCTAAATATTCCCCTCTAAATGTTCCAACATACATAGTAATAATAACAGGCACTCCAACTGAAATAAGCAAATTTAATTAGTGCGCTCCGCTGGATGCATTTATTTGCACGTGATTTACCGTTGCCACCATACAATGCATTATCTGCCTGCCACCACCGCTTCCATCGCGGCGGAGAGCCTGTGGCCAGCCTTTTGTCTAATGATGGGATGGTCATTGGTTTGGAAAACTAACAAGAACAAGCTTGAATAATGCAGCAGCACGCGCGAAAGCCAACAAGTGTGAAATTGGGCTCATACAACGAGGCGACGGAATGGTGGCCTAAATGGTCTTGGTCCTAACTGTGCGCCAGATGACCACCAAGGGAACGGTGCTCTGGACTAGCCTTTCCAAGGGAGGTGCCGCTAATGCACAGCAAGTACCGTAGGTTTCGGCGTTTATCCATGTGTTACATTTAACTGATTTTGAACTGATATTCTTCTCCTCCCCACAGGGCACGGGCACTTGCTGACATCGGTGAGAATCTGCCTTTCGTGCTGATAGCAAACACAATTACATAAATGTTTGTTTGGCCAACAATAGGCCGCTGCAGCAGCGAAAGAAACGGCAACCACAACGACAAGATTGCATAATTGCTTGTAGCAAAAATGCTCCCACAATTTCTCATCTCCGTCATGAGACAAACGAGCCGGCTGATTGTTATCTCTCAATTCTGCCTGACAGAGACACAGACACCGAGAGAGCAGAGCTTCGATCCAGTCCTCTTACAGTAAGAAAGAGGCTACTGTTACTCTCTTTGGTAAGCTTTTGCCTAGAAGAGCTCGGCTGGTAGAGATGCCTTCAAGTCACAGTGGATCACAGTGAGTGAATAAGATTATTATTGATCACGGCTGCTTAGCTATATGTATTTGTATGCCTCTCTTAAGCTTATTAAAAAGTGAGTTGCGGCACGTCTACTGCGACTCCCAAAGTTTTGACTAGTTTAAATGACCAACTTGTATACAGTGAAGTGCACTGTAGGCCGCCCTGTACAGCGAATTCTCTCTTTCGTGACTGTTTTTCCCTCTGTGTAGGCTCTCTCTCGATCGCGATCGCTTGCTCGGGGCTGAAGCGGCTTCACCTGAGTTTGTTACCTGGCGACCAGCAAACAGCTTAGACGTGTTCGTTCTCCGTCTCGTGGTCTTCCACTTCGCATGTAAGGCCCCCGTCCAGTCCAGTCGTGTTGTGTGTGTTCGCGTTTCGTTTTTTATTTGCCGTTGTCATTTGGTTTTTGATTTGTTGAGTATTGGACGGACTCCATTCGGCCGCCACTTTGCTGCCTCTTGGGCATTCTCTTCTGGCTTTGTTTCATAATAATTTGCCGTCTGTGCGCCGCCAAGTTTTGTGTGTGTGAGTGAGTTGTGTGCTTGTGAAAACGACAAAAAGGCTAAAGAAGAATACAAATGAAATGTGGCCTACAGCCGCAGCCGCGGTCGCATCCGCCGCTGGCTGTAGAGCAAGTGCCGTTTGTTTAAAATGCTTATAATAAATAATATGCCGTTTGTTGTCTTTCCGTTTTCCGACAATTTAGATTCGAAATTTTTGGGAAATGCCTCCTCAATGCCGCTCAATGTCAATGTGGCGCACTCTGTGGCTGACGGCCCTCTGCTGCGGATTAGCCCAGGCCAAAGGTAAGCAACGCCGTAAATTAAGCTCCCAAATGCAAGCCGAAAGCTTTGCAAGCTCTCCGCTCTGCCAGCAGCATCGCATCATGATGTCATTTTGTGCGCAATGAAACAGAAAAAATTTTTATATTTTGGCCACACCGAATCCGCGCTAAGGTGACCTCGTTTTCCGTCGTGTGGAGTACGTACACATTTTGTGGCCATTTCAACTGATGGCCGAATCTAACGATCGTTAAGTGTGCGGGCGGGGGCGGTGTCGGCCGATGGTCATCGCTGCGTCACAGCAAAGCTTTTTCATTTTCTTTGACGAAAGACTGAGGCAACGAACTGGCTGCTGCTCAAGTGTGTGTGTGGCCCTGTCATGATTCACTCACCGACAGCCAGAGCTGAGCTCTCTTCCTGCCTTATAAGCGGAATGGTATGGGACAGGGACCGGGACTGGGATTGGGATTGGGATGGATGGCCATGCACGGCATATTCTCCGCCTCGCATATGTACGAGTATGCCCTGGCACATTAGTCATTAGCTGAGAACCTGGTACTGGAACTGGTAGCCGTACTCGTAGCCCTGATGCCTGCTGCCTTACAACTAAACAAACGAACAAACGAACCAACGAGCCAACGAGCGCGGCAAAAAAACAAAAGAAACGGCAAGACACCTACACAAACACACCTGCTGATGGTGTGATGAGGGGGTTTTGGGTGGGAGGGGTCTGAAACATGACACGTTCAAACAAAAACAAAAAAAAAAAAAACACCAACATCCAAGGCAACAAGATAATATCGAAGAGAGAATTATGAAAAAAAGCGATTCATATGTATATATAAAAGGCCCCACAAGGTAGAAACGATCGAGTATTGGCTGGTTGTTGCCTTATTAAAATGACATTCAGAAAGGAAAGGAGAATAATCAGCCCTCTTTCTCCCTCCTGTCGCCCTCCCTTTGGCAAGTGCAGAAAAATTACGCGAGAAAAATGAAGAAATAAAAGCGAAATAAAGCTGAATCAGGCGACACTCGAAGCGACTCGACTCGGACGACGACGTGTAGGCGAACTGGTCTCGGGAATTAAGATGCAGCCTAAAAATACATAAAACAGATACAATATATAATATATTGCTTGTGTGTGTGTGTATCTCCATATCTGGTAGTACACACACACACACACACCCATACAGTAAGAAATCTATAGAAAAAAGATGAAGACGAGGCTATAATTTACGGGAGAACTCTGTTCGCTCTCCTCCGAAGCGAGACAGGCAGCAGCAGCAGAAGCAACAGCAGCCAGACGGAGCTGAAAGCCAAATTATATCTTTGGCAACTGTGGAATCGCCGCGCAAAGGAAGAGTAGGAGGCAACGGGGGCGTGTCTGACTAACTAAAGCGAAACTTTTGTTTGTCTGGGGGTCTCGGGTCTCTTCTTGCATTAGGAAAAGTAAAAGTCTCTGGGTTTGTGCTAGGGAAACTCTGCCGAGTGTTCGATGCATGCCAGCAAAGTTCTTTCGTATTTCTCCACCGGATTCTCTGCCACTTGACTGCGGATCGGGATCGGATCGGATTGAGGAGAAGAGACACTAGATGATGTCATCGGTGCTTGCGGTCGGCAGCGGCAGCAGCAGCAGCCTCCACAGTCCAGTGCACACAATGATGGGATGATGACCTTCCCCACCAGGCGGACGTCCCGTCCGCCCCCTCCTGCAGTAAAAAAAACTGACAAATCATCGAACTGTGATTAACTCGTTTAATTGCCGGCTGAGCAGCGCGAACACGCGACCTTGTGGAGGCCTCCTCGCTGTCCTCGTGAAGACCGCTGCCACATCAAGATCGTTTAATTTATGGCCAGAACGAATGTATGTATGACTGAAGAACTGGCCATATAGATATAATAAATTGTCGTCTATCGCAGAGGCTGTAAATCTTCCCATCCAGCTCGCCGATGTCGTTTCCACAGCCGCCGTCTCTGCATTTAAATAACATGAAGAGAGACAAGAGGCAGAGATCGAGCATTGTCGCATTAAGACAAAACATTGACATTGCATTGTGATGGGATGGGATGGGATTGGTTCGGTTGGGATGGAACCGAAGGAGGAGCAGTCGAGGGTGGCTGGCAACAACGTGGATGGAACAATAATGATCAGCGGATCTGTGACAGGCAACAGAGAGCTAGCCACAGGGGAGGAGACTCTCCGCCCCAGCGGCCTGGAAGGACAACACAACAAACGAAATGCTCGTAATAAAGAAATTGCCAAAGTCTCGAGACCCAGAACCAGAACCAGACCGAGACCAAGACCAAGACTCCAAGAGTCCACAGACACCACATCTATGTCCATGTCCATGTCCAAGCTCCGCCACATTATGCCAGCGGGCTTAGGCTCAGAGTCAGAGTCATAGCCAGAGTTAGAGTCAGAGTCGGAGCGTTGGGATGACCACAGCAGCGGCCAAGAGGAAGAGCCAAGACCAAGACGATGACCATGATGATGATGATGAAGCTGATGCCACACAAGGCAAATAAACCGCTTCGGCATCGGCTGGGGCTCTGTCTGTGGCTCTGACTGGGGCTCTGGCTTTGGCTTTGGCTCTGGCCAAGAGAGACTTGACTCCGCTTTACATTTTTGCCTTATGTGTGCGAAAAATGCCAATTTTAGAGCAAGTCCAGCTCCCCAATGGCTATATATCCATGTGTGTGTGTGCTCGCGAGTGTGTGTGTCTGTGTGTGTGAAAAATTGCCCGTCTAGACAAGCGCAACAGGCCATAACAGCCCCAACAAAAAAAAAACAGCAACAACTAGCAACGAGAGGAACAAGAACAATCAAAGCCTTTTGCTAAGCTAATAAAATCGAGCCGCTGCTTCTTCGGTGCAGACTCGTGTCTGCTACATGGATGCTCCTGCCACATACCCTGCCCCTGTCTCTGTCTCTGTCTCCCCCCATCCCGCTGAACTCTTAACCCATTAATGGCACTCAATGTTGGAGTGCAGTGCCTGACCCAGAGAAATGATGCGATGGGCGAACACGTTTGGGCCTCATACGAGTCTTTGATAGATGTGTGGGAATGTTTTTGGGTTAAGGAATGTCAATGGATATGCACACATGGGATCCTTTGGGAATATCTCGCCTAACACCTGCAATGAAACGCCTCTTGGCACGATCTGGTCCACAGGAATTGATCATCAACTGGGAGAGTCTTTAAACATTTAACCCTTGGGTTAAGTTTGTGGTTTCTGCTGCTGCATTCAGTTTCCTTCTCTGTCTTTCATCCTTAACCCATTAATGGCATCTCAACCCAGAGAGAAAGAAGTGTGAGGACCACGTTTGGATCTGGAAAATCTGTAAATGTCAAGGGATCCGATTTATATTTCTTTTACTCCACCATTTCCGCAAGGTTACCAAGGGGTTAAGGTCGTTTGCGGCTGCAACAATGCCTGCTGCCTGTTGCCCTTGCCCCTCCCACACACATTGTAGCATGGATGAGGGGACTGGAGCCCGGCCCAGACCTTCTTCGCCTGGCTCTGCGCGGCAATGGGCAGATTAAAAGCTCGCGATAACAAAACGAGCAAATCGAATAGAGAGGCGGCGGCGGCTTGCTTAAAGGGCAAGGTCCGGACTTGCAACAGACCCCGAACTCCTCTGAAGACCAGCCGGAGGCAGGGGAGGGACCCTGCCCACGTACTCGTACTCGTACTTTGGGCCGCCCTTTGTTGGCCGCCCAGGCATTTGTCATCAAGTGCCTGGGCATCTTTTTGTGTGCCGGCACGGCACATCTTTTCTTTTATTGAATAATAATCCGATTGCCCCTTCGATCAGACAAAGACAACTTCACTAGCTGTGGCTATGGCTGTGGCTTCGATATGGATATGGCTATGTCTTTGTTGGCTTTGTCTTCGATTTTGTGGCTTTAATTAGTTCAACTTTAGGCCCAGACACGGACGACTGGCTGGAGAGGGCAGCCCAGAGCAGCCAGGGGAGCAGCAGGGATTTGGCAGCTTTGGGGCAACACTGTCTCGATTGGCGTTTACCGTTATGCGCTGACCATTTTGGCAACAAGTTGGTAGTCGAAATCGGAGCTGGAGAGACAGAGGGGGAAAGCGAGGGAGAGGGAGAGTGTAGAGGCGGCCTAAAAGGCCTTCGTCTTTCAACTTTTCCTTCGGCCACTGTACAATCAATTCGCGCGTCCGTCCCAAGGCAATTTCAATCGGTGGCGACTCCAAAACACATGTGCGGCTTGTGGCGCGAATTGCGTAAGGAGCGGTGAGGAGAGGAGAGGGACCGGGCCGGTGAAAGAGAGTGGTGTAGCAGTGGCTAACTGTATATGTACTCTCGACCACTAACGGGTTTGGCACGGCACTCCTCCTCCTCCTCCGGCACTGGCACCGGCACCGGCTCGAAGCAACCCAAGCATAAGCCATGCGTATTACACAAGACTAATTGTATTAGGCCAAGATGTGGCAACAGTCGCAGCGGCAACAACAGCAGCAACCGCCACAACAACTGCAACTGCACCTTCCGATAAATTAGCATGTTCTCCATGCGGACGACGGACATGCTGGCCAAGAAGGCGAAACTGAATAATTTTATGGGAATTCTATGATCAATAAATACCTGTGGAATGAACATGCCACAAAGATAACCAGAAAGACCCAAGGAGAGAGAGAGAGAGAGAGAGAGAGGGGTAATTTCTATGAAGTTTGATTGAGTTTCAATCGATTCTTTCTCCGTTACCAAACCACAAATCAGCTGCCAAAACTCTGGAGCCTAAAATGGAAATACAAAATAGAAATATCAAAGATCATGGAAATATTTAGTAGGGAGGGTTCCACAGGAATTTAAATTTTGCAACTTTTTTTTACATTTAAACAATATTTTTTTAATTTCTCAAATTGAAAAGTTATTTCTTGTAACTTTTGCTTATAGATTGCTAGGATGCTACAATATATCTTCAGATATCCGATTAATAGTTGTATAATATTCACTTTCGAGAGAGAGAGAGAGAGATCTAAAGAGCAGCATTGAATCTAATATTAATCTAATATTTGGAGATTCCATTAATCTTCATAGCGCAAACTTGTGAAATATGCCACATAAAAAGTTGAAAGAATGAGAGATCTTTGATCAAGATTCTTCCATCTGCAATCCACTTTCCATGCTTTTTGCATACCACAGATCCTCTCCAGTGCAGTCCAGTCCACTCTCCCCGCCAACCATTAATTTCCGCTCTCATTTCTCGCAGAGGAAAAATTTACTTTAAAGAAATTGTCAAGCGTCGAGCGCCCAGAGGCACGGCGAGAACATATTTATGAGGCCTGATAAGACCTGGAGATGGCAGCGGAGATCTCGGGCCTGGCCCGCGACTTGGTTTATGCGTGTGAAAGCGGCCCGAGGGGACAAGATGGAATCTAGAGCAAATATTATGTAAATTCGCGACAGCAGCAACCGAAGGGGTGGGGGGGGAGTCGCCTGGGGTGGTGGTGGTGGTGTGTAAAACCTGTAGCTAATCCTGGTGGGCGCTCGCGCGGAGAGCAGCCTGCTTACCGTTAGAGCTAGAGCCAACTCTGTGTCCGCATCCGCGTCCGAGTTGGACTCGGTCGGAGTCTGAGTCAAAGTCCCCGAGCCCCAAGCGGCTCGTTGGGTTTTTAATTACCGAATACGCGAATGCGAAATGCAAATGCGAAATGCAAAATGCAGGTTGCTGCGTAGAGCATTTCAAACGCAGCCGACAGTGCGAGCAGAAGCTAACGGAGCAGCAGTGGCAGTGGCAGGGGCAGGGGCAGTGGCAGTGGTGCCAGAACAGGATCAACTCGGCATGGAAATTAATAAGGCGTAGGGGAAAGCGTGGTGGAGAAAGAAGGCAGAGAAGATGCGTAAGATGCCACCAGCCGGCGGCCCCCTTGGGCGGGTTGTTGTTGGGTTGCCAGCAAGAAATATGGCTGCCACAATTGCATAATTTATGCGAAATTTATTTAATCTATTAGACGCTCTGACCCGCAACGGCGGGGAGTGTTCGTTCTTCTACTGCGGCCCCCCTGCCTCTCCAGCCTTCGGCCCATCCACCTCTACCTCTTCTCATGATAAATTGCATGTCTAACTGCATGTGGCAAATTTATCATATTTATTTGTTGTCCTGTTCCACTCGGGGAGGCAGATGAGCGGTGAGGCATGTGGCTTTGACTGTTGCTGTTGTGTGAATCGATTCGATTGGAGCAAAGATTGATCGCCCGAAAGACCCCACAGTACGAGTATTAGGTAAAAGATCAAAGATCAAAGAAATGTTTCTTTTGTATATATGTTTTGGCAAACTCTGTCGGCAAAGAATAGATATTGGAGACTTTTACCTATAGTAGCTATTACGAAATAAACTCTACATCCAGAGAAAAAGCTCTGACCTTGTAATATTTACACTTGGATTTAAAATGTTCAAATGAAAATATTTTATTTAAATACATATCATATTTAAATTAAATATATTTAATAAAAATTGATTATATTTATTTTTTATTTAGATATATTTAATTCAAATATGGGCCGTATTTTAATGCATTTATGTTTAAATCAAATTCTATTTATTTTCACTCTTTGTATGTGAAAACCAAAGATTTACATAATTTAACTATGGATTTTTCTTTTTATTATGCCATTTTCTCTAAGTGTACCAAATCTTGAGTCGTTTATAGGCTGGATGAACCTGCAAAGGGTATGAAAAGCTTCGATCTGCAATAGTTTAGCTTTTCTTTTCATTTAAATTCATTTGTGGGCCGATGAATAGATTTCGGTTCAGTTTTTTGAGGGAGTCACTGACCGTTTTTGTCTCGTTCTCTCTCTTTCTCTTTCTTTCAAATGCAGAGCAGTTTTGGATTTCCAAAGAAGCAAGTGCGTGGCGTGTGTGGATCTGGCCTTAAGATGGATATTCCCATCACCATTTGCACACGCACACGCACGCACCAGAGTCAATGACATTGCAAAAACAAAAACAAAACAGAGCTTTAGGCGAGAGAGCGGAGTGGCAGAGAGAGAGAGCTGAAGCTTATCGGGTCTGTTGATGTTGTTGCTGTGCTGTGTGTGCTTTGACTTTTAATGACAATAATAACAAATGCTATTAAAACGAGAGGAAAAGCTAAAGAAGACGAAGGAGGAGGAGAGGAGAGACTCGCTTGAATATCATGTGTTGGGCTGTTTATACTGCCATTCTTTATGCACATCTTTTCGTTTGCTCTGTTTAAAAAAAGTGTTGACGTTTAATTAGTTTCCAGTTTCCATTTTTAATAGCCTCGAAGCGCATCAAGGCGTGGAGGAGCGGAGCAGCATTTCTGGGCGATAAAATCAACGAAAAATGGCTGTTAATTAATTTATTGCAAAATCAGCACACATCGAAATGAACTGGATTTTTTTTGAGTTGGAGCGTCGCCAGCGTTAACGTTAACACTAACTAACGAGCAGGGAGCAGGGAGAGTCAGTTCGTGTTCCGACTCTCTTGATGTGCTCCTCCCTCATGTTGCACTGCCCGCAGCTGCTTATCAAAGAGAGCAGCGCAGAGTAGAGGGAGCAGCACGTGAATGCGTTTGAAGTCCAAATTACATACAGAACAGGGGGAGGATGGGAGCGAAGAGGCGTGGAGGTGGAGTAGGGGAGCGAGGAGTGGCTGCCTTGGTAATTGAAAAGAAATGCCCAGAGATGCATATCCAAAAAGAGCAGAGAATAAAGCTCAGCCCAAAGCATGGCATCCACCAGGAAGCAGCACGGGAGAAGAAAGACAGTTAGCCGGCGGTCAAATCAAGCAATTTTCCATTCCCTCTCCCCCTCACCACTCCCTCCCTCTCTCTCCCTCTATGAGATCCAGGGGGAATCCAGGAAGCAAGCGATTCTGCATTCCATTCTTGGAATGGTTTCGCTTTTCTTCAAGGGCAAATTGGATTCAGATTGGATTGGATTGGATTGCAGCCCACAGAGTTCTATGGATGATGACGCATAATGCACTCTTGCGGTTACACCAGGCAACATAGTTGAAGATTAGTCTCCAATTAAATATGTATCTAATTGCCTAGGCATTTTCCCTGAACTGGATGCCAGAATTTTGAAACTCAACTGTGGGAAAACAATGGGAAAAGTTTCCCACTTTTTCAGAGCATGGGCGACAACTTTGCTCGGAGGTTGCTACAATTGCATCGTATAATTTTCCAAACTAGAAACTTGACAAGTCATGGTTTTGTCTTTGCCTAAATTACTCCAAATTTAAGTACATATACCATTTTCCCATATTTATTTATTTAGTTGATTTTTAGCTCACTTTCTAATCGAATTCCTACGAGTAGAAAGTGTTTTACCAGCAGAAATTTAAATTTAGGGAACTTTTTTACTTAAGTTCTAAAAACGTTGATCTTTCTCTGAATTTTTAGTGGTCTCATTCGGTGATGCTTCTCACAGATTATCCCTTATCTTGTAGCAGAGTGTTGCTATTTCTGCAGAATTTCAATTAAAATGTCGCCCAGACTCCGCTCTCTCTCTCTTTCTCTGTTGCGGCAATTAAAAGCGCCGCAGACAAACGAAAAATGGAGAAGAGCTAGAGAGAGAGGGAGAGAGAGAGAAGAGATAGATAAATAAAAGGAGAAGAAAATGCTGTTAATAATGCCGCTTGGCATGTCCAAAACGGTTATTAACGTGGCCAGATGGCCAGGCATGCGATACACGACCGACCGCAAATACATACGAGTGGAGAGTACCACGGCCCGCGCCGCCTTTCAACAAGTTTGTGCCCGGACAAGCGATGACCGTGCCGAGATGCAAGTTAACCCCCGTTCCGTCCCGTCCCGTCTCGTTCCGTCCCCTGGTCCGAGCCATGGCCATAAACTACGCACTTATCAAGATGCGTAGAAAGGAATGCCTACCCAAAAACCCAGTTGGACAATTATAAATCAAGCTGCAGCAGTCTCTCTGTGCGACGCGCGGCTCTTCCCTTTTGGTGCACCACGGTGCATGGTGCATGGTGCACGGTGCACGGTGCACTGGTGCACGCAATCCGCATCGCAATCCCCGGACACACTGCAAAATAATAATGTCAATTGCAGGTGTGGGCCAGAACACGACACTCGCGTGGCTCCCTCTCTGCCTCTCTCTCTCTCTCTCTCTCGGTCTGTCTGTCTGTGGGTCTGTGGCTAATGCCCAATGCCCAAATGTGGCCAAGACAACGCCCACGGGTAACGTTTTTGGGCATTAAGGCTCTCGGGGAAGGAGACGGGTACGTGGACGGGGACGGGTACCGGCTCGCTAATTCAATGCAAAATAAAATATTGCCGCTTTCAAATAGCAAGGCATTCGCCGCCCCCTCTCCCCCCCAGAGCCAGGGCTTCGGATGCAATAAATTTTCCAGTTGTTGTAATTTTGGCTGGCGGTCACTTGGTCAGTTGGTTGCAGGCCAAAGCTTCACAGCAGGCCATGTCCCATATACGACTACAAGTACGAGTACGCTCGGCACAATAGATACACAGCGGCGGTCAAAATATTAGGAGAGCTTCTTCAAGCGAAAAATCCCACTGTTCGCCTTGTTCTGTTTTATTGCGGCAAATTAAAGAATAAACAGCAATAAAGGTAGACTGTTTTTAGACGACTCTGGAGTGCACAAATAAAGTATATGTATATTTTTGGCAGCATTTGCTATTGGCTTGACCGCAGCTGTACGAGTACGAGTACGAGTATGGGATGTGATGTGATATGTGTGTGTTTGTGTGTGTGTCTACAGAATATTTCCATTTGGTTCCTTCGCCGTACGGGACGGGACGGGTCGGGACGGGTCGGGTCACCTTTGGCGGTTCCGAGAGGCGCTTCAGTTGATTAGCCTAACCCCGGGAGAGATTTATGGGCTGACCCTATCGATAATTGTGAGAGGAGGAGGAGGAGAGTCGACTGGCACTGGCCCTGGGATTGGTGGCCACAATTAGCAATTGGGTTAAGGGTTCAAAAGGTGTTTGTTCGCTTTGGTCGGTCTTTGGTCAAGCCTTTTCCCCCTCCCTCCAATAATCATTTGATTAATGACCGATGCGATGCTATGCTGGAAATTCAACCACAAATTTTTGTGTGTCATGGGCCCAAAGGAAATGTGTCAGATTCGAATCAAAGAGAAGTCATTTGATAAATGAGATTCGCAGCATTCGAGCCATGGCGTGGAGGCAATGAAATTCTCATTTGGGGCTAACACAGCACAACAACAGCAACAGCAACTTTTATGGCCAATTAAGCGTAAAAAGGCATCGAGTCGGGCCATGGTAACAAAACACAGCACCAGCCGTCCGTCCGTCCGTCCGGCTGCGGGCCATTCGTTTGGTCGTTACATAAAAAGAAAACGCAATTATATGCCGCCACATCGAGCGGAGAGAACTTCTTCCAGCGAATGCCTGGCTTAATATGGTAAAAAAAAAAGCAAACACAGTAGGAGAAGAGCCGCAAGAACAACACTTTCTCGTGCTGCCAATTGAATTAATTCCTATGATTAGAGTTAGTCCAAAGTATTTTCTTATTAATTTGTCTTCGGTGTACAGTTAGGCATGTGGGGAGCAGAGCAGAAGCCTCTTACAGCTCCTCCATGCAGTACGTCTATGTACGTACTGCTCTCGCAGTTACTGTAAACGCATTCTCGTCCGAAGCAAATGACTCAATAGGGCCAGAACAATGCACAATTCGCTTTCACTCGAAACTTCTTAGCGGTAAATGCTGCCGCCTCTGCTCTTCTCATTACGAAACATACCCTTACCTTACCGAGGGCATAATGGTATTTCAAACCCCTAAAAGAAATAAAGGTGTTGCCATACAGTTTTGAAATATGTTCAAATAATAATATTATATTATACTATTATTATACTATTATTATACTATTATTATACTACAAAAAATTATATTGAAAGGAAGTTTTTTTTTATAATTAATTATAATTAATAAATTTCAAAGTCAGACAGACTCATCTAATCTTGAAGCCTATGAAATTTAATATTAGATATTTTAGTTTTACTTTCCGAAAAATATTATAAAACTTACAAAATGAAGATCCCTAAGGTATTCAATTTTGGTAGCTTTTTCTAAAACAGCAAATAGTGATTGCTTTCCACATGATTATATAATGTCTTTGCAGGACAGTCCCTTAGTATTTTTCCTGTAAATAAATACATATATTTAGAGTCAAGTTCAAGTCTAAAACGGAAGCCTATCAATGCCATTCGCATCTAGAAATGTTCAGATATGTATAAAAGAAACACTCGATCTGCCAGGGTGTTGAAAGCTTCGGTACCCATAAGCTAGACTTATTTCCGTGTTTTTGCCTTGTTCTTTCCACGAGCAATTTGGCCTGGCCAACAAGAGGGGGCCCAGAGAGAGCCAGCGCGCCAGCTAAAGAGCGGAAACCAACAATTTAGCAAGTGCTGAAACGCCGCCGTGCTGAAAAATGTGTAAATAAGCGAATGAGTGAGTGACTGAGCGACTGAGCGACTGGGAGGATGGAGTGGAGGCGATGTGGCGATAGAGAGCGACTGAATGAAGCCGAATGAGTGAATGAACAATGGACGTGACGTAGAAATTGCGACAAATTGTCAAGGGAGACGAAAAAGGGAACCAGACCCAGAGAGAGACCACAAAACACGAGTAGGTTTACAGTTACGTCACGCATACATATGTCATTAAGTCGGTCTAACAAGGCCGAAATAATTCAGGCCCAAAGAACGTTCTTAGATGGCGCAACAAGATGCGGGAAGAAGAGTTGATTGGTGGTCTATATTTATACATTATTTACACGTGGATTATTAATCCCCATAAGACGAAATTCTATTTGACATTATGGGCACTGTGCACGTATCGACCGAGATGAATTTAGTAATAAGGTGACGTCGTCACCCCGTCTGCTCTCTTTCGAGGACCATCCGTAGAACGTAAAAGGTTCGCTCTCTCTTTTTAGCGCTTGTCTCCCTGAGAGCCGAGAGATCGCTGATGGTCCTCACCACAGCGGACGACGTCAGCTTATTACTAAATTCATTTGGGTATCGACTAGTAACGACCCCACCCCGCATCCGTTCACTCTTTTGGCTGCCTCTTTGCTGCCTTGGCAATTCATAAATTTTGCTCATCCTCAACCGAAAGAGCAACAGAAACCGAAACAGAAACAGCTATAGTCAGGTGGCAGTCTCAGCCTAGTCATGCCTCATGCACCAGCAGGCCGGGCCACATGAGGTGGCAGCTCGGAGCAGCTTTTTGTGCATGCAACATTTACATTTACATTTACATCTGTTGACGCCGCTTGAGCATTAAGCCTGCTGTCGCTGCTGCAACCGCAGCTCCGAGTCAAAGTCAAAGTCACGGGCATTCGTACTCGTATGAGTTGGCGAGAGGCATGCCACACAGTTGTGTTGCATCCGTTCTTTCGGCCAGGTTTACTGTTCATCTGCCGACGCGACGCTTCCCTGCTCGCACTTCGGCCGGCACTCATGTGTCCGAACTGTTGTGTAATTTAATTAGCCAGCTGCGCATAATGTTCACGCCGGACCACTGGCCGGACAAAGCTGCCTCTTGGCCTTGCCCAGCCGCAGATTTACCGTTCCCCAGCTGCTGCCGACGAGAGTCATGGCCACGGCCAGACGGGCTAGAGGGAGGAGCAGCATTTTGCATCTCATGTTTTAAATATGGCCAAATGTGATGGCAGGTCTGGGTAGCGGAGAGCGGAGAGCTGGTCCAGCGAAAAGCAGGTTAGTTTTTCGGCTCGGTTCGCCCAATTGATCATGCGTCTAATTTAAGCCCCAACCCCTGCTGGGGGGACTGACTGAGGAGTGAAAACAGGAAAAATGCTATCCTCAATCTGGTTTCGAAATGTTTCTAGTTTCCTCAAAATTTGGCAGTCTCAAAGGATGGAAAAGATCTGCAAATATTATTGAAATGCTAAGACCCGAAAGAGATCTAAGATTGAGATGATGATCTACTCTAAAATTCTTCTTGTCTTCCACTTTGTGGAACTGTCGAAGATCTTTCTCTGAGTGATAGTTATTGACTGCCTTTTTCCCCCCAGTTTGTCCAGGCGTTGGCCGGAGGAGCAGGGTGGATTGTTGGGTAAATGCCACAATTTATTGGCTCAGTATTTGGCCTTAATGCAGTGTTATAAATTGGCCGCCAGGCGTAGCACATAATTTCCGGCTACTGCATTCATCGAGTGTTGAGTTGATGACTCCGACTCTCGGCTGGAGCAGTGACTGTGGCAGTGGCCATGGAGCAGGCCATTCACATTGGCTTCTTGCCATTGAGGATGGATGGATGCTGCTGCTGCTCTTGGCCACAGACTGCTGACGCAATCAGCTGACGGAATCAGAGTTCTATAAATGGCAGCTAGAAATTGCGTCATTTGAAACAATTAACAAACAAAACAAAAAGTTGTTTGCCGATAATGATGCGAGGAGACACACCAAGACACCAAGCGAAGACGAAGCGACAGAACGAATGGCAATTGGCGCTGCCAGCACATACAATTGACAGCCACTGTAGACACACTGAAGACTGAAGCGGCACGAAGATACCGGAGATCCGTTGAGGATGGTGCCTCCTGTTGCCTTCTGCCTGTTGCCTGGGCATGAGTGGCTATGGATCTCTCTAATACCCCAACTAAATGCTTTACAATTATCACATTTGTAGCCAGTTTGTGGTCCGTCGAAGGGGGGAGGGGGGGCCAAACGAGTTTGTTTGTCTCTCTCTCTCTCTCTTTCTCTCTAGCGTTCGCACTTTGATGGATTTACGCGGCAACATTGACACATTGACACTGCTTAGCATATTGCTGGAGTTGGAGTGGAGCCATTACCCATTAGTGGGCCGAGGCAACACCCACTATGACTGTGTCTGCGACTGGCGCTGACCTCCACCTCCTGTTCCTCCACCTCGTGCCAGTGCCATTCCCATTCCCATCTGCTGAGCAGTTGAGGTTTTCTAATTTATTTTGTATGCATGCCCGTTAAGTGTAATTGGTCATTGAAAAGGATGATGGGGCTGGCTGCCAGTGTGGTAAAGCGGTGGGGCGGTGGGGTCTAGAAAATTACCAGTATTTCCTGTGCCCCGGCCCCCAAGATTGATGATAATCGTGCGTCGTGTGTGTCAAGTTAGTGGCCCAAGCAATGGCAATGGCAATGGCAATGGCAAATGGCAGTGCCAGTGCCAGTGCCATGCCTGGTCAGGCAATTTCATTCGATAAGAGATGGAGGAGAGCCGCAGGCACTCGCACGGAGGAGAGGTTATTTGCTATCAGTCGATGCCTTGTCATAAATGTGAAAGTCACAAATGGATTGAACTGAGCCCCTCTGCTGCCCCCCTATCGTAGCGCCCCCTCCTGAGTGAGGATCTGTCTCCCCATTTACCGTTTAGTGGCCAGATTGGATAGACATAGACGCCTCCAGGCCTAACACTTCCCAGCTGTTGGACCACAGAGAATCCCGAAAATACGAGTAGTTTGCCGATCGCCCAGATCTCTACCTAGTTGGTGGTGGTGCCACCAGCAGCAGCAGCAGCGGCAGCAGGAGCATCAGCAGCAGCAGCCAGAAACGTGACTGGAATCCCACACAGACGGAGACCGGGAGACATTGAGTCAGACAATTGCATAATCTGGCCATGGCCATGGCCACAGCCACAGCCACGGCAATTGCCATTGCAATTGCAGTTGCACTTGCAGTCCCAGACACACACACACACACACACAGACACACAGACACACAGACACACAACTCATGAAACAATTGTCGAAACATTTCTTTTGGCTCCACGGGTGCATCAAGAGAAATTACCCCAACAACTATTCGGAATTCACTTTTGTAAACGAAAATTTGTCCCGTGAACTGATTTGAGAACGATCTGCATAGCAGAGGGAAGGTTCTTTATAACCGATATTCAAAGAATATATTCTTAGATTTGTGGTGGAAGGGAGTGGTCTGTTGCACCCAGAAGGAAGCGTCTCCTCTCCGACTCCATAAAGTAGATCAGAATCAAAAAACGACTCGACATATCCTAGCCGATGAGCGCTTAGATCTCAGATACTGTACGAGCTGGAGCAACCAAATTTTGTATCCATACTCCTCTGATATCCCACTGTTACACGTGGACATATTTCCCCCTCCGGCCCCTCACGGCCCCCTAGGAAAATCTGTGGCATCCAAGCATTGTGCTTTATAATTGAAATACAATTTAGGCCCTGAATCGTTGCTGTCATTAACAGGAGATTCCTCTCGAGACATTTATTCAGTTGAGGCTTCCAGTTGCCTCTGCAGCGAGTCGTGAAATTTCTCTCAGTGCAGTCTCAGTTGGAGGTGGGGGCTGAGTGAACTCTTCCCGAGTACCGAGATGTCTTTTCCACCTTTCACGACTACTCTTCTTCCACCCAGCAGCAGAGACAGCGATAGAGGGAGAGAGAGATAGATAGAGAGAGAGATAGATAGAGAGAGAGATAGATAGAGAGAGAGAGAGAGAGAGAGAGAGAGAGATGGAATGAGAGGGAAGCTGGCGATGACTGAGGCAACAAAACGATGCCATTTGCATGGCAATGATTTGGTTATTTTGGCCCAAGGTGAAGCTTCCTTACCTCTCCCCCTCTCTCTCCCCGCCCGCCAACCTGCATCATTCACTAGGCTTGACTTGACTTGTTGCGGCTTGGCGTGGCTTGTAAACGGTGTTGCACGTTGCAATTGTCGGTTGTTGTTGTTGCTGCTGTTGCTGTTGTTGCAGCAACTGTTGTCTTATTGATTTGTGCATTCATTTGATTGTGCGCGCGCATTTGTTGCCAAATTGTTTGAAGGAGAGCCGTGGTGGTGGAACAGTGGAACATTGTCGTGGCTGCTGATTGTGATATGAAGGAGGAGCATGAGCATGAGCATGAGGAGGAGCCTGAGGAGGAGGAGACCATCCTGGAGTATGGTTGCCGACTCCGCTGTCTGCACAGAGTCCGTCGCTGGTTGATGGCCCACCGAATTGCTGCTGTCTCTGCTCCGGGGTTCTTTTCCGCGGAATTTCGCTACGGGTCATTTTGGCTGTAATGCAATTTCTTTTAAATTTATTGGTAATGGAAATTTATGCCTGGCTGCAACAATTGCGGTACAACTCATGCCTCGTTGGGGCAGAGACAGAGGCAGATGCAGAGTCAGAGGCATGTTCATGCATGTGGCACGTTTTGCTGATTTGTCATGTTCACAGGTTAAATGCTAATGCCCGACCGCACCGCCCCACCCGCCCACTCAATCTGATTCCAAGAGCGCGAATGCACCTGCCCCTCCCCCCTGACCAAATGTGGGTTAAGTGGGTCTGCCTTCTCCTGCCTTTTAGGGTTCTCACGAGCTGACTTCGCTTGGCCCATAAAAATGGTGTCAAATAAATTGTAATCAGCGGCGGGCAATAAAAATTCAATCAATAAAAGAACATGAACAAAATCTATTCTGTGCGGGAAAGGGCCCTCCGACCCATCAACTCGAAATTCAATTATTTCGCACCCAAGTCGGTCGCCCACGGACACAGACACGGACACCATTTGGCGGCAACAGCTTCATTCGGCTGGTCCGGTCGGCATCCCAGTCTGGTCATCGTTTCGTGGGCGTCTCTCTCAGAGAGGCTTTGGGGCACCTTATGAAACGCCAAAAGAAGGATAATCGATGTGTTTTTATAGAGTTATCTTACCCGAAACTTCCGCGACACTCTCTCACTCACTGGAGAGTCTCACTCATTTGTTCATCCTCCCAGTGCTCAGTTCTCAGTGTTCGGTGTTCAGTGGATTTGAACGGCCTGTTGCCATGTCTGTATCTATTTAGGGGGCTTCCATCGTGCCCCTCCATCTCCGGCATCCTAAATGCACTTTTAATGCCCTCTCGCAGGTGTATTTGTTTTATTGTTGGACAGGAGCGCGGGGCTGCTTCGCTTCCTTCTTGTGTGTTCTTGGCGGAAGTCGAAGTCATGCCGCGCTCTGTGAGTCTCTTAATTTTCATTTCTCGAGGCGCCGCTTGCATTACGCCCACCTTGAGGCAACCACTCGGATTACACAGAGACCCGACCCCCCTTCCGTTCTGCTAGAACCGGGGGCACAGCCACAGCCGCTGCCACTGCAACTGCAATTGCAATTTTTAATTACCTGTGCCCCGGCGCTTTTCCGCGATTGTTTTCCCAATCGCATTGTTCCCAGCGGATTTCACTCTTTTTTGTTGGCTAATTAAAAACGTATTATCGCATGTCCATGCCCCACAGATTGAGAGAGAGAGAGAGAGGGGCGGCTGCTGCTTTATGCCGAGCGAAATTCCGATCCGCCACTGAAATTGTGAAATTGTTAGATTTGTTGTGCCATTAGTAGCCAGATTAAGTAGTTAGAGTCAATTATTTAAATTAGTTTTGCCGTCTGCAATGCCCTCCTGCACCCTGATCCGTTCCAGATCCTTGATGGCTAATGGTCTCGTCGGCACAAAGAGAAATAGAGAGAGAGAGAGAGAGCATTTAAGCCGATAATTCTGTGGCATCCTACACATGTTCGACGGTAATAAGATTTTGATTGCCGGCCACGGACCGGGCCGGACCGCACCGCACCGCACCGTCCTCTGCCATGGCCTGGCCAGGCCTGGGCTGAAAATTATGCCACATCGAGAGACGCCGAAGCGCACCAAACTAAACCAAAGCAGTGTGTGAGTGTGTCTGGGGCCTAATGCCAGGTTTTTGCTTTCCACCAGCCTCGAAAAGCAGCCCTGCGGGTCCATTAAGCCAACAGTCCGACAAGAGGGGCAAGCGGACGACAGAGAGCGAGAGAGAGAGAGCGAGCGCGATAGAAGGGGCGCAAAAAAACAAAAGACTTTAGCCACAAACTCGCTCCAATAGCAGCACATGGCAATTATGTTTGGCAATTGTTTAGTGTTAGTGCCGCTTCCATCGGTCCATCTCGTCAACGTCCGTCGGTCCGTCCGTCCATCTGGATGATGATGATGGCGATGGCGATGGAGAAGGCGTGGCCCGACTCGGGATCGGGTCTAGTCCAGTTCTGGCCATTGACGACATGCTAGCCCACTTTTTAGTATACGACGAAGAGGAACAACAATTTTGATTTTTCCATTTTCCCATTTTCGCTACTTTCAGGCTCCCACAAGGTGCACTGCTCGGAGGATCAGATGAGGGTGGACATTGGCCTGCCGGCCGCCGAGAAGGACCAGAGCGCACCGCAGATCTACTTGGAGGGTCTCAAGGGCTATCCGGATGAGCGCTGCCAGCCGCAGATCGACGGCTCCCTGGCCGTCTTCCGGCTCTCGCTCAGCGACTTTTACGAGTGCGGAGTCACGCGCATGGTCAACCAGTTGACGGTGCGTCCCGACCATAGATACATACCTACATATATCGATAATTTCAATTCCAATTCCAATTCCATTCCCTTCTATTCCTGTCTGTAGGGCAAGAAAGTGTACTACCATAAAATCATCATCGAATCGGCCAGCAGCAAGGAGATCGTCAGCGTTAAGTGCATCACCACCACGAGCGGTCCCGTCTATAATGTCATGATGAATGCCACCACCACAACCACCAGCACCAGCTCCGGCCCCAGCTCCGGCCCCAACTCTGGTCGCGGTCTGGTCAAGCGGGACGTGCTGCCGGCGGGTTTCCAGGAACCAGAGTGAGTTTTTGGGCGCCCGCTTTTGCTCCCGCAGCCGCAGCCGCAGCAGCAGTCGCTTCCCCTGCCACTGCCGTCTCCGTGCAATTTAATTGCCCATAAAAAATAGCATCTATGCATATTTTTATGAGCAATCTATGCAAAAGTTTATGGCATATTAAATGCCCCATTTCAGCCCAGTGCAGTTCCAAGTTCCAGGCCCAGCCTCAGCCCCAGCCCCAGTCCCAGTCTAGAGACTAGGATTGGTCCAACCCGAAAGGGCCATAAATCAAACCTATCCCAGCTCTCCCCTTCCCTCCCACTCTTGCTCCCGGTATACCGGAGAGTTGCCATTACCAGGAGGTAATTAGCCGCCAAATCGATGCCGGCGGCTTCACATGCGTTAATACCTCCACAGTCAATTTAATTGCGGGGCGTGTCGAGGGGTCTGTCTCTGAGCCAGCCTCTCCTCCAACATCCAACCGATCCGATCCAAACCAATACAATGTTTGTTTTTCACTGCCCGGCGCTGATTTACAACCACCTTTGGCGGGAGTACCTGTCCCTGTCCCTGTCCTTCCGCGTTCCCCCGTGGCTGGGAATTGAGAGTACTGAACCAGTTCATTCAACTGTCTTGCAGGGATCTGGAGATCACCACGTCGCTGACCAAACGCGCCCCGGAGCCGCGTCTCTCCATTGGCGTTAGCCAGGATGGCCAGAAGTTCACCAGGGACTTGACAGTCAAGTCGGTAAGAAATCCGATAGAAAATGGAATTTAAAACAGATTTAATGCGAATTCCATTCGAAGGGAACGCCTTTGACCATGGAAATCAACTTGGACGAGGATTCGGCCCCTGTTTATGGCTTGGGAGTGAACTATCTGGATGTCACCGACACGCACACCTCCTCGGAAACATTGATCTTCAAGGGGTAAGCGTGTGGTTCCCGGACAACGCCCGACTCCGTCCATAACCCTTTTATCTTTTTGTTGACCCTTAGATGCACGGTGGATCCGTATCTGTTCGAGAACTTCAACACGATCGACGGCGATATTTTGAGTGCCAAATTCAAGGCGTTCAAGTTCCCCGACTCCTCGTACGTGCAGTTCCGCGCCACGGTCAATGTGTGCCTGGACAAGTGCCTGGGCACGCAGTGCTCCAACAACCAGGTGGGCTTCGGCAGACGCAAGCGGGAGATCAGCTCGGCGAATAAGGTCTACGAAATTTCGCTGGCCATGTTCCTGCAGGTCAACGACATCGAGGGCGTCAACAAGAGTGAGTTTGTGAGATTTCCCTTCGACTGGGTGCTAATAGTCTCCCGTTCTCCTTCATAGACGAGGTCCTGCAGCTGGAGGAGAAACTGCGGGAGTTGAAGCTGGCCAATCAGCGCCTGGCCCGCAACAGTCGCGGGAACTTTGTCGGCAGCTCTGTGGAGCAGACGCCTGCCAGTGCTGTACCCGCCTTTGTGGTGGACGAGCGAGAGCTGGGACATCTCAGCTCGGGCTCCGCTTTGGGCACGGCCGGTCTGTCGCTGGCCTGTGTCTGGACGCTCCTCTGCGCCCTGAGTTGGCGGCTGATGTAGACGCGACTGGACGGAACGTGCGAGCTGTAAATCTCTCAAGTGGCAGGCGAGCGGAAGAATGTTAATCAGGTTGGAATGGAATTGCGTGCAGTGGCAATGAAGGAAAGAAGGAATATTAATGTACTACCTACTACTAATATACACCTATACTTTGTGTAACTGCCATTTACAAAACGTAATTAACTTTAAATGAATGCGGTAACTTAAGTTTTCAACGACTTATGGCAGGCGACAGACAGACAGACAACAGTGATTCTTATAAAAATACACACACAAACACACACACACACACACTTACATATAAATATAAATATACATACATAGACATATGCAGATTTGGAAAACTTGAACTCGGTCTAACTCATAAGCACCTACTAGTCTCCTAAGTGTAACTGTTAAGCTAATTTAAATGACGACTAAACCTAAACGAATTAACTGATTAAACGAAACTCTGATCGAAGAATGTCTTTGTATGGGCCACAGGAATGGGCCACATGGACAGGAATCTGGAATCCCATTACGGAAGCTCTGTGTGAGCTCTAGAATTGTTGATCCTCTGATCTGAGATAGATTGCCATTCGAAAAGTCCACAAGTCAGATATTTTGTACCAACAAGCATATAAACACAGCCGCACGCTCTCAATGGAAATAAGTTGTGTTAAATTGCGATTCGTCCCGAAAATACTGCCAATTAAAATTCCGCTATCATGCAAAGCAGTTTAGAAAAGGTTAGCAGTTATCTGTGATTGATTGATACTAGATACTAGTATTTGTCGTATTTGGTATATTACTGCAAAAGGTATTTTCGCAACCTACGGTCATACACAAATGCAGGCAAAACATCGATGGGTGGTGAAAACCCCCGATAGTTTTGATAGTAGTATCGGACAATTTTAAACATAATTAAAGCACCCCCTAGAGCCCGAATTTTTTGGATATCTAAACCATTTTGCAATTCAAAATCTTTTCCATTTCTTCTGAACCCCTCCTAAAAATACCAAATACATAAATGTATGGTATGAAATATGGACATAATATCAAACGTATCACTTTCCCGCTCGATACTATCGATGGTTGGCTAGTTTTTCAACTATCGGTATTAGCGATAGTACTATCGAATATTTTCGCAGCTCTACTGCATAGTTTATTTTGTTTTGTAAACTATGCAAACCGAGGAATACCAGGAAAAAAATACAACACAACAGCTTTCGGAGCAGGAGGAGGAAGGCACGAGCAGCTACAGCAAACAGAGGCAACCAGAAAAGAAACTTGAGTCCAACAGCTGAGGCTGAGTGAGCATTGTTTGTAATTTTGGTGCCACCTGACAACGTGTAAATTCCGTGATTCGATTTGGCGAAAAAAACAATACCTTTGCCAGCCTGGCTAACCTGGTCAGCCCACGACGATAGCAACGAGTCTGTCAATAAATGTAGCTAGCTTGCACAGTGCCAGATGCTAATGTCCGATGCTGGACACGCTGTTTAGACACGGCTGCTCAACAAGAGGGCTCAACCAATACGACAACAGCCGCTATATAGGGCTTCCATACCCACCGATTAAACAGCAAAGCGAAACGCGTGACGATCGTCAGTTGAATGCCAATGGCACAGTAGAAAAGAAGTGCAGTGAACGCCCACCCACCAAACCCCCCAAAGATGCGATCCCGGAAGGTGCTGCTTATAGTTGGTTTTCTGATTACGTGGACCTATGCCACCTACTATTTGTTGCTCCGCAACACTGGAGTCAATTTGAGCAGGGCTCAAGCGCATCAGATGTACCGCCTCAACGTCCAGGCGAGAGATGCGAACCAGAAAAGTCACGACATGGCCAAGACTTTCCTACAGTTGGTCAAATCCAAGTATTACCAAGAACAGACGGTCTCGACGCCCCAGATTAGCATAGTGGCTGCCGAGATCTCCGGGGAGTTGCTGGATCAACCTGTGGCAAAAGAAACCCCGGCGCCAATACCAACGAGAACAATTATGGGAAATGGCGAGCCTGTTTTTCCCGTCCTGGTGTTTGCCTGCAATCGGGTGTCCGTCAAGAAGTGCATCGATAATCTCGTTCAATATCGTCCCAGCATTGAACAATTTCCCATCATTGTGTCCCAGGTAAGGAGCAGGCAGCATAGTTTCTCTATCGTTCTTACTCTTGGATCTTGTAGGATTGTGGCGATGAGAACACCAAGGGTGTTATCCAATCCTTCGGCAATCAAGTCACCCTCATTGAGCAGCCGGACCAGAGCGACATCAAAGTCCTCCCCAAGGAGAAGAAGTTCAAGGGCTACTACAAGATAGCCCGACACTATGGCTGGGCCCTGAACACAACTTTTAAAGTTGGTTTCGATTTCGCCATCATTGTGGAGGATGACTTGAACGTGGCGCCAGATTTCTTTGAATATTTCCTGGGCACACACAAACTGCTCAAACAGGATCCCAGTCTGTGGTGCGTCTCCGCTTGGAATGACAATGGCAAGGCTGCTGTTGTGGATGCTTCGAAACCAGACTTGCTATATCGCACCGATTTCTTCCCCGGTCTCGGCTGGATGCTCACCAAAGAGCTGTGGAGCGAGCTCTCAGTTAAATGGCCAAAATCGTGAGTCCACCAATTACACCGTATTTACCACGCCACCAACCAGTTGCTAATTACTTCTAAACTGTTCTAGCTTCTGGGATGATTGGATACGTCATCCGGCCCAGCGGAAACATCGCGTGTGCATCAGGCCGGAGATATCTAGAACTCGCACGTTTGGAAAAATAGGCGTATCGAAGTAAGAGATAAGCGCATTCAATTGTGGAAAACGGTCCGTAATGGCTGATTTCTCTTTGTTCTCTTTTTAGTGGGCTGTTCTTTGATAAGTATCTGAAACACATTAAACTCAGCGAGGACTTTGTGCAGTTCACCAAAATCAATATGAGCCATTTGCTAAAGGTTTGTAAATTTGTACCCCTATGACCGCCGGACCGCCACAATGACTCGCTTCTCTTTTAGGATAACTATGATAAGACCTTTGTGCAGAGTGTCTATACGTATCCGATCGTCACGTACGATGAACTGCGTCGCAACCTGATAGCAGCCTATGGACCAGTCCGCATCCAATACACCACGCGGGAGCAATACAAGCGGATAACCAAGATGCTGGGCCTCATGGATGACTTCAAGGTGAGTCGATCGAATAAATATTCATTCCACTAAAACCAATTTGTCTTTCCTTGCAGAGCGGGGTGCCACGCACTGCCTATCACGGCATCGTCTCCTTTTACTACAACAAACGACGCGTGCATCTGGCACCCAATGCCAACTGGAAGGGCTATGATCTCTCGTGGAGCTAACGACGCTAAAAACCAACCAGCACCAGCATAAGCAACCAGCCGCACCATCACCTACACACACACACAGCTAAGTGTGCTTGCAATACCAAAAAGTAGTCCTATGTGTATTTTTTATTTTGTTTGACCAATTAGTTAAGTCGTAACTATGGAATCTCCTTGAGCAGGCAGCACTGCTGCAGGCGAAACAGAACAGAACAGAAACAGAATCAAATCAAAAGAGTCTCCGCCATGTATACATAGGTAGCTTGTAATTACCTAAACAGTGTGTGTGGCTCTTGGAAGGCAACACGACGTAACGTAGAGCAACGCAACCCGATGCAACGTAATATATTGTAAATAAGTCAGTGTTGCTTGCTATTGTTAGAGCTAATAATCTCTCTTCACTCCATTGTGTTAAATGCAATTAGTAAAAAGCTAGTACTAAGAAATTATTATTAAGAGACAGGATAATAACAAGATTTGGTGATCAAGTTTGTTTCGAATATTTGTCATGCCCCTCCGCCACCGAAAATAACGTCTCGAGTACGAGCTATACGTATATACAACCAATATCTACCGATCTGGCAAGACGTCACGATCGCTTAGTTCTTAATTATTCTTCTGGTGTGGCCAATTAAATTAGATTGTTTTCAGTTTAACGAATAGTACGAGTATACTGAGATGGCAGCTATTAAAATGTAATGTACTTCACAAACGAATACCGAATGTAAATCGGACCAGAACAAACTAAATGTAACTTCAAACGCAATATCAACGGCATGAGGTGCCGCAATGAGTACGATTCCAAAAATACATATATTTGGAAGATCTAGCTAAACCCAACGCGACTTTGTACGCGGTAACACTCTCAAATAAATGTAAACATTTTTTGTATATTCCCTTTGGCTGATTTAGTATACCGTGTAGAGGGTATTATAATGTTGAATCGAATATAGTGCAATATATTAATGTAATCTAAGGGTTCCCCTTAGGAGTAATCACTCTTTCTTATCCCATCTTATCATCAATTCGGTTTCCAAGCTGCTGGGTTTTCCCAAGCCTTAGTCATTTATTTTTGTGTTATTGCCATGGAGAAGAATATGTGTTTATTGATTATTATCATTATTACCTTATTCCGTTGGCATTGCTGGGCATTGAGGCAAAAGCAAAAGTTTCGTACGTCATCGTTCGCCTCCATCGACATAGACATCGACATCTCGTCTCGTCTGTTCCCTTGATTGGCTTTATGCGGGTTACAGTGCCAGCGAAAACGAAAACGATTAAAACGAGCCCCAAAGTGTTACAAGGTGGGTTGCGCACGCGTGCTCAGCCACCCGCAAGCAATTTGTGCGCCACACAATTGTCAATTTCACCTCAAGTTCTGATAAGCAATTGCTACCTACACTGGCAGAAACGGGTGCGTGACCACCACGTGTCACCAGATACGACCCACGGGTGAGGTACTTCTGAATCACATTCAATCTATACAAGTGGCTTTCAGTAAGCATCCCAGTTGCGTAAGACGGGTCATTGCGTTTGTCATCCTAATTGCCCCTTGTGCCTGGCAGTGTTCTCTTATCAGCGACTCGAGCTGCGCTCAGCACTCGTAATTTTCGCTGTTGTCTGCTCATTACGTAGGGCCAAGCAAGCTCCGACTGAAGCTACCTTCGCCCAGAGGGTCTGACGATCAGTTTCAGTTGAATGCAATCAGCTCACGACAACACAACGCACTCAAATGCAGCTGACGCTTACGTTTCCGGTCACTTCGCTGGGGCTTCTGCTGGTGCTATTGGTGGCTGCCCGAGCCCAGGATATAAAGCCTGAGTTACCCGAGTATTTTCCACTGCCCACAACGGAAGAGGCCATCACAGCCGCTGAGGACGGTACGACTGGAGTATTCGCAGAAGAACCAACGACGCCCAGTCCCACAGAAGATGATGATACGACTGCAGCGCCCACAGAAGAAGCTGTGAGTGCAGGACCCTCAGGAGAAGCAGCGACTCCATCACCCACAGAAGAAGCTGTGAGTGCAGGACCCTCAGAGGAAGCTTCGACTCCATCAACCACCGAAGAACCTGTGAGTGCAGGACCCTCAGAAGAAGCTGCGACTCCATCAACCACCGAAGAAGCCATAGCTCCAGGATCCGCAGAAGAACCTACGACCCCAAAAACTGAACCCATCACAACAACGACAACAACAACAACAGAAGCTCCCAAACCGACGACTCCTAGAGAATCGGCTCCCCCGACTTATAGACCACCATATGCACCACCCACAATCAGCAAGCGACCCACTTACCCCTCCAGAAATCCTTGGACCTTCAACGAGCAGGCTGAGAGGTGCTATCTGAAAGACCAGAAGGATTATTACGGATCTCGGAACGGCAACTGTGCTCGTGAGTATCTGTTCCGGATTTAAGAGTGGGTTCGAGGTCACTTTTTCATTCTGTTTGCGTTTTAATTTGCAGCTTGGGGCTGGCGGCCGACGATAAGCTGCTATCGGTGCTGCTACTTTGCCCGCCACAACGTGGCCGGGTGCAGTAAACTCCATCGGGGCCGCTGTGGCTACTACTATTAAGGAAACACCTGCTGTAATATATATGTAATATATCGAGTGAAACACGGTTGTAATAAAGATTTCGAACAGAAACAGTAATCAAAGATAATTGAGTGGCAGCAGCTTCGGAATTCCAATCAGTCCAGGGTGTACACGTTGCCTAGGTTGAGGAAACAGTCCTTCAGATGCTGCTGGCTCTCACAGAAATCGGGGAACGGCGGGGCCAGCACATCGTACATGATGCGGATGAGGTCGATGAACTTTTGAAGCGCCTTGGCATAGTCCCCGGTCTCGTAGAGCCGTTTGCCGGTGCGTGTCATCATTTCGGTGTCCTGCATCACCTTGAGTCCCTTCAGGATGTTGGTGATCTCGCCGCAGGTCACGCACTTGACCATAAAGTCGTTGCAGCTGGGTGGCACCTCGATGACGGCCGTACAGTTGTTAGGCGCCTCGCAGCGGAAACGGATCACGTCCCGGGGCAGGTCCTCGAACAGGGGCCAGTTGTCGATGCACGCATCGCAGCAGCACTCGAACCAGTACAGCTCCTTCATCCTGGCCTGGCGCTCCTCGCGCTTGTCCTGCGTGTAGATCGGTCCGTAGTTCTCGTTGATGGGCAGGCCTGCCTCGATGGGTCGCACACTATTGATGTGGATCGTGGTGCCCCGGAAGTAGCGCACGACTCCGGGATCGCACGAGTGATTGAACAGGGCCAAAGTGGGATAGATGGCGCCGCCAATGAAGATGGATTTCTCCCTGCCCGTCGAGCTGAACTTGTGCAGTTCCGCCACCTCGTGGGTGTTGAATTGGATGAACTGCAGACTGCGCAGCATCAGCGAGCAAATGGCCCGAACCTGATCCGGCTTGGGCTCGGCGCCAAAGTAGCCAGAAGCCTGCAGGCACTTGGTCAGGAATCGGGCCATCAGCACGTGCTGGAAGAAGTTCGACGGCTGGCGCTTGTCCTGATGCCGTTCCAGCTGGGCCACGCGTCGGAAGTCGTCCTTGGGGAGACTGAGAGGGGTTTCGAATTTCAGTCCGTAATTAAATGCGTATCGGACTCACCTCAGCAGCTCCTCTGGCGAGAGTTCCTTGTCGATCGATGGCTTCAACTGCAGAAAGTATTCCAGGGGTTTGCTGGCAAAGATCCTCAGCGCAATGTGATTGTTGATGGAGGCACCCGATCGCCAAATGATGGGCACGATGCCACACTCATATTTGTGGTACTTCTGGGCCGCTTCGTCCCGACACTGCTCCGAGCAGTATATGACATCGGCACAGCGAGGACAGGCCACAGGAACCACACTCCTGGAGGGGAATGCATGTAATTAACAGATCTCTAATGATTATCCCATCATCTCACCTCACAAAGCAGTTCTCGCAATGGCTCTTGGCGAATTTCTCCAGTAGGACGGAGACAAACGGCCGCTCTACGAGCAGCTCTTCGCCGGCCTTCACATCCGCAGCGGCCCGGGCGAAGCGTCCCTCCTGGGGGCTGCGATCGATCCTCACCAGGGCACTCACATACTCCTTCTCCGCCGGCAGAGCTGTGGCCTGGTCGAGGGCGATCTTCTGCTTCTGTTGCTTGGCCGCCTGCTTGGCCGTGCGCGGATCTTGCAGCAACATTTTGATCATGGTCATGGCATCCAGATTTAGCTTGGACTTCTTGTCGGATGCGAGTGCCGAGTCGTCCATGGCTGTGATGCACTTTCTAGGGGAAAGGTAGAGATAGGTATGGGGGGGCCACCTGCTATTTTTGAACTCACTTGAAGGCCTCAATCGTATGGGGATAGTCCTTGAGGGCCATGTAGCATCGAGCGCGTCGCTCGTACAGCTTGTAGATCAAATCCTTGGGGTAGCCCAGGTCGATGGCTCTTCTGATATCGATCAGGCACTCCCTGGAAACAAGTCGGAATAATTCTCAAGTACTTTCCATCTTTTTCTATACCCTTACTGATATTTCTGCATGTGGTACAGAGTGGCGGATCGATTGGCCAGCACAATACGGATCTCAGCAACTGTTCGATATCAGAAATATTAATTATAATTGATTGTAAGCCTTTTTGGGAACGTCTCACCATTCTCAGTGGGCAATGACAAATAGCTCCTGGTATAGAGCACCATGGCCTCCAGCCATTTCTTCCCCTTGAAGGCAGCCGTGGCCCGTTCCTTGATCTCTGCGGCCAGGGGGGCGCTCTTGCCGTCGAATTCCGGCCTCACCAGCAAGTTGGCATCCCCTGCCTGCACCCAGGCCAGCTGATCCACAAACGCCACGCGCTCCTCATCGCCGCTACATCCCGATAACTTGGATATATCCGCCTCGCAGGTGGCTCCAGCCTGCTCCTTGAGCTTCAGATAGTATTCGGCAAAGAAGCCCGTCTTCTGGCTGAGTGGAGTTTTCATTTTGACAGTTTTTAGAGTCACAAATTATGCAAGTTTTGAATAGTTTTCGGTGTCAAAGTACTCCCGGCACAAAAGCGGCAGACAAACTGAATGTGAAAATTCGGGAAAATGGGACGAGACGACGACAACGTGTGGTATACAGACAGCATTTTGGCATTTTATTAATAGACCCAAGAGAATTCCACAAAAAAAAAATAAAGAGCACGGCGAGGGGAGAAAATAAGAGATCGCAGAGAGAAAGCATTCTAAGAGCGAACCGCGTTTGTTTACTAACAAATTGTCCGAGTAGAGTCTAGAATTATCTTAAAAAACCAAACCCCATACTAGTATCATTCGGCTCTTAATACGTCACAGTATTTATTTTTACTCAACAAAAAACGTTTTTAAAAGTTCTCTTCAATTTGGGGAAAAATCAGAGAACCATAGAGAAGCCGCCAGCACAGATGGCCACAAAATGAACTGGGTTATATGACACGATCGGGTTATTCGCCTCTTTAGCTCAGTGGTAGAGCACTGGTCTTGTAAACCAGGGGTCGTGAGTTCAATCCTCACAGGAGGCAAGAATCATTACAATTTTTAATTATTTTTTAGATGTATTTTATTTACAGATTAACGATTAGAAAGCTGAAAGTTACTGGTGAGATCACGATCCACCATCCCCTGATTCTGCCGATACAAAATCGTGCAAGCAGTGAGTAGTTTTTAGAAGGCATCCAAAAAATAATTTATAAAAAAGAAGACCAGAATTTTCAATATATTTGTTATCTTTGGAAATAATAATTAGAAATTAAAAATAGTAAAATATTAAAAAAGAAATCGGGAATATTTTTCATAATCCAGTTGCCTCCTGTGAGGATTGAACTCACGACCCCTGGTTTACAAGACCAGTGCTCTACCACTGAGCTAAAGAGGCTTGAGTTAGGCGCGTGGCAAGAGCAGCACAAAAAGATGGCGCCCTCTGGCTGTTGCGGCTGCTGTTGCTATCCGCGGGTTGTTCAAAAAGTTTCAATTACTTTCGTCAAATTGAGTGCATGACAAAGTAAATTAATGTTTGCGTTATCTGGGAATCGGCACTTGAGTTGAGCAGCTGTCTGACATCTTAGACTAATGAAGAAGAGTCGAAGTTCAATGAGAACGCTCCATTTGTGGGTGCTCGTTGTTCCAAGAGGCAATTTGTTATGGGTAAATTGCAAGAAAATGTCGTGGGAAGTGGCAAGTTGTAACACCTAATTGTGTCGCTCCGGCTCTTGGTAATAGAACTCCGTTACATATACACCTCAGAGCAGAGAAGGCACAACTGTACGAGCCAGCAGCCAGCAGCCAGCACATTCCACATATGTACATACATATATATTTATGTACATATCAAATTACCATAGTTCAGCCCTTTGGCATTTAAGCTGGATGCAAATCCGTTAAAGCGCCCAAAAAGAAAAGGTGAAATGCGTAAATTACAGTGTCAACATTACAACGCCCACTTTGCCCGTTCATTTGCTGCTTTTTCGGGGTGGTGTCCCGCCGTGAAATGCATTATTATGCACAATGGAATGGAAGCGAAACCCAAGCCGCACCTTAAGGGTGCATCATGTCGGCTACGGCTCTATGTATGTAAATTTCCCTAAGCTGTTGAATGGAAATGGAAATAGGAATGGGAATCGGAATCAAAATCGGCATCGGCATCGGCGTCGGCATCGGCGTCCTCGCCCCGTTGTTGACTTTGGGCATTGTAACCCCCTTCGGACCGGGAACCAGTGCTAGAACTGGACATGACAGCGTGTCATCAGTCATCAATCATAGAAGGGGTTTGTTTCAGTCGCTTCTTGGTTTCTATATTGTCTGTGTCAAAAACAATGTAATCATCAGGGCTTACAGCAGATTTGCTATCCCTCGCCGACAGCTGTCACTTGTAGTACAGTTGAGGCACTCCAAGGATAGGATGCTGCCGCCTCGTCCTGATTGAACATTGTCAATAAATGTAATCGCTTCGAGCCACTGCCACCGACGTCATTGGGCAATGTTTATGATCTGTCATCCAGGCGCAAAATATTTATCACTCTCAGGGAGTCGCATCCTCGCAGCCTCGCATCCTGGCGTCCTCAGCCACCCCTAATTATAGTGCATTGTGGCAGTGCAGCTCTGGGTGTAGCGACCCCAGGCAGGATACTGAATGCATTTCGTCCAGTTCCTGACCCTTTGTCGGTCTCAGAATCGGACTCGGCACTCCACTCCACCCCACTCGCGAATGTTAATGCAAATGCGAATGCAAATTCAGGCGGAATAAATGACCGGCCTCCCCCTCCCCCCTCCCAGAGGGAGACCCTCTGCTCTTTGATTCATGTTCATTCGAGAGCCGACAGTTAATTACAGTTTATTTTGTTTTTTCCTCTTCCCAGCCCATTCTATTCTACGTACTCCTCTGAGGTACTCGATTGCACACAAATACATATGTGCAATGTACAATGTACATACTCGTATGTATGTATGGAACATTTCATTAAACTTGCGTTGCATTTGTGTTTTTTTGTTTGTTTATTTTAATATCCTTCAGAATGGTCGGTTTGCTTGTGAATTGCACTATCCAGAAGTAGTAGAGATGCCATTCAAAACATTGATTGATTGAAGGAGTTTATAAGCACATCCACAACATTTATTATTCAAATTTTAATCATTTCGAACCTTTTCTTATTCAGATAAGAGCACGAGTATTATCTATCGTGAAAACTGGGAAGCAGATTATGAAACACTTCAGAACTTTTCTTAATTTATTTATTTATTTATACTTATACTTATAAATTATAGCGCTAGTCACATCGAGTGTAATAGTAGATAATATATGCAATTAATTACATTAGCAATTTACAAGTGACAGGTAGGGCGAAAGGGCATTGCATTTTTTTGAGATTCGACTAGGTCCGCAAATGCAACACGCTCTCTTTGTTGGGTCTTATTTTGCTCTCTCTCTCTCTCTCTCAAAAAACATGGCGTCAAAGCTCTTTCAGTAAAATAAGACACGAGAGAGAGTTTGCGGACCACCTTGCACAATTTCATCATGGTTCTACGTGTCTCTAAGCCAGCGCTCTCTTTTGCCGTTGCCTTTTGCTGCTGTTTTCTGCTTCCGTTTTGCTTTCCACTGCATTCGTGGGTATTTGCATTGTAATTCTCTTTGTATGGGCATTAATGTCAACTCGATGTGCACTGAAAACACAACCAATTCAAAAAACTAACAAAACTACAACCAAACCTAAATTAATTCGCGCAACTAAATTGTGTTTAAGCCAAACTGCACGCCTTCCTGTCTGTCGGTCTGTCGGTCTGTCGGTCTGTCTGTCTTTCTATCAGTCAGCAACAACAATTACAAAAAAAAAAAATAATTAAAAAAAATGATCGCCCCCCCCTGCCACCTTCCTGTATCTCAAATGTTGGCCAAAATGTCATTAAGGTGGGCGACGAATTTGGCTGTTGACATTTTGAAAACGTCATAAATAATTTATAACAGCCATTTTTTTGCATTTTGGCCATTGTCTGAACGAACAGTCTCGAAAATGGATTTTATAGATCTTGTACTTGATTGCTTTGATTTGTTATATTTTTTTCTGTCCCCGTCTCTTGGTATTGGCCAAGTCGGCGATGTATGCAAATTAAAGTGTGCCACTTAATTAATTTGAGCCGATCGGATCGGCATTTAAATAAATTAGGGCCTATGTTGATCCGAAAATCAAGTTGTGTTAGCAATTTGTGTCTGTTGGGTCTGGGCCTGATTTGTATAGGGATTCCATCTAAATATCATTGGGGGAATGTAAATCACACGATAGATACGAGTGTAGGGTTTATTCAACACATTTGAGACCATAAATTGTGTCAATCTCTCGATTAGTCGAGGAAGTGATGATAAGTATTGGAAAAAAACATACATTTAAGATATACTAAATCGCTAATCGGACATTTTATACCGATCACATCTTTAATTATAATTAATATGTTATTCTTCAGCAATCATGAGTTTTCTTTTAGATTCAGAATTTTACTCATTTGATTGATGCTTCCCCACTTCTTCCTAGCCATCACATCCTTCTCGATCAATAGGAGGCATCAAATTTCCATTATTCCCTCAACTGCAACTCCTTTACCATTCATCAACTCTTTGCTTAGTAGCAATACTTCCTTCATTGACATTTCCTTTTACTTTTTCCCATTTCCCTGATCAAGCCATAACCCTCTTCTCTCCACATGTGGCGCCCCTTCCGTGTGGCCCTGGGGGGGATGTCAATGGCGATAATTTAATTTGATTTACATTAGGGGTAGACGCATTGCGTGGAAAGCGCTTCAGACTGCAATCAAATCAGTTCAAATTAATTAAAAACTCGAAAAAAGCGAAAAGAAAGCAAAACACGAACGGAAAATGCACTGCAATGTGTGTACAAAGGCAACAAAACAATGGAAAGTGCTTCAGCTCAAGTGGAAAACAAAAGCTAAACGGGAAAAAGCAGACTGCCATTCCCTTCCCTTCCCTCCCCCTCTCTATCTGAAAATCCCCCGATCCAAACCCCTTTTGAGGGGGTTGAAAAATGCGAGTTTCGAGACTCGAGTGCGAGTGCGGCGGCGTCGGCGGCAACAGCAGCTGCAAAGGAGAAGGGAAGGGACGGGGACGGGGACAGGACAGCGACTAGATGTGGCACGTGGCGCAGGCGCAGGCGCAGTCACAGTCGCAGAAGCCGCCGCAGGGCGAGGCCCGGGGATCTGGCTGGTAAGCTGTTACATTCCGCGGACTGTCCCTGTAATACAGTTACAACCTGAGATTGATGGGCCAGGCCCGAGCAGAGGATGAGAGACAGGGATGCGGAGTGACAGACAGACTGTGATGAATTGGGTTGCCTGCGCCCCCATCCCTCCCCGCTGGCAGTACGAGTATTCCCTCTCTCCCTATGCCATTTTTTGCCGTTCGATCTTTTTCCGGGATGCTAATGACGATCCGATCCTTTGGCTGTCGGCAGGCATTAGCCTCATATTTCTATTTCTATTCGGCATGTCTGATTTTATTTTTGTTGCCCAGCAATTTTACACTAAATCAGGCAATTTTTTACCCAATTCTGCGGTCCTTTGTTTCCATCTGACACTTTTCGGATAAATTGGCAAAAAACAAAAAACAAAAAAAATAAATCAGGGGAGAGAAAGAGAGAATTAAGAGGTTTACGAATCATTGGAAATCCTTTTGCGGTTTATGTGTTTCTCGTTTTAATGCGATTTAATGGCAAGGCATTCCGGGATAATTTCTGGTAATTCCATTCCATTCCCTATCCCTAGGGATACCCATGCCTATCCCCAACAGAGAGACACATTAACAGCAGCTGTTAAAGTTTTCCAGGCGCACAGCACGCGACAGTTGTCCTTTCACGTTTTCTTCGACTTTCGTCCTGCTGTGCGCCTTGTGTGAAAATTGTACATGAGGTGCGGCGTCCTAATCGATTGGGTATTTGGGTAGTTTCTGGAGGAAACTCCCGGCCAAAGACGGACAGCCCTGCAGTGGCGACCTGGCTCTAACTGAAGCGCAAAGATCGTTGATCCATTTTGCACGCACTGCTGCCTCGAAACTGAAATCGAACTGCATTCAACACTCGACTCGGGGCACACGCAAGGAGAAACACACACACATACACACACACACACACATCGGCGGACATGCGTGCCAATCAAAATGATGATGTGAAAATATTTGTTCATTGGGCATGTCGTTTTCATTTCAGTCCTAATGTAATGGCTCCATCTCGCTTCTCGCATCTCGCCTCTCGCATCACCCATCCACAGCTCTCGACTCTTGGCAACAGGTGAGCCCGGAGTCGGAGTCGGCCCGAAATTTCTTTGGCCCTAATTGTCATGGGCCGCTGAAGCGCAGCGCCCGACAGCCGATCTTAATGTTGATTATCCGCCGAATGTGTGTAATTTTTGTGAAATTAATATCCGGTCGGGCCGACCTTGGGTCTTCCATCTTTCCTTTCCCCTTCCACTTTTCCTTTAATTACATTTAAAAGCATTTATCAGCTCGGAGACAACGGGTCAAAGAAACGAGAACGAGAACAAGAACAAGAACAACTGTGTCAACATATGTTCTCCCCTCGCTTTCATTCACCTTCTGTCGCATGCTATCTTTTGTGTTGCAGATACTCGTACAAAGATACAAATTAGTAGATACGTTCGTGCTGCAAGCGCAGCTCTTGTTCGGGGAGACATTCGGCTGTTGAAATTCGCTTCTGGGACGCCCTCAAAATGTGGGCCTCTTTAGCTCAGTGGCAGAGCACTGGTCTTGTAAACCAGGGGTCGTGAGTTCAATCCTCACAGGAGGCATTTCCCAAGATTCGCGCTCCCCCCATGCCCCCATTACCATCTCGTGTATCTGGTGGGAAGATGGGGGATTGAGAGCGAGTGCTTTTTTGCATTTGTTTGACTCCAAGAGCTAGGTCTGTCAATGGGAGAGGATTGGGTTCCATTGGATACGTAGATACTTGGATGGGCACTCAGACATGGCGAAGAAAGTGTCTTTGCAGATCGTTGCAAGCCTAGTCTATAACATTTGCATAGCGTGTCCTGCCTTGGGTAGCATAGCTGGAGACCCCTCCGCTTAAGCATCCTTTGTGCTTTGCTTAATTCTCCAATTCCCTTCCCTTCTAAAGATTCTTGATTAGCTCAACTTCGTGCCATTTGTCTGTTCCAGCCACGGATCGAGTGGTGCACCTGTGTCCCCCTAGTCGAAGGACTTTCGAGCGTTCCAAATATGCGATCAAGTTCCGCTCTCATTCGTGCCTAGTTAATACCCAAATTGCAGTTAGTGACACAATTTATGTTGTCTCGCGATCTTCGAAATGCTCCATGGACACGCACACCTCTGGAGTGGGGAAGGGGGAACGGGAGCAGGGGATAAGAGACACGAAACATGTCTCCAGGTAGCAGGCAGAGAGGAAGAGCAGAGTCTTTTCTTTATGGCTTTTCATTTGTGGCATAAATTCGGTTTTAATTGAGGTTGCAACTGGGCTACTTGTTCGGGGATCGAAATTCCATCCACTTGGCATAAATTACAGCATACAAAACCCGACCGACCCGAGCCCTCCTCCCTCGCCTACCTCCTGTCCGAGTCCCGAGTCGTCTCCGTTCTTTTTTCAAGTGCCACAAAAATGTTCGAATTTATAATGTTTGCTGTGGCCTTTGCCCCTCCCCGAATCTAGTTCTGGGAATCCGAGAGTGGAAACCCAAAGCAGGTCGAGTTTTTCCAGGCACTTGCGGTCTTCTCTTTTTCTCTCTTTTTGTTGTTTTCTGTTTTTGTTGATGTTTTCCTTCGCTTGGCAGGGAAATGGAAAACCATAAAAAGTGTAGCCATGTATAACTGACAGCGACAAGTGATTTTCCCTTGTTTCCCCTCCAGTTCTTCTTCTGCTTCTTCTTCTTCTTTATGGAGAGGAAGTGTCGTTTCTTTGGTTAAATTATTGTTTGGCAGGCAGCATATATGTACATATCTCTTCGTTTCGATTCTCCATTCTTTTCTTTGTTTCGATCTTTGGGGAAACGAAACAAAACGAAAGACTGAAGCGACGAACGCGCATGGAAATGAGCTAACAGTTTTTGGTCTATTTTGTAATACCCGTAGACCCCGGTCCGGTCCGGTCCGGTCCAGCAACGGTAAAGCACATTTCACTCTCCTCTCCTGCTTTTCGGTACACAATACTCGAATCGTATCCATATTTTGCGATGGGCTGGCCCGCACTTTTGTCGGCTGGTTTTGATTTATAGCCAGACGGGGCCGCACATTAGCTAATCGAAACGATATCAACTCGAAAGAGTTTCGCAATTAGCCGGGTCGTGAGGAATGGGTTGGGGTGGGGTGGGGTGGGGTGGGGTGTCGAGCACTTTAAGCGCGTGAGAGGCGCATGCGTAATCCTTTTTTTTCTTTTTTTTTTTTTTTTTCATTTGTATAATTTTGATTTATGTGTGCTCTTGAATTTTGGTTGTTGTGTTTCTATTTTGGGCTGCATTTAATGGATGGAAATACAATCAACGCCAGCAGCAGCAGCAGCAACCCCTACACACCACGGTCCCACGTCCCACCCTATCATATCAGATCCCATCCTAAGGGTGAAGGGGTTCTTCGGGATTGTTGTGATCATTTTAATTGACTTTGCGCACGAGCACGGGCGTTCACTGGAGCGTTGCACACTGTCGAGAGATAAGCGTGAGTGCACCACCATGTGTCCGCCTGGCGGTGATGCAACTGGAGGGGCAGGCAAATGAGCAAGGCAATCCCAAGATGCGGCAGGGCAGTCGTAAAAATCTCGGATGCTGCAGCAGACACAGCCACAGCGACAGCTGTCAAAATATCCAAGACACCCACAAGAGCGGGAGCTGAGACGAGGCAAGGCAAGGCGAGGCGAGGCGAGGGAGTGGGGTTCAATGCACTGGAACTCTATTAACCATTATAATCACCATCATCGGGTCGCGTCTGGCCCAATAAATCCATAGACAGACGCCCAGTGCACTTTGCTCTCTCCCAGTCGCGCACGCGCTCTCACTCTCAGCACACAAACATCCACCCAGTGGCACGCTGAGAGAGGAGAGGAGATATATTTGACTAGCAGAGCGGGAATTATACATATCCACCACCACTATAAGCTGAGAGCGGCTCAAATAGAGAGAGAGAGAGGGAGAGAGAGAGTAAATGTGCGCCTGGGTTGGCTATGCCACTGATCGAGCCATGAGGTTCAGTCTTAAAAACACACGCGACGACCAACAACGTTGCGGCTCTCGTTCTCCGTGGTATTTCGTTTCGTTTCGTGTTGTCGCCTGCGCCTGCGCGACTTTTGAACCTTCTTCAATCAGCCATCCAGCGCGGTACGGTAGAGTGAGAGAAGGAGAGAGAGCCAAGCCAACTCCTACGCCTGTGCCGCTGTCTATGTGTGTGAGTGTGTTTGTTCAGTTATTTGAAGAGTAAATTTCCTGTGTCCGCCCGGAGGAAGGCTCTATAAACAAAGGAAACACAGGCTTAATTCAACGGAAATAATTAAGCGAAAAAATTAAAAAAATATCTATAATTAACAGCAAATCTTTGCCGCTCGCCTTTTAGCAACGGTCGCGATGCGGTTTTAACTGGCAATCCATGCCGAAACGAAGCCGAACAATCGGCCTAAGCATCGGACATCATTGATTTATGTCTCAAGTGTAAATAATTGGCACAAAAGACCAAATTGAGGCTTTCCTCCCTGGTCTGCCCTGCCCCTACCCTGCTCTGCCTTGTTCCATTCCATCGCCAATCAAATGCAATGAAATGTAATGTTTCCATTGACTTGTGCACATTTGAGAGCGTTTCCATTGTTCGGTTATTGGTTGAGCCCCTGCCGATCCGATCCGATTCGATCCGTGGTGCAAAACAGTTGCCAACAATCGTGGAAATCACTTGCTGAAATCGAAAGGTTCAGTTCATCATCGAATCAATTGTCGCTGGCTTAGTGCATTCTAAATACTCGGTACACAGTGCAAACAATCCGCAGCGCCGAACGAGGTCGTCACAGCAATAATAATGATGATGGAGCAATTTTCTCCCGGTTTTTTTGTGCCTCTGCTGGAGGGCCACTCCTCCTAAAGATCTTCATCTTCTTTGGGCACCTGCCGCCTTGCATAATCCCCCTCGACGCTGGGTGAACTGTTCTGGGTTCTGTTCTGATATCTGAATATTTATGGTGGAGTGGAGGGACTTTCAGATCGGCCACCTTATCATAACAAAAGAGCTGGAGAATAAATTACTTGGCTGGATGGGCCATCAAAACGCGATTTGCCTTCTTGACGGGGCTTAGATAAGCAGTTGGACCGGACGGCAATCAAGTTCAAAGTTTCTGGCGAAAACTGATTCACTGATGAGGTTGGGAGCCTCTATTGGAATTCCTAAGCAGCCCAGCCACAATCAATCAGTCAAATATGTATGAGTCGCCGTCGGAATATCCGATCTCTGACCATATAATTACATATGAAGTCTCTGCGGTTGAATCACGATCTCAGGTTCTGTCTGTAACGTTCTCTGAGCTCTCTGGGTTCTATTGAATTCGGGGTAAATGCAGTGGCAGGTTCTCCCGGCTCCAACCCTCTCTGCATCCCGATTCTGTCATTAATTTTAATTAGATATTTCCTTTTGGGAATCGTTGATTGCATTTGAATGACAATTGTTCGCTCTAGCCGAATTGTGTGTTTCTATTTCCATTTCTTCATTGAAATTCGAAACCAAACCCTTTCTCGACTTGACAGGATGCCTCTCCGGAGAGGGCTATTTGCATATTCTTCGGATTCTTCTGCTGGTGTTTGCCTTTGCCTTTGCCTTTGACTTTTGTCTGCTTTTTGATGTTTTCAATGCTAACAACCTAATCAGAGATTTGTTGTGTTTCAGCTATTTGTTAATATGTAAATCTGTGGACGGCTGTATTCGGTTTTTATGTGGGCTTCAGGTCGTGTGCATGCAACAGGGGACTGGCTGTGTGCCGCCTTTTGTTTTCGGTTACTCGACTCGTAACTGGTAAAAGAAAGCCCAAGATTTTAGATAACTTTGCATACATCTTCAGGCTGTGCGTCTGTGCGTCTGTGCGTGTGCGTTAACTAATATCTCTAACTGTTTCGGCTTGGGGTTTCACTTTCATTCAGGCGAGAAGCTGCAACAATTAAAATGAGAGTAGCCAATCCCCACTCCAAAAATAAACCAAGCCAAGCTATTGATTTCGAATTCGCTTTCGTTGAGATATGTATTTCCGATCGACAGATTTCTGTCGCCAGGCCAGGCCAGGCCAGGGGCAATTTGCACTTTCCTAGCCACCGATCTGAGTCTGGCATTAAGCCGACTTTCTAGAATTGATTTGCATAGATGATTTGTCCAGTGCGGAGACTTTCACGACCCCAATCTGCACTCCCAGCCAGTCAGCCAGCCAGCCAGCCAGCCAGCCAGCAGAGAGTTGAGCAGCTGACATTCATTCTAACTGTGAGCGAGCGATATATACATATATATACGAGAATAATTGCCCACTGAAATGATGGGCAATTATCAGCTGACATGACGGCAGCAGCTGCACAACAAACAACCAGTACGGTGGTCCCTCAATGGATAGAACAAGCCAAGAAATACCTATTAGGTGGACTGGAGTTGAAATTAACTAGTTATCATTTAGTAGCAAATTTTCACAAAACAAAGAATGACCACCACAATAATATATTGTATTATACTACGACAAACTGAAGCTTCACTGCCCATGCTATGAACACGTACACCTGCTTACAAGTATGACCCCTCCCTATAATAATTGAATTAATTATCTCTAGGTACTGAATGCAGGCAAAACCTAGCATGTGAGGCAATGTCACTCTTCTACCCCAACATAAACCACGAAAACAACAAAGAAATCTCCATAATTATGTCAAGTCCATTAAGCTTATTCTCCGAGCTCTGGCATGATCTTTACTGGTCCGTTTCGCAGCCTCCGAGTGTGATTAAAATGATCAATGTCGCGGCCTGCCTTAGTGACACTTGTGCACATACTGACAAGTCAGGCCAATTGTTGGGTAAATTTGTATCTGCGAATGTGTGCAGAACGATAAATATATCAGCTCATAAATTACTCAAACACATACCATGCCTAGGGTGAGCGCAGGTGTTTTGTTTGGAAACTACGACCGAGCAGGGTTAAGGTTTCAGAGAAAACCCCACTAAAACAGAAAAAGAAAAACAAACTTTTTTCGTCATTGCCCCCTTGGGGCTAAATGTTTATTCATAAAGGTTATTAATATCTTAATTAAGCTAGTTTTAATAATTATTTTAACCTTGCTGACTGTTTGCAATCCACGAAATACATTCAATATTGGCGGAAATATACAAAAAAATGAAAATAAAAAGAAATTTGGCAATTGCCTCCTGTGAGGATTGAACTCACGACCCCTGGTTTACAAGACCAGTGCTCTGCCACTGAGCTAAAGAGGCCTCTGTCAGACGGGCGTCCGATGGCCCATAGCATTTACGCGCCAACAGAATGCTTCTTAACAGAATTCTGGAAAAGCCTAACAGTGAAAGACAGAGAGAGAGAGAACAGAGCAGACCATTCGATGTAGATATCATGTAAAGTTTGCTTGAGCTCTCAGGGCGATTCTTAATTTGCATTAAGCCAAACGTCACAGCTTTGAATCAAGTTGTTTATATAAATGTACGTACTATAGTACACACATACTGTTGTTAGAACCAGGTGCCATCTCCATTTAAGCAATTGAGCAATATAATTTGCATTGTTCCACAAGCTGTGGGGGCGAGCACTGAGCTCATCTCGCAACAATTTTGTAGGCGCGCTCGAAACAGGCTTGGGGGCCCAACAGAAGAAGGGGCGTGGCAAGCAACGCCTTCTAAATACATTAGAGACTATGTATAGAGAGAGAGAGGGGGAAAGGGAGATTTTTTAAATTGGATTTTGATTTTGTTTCTCTGCCTTGGATTTACATAAAAGTTTTATTCGATGCGTGGGATGTGTGTTTTTTTATCCATAATAATATTATTGACATGACTGACATATCCACGGATGCATATGATATAGGCTTAAAGAGAGCCAGTCAGGCATCGAATACTGATTGAGATCTCTGTTGATTGGAATTTATGATCTGCAGCAGAATCGCAGTTAGAGTCACCGATCCCGTGGGGACCTTGGCCGACAAGTTAGGCGACAGAGAGATTCAGCTGGAATCTAGAGACAAATGATACACGGCTAGAACGGAATAAACGTGTCATCGTTTTGTGGTTTTTGGGTCACTTGGTGTGTGCGTTAAGCCAAAACGGAGCACCCAACGGCACGTCCAATGGCTCATGAGATCTCTCGACTAGACCGGAATTCGGATTCGAACAAGTTTCACTTGCCACCTCGACCTGCCACTTGCCACTTGCCACTGCTACTTGCCACTGTCCAGTGGACATCGTTCCAGTTGCTTGGCCATCATCATCGTCCAAAATGCAATTTGCAACTTGAATTTAAGAGTACAGTCCGGGCAGTACGTATCACAATTTGCAGCTTGTTCTTGGCTTGAAACATTGTTTCGGTGCCTTGAGCCAAATTGCTTCATAAACTTGGCTTTTTGTCATTTTTCTATGGCTGTCTTCCTCTTTGGGCTTTTCGCTGCCAGACGTACAGGCGGACGCCGGAAACGTGCGCAACATAAATGTAGACTAAATGGAAATGATTATAGAGCTGACTGTACTTCAAACGCTAGAGATGGACTCGTGAGGGGATCGTGTAGAGCTGTCGACAATGCTCTCGGGCCTGGCATATCGTTCACCGCTCACGCAACCATCTCCAATAACTTAATTATTAGGCACTTGTACTTGTACTTGTTCTTGGTCTGGTTGCGCTTCAGTGGCTTCAGCGGCTTCAGCAGCGCCCACATGCACGAGGCCTGGGAAGCACCTGTGCCTGTGCCTGAGCTGGCACTCGCTGCACTTGCTCTCGTTCCTGGTAAATGGGAGAGCAGACAAAAGGAGAACCCTTCGAAGTTGGCCACGCAAATTCAAGAATAATAATTACATGCATATAAGGTAGCTCCGCTCCCAATGGCTGTAGTTGAACGATCTTCATGCTTGACAGACTTTTCCCACAGCCAATTGTAACCACAGACACTGCTGCAATTTGGCGATAGTTTACCTGCTATGATGGATACCCCTGGCATATTCTTGCTAGATTCCTCTCAGATCCCCTTAATTTCAGCTCATTAGCAAAGCGATCCAACAAACTTCTTCACTTCAGCCAGCGACAGATCCGAATCCGACTGCTAATGTGCGAGTACTCGGCGGGGCTTTCGTTCAGGCCAGACCTCTCTAAGCCGGCATCTAGCCCATAATTAGCCACTAAAGCGAAATTAGATTAATGATAGGCCCACATTGGGCGAGCTAACCAAAACAACTCAGTCTCCCAGGTAGTTCCTGTCCCAGCACGCAATCCCAGAGATAGGCCCCAAAAGACAGACCTAGACAACATGCTGATGGAGGTCTTAGCTGAAATTTGTAGAACGCTGCTCGAAACTCCGCCAGCATGATGATTATTCTCCAAGACTAATGACTTGCTTGCTCCCAAGCAAAATAGTACAATGTCAAAGTGATGTTATAAGATACAGATACAAAGATACCGAGCAGAGGAAGCTGTACCCTTGGCTAAAGTACTCTTAAATTCTGAATATAACAGAAAACGGAAAAAAAACGAGCAAAAGGAGCAAAAAAGTCTGCTGACAAGGCCAACAACACGCGGTGTTCCCAAGCGGTCCCCCATCTAAGTACTAACCGCGCCCGACGCTGCTTAATTTCGGTGATCGGACGAGAACCGATGTATTCAGCGTAGTATGGTCGTTGGCGAAAGTCTACCGCTAAAACTTCCAATATAAGCGGCAAAAGCTCACTTTTTCTAGAGCTTTTTCAACGAAAGTTTTCTCCCCATATGTTCTAGGTGGTCGGTGGTCTTCTTCTTCACACGGGTTTCCATAGAACTCGTTTTCCTGCCTCTTTAGAGCTCAATAAAAGCCAAGATAACGGTGTGTGGCAAGCACTTTGCTCCATTCGTACGAGATACATTTTGTGCGAGTATGTCACAAGTATCTATGACAATTGCAGCCGCGGTGCAGCCCATGTACGCGTATGAATGGAAGGGCTTTGTCTTCCGAAGCCGACAAAGGCGAAATAAACAAGTGAAAACCCATAAAGGGAAGAGTGGAAAAGAGCCGTTGCCGTTGTCTTTGCCGGCACATTAAGTAATGTGATCTATGCAACCTCATCTGGGAGATTGTATCGTCCCAGAGCGTCTATCTTGCGGCTGTGCGAATCTGCATATCGAATGCATTTCTTTGTTGCTGTTTCCCTGCCACTGCCACTGCCACCACCGAAAGTGCGTCCACAGCAGCAGCCAGGGCTCATTTGCATATGATGAACATTTCTTTCCGCCACTCTCCCCTCGTACACGTACTCGTACTCGTTTCCTAATATGAATAGTATGATGGAAAGAAATCTTGACACATGAGGGGAGGAGGAGCCAGGAAGGTTCTTTTTCTCGGCTAATTAAACTGGCTTCAACTCTGGAATCGTAAATGTAACGTGCCAAAGTTGTTAAGAGCGGCGAACCGAAAATTGCACAAACACACACACACGACAGCCCTGCCCCAGAAGAGTCGAGTGTTGCGACTAGAAAACACCCTCTAACTATGTAGTGGGATTTAAATGGTGAACAATATTTGATGCGATACAGAATGAATATACAGATTATTGAACATAGGTTCTAGGCTATATCATATCGATTTAAATAAATAAATCCGTTCTTAAATACACCCTTATATCTTAAGATTGAGGGGCTTAACAAGCAGATACACATACATATGTATGTACATATAGCCGTATTCATGTATCTGTCTGGCAATTGTTTTTGGCTTGCGAAGCGGAACGCAAATTAAAGTGACTTTGAGGAGCTACAGCCTGGGCCTGTCTGGTGGGGCTGTCCACTTGCCAAGCGATAAGTTCAGAGTGCACTCACAGATGCCACAGATATATCACTGTCAACTTACCCAACCCACTCTGGCATGCCACTTAATGTTTCTCTCTCTTCTGTCTCTCTCTTTTGCAGTGCTGAGCCGAGCGATTTCCATCATGGACACCGGAAGTGTGGCTAGCGAACCGATTTCCGCGCATCATCGCGCCTTTGCCAAACAGAAATCCGCCTCCATGGTAAGTTCATTCGATTGCAGTAACAGAAACAGAAACCTATGCCATCTGAGCCGATTGTGTAAGGCCACATTATAGACAGAAACATACTCGTGCTCGTACTCGTACTCGTACTCGTATGTGTACACATAATTAATGCAACATCTATCGCTTGTTGCCTCTGCCCTGCCCCATTGTCTGATTCGATTATATAAGAGCGCAAATGCTATCCACGCTAATTAGATGTTGACACGCACATCCCATCCCCATCCCCGTACCCCTACCCAGCCCAGACACACATCGGCCACTAGGCAGATAGATACATAGATACTAAGCCGAATACCATCGAATACTTTGCATCGTTTCACGCTAGAAAGTTGTCGAAAATGAAATTCGCAAATAGCCAAAGATAAATCAAAGCTACATGCAAGCAAATACCAGACGAAGTATGACGTACGAGGGGAATATTCAATTCGAAGTCTTGGGTACCCTTGCAGGCTCCACAGTTCCTTGGGAAACTGAATATCCTTCATTCATGGATGTAGGAATTGACTGTACTTTGCTGAGTATTTTCCGAACATAAGACTTTCCATGCTGGGCATTACTTATGCTTACTGCAATACCAGCATACCCATAATAACTCCACCAAAAGTTACCCACCCCAAGAAATAAATGCCAGCTAATAAAGAGTTGGAAACACCCAAATGTGGAAATGGCAGAGCCCCAAAACACAAACAGTTTTCGACAATTAAATGCAAATGCATTTGAATGCATTTTTAAGCAACACTTTCACGCGGCCCCCAACAATGCAAAGTCATTCATTCCGATGCAATCTGTGAGTTGCAGTCAACCGATTGGCTGTTCGAGTACCTCAATATTTTACCAGATACGAGTATTACGAGTGTTATGTGTGAAACACTGCATACTGCACTCCCCCGTGCGACGGGTGGAATGAATAAGTGTGTGAAAAGTGAAATTATGATTCAATAGATTTAGCATACATATTTATGAAACAAGAGAATTCCATGCGAGCATACTGATATCCTAGGAAGTCAAGTTTCGAATTTCGCCAAAGTGGAAATGTTGGGAAAGCGGAGCTCATGACCCCAGAGATCTCTAGCATCTGGGTTCAGTTCAGTGGTACTCGTAAATGTAACTTCACCCATACGAACCTCTCTCTCTCACTTGCACAACAAGTTGGAGATATTTTATTTTTGTGGTGGAATGGGGAGAGGAATATTCACAAATGATCTCTGCTTAGCAATTTAGTGGAAAGAAGTCGGACAGACACCACAATGGAACTTTCACTCGTAGCGAAATGATTGAAAGCAAGAGTGAGTGACGAATACTCGTATGTTTTTTATTTTTTTTATTTTGTATTGTCTGCGTTCGAGCATCGGACATCAGCATCCATATCGATGCGACTCATTAACCGGCAGGTGTGTAGTCAAGGGGTGTTGTAGAGGTAGCCATAGCAATAATATCTATAAATAGTCCCAGTAAATTGGCCATAACTAATGGCTCCGAGCAAATATGTAGTTGGCTTTGCCCAAAGATTGAGTAACGCGACTTGTAGGGAATATCAGCATTGAAGACCTTCCACAAACCGCACCCCAAAGTCGGGCTGCATTTCACACCCTTCTCGACGACAGAAACAGATCCCTACCATTCCAACGGTCAATTAATTTCTTCCACAAAATTACATCAATTACTCAACGGCATGGAGGAAAGATGCCAGCCCGCATTTGGTATTTGAAACTCTCTTCTAATATATGTAAATTTATTTATGATCTGAACGCAAAGTCAAGACATTTCATGGCCCAATCCGCTGAGTGAAGAAGTTCTCACGTTCTCCCCCCCTGGACTGGACAATGTCCAGTCTCGATTTCCTTCCCCTGCTCGTTATTAATTTTGTACAAATTTCTCAACAACTGCAACTTCCTCAAGCAAACGGTAAGGGTTGCCAGCGAGGGGTGGAAGGGAGCTTCAGTTATGTCAAGGCGGTGGTTGTTGCACTTAAGTGCAGCTGAGACAAGACTTTGTAACGGTTCCGTTCGGGGCTTATGGGGTGGTGTGCGAATTGTTCCATGTGGCAGGAGGAAGCGTACACCATGTGCAGCTTTATCCGATGGGAACGAGATTTAGAACTCTCATACGGATTTAGTAGTAATTATGCTGCAACTCATTATTCCCACATGATTTTTTGAATTCCTTCCTATGAAAAAGGCATGCCACGCCCTACAATAAAACGAAACGGTTTTCCGATACCAAATCTCAGATTTTATCCGATAAAGTAAGTAATTGTTTATATGATTGGAGAATTTTAAAAGGAGTAGCTTCGTTGTATTATTTAAAAAAAAATATCAAACAAAACAAGTTCAAAAATATGACGTTTGAATTGATTCTGCTAATAGGTACTTTTTCGCCTTATTATTTGTATCTTAAACAATCCGAATTTGTATGCAGATCAGGAATTAATATTTGTACATATATTAATATCTCTCTATAATATACAATAGTTTTTTGTCGTCGTCTCACATCTATACTATAAATACAAAGTGTGTGTAAGAGCTATGGATTTTTTTAAATGATAGCCAGAGTATGTGGCTTGGTTTTTATAAACAAAAACTTGTAATTTTCTATTTATATGTTACTCAAAAATAAAAAAACTAGTCAAAAAAATCTCAATTTTGGGCCGAGAAATGTGTGTTTGAACGCCTATTTCATTTCATTTCATTTGGTGTAGCAGCTAGTTCTTGATAAATCGCATTCTATCGAGGGTATTTTTTGTTTTGCTTAAGCAAGTGAGACTGGGGTTGGCGCCCAAACGATGCGAGTGTGCAGGGGACATGCCCCCTACTATTAATATATTATTCGAATACATTCGAAAGATGTTCGGAGCTGTTGGCCCAAGCAGGCATTTCTACATGATTTTTACATGGAACATACATGCATATATAGATAGCTCAGGGCAACAGGTTTCTCTGAAAGCCCCCAAAAGCTCCAACAGCGTCAAAAGTTGGGGAGAAAGCTAATCTCACCACATCAGCTGATTTCTCTGCAGCCCGGCTGCTGACGTTCTTTGTTTGTTAAAATTTTGTTTGTTTCTCTACAAATTGGCCATAAGATAAGTTTTTGTTGCAAACTACATATACCCGCAACATTTCCAGGGATTTCGCGAGTGCTAGACATTACCTGTGAACAATTGTGCTGTGATAAATGTGATAAACGAGAGACTGGACGCGAAACTCAAGCAACAACAACAAGTGCTCAATTATCAGTAATTTACAATATTAGGAAACTTGATTCCATAAGCCAACTGATTAAAGTTTAACTAGAAAAGAGTGTGGACTTATATAACAAGTAACCAGAACAGAAACCGAATACCGAGTACCGAGTACCGACCGAGCAAAGAACATTAGAACCGAAGCTCACCTCGCCCCCATCGGACTGGCAAATTGAAAAAACAAAATGCGAATCGTTGGCCCCAGTATGCTGTCAGCCCTCAAGCGGCTTTCAGTCAGCCATCAGAATCAGCCGATCCGCAGTGCCCACCGGAACCCACAGTCGCAATTACTACGATCAGTCCACAGTCAATTCGGCACAATGAGTCTGCCGGAACGCAAGCCCTTCACGCCGGACTTCTTCTTCCGTCAAGTACGTAATCCGAACGCATCTGATGAAATTTCCCAGCCGATATTAACCATCTCCCCCAACTCCCCCAGCTGTTCGATGGGGAGAGCAGCACCTACAGCTACCTGCTGGCGGATCTGAAAACTGGCGAGGCCGTGATCATCGATCCCGTGCTGGAGCAGGCCAAGCGAGATGCCCAGCTGGTCAAGGACTTGGGCTTCAAGCTCAAATATGCCAGTGAGTGAGCTGGGGAAGGGGCACTCTTATCACCTTCGCGATAATTTCATCATCCCACGCACGTATTTCAGTCAACACACACATGCATGCGGATCACATAACGGGCAGCGGCTGGCTCAGAGAGCTGACGGGCTGCCAGTCGGTGATCGCCGCCGCCAGCGGTGCCAAGGCGGACTGCCATTTGAAGGAGGGCGATCGCGTCGATTTTGGGAGCCATGTCATTGATGCACTGGCCACTCCTGGACACACCAACGGCTGCATGAGCTATGTGATCAAGGATCAGGGCTGCGTCTTCACTGGCGACACGCTCCTTATACGCGGCTGCGGACGCACAGACTTCCAGGAGGGCTGCCCTAAGAACCTGTATGAAAATGTCCACAACAAGATCTTTACGCTGCCCGAGAACTATCGCATCTATCCGGCCCACGACTACAAGTGAGTTAGAAGAGAATGAAAATAAAGACTCGATCGATTACTAATGCATTGATCCTTGCAGAGGACAGCTAGAGAGCAGCGTGTGGGAGGAGAAGCGCTATAATCCCCGCCTGACCAAGGATCTAGAGGAGTTTGTCAAAATCATGGACAACCTCAATTTGCCATATCCCAAGAAGATAGATGCGTCGCTGCCCGCCAATCGAGAGTGCGGCGTCTACGATATACCCAAGGAGTAACCCACTCCAATCAGATCCCAATGAAGACACTTCCAGTGCATCTAAACATACATACTCTTATATCAGAATACTTCCAAGAGATTTGTAATCTATAAAATAAACATACTTTTGCAATCCATATTCAACCAAGATTTTAGATGTCACCCCAGAAACACATCCTTTCCCATGAAGTAACGTATGTCAACTGATTTGTGTCTCTTCTTCCTATTTTCACAGACCATTCTGAACCCGAAGGGTTGTGGGAGTGCTGCCAAGTATAGTCTTCACACGGCAGTGCCAGCCGAGAGCCATGAGGGCAGTCACACGACCAGCCACAGCTCCAGCACCGGAAGACGGCGCAAGGGCGGCTCCCTGGGCGGAACGCTCTCATCCCGCTCCACGCGCAGCGAGTCGAAGGAGCTGCGTTCGGCCCTGCAGGATCGCGAGGCCGTCATCCAGAATCTGCGCATCCAGCTGTGCCTGGGAAAGTTGCCACGCCCCAGTGGACCACCGCTGGACGACTCGGAGAAGCCGGCCGCCGAGCAAAAGCTGAACCGACTAAAGTCCGAGGCGGAAAATAAGCGCATCAAGATCAAGAACCTCAAGAGCGCCCTCGAGAAGCTAGACATCACAGAGTAAGTAATGAGAGCACGTCAAATCGAAGGACATTGAAGCTAATCCTATTCTGATTCTCTTCCGCCCGTAGCAACATCGACATACGCATCCGTCAGGCAGAGCTGGAGTATGCCCTTGGCCGGGAGGAGCTTCAGATGCTTTCCATAGTGGAGGAGGCTCGGGCTCTGCAGGCCAGACTGGAGAAGTCCAAGCCGGAGGCCCAGACCCTCTACAATATTATTAGCTCTGGGGTATCGCTCAGCCTGCATGCGGTGCATGCGACGTCCGGACGATGGGCAGCCCAGCAGCGGGCCGATCAGCCGGGATTCTATGTGGAGTGGGCCCTGGAGGGCGACGGACTGTACAAGGGCGATCGCATACTGGAGATCAACGGACGCCTGGTGACCAGCAAGACCAAAGAGGAGCTGCAGAAGCATGTGGGCAGCTCCGGAAAGTGCCAGATGGTGGTGCTGCGCAAGAAGTCCCTCCCCATACCCCAGAAGCAGCTCGACCAGGAGAAGGAGAACAACATGCGACTGCAGCATCGGATCTCCTACCTGGAGGAGCAGGTGAAAGAGCTGCAGACAGTCAAGGAGCAGCCGCATCACCACCAGCAACAGCAGCAACAGCAGCAGCAGCAGCACCAGCAGCCGCATCAGACACCCACCTCCCAGTCGCAGCATGTGACCAGCATCAGCATCTCATCTCCCCCCTCGACGCCACCCGAGAAGCCGCTGATCTTCCAGCGGGGCAACTACATCACCACCCTGGTGGGGGGCAAGCCAATTGAACTGATGGGCGATGATAGCGCCCAGACGCCGGCGCATGTGACCAAGACCCTGATCAAGGAGAACACCCACATCGACCTGCGCGAGCGTCTGCCCCACATGTACTCCATGCCCTCCAAGTCGCTCTCCGCCTCGAAGATCTCCATCAACAGCGACTCCGCTTACATGCAGCACCACAGGCGCGAGAAGGAGCGTCACCGGGAGCGTCGGCCACGCGACCCCCTCCAGCAGCAACAGCAGCTCCACCGCGAGCATCTGATGAGCGCACATGCCCGCAGTGTGGAGCACCTCAACCAGTACAATGGGTATGTAAACGGAGAATTTCCGCTAGGCTCCATCCATGTTAATCTCCAACTTATGTTCTCCTCAGATTGGAACGTCGGCGGGAAACGCCGCGTCAGAGCGAGGCGCAGACCTTGCGCACCCGCCTACCCAGCGATATGAGGAGTGTCAAGTCCCTGGACTTTGACAGCGAAAACGAATCCAGACCAGCGACAGAGGCCCGCACGGTGCGCCCCACGCCCCCGAAGAAGCCCCTGCGGCTGTCGCTGCAGCGGGCCCAGAGCCTGCAGACCGTGGAGCTGCACCCCAACCACGACCTGGAACGGAAGCGACCGATGAAACGGATGCACCACAACAACAACAACCACAACAAGAGCAACCAAAACGCAGCCTCGCCCACGGACGAGGGCCAGACGATGCTCATCGAGAACTGCAGCCCCCTGCACACAGCCTCTCTGGGCAGGCACAAGCTCATCTGAGGGGTGGAAAACAGCCACCCCCACGTAGTTTTAACCCCCGACTGCCAGCAGATGGCAGTTAACACCAACAGGCGGACATGTGCAAAATTATAATTAGAATTACGTTAACCATTAGCAGTCTCTCGCGTAAAGGGGAGACATACGAGTATGTAGGTTCACCTGCACTCGTAGTGTATATCGTAGTTGTTGTACTTACATTCTATACCGATAAGTAGGGCTTGGCTATCGTCTTGTAGTATAAGCAGATCTGATAATTGAGAAATTATTGCACGATGATTTTATTAGCACAATTTAAACAGACATAAATGTAAATACACGAATACAATTATTCATTTAATTTGTTGTTGAATTTATTTTGATTGGAAAATAAAGGGTATGTAGAGAATCGGATGGGGGGATACAAAATGACAGCCACCAGCGTAGGACCGGCCCCCACATACTCGTATATTTTGATGCTGATAAGATTTAATTGATGGCACCTAAATCATTAATAGATAAGAGCGGAGGTAGTCCCCATTCGAAAGTTGATTTCTACTCTGATTATTCCCGACTGGAAACAGTTTGGTAGCAGTCCTCCAAGAATACAGAGTATTGGTTCATTTCTCAAAAGAAATAATTAAAGGTGAGTACCAGAACTGAAAAGAAGAAAAAGCGTAAATAATTCTTTAAATTAATTGGAAATTAAATGCTTTTCACTTAACCTGTCTAAAGGCTATGCTGAAGTTTTCTGCGCACAGAACCTTATGACAGACCTTAGGAAACCAGTTTAAAAATAACCAAGTCTTTAGGTACCAAAAGGAGTATTGAGAAACACAAATAAAAGTATGATCAAACCAAGAACTACTTTCGAACACAATCAGTTCTTCAGATAGGGAGTTTGACAAATATCAGACAGACAGGAAAATGTGTACCGTCCATTACCGTGAGAATCGTAAATTAGAGATAGAACAGGTACCAGTATCGCCGACCAAGAGCCGCGGCCTAAAATATTCAAACCGAAACTCGGACCCGCTTATCGGGGGGACCTGTCCAATAAGCAAACACTCATAATTCAATCCTTGAGTACCAGAATTGAAGTGCCTGATATAATGGTTCGTCCCTTCATCGTTTTCAGTTTGGAATATGTGGCGAATTCTAGCGATTACACTGGCACTCTGTGCCACAATAGGTGCGACTGCTCAGCGGGTAAGTCCCTAAAGGATTAACCAATACTCTATAAAATAACACTCATACTGCCATTTGCTGGCCTTGGGGGATGGGATCTGTGCAGTCGGAAAACATACAGAATGGTTCATCAACTTTCCCGGAGCGCAAACCCTTTACTTCGGACTTCTTCTTCCGTCAAGTACGTAATCCAAACTCCCCTAATGCCAACTGCAAACAACTGTTCCAACTGATCCCAATAGCTGTTCGATGAAGAAAGCAGCACCTACAGCTACCTGCTGGCGGATCTGAAAACTGGCGAGGCCGTGATCATCGATCCCGTGCTGGAGCAGGCCAAGCGAGATGCCCAGCTGGTCAAGGAATTGGGCTTCAAGCTCAAATATGCCAGTGAATATGGATAGTCCCTATATACTACCAATATCACTTATCTATTATTATTCCCAAGTCAACACACACATGCATGCGGATCACATTACGGGCAGCGGCTGGTTGAGGGAGCTGACTGGCTGCCAGTCGATGATTGCCGCCGCCAGCGGTGCCAAGGCGGATCTGTACCTGAGGGAGGGCGATCGCATTGAATTTGGGCGCCATGTCATTGATGTCCTGGCCACTCCGGGCCACACCAATGGCTGCATGAGCTACGTGATCAAGGAGCAGGCCTGCATCTTCACTGGCGACACGGTTCTGATACGCGGCTGCGGACGCACAGACTTCCAGGAGGGGAGCTCCGAAAGTCTCTACGAAAATGTCCATACCAAAATCTTTACGCTGCCCGAGAACTATCGCATCTATCCGGCCCACGACTACAAGTGGGTTACAGAAATATAATAATAGAGACAAGATCGATGATAATCATATTCCTTTAATCCTTGCAGAGGACAGCTAGAGAGCAGCGTGTGGGAGGAGAAGCGCTATAATCCCCGCCTGACCAAGGATCTGGAGGAGTTTATTCAAATTATGGACAATCTGAACCTGTCATATCCCAATAAGATAGGTGTGTTAATGAAAACTACTAATATATGTAGGGTCGTCCCCTAGCTAATAGATCTCTTTCAGATGTCTCGCTGCCTGCCAATCGCGAGTGCGGAGTCTACGATATACCCAAGGAGTAGTCCGGGAAATCCTGCGAAGATCCTATAGAAAGGTCTACCGACTAAATAAATGCATTGAAAAATATACAACTCTACCATATATACTTTTCGATTGGAATTTCTGACCGAAGCTCGGGAAAATATGCACTTTAAGGGGAGGTTACCGTCAGGGCCTTATTCTATGTAGAATACGTGGGAGATTTGGATCCCTATCCTGCACGAGGATATTTGGATATCTCATGTAGTTCTCGAGATATACTCGACTTGGCGGAACAGTCTAGGATTTTACAGTACGATTTTTGTACTACATAAAACTTTAAACGCGTTTTTCTCGAAACAACGTTTTCCGACGCGCGGTACCTTCTACCTTGAAAATTGATTGGTTTTTAAATTTTGGATGACATTTGGAGGCTGTAGAAGGTACCGCGTGGGGCCGGGATAGGCTTCTTTGGCGGGAGCTGGAGCCGCCATTTTGAAAAATTATTTTATAAAAAAAATGTAATAAATTACTTTGTTAAATATTGAACAAAACTGCTGAAAAGTTTTTGCAGAATACTTTATTTTGTGCCGAAAAGTAGTCCATTTTGGGTCTTAGAACGGTAACCTCTCCTTAAAGCAATCAAATGTGTAAGCATGACCAATATTTGTAGCCGCACTGTTGGCACGAACCTTGCACGTATTTTGGGATGCGATGGTGAATGCATCAATATGCAGTATGCTATGCAACTTATGCACTGCTAATAAATTTTGGACGCCAGTGTCTGCACGAGCCGAGCACGTATTTTGTGACGCGATGGTGATAAGCTATTAACATAAACCTCACGTTAGCGTGTCTCTGCAGCCGTTTGAACAATTGCGAAAAATGCAAACATTGTATAAGGGATAATAATTGTGCTTTTATTATAATAAACTCGTAATTGAATAATACAATTGAAAAGTAAATCTAAGCGATTGATAAGTTTTAAGCTATTTCTAGTGTTTTAATGCTTGGACTAGCCGACTGATAGTACAGTTTAAATTCAGCACTTGATAAAGCTTTGCGAATGTGAGAGAGTAATTCAGAGAGGAGAGCAGATTTCTCACCCACACGACACGATCCGATCAAGGTATACTTAACAAGGTAGCCGCACTTGCCCTCTCACTACCAGTTACACTAGTCAACACGACATTTCCGCTGTGACCCAAATTCATTCTGATACATTTCAGGATTTGCAATTTTTAAAAGATATATGTTTTTTTTGTATGGTTTACTTTTTTATTAAGAACTTTTGATATTTGTTATTTTTTTTTTTAGTGGTAATGCTTCAATTTTTCACATAACTTAAGTATCTTATATCTGGTTGCATAGATAGTTCTTTGCAGTTCTGAAAAGCTGACAAAAACATCTATAAATGCGACCCAGACACTTTTTAGCTGCAGCTTAACGTCTGGAATATATTAAGCTTTCAAATTCAAGTTTGAGAATTTTTTGTGGTTTTTTTCCGAAATTTTGAATTTGAAAACTCAGGAAAAGTCGCAAAAAATATTTCTTGGGCTGTATTTTTGGTTTTAGACAGGTGCATTAATTAGGCGTCGTTTAAGGTAAAAATCGATGGATAAACGGCTAATTTGCAGCCGTTTGAAGAAACCTTCTTATGCCGAATTTTTCCGATAAATTCCGTTAGTCGACATATAACCGTTATTTTTCATACAAAGAATACCAAAAGTAATTTTTTTGTACAGCTTTTAATGGTAAAATGGCATTTGGAATGGTACCTATCGAAATTTAACTGGGAGGCAAAGAGGGCGAGAGAGCAAGTGCGGCTACCTTGTTAAGTATACCTTGGACACGATCCGATCTCAGGTGCGTCTCTCTCCCTCCCTCTCTCTCTCTCTCTCTCTCTGCCCAGTCAAAAAGTCAATTTGCGGCAGCGAAGCCTGAGATGAGTTCGCAGTTCTCCGCCGACAAGTGCACAAAACGGTTGTTTTTTCGGGAAATAAAAGGAATCAGAATTAAGTACTACACAGTTGCTAATAAGGTGAGTACAGAGCTAAAAAGAACAAGAGTGAGTGGAACAATTGACGAAGGTGAAGATAATTACTAAAGCTGAAACGTAGATCAAGTGGAAATGAGATTCCATGTTGTTTTCGTTATTCCGATACTTATTTATTCTTGTGAGCCAGTTTTAATTTATGGACTCTGAAACCAGTTACCGCAAAACGCAGCTTAAAGCGCTTTGTTTCTCATTATTTTACAGTTTATTTTGCTCTTTTTGCGCTGCGTTCGGTGTCCGCTCCGCTTGCCCTTGGATGGGCTAAAGTTAAAATAACCAGTTATTCTTATGTGCACGCACTCAAATGTACAAATGTATGTGTGTGGGTGTAAGACTGCACTTGAGTCCCAATTTAAGCTGTCGGAGAGGGAGCCAAGCTTCATTACAGTCCACTCCCCACGCAATCCACAGTGATTCTACCTACAGCTTCGCTTTTGCCGAGTTGTTTCTGATCAGAGGAATGCCACTTCCCACAGAACCATTGAACACTTGTTTGCCATCTTCTATCTATCATATAGAAACTAATGTATCATTCTTATCTGCATATTTTGCATCGTTTGCTCAACTCCATTGTTTGCAAATTGTGCATTGTGTGGATGCTAGAAACTCGAAAAATAATTATACCTATCATGCTTCAAGAATTGGACAGAGACTAGGGATCCCAGCACAGCTGACTGCTCTGGTCTGAGCTTGAACTCTGGCCCATTATTTTCCAATCAATTACACTCTCTCTGACAGGCAACAAAGCCCTAATAACACCCGCTTGATGGAAAAACGATGATGATTAGCCTCAATTTGCCAGAATCACCTATTTCCACCCATATGTATATAAACAGGAACAAACTACGAGTAGCGTTGACCCAATGAAAGGTCCAACAATCGCATTTCGGCAAGTGGCGGAGGATGACAGGCAAAACAGCCATAGCCGTGAGAATCGTAAATTGTGCCACACACATTTCGAGTGCAGATAAAGATACGAGTAGAGCAGGTACGAGGTCCCAGCCAAATCTCCAGCATATCGCAGACACATAACTGATAAGCGGGAGACCGAGACCTGGCCATTGAGCGAGCATTCCTCCGATAAACTCTACCTCCCCGCCCACCCATAATTCCAGCCCATAATTCATTCATTGAGCATTGGAAACGAAGTGCGTACAAAAAAGAGATTGTTGATTGACCTTCCCCGAAGCCACGCTTAACCCTGTGAAAAATGCTGTTTAAATTGATTAGTGTGTGTGTCTGTACATTTATACAGATGGGTACTCGCATAACGTATATCGTATATCATATATGACCCACAAATCGTTTCATAAATTGAGGTTGGACGCTTTAATTCCGCACACAGCTGCCCGATCCGATTCAATGGACGGACGGAATCAAGCGAATATTCACCTGATGACGTGCATGGTAGAGATGAGCAATGGCATCACGGGAATATTAGGATTGTAACTGTAGGGTTTTCGTTATTTATTCTAGCCAAATATGATCACAGTTTCTTCATTTAGTGACATCTTGCCAGTCCTTCGATGCATTACTCGATCTTAACTGATCCCTTATTCCGTTTCAGCTTAAAATATGATGCAAGGTATTGCCATTACCCTCACCCTGGCACTCTGTGCCACAATCTGTGCTGCCGCTCAGACGGTGAGTACCAACGGGCTGAGATGGTCTTTCACAGAACGATTCTAACCTATTATATCCCGATTGCAGCGCAACACGCCCATCCAGGCCATAGCCTATGTGAGCGGACCCGCCCAAGCGGACGGCAGCCAGGTGAAGGGAAACGTCACCTTCACGCAGAACGATTGTGGCCAGAATGTCCATGTGCGTGTCCAGCTGGAGGGCCTGAAGGAGGGAAAGCACGGCTTCCATGTCCACGAGAAGGGGGATCTGAGCAACGGCTGTGCCAGCACTGGGAGTCACTATAATCCCGACAAGGTGGGTTGGTGGGTGGGTCTCCTTTTTCATTGACTCATGAGTGTTGCCTTCGATCAGGTGGATCATGGCGGTCCCGATCATGAGGTGCGCCACGTGGGCGATCTGGGTAACCTGGAGGTCAACTCCTCGGGTGTCATTGACATCACCTACACGGACAAGGTGATCAGTCTAACCGGCAACCGCGGCATTATCGGACGCGCCGTTGTTGTCCACGAGCTGGAGGACGATCTCGGACTGGGCGATCACGTGGACTCCAAGAAGACGGGCAATGCGGGCGGCCGTATCGGTGAGGAGTCTTCAGATCTGCAAAGTGTCTCTATAACTGATTAATCCTGAATATACTTTATTCCCTTGCAGGCTGCGGTGTGATTGGTGTTAAGTAAATATCCCTCTCTCTTCCATCAAAGAAAGACAAAATCGAATGGCTTTCGAATATCTTTTATAAGTACTTGTATACATGTAACTTCAGTCCCAAGAACCCTGGCTAATGGATTGTTACCCCCACCAACCTGAGACTCCATCCCCACCATCCTTCCCACACAAAAACAAACACACACCACACTATTTTTTTTGCTTCTATTAACTGTCGCAGTTCACTGACTCTCGCCGCCTCCCCCTCCGCCTTCGCCTGTGACTGTGTGTGTGTGCGCAATAAAAACAACAATAATTAACCGAAATCTGAGCTAAACATATTCACTGAAACATATATACTATACATAGAGATTGAGCATGGACTATATAGCAACTCATTCATATTTTCGTTGGCCTAAACAAACTCTGGCATCGATTGTTCATTCGTGGAGGGTTGGCTGCCACTGTCACCCCTAATTTGTACTAACACCATTACCATTAATGCGTATCGAACAAAGTATACCTAAATACACATCTCTATAGAGCAGCAGAGGTGTTGTGAGGAGTAGGTTTACGTTTTAACTAACCCAAAACCAACACCAACACCAACGCTCTCCAGTTCATCAATGCTATGCTAGCTTCAACTTCTGGTCTGGCTTCTGTCTTGCAGTGGCGCCCCACAACAGCTACAAGAAGCTGCAGCACCTATACGAACACCATCAGCACGTCATGTCCATCATCAGCCCCCACTGTACTATGTGCCCCATGAGGAGCCACAAGATCATGTTGTCTATCCACTCCAGCGCTATCCCTCGTACCCATACCCATATCCGTATCCGTATCCGTATCCGCACCCGTTCTATCTGTGACTCCGCTCTCGCCCCTAGCCGAAGATTCGAATACATCTCTGTGCACCCACTCTACTTACAGCTCGGATGTGGACGAGTGGCCCTGTCGCGACGGTGGTGTCGGCGGCCTGCGCAGCTCCCTCTCTATTCTCACGGTTGTCGTTGCTCTGTTCCTCTCGCGCAGCCTCTAACTCTGGCATGATGTGGCATGTGGCATGTGGCATGGGATCGTTCATCATAGAGATCGCTAGCATACCCACCCACCCACACACACCTACACACACACACAGAAGTACATTAATAATACTCCAACAGCATTATCCACCCAAACTAGAACACTGAAGAAAAAACATAAGTTACTTGTACAATATTACGTTTGAAATGTTTAATAATAAAATTTGTTATAAAAAGATACTTTCGTACATTGGATTGAATCTTTTGGAATTGCTAAGATAGGTAGCCAAAGATAGCCATATCTTTAAATGTTTCATTTCCGAACAGGAGCTATACACCTTATAATCTACGGAGTGTTCTACCAAGAACATACAATCTAGATTGCCTCTTCTGATTAGGATGAATTCTCTCATTTCTCCCATTCATCGGTACAAAAGTAACCCATTTCTTTATCGCTCTTCTATACAATTGAAGCCTCTTTCATAGTACTTTTAACCCACATTCCAACATGTATTTTGAGTTTACTTTGACTTGAACTTCCTTAATCATTAGGTGCCACTCGGGACTACCAATTAAGCTTTAAATCGCGGAAACCTTCAGCAAATTCGGGCCCTCCAATCATTCACAGAACTGCAATTTCTTCGGATTGTCCAGGGGATTCATTCTTCCCAGAATTATTGGTCAACAGCAACAGTTATTTTTGTTGTTGTTTTTTTCTAGATTTCTCCAACCAGATAGGACTACTGCCCAGGGAGGGGGTCTCGAGCAACTTCTAGAAATAAGTCCCGACACGCAACATTAACATCACCCATCAGCCTAGCCCTCTCCTCTACTATCCAGACCCAGACTCTGCCCAGAATGGGGCCAACTGATGACTCGACTGTAGCATACTTCTGGGCGTCTTTAATTATTTGCACAACTCGGAATTCGGGTTCTTGGAGAGCGTTTATAACTTTCGTTTCGTTTCGTTTCCTTTGCCTTCACACGAAAGCACGCAATTAATTTCTCCTTGAGCCCGGTCCCAAGACCCAAGTCCCAAGTGTGAAGTGCCTGGCGAGCCTGAACTTTAAAGGGAAATTCCAACAGAGTTTTTATGGTAATAAGTGCAATGACCCACCAAGGAAAACAATGGTGCGGTAAGGTAAGCTTCACGCAAACCAAAAAAAGCAAAAACCTACTGGCGGACGTAAGCAATCACCCTGACCACTGCCGGACGCCTGGGCTCTGGTCAAAGTGGTTTGGCTTTTGGCTCTGTATCGAGTTACGGTTCGAATTGGGTTAGAAAGCATAAAACCTGGCCAATACTCGTACTCCAACCCCACACCATATTCCACGTTCCCTATTCCCATTCCATCCCAACCCATCCCATTCCTATCCCTATTCTGAACTAATCATGCCTGGCCTGAATTCGAAAACGGCCCCTAAGACTTTCACTCACTTTTACTTTTGCTAGCACTGCCCACTGCCCACAGCTCCAATCCGTTGCCAGCGCCAACCTCTGAGTGGCCACAACACACCGTCGCCGAGCAGAGAAGGCTTCTAAAGCCCGGCCGGACCGTGGCTCTGGTCAGTTCGTGGTTTAGCTTCACATTGACCGGACGCGTCTACACACTGATCTCTCGATTCCCAAGTGCGGCTCCTCCAAGTGATTCTGTATTTTTGTAATACTCGAAAGTTCCATTGGAATTGGCTTCCATTAAATCAGACTCAAAATGCGTTCTTGCGGTCCGAGCCTAATCAAATATGTCCTGTTTGCCTTCAATGTGCTCTTTGCGGTGAGTGAGGGGCACCTAAGAGGATACAGATAGGCGAAGGGTCTACCAGGGTCTGCCAGGCATGCTGTTGGTTTTAGATTTACTTAATTTGTATCCTGGAACCGATGATAAGTAGATCAATCCATTGCTATTGCTGGTTCTAACTGCACTCTTAGCCACCCCTGACCTTCAGTGGCATTCCCTAGACTTTGTCACTTTCATTGCTCTTGTAATTCCCAGGAAACCAATCGAACCCAATCAATACTTCTGATTCATATGCCCATTTGGCCTGGAACTTTCCTACTAATTCGCCCTAATAAAGCTACTCTCAGCCCTTGAATCACGTTGATGCATTGAGTGTTGTTTAGTTGCCTCATTAAGATGATTATCGCTGGAAAATGACATTTTCATTCGCCATTGAATGGGCTTCGACCGAGCCAGGGGGAGGGGGGCGACTCGAGCGTAGCAACATGCAACTGGATGTAGAGTACGATGCACGACACGGCCACAGAGTGTCCTTCGCATTGACCAACCGAGCAAACAGCAAGCTGGCAATCACCCGAACGCGGACATGGACATGGACAAGGAAATGCCATGACAGACAGACAGACAGGCTGAATGGTCAATGTCCCTGGGCTGTGGGTGGGACCGGGACGGGACGGGACTGGCACTGATGACAATCGGACAATTAGAATTGGAAATGTAAATACTAATACGACTTTATTGGAAGCCATTAGCCTAATTGTAGGCGGTATACTCGTATATTGGGGCTACAATCTATGACATTTGTTCTTCCAATCAATCCGATCCTTAATCCTTACAGCTCTCGGGCCTGGGGATACTCATTGCCGGAGCGATTGTGCTGGCCGATGTGAATGAGTTCAATCACTTCGTGGAGGGTCGCGTGATAGCGCCGCCCATTGTCCTGATTGTGACGGGTCTGATCATATTCCTGATCGCCTCGCTGGGCTGCTTCGGCGCGATCAAGGAGTCACCAACGCTCCTGCTGACGGTAGGTGTCCAGCAATTGCCAGCCCAGAAAACGCTTCTAACCAAGGTGCATGCCATTCCCAGTTCGCAGTCCTTTTGGCCGTCATCTTCATCGTTGAGCTGGCCGTGGGCATTGCCGCCAGCGTGTTTAAGAAGGACCTGGAGATGATGGTGAAGAACTCCCTGCAGGAGTCCATCAAGCGGTCCAGCAGCGAGGACACCATGGCCTGGGACAACATCCAGCGGAAGCTGATGTGCTGCGGCGTCGACACCCCGGCCGACTGGCGGGCCATCAGCGCCAACAAGACGCTCCCGGCCAGCTGCTGTCAGCCGCAGTTCATCGACACGACTGTCGGCCATTGCCTGGACTCGCCGGCCCTCGGCAAGGACAAGTTCTACCAGGACGGATGCGTGGGCAAGCTGAAGGATCGCATCGACAAGAACGCCAGCATCCTGATCGGCGTGGGCATCGGCATTGCCTTTATCCAGATCCTGGGCATCGTCCTAGCCTGCTATCTGGCCTCCTCCATACGGCGGGAACAGGCCAAGTAATCCGCATCGCATGCCACCCCATTCCTGGTCGTTTACGTATTTATATCTATATTATTAATAACCATTGAAATGCATGTAGTGGCATTGGCTTGAAGGTCGAACCCCACCCCCAATCGGAACGGAATGTACACCAAATACCAAATACCAGATATTGTATGAGTAGCAGAAAAGCGCAACAAACAATCCCTTCACCAGTTTCCCAACCAATTCCTTCGCTGCTCGCAGATTCCTCGAGCAATGCCTGTAATGGATCTACTATCTAGGGATATCCCTGTCGTCAGTGGATATTCAAATACGTTTCCTTATTCCCTACTTTTCAGTTTAATTAATTAAATTAACTTTAGCTTGTTGCGGTGTCTGACAGCCCCAAAAAACATCATAAACTATACATAAAATGTTTGCTCTTAATTATCAAATAAAAATTATAGTACATAAACTAACGATTCCAGATTTTTACCAGCACAGAACAGAAGGCAGATTTGTTGTCGTGTTTTTAGTACTTTATTTCTGGGGGAGGGGCGGGAACTACTACTACTGGTACATTCGATTGCGATTGCGATTGCTATTGCGATTACGATTGCTATTGGCCAGGCACAACGTCCACACAAGCTTGATTGATGGCCCCTAGGGGGCCGTCTACACCAACAACAGCTAATGAAGGATTATGGGCTACCATAATGGGCTACAAGAACTACGATATGGACGCTGATGTGTCCCAGCTGGGGGTGCGATGGCGGTATAACAAGTGTTTTCCTTTTGGTTTTCTTTTAGTTGGTTCCACTAGGGGCAAATGCAATGGTAATGGTCATGGTCCATGGTCCATGGTCCGTGGACGGGGGCTACAGCCGAGCTGCTTCTGGTCTCACTTGCTCTGCAGCAGGGACTCGGAGAGGCGCTCGATGGCCGTGGCTGGCATCTTGCGCGAGTCCTTCTCGCTGGCCTCGAGTACCGCCGCTGCCGCTGCCTCGGCGGCCTCCGCCGCCTCCTGGACGCGGGCCTCCTCCTGCTCCCGCTGCTTCTGGAAGTGGCGGAACTCCGTGGGCGTCAGCATGCCGCGCAGCACCGTGTCGTAGCTGACACTCACGCCCTTGGCGCACATCTTCTGGAAGAGCTTCCAGCACTCGCGCTCCTTAATGCTGCACACGTACGGGGGATAGTTGTGGTCCTGCTGCTCGGAGCAGTTGGCCGCGTTGTTGTTGTTCTCCTTCTTGGCCTCCTCCGGCGACATGTTGGACGGAGCACCTGGCCCCCCGCCCTCACCCTGCATGGCCTGCATCGGCTTCCTCGGCGGCTGATCCGACTTGGCGGACCCTTCGCTCAGGAAAATGGAGACGGGCGGCGCCGTCGGCGGTCGATTGGCGCGAATCCGGGCAGCTAGAGGTGCTATGGAGCCGCGTCTGATCATGTGCGAGTACTCCTTGGACGCCAGTTGGAAGGTGGGCGGATAGCTGTCTTGAAACGAGACTGCCAAAAAGCTTTAGCTCAGTGGCAAGGGACTAGCCTAGAGCGGATCTAGCGCGGATCTTGAGACTTACCCGATTTGCCCGTCTTCCTCAGGAGCGGCGCCCTTCTCTGGGGACTGCGCTGCGTGGACCCCGGCGGCTGCTTGTCGCCCCCGGCGACTGGCGTGGATGTCGCCGAGTTGTTGTCCTCCCGCTCCGAATCGCTGCCCTCGGAGCTCAGCAGGGACACCAGGGTGATGACATCGGGGGCCACAACGCTGCGAGTCCTGCCCAGGGTCTTCTTGCCGCTGGCGGAGTCAGTGCCCCCCAGCAGGGAGCTGCTGCTATTCCCCTCGACCCCGGCTGTGGGCGATGCCCCGCCAGCCACCGATGAGGGTGTCCGCGTGAAGATCTTGCGGCGGCGCAGCTTCTGCTGGCTCCTCTTGCTGGCTGCAATCACGCTCTTGCTGTTCTCGTCCAGACCCCGCACCGGAGCGGACATAGCACGCACCAGGGGCGGACGCCGCTGGACGGTCAGAGCGGTCGGCGAGACACTCAGCGGGATGGCAATCGGGACGCGGCCTGAAGCTGCCTCTGGTCCCGGCCTGGCGGCTGGCGGCTGCTCACAGCTCTCCGTGGCACTGTCGATGTCACTGGGAATGGGCTCCTGCTCGTTGGTGGCCCGGATCGTCTGGGCCAGCACGATGTTGAGATTGATCCGATTCTTGTCCGCCTTGGCGCTGCTGCAAGAGGGAAATGCCAAGCCAGGCGGATGGAAATGGTGTGCAAGTGACAGAAGCGAAAGTTTCGAGTGACCTGACCTACTCTCCCTCTGCCCCTCCGCTCTCCACTCTCCAGTCTAAATTTAAATCAAATTATTTGGCATTAGTTTGGGGCAATTTATGCTGTTCTCGATTCCCTGGCATGCAACACACCCGACCAGGCCCAGAAATAGAAATTAACTGGCGATGATTCCGGTTACTCCCACACCCACACCCACACCCTGCAGGCAGTCCCTGTCCCCGTCTCACTCCTGTCCTAGGCTGGCTCCTGACACACAGTCGTGTGTGTGTGATTGGTAAATGAAACCATGTCAATTACATTTGCAATTTGCACCCGAAAAAAAAAGAAATGAGTGAGTACTGCCACGAAAGTGAGTCTATAAATCTGCGGCAGTTCATTGAACCTAATCCCCCGCCAACACAGGCTCAATCCCTCCAGCAGCTATCTTGTCAGCTATCATACCTCGCCAATGATCGACTTAAGTGTGCCGCAAGTCGGCTCTGACTCCAACTTCAACTCCGTTTGGGAGTCCTAGTCGTCCTAGCCGTCCTAGTCCTTGCTGCCACGAGCATGTCTAGCGTGTGTTATGCACTGAACATAAAACTTTGACGTTTGATTCTGATTCTGATTCTGGTGTGAAGCATGCAAATTGTACGTGCCACCCCCACCACCACCCCCCATTCCCTTGTAGGGAAAGTGTCATTTTCGGCATATTTATATAGATGATATCAATGGGGGGGGCGGCGGCGTATGGTATGGGAGGTCGCCTCGTTTATTGCCATACACGTAAGTGGAATCCAATACGCACCCTCTGCTGACACCAAGGTCAAACAAATGGTAGGTCCTAAAGGATATATATAACTATCCTTCCGTATATATAATAATAATATATAATCCCATACGAAAAGTTCCCTGAATATACGACTACTTACCTCTTTGGATCCGTCGGATCGGCCTGCGTGCCCCTGTCCGGTTCGGGGTCCAGCGAGGGCTTCAGCAGCGAGGACGTGGAGGACCAGGCCACCAGACTCTTCTCCCGCAGCCGCAGCGAGCTCTGGGTGGAGGTGACGCGCGGAGCAAACTTGGGCGTGGACTGATCGACGGCGAGGGTTGGCTGGCGGCTCACGGGGTATAGCTTCTGGCGGATGTTCTCGATGGAGCGGCCGACGGAGAGGCCGCGCGAAAGGTAGCCTCGCTGCTGGGCCGTGAACTTGGAGGCGGCGGGCTCGATGAAGGAGTGCTGCTTGCGCACGGTTAGAGGTAGGGGATAACGCGCCGAGGAGACGGACCTGGAGCTGGAGGTGGAGCTGCTGGATGATCCGTTCGGCGTTCCAGCCGTCTGAAAGCGACGACGGCTCGCCACAGACAGCGACATGGCGGCGACAAACAGGCGGACCCTTGATTAGCAACGGTGACAATGATTGCGGATCCCAATGGAAGAGGGAAAAGGGAAATGGGAATGGGGATACAGGGCTTTCGATAGGCGAGAGGTGCTCTCGGGTTGGGGCTTACGTTTCAATTGCCAATCAATGTGGCACATCGAATGCAAATCAATTACGAAGTCATTAGGCCCAGAGGCAATAACTTTGTCAACAACAACAGCAGCCCCGGGAAACAGAGGAAACCAAATCGAGACCAAAACAGAGAACAGAGAACCGAAACCGAAACCGAAAGCCGAAAACCGAAAGCCGAAAACCCGTAAGCCAAAACCGTAAACCGTAAACCAAAACCGGCCGCAGTCACGAAAGCGAAAGCCACTTAAAGTCGGTCCCCCGCTCCGCCCGGAGCCAGCTCGACTTGTGTTCTGTGGAGGATTGTGGAGGCTTCCACGTCCACTCTGTTCGCCTGCCGTGCACCGACTGCGTTTTGTGAATGGAAGGCTCCTGCATCTGGTTTCGGAGTCGCGTTCGGACTGGAGTCCGCGTCGGGGGCTGGGTCTCCGTTTATGTTACCAACAAACAATCAACAAAATCATATCGTTGGCAAGGAGTCAGCGCCGCGCCGCACCGTGCCTGTTATGCTCGCTCTCTCTGGGCTCCGGGTACGGTTCGGTTGTTTGTTCCATTTCCGCCCCTGCCCTGCCCTGCCCTGCCCAGCGCCCAGAGACACGTGCATTGTGGATGGGTCTGCCAAGTTTTCGCTCAACTCAATGAACTCGCACGAACTTTTGTTTTCATTTGACTCCCCCCCCAGCACCCCAGCACCCCGGCACCCCACACCACCAGCACAAATGTATTCGAATGGATTCGAGTCCTTCCTTTATTGTCACATCTCTCGCACAGGACATTAAGAAAGTAGGCGGCGTGTGGCAGCTGCCTGTAGGTCAGGACTCCAGGTAGGGACTTGTTGCACCGCGACCACATGGGATTCTTGGTCAGGGTTACTATGATAGCCTAAGGACCTAGTATAGGTCTGTCCAAATCCCCAAAGTATGCCAATAAGTCCCCAATAGACCCGGAGAGAGATCGAGGATGGAATGCGTACGAGTCGCTCAATGTCAGGAAAAGTTAGATGCAAATTCTGGTGTCAGCTAGCAGAACCTTCTCCCGTTGGCAGGGCAAGTGAAAAACTTTCATATTTGTGACAATTTCAAATTCATCAAAGACATGCAAAGTTGTGGGAAAAGTTCCGTGCGCGTCGGCAATCAAAGAAAACGAGAGGCAAACGCAGAGAACAAACAGGAAAAGGGCATAAAACGGAGCTGAGCAGCACAACAGCCAAAAACCAAATCAAGCCCAGTCCAAGGTCAAAGCCACATCAGCCATCAACCAAAGCCATTTCCATATATGCCATCCAACTACTTATACATACACACATATATGTAGTATCACGGCAAATAAAATGTACTTAAAACAAAACTGAAAGGCAGCCACACCACCCACCCACCCCCCAAAGCCGGTTCCCGGCGGCATTAATCATTTCAAGTCGATATTTATTGCAGGTGCTCGATGACGCGACTTTGACTTTGACGACGGGCCATGTACCACCGATCAGGCACCGAGCCACGGACGGGGAGAGAAGAGGTTGGATACGGTATGTTTGGCGCACGGGTTCCGTTTTGGTTTTTGCAATTTATAATCAATTACAATGGAAATGCCGTAAATAATCCGAGCCAAATAAATGCATATTAGACAGATGGCCGTAACCAAATACGGAGCGGTACCACCAAACTTTGTTCCCCCCTGTCATGTCAAAAAAAAACAAAAAACATTTTAATTGAGAAAAGCGGCACAGCGGAAATTACTGTGCCTGGAACAGGGTAACCTAGTAAAAAAGAACACCATTTTATGGCTAGATTTTGTTGGATTAGCAAAATAAACTATAAATACATGCAAAGAGTACTTTTTAAAAAGTAACTGAAATCCTAGTATCGATAGTATCGATTTCCCCCAGCGATATCTTGCAATAGCAGCGCTGTGGAACAGCTGATAGTGTGACCATCAACTATCGCCAGACTTCGTAAAATTTCGTCAACACTCGAGCCTGAAATTATATATAAGGTGACGTATTCACCACACGTGCTCTCTTTCGGGGACGTTATTTTGTCAGTCCTTAAAATTGATTAGTTTATCAGATAAAATTATGTGGTCAGTGGGTGGGGTCTTGGTTAGCTAGTAATTTTAGGCGGAAGATCAAAATTGACGAATATGTTATGTTTTCGATGTTCTTGCGATGTATTTCTATGTTATGTTCGCAACATCATCGCAACATTAGCAACAACATCGCAATAACATCGACACTCACTTACGTCGCGCTCGACTCTCACTTACGTATTTTACCGTTGGCAGCATTAATTTGTATGGGCCAGCAGCATGTTCCGCGAAATGAGCGACAATGTTCCGCAACATGGAGCAACATGAACACGGAATGAGCAACATTCTGCATACCCCTTGGAAAAAGTTATGATAGAACTAAGGAAATGTTTGTCATCGCTCCCATGAATGCAGAAAATATCTCAACGAAATATTGTAGTTAATGATCCTCTTACAGAGAGCTAACCATAAAAGTACTATATCGAGATCGGGATCGCGATATATATACAGGAAAAAAATCAATTGAATGAACAGATAAAAAAAATGTTGATTACGTTAATTACGTTGTTAATTACGTTTTAAAGCAGCTTTAAAAACACAATTTCAATATCAATTAAAGAAAAAAGGGTATCCAAATGTCCACACCACCGGTTGACAGGCAACAAGTGTTCAAATGACGTGACATTCGACTCTCACTTACGTTGTTGCTGCGGTTGTTTAAGAAGTACCTTGTGCATATGACTACTGTGGTTTTAATGACACTCGGGATACACTCGTTCATACAACCGTATGCCTGTTTTTCGTGCGAGGTAGCGTCAGTTGGGTCGATCTGTAAGGCGAACGGATCCGAGCAGCAAAATGAGATATTGAACTTAGGTAAAGGAATATACCAACAGCACATACAAAGAAAATCTCGGTAAAATTTAAGTATTTTAGTTTTTAAAGTCACGTCAAAGTTGAAAAACAACGAAAAAAAATAGATGGATTAGAAAATACGTTTTTATTTATAACTCCAACTGCAACGGACCACTTTTTTATTGAGTATGGATAACAATGAATATACCTAATAAAGGATACCAAAACCAGAATCATACGTTGCCTAGTTTACTTTTTATTCCACCTGAAAGATGCAGTATGTGAATAAATGTTGAATACATTTTTGCACTGTGCTCATATCTCATGTCATATTTCTGATTATCCAAAGTTTCTATTTTTACAAAAGCTTTGGAAAATTCTCTATTAGATGCGTTTATTAATGTTATCCAAAGCGCTCATGGCTGATGTCCCACTGTGCACCGTAGATCGTTCTTTAGTCCAATCAATGGAAAGGGAAACGGAACGCGGAAAAACAGTTTTCAACAATGAAACAATGAATTAGTAATTTGATTTCCTATAGTATATAGTATATAATATAAAGTTTATATAACGTCGTCGAAAGAGGTTGTGTAGCGCACGATTTTTTCGTTTTCTTCTTCTTCATTGTTTACGAATGTACTCGTACAATGAAGAAAATATGCTATTATTTTAAATCGGCATATATTTAATAAACTATGTGTGTTATTGTGCAAATAACATTAAATTAAACATAAAGCCTAGTACTCAGACGAGCAAAAAATGTTATCGGAATGAATCAGGGTTGATATTCGTATGAAACCGATACAAATATTTTGCCGGCAAAATTATTCCTCTAGGGTCATTATTTTGGCGGTACTCAGCACGAGCAAAATAATTGCCGATATATGCTGGAAAAGTATTAATGGTATTTGCCAGGCACGACAAATTTATTTGGCCGGTGAAATAAATGAAGTGGTGTGCGTGCATATGTGTGTGAATACAATCGAAATAATCGAAATAAAAGTAACGTTGCCAGAGTTTAACGACGAGGAGAAAATATTGCTAATAAAGCAAATAGAGCAGAGGCAGGTGATCTGGAATTTGGCAGACAAGAACCAGAAACTGCTCTACCAATCCAAAAAGTTCACAAAAGTCTTTCTCCGACATGTGAAAGTTCTCAAAGAACACTGTTGGGCTCTCTGTCATATTTTCAAAATACGAAATGTACATTGATGTGTTTGCATATGTTATTAATAGTACTCACATCGGTACAAAATCTACCCTTCTTGCTTCTTTCCCGCAGATATGGATTTACCCAATGCTGTCTGCGTTTTCTGCGACTGTTGTCCTCCTCCTCCTCCACATAAAGAACTGCCAATGCCACATATAAATCCATTGTATTCAATTTAAATAATAAATTTGAATTTGTAAACAAAACACAACTGACTTTGCAGTGTAACCGTAGGGCATGCACACCTGGTCACACTCGGCCGCTAGTATTTTTATTTTGCAAATTTTGCTCAAAATATTACTGTAATGTTTTGTACATATTATTATTATCTTTATAAATATATATGTATTTGAATTTCGCCCTATTAAATATGAATTAAAATGTTATAATTTTGCTTGAACTATTTCTTTTAATTTATTATATATATCGGCAATTATTTTGCTCGTGCTGAGTACCGCCAAAATAATGACCCTAGAGGAATAATTTTGCCGGCAAAATATTTGTATCGGTTTCATACGAATATCAACCCTGATTCATTCCGATAACATTTTTTGCTCGTCTGAGTACTAGGCTTTAGCAGACAAATTTTCTTCTCTGCCAGCTGAAACAATAACAAACGAAGAGTGCAGAGCGAAAAACGCTTGCCATCTCTTTCTAGCGCTTGCCTCTCTGAGAGCGGAGAGAGCGAGGTGAAAAAATAACGTCCTCACCACTGCCGAATACGTCACCTTATATATAATTTCACCATGACTCGAGCTGTCAAATGACGTCGCTGCTGTCGTGGCGTTCAAAGTAAAAGAAAAAGTTGCAGGCGGCTTTGTTGGGCGCTCCTTGGAATTTGATATATTCTTAACTAAAAACCTCACCAAAACCTAACCGAAATGTGCCGTCAACTGGTCGCCCTCTGCCTGATCGCCCTGATGGGTGCGTCCGGTGTCTACGGAAGCTGTAAGGCCACCGTGTCATCCTTCAGCACACAAGATGCCACCATTCTGACACAGCTGGCGCACGTTGCCGAGCTCACGCTGCAGTGCAGCAACTCTGCTCAGCCCAGCCTGTTCGCCGAATTCCCCTGCGGCAAGGTTGTGCCCGTGGCCAAGGTTGGCGACAGCAAGTACCAGGTGAGTCCCCACCCCCATCTTAATGCACTTGTGGAACGAAAAATGACCGACTAAATATGCCGATTGCAGGTGAGCTGGGTGGAGGACATCAAGCAAGGTAGCAGCGGCAACGTCCAGGTGCGTCTCTTCGATGAGGACGGCTATGCCAACGTGCGCAAGGCTCAGCGTGACGGCGACAAGGTCTCGTCGGTCAAGTCCCTGCTGGACATCACCGTGCCAACCAAGAGCGCCTACAAGGGTCCCTGGGTAAAGGCCGAGCTTCTGGCCGCCTTCCTGGTCGGCGGAGTTGCTTACTTCGCGTTCACCACCAAGAGCAAGGTGCAGGCATAAGATTGCGTCTCGTCCGGAGGTATATTGCCGACCCATTGAATGAAATTCATTCACCTATTTCACGTAGCAACAAATTAGCGACTCACCGAGCTGGATCCTAGAGATTTTTCACATTTTTACCATTAAGCATCCAACGTTGGGCTGAAAATAAAAAACCGACTGCATCGAGTTGAGACATAATTTAAGATAAAGTGTACCATCCCGCGGAGGAAGGAGTTCCTCGTCCGAGGACATACCTCTTGGTGCCATTTGGTACTAGCGAAACACCCTTGACAAACGATGTATTCAATTAGTCCGATCCTATCTCTGTGCAATTAGTAATACCTATATATGTCCTCTTAATTACCTGCGTGCGCAAGAATAAGAACCCCTGCACGCCTCTGGCCAGGATCATTCAACGGCGACCCAGCCACATGAAGCCCCGCAAATTGTCGAGCGATGGCTTCATCTACTGCTACGGCAACCTCTACAGCCTGCTCTTCTACTGGGGACTGGTGACCTTCCTGGTACGCACCCAGAGTGACGGCGGAGCAGCTTCCTCCCCTGTGAGCGTGTTATATGCGGTCTGTGTCCGGTTGTTCGCCGTCTGCGGCTACCTGGGAAGCGTGCTGATTAAGCTGGAGGATGAGCGAATGGCCACCGCCATGATGGGCACCCTCACTCCCGTGGTCAAGTTGATCATCATGTGGGAGTGCCTCAGCTGCTCGATTACCTACGTGGAATACTGCCTCGCGCTGGACGTCCAGCGGCGCCGCCACGTCAAGCTGCTGGCCAACATGCAGGGCTTCGACCTGGACATCTCCGTGGAGTTTCCCTCCGTGCGCTGGCACTACCAGCGCACCCGCTGCAAGTACTGGTACGGGACTGTGATTGTGACTATCTGCTTCTTCTCCTTCTCCCTGTCGCTCATCCTCCACATGGCTCGGTGCACCTGCGGCCTCCCGTCCACCCTGCTGATGGCGGGCACCTACACCCTGCTGACGAGCTCCCTGGGCCTGGTGGGATTCGTACACATTGCCATCATGGACTTCGTGCGGCTGCGCCTGCGCCTCATCCAGAAGCTGCTTCACCAAGAGTACGCGAACGAGATTACAGCCAGAGATCGTCCACAAAAGACGGTGCACCGGAAGATTGCCAAGCTGTTCGAGTTCTCCAAGCGCTGCTCCCATTTACTGGCAGAGCTGAATGGCGTGTTTGGGTTCGCGGCTGCCGCCGGGTTCTTCTACGAGTTCACCTTGATGACCTGCTTCGTGTACGTGATCTGCCAGAAGGTTCTGGGGTCCGAGGCCTGGGACCTGGAGTACACATTCCTGCTGCTCCATGTCGCGGTGCACTCCTACAAGCTAATCATCACCAGCACCTATGGCTATCTGCTTCAGCGAGAGGTGAGTGTACTGTACTCTACTTCGCTGCGATGATTAACGGAGATCGTCCTTGCGTGTGCCTACTCCGCAGAAGCGGAACTGCCTCCGCCTGCTCAGCCTCTACTCGCAGTACTTCCCCCAGCAGCCACTGGCCCGCAGTCAGGTGGAGGACTTCCAGCATTGGCGCATGCACAACAGGCAGGCGGCCCTCGTCGGGCGTAGCATGCCGCTCAATGTGTCCACCATTTTCCTGGTGAGCTGAGCCCCCAGCCCTAGGGCAGACCTCCTCACAGCACAGTATGTACGTCTCGTCATTGCAGGTGTACAACGGGATGGCCAACTATGTGATTATCCTGGTGCAACTGCTGGTCCAGCAGCAGCAGATCAAGGAGCGGCAGAGGGCCTTGGGCAGGGATGTGGACATTGTGGGGCCAATGGGTCCCCGCACTCATATCGATTAGCTAATTTCGTTCGTCTTTAATGTTCATTAATGCATACAAAAACATTTCTTTGGATAGTTTCTCGTGCTTATCTTATCACAGAACACAAGATTGGTTCGCCCAGAACCAATGCGTACATGCGTATACGCATTTGTGCGTCCCATCTAAAGGAACATCAATCTATTTTGTTGTTGTAAAGAAATGGCTGCGACAGCGCTTCTCGGAGAGTTTCTTGTGCTTGGAATAGGTCGAGAGGGTCTTCAAAGCACTCTTCAGAATACTGGCATACTCCGCCAACTCGGCCTTGCTGAAATTGCTTATAAGACTGAGATCAGGGTAGCAGAAGTAGTTAAGATATTCATCTTCCATGCCATCGTACAGGTCGAGCAGTATCTGCAAGGAGAGTATTCAGTATTCAGGACATTCAAGGCAAGGCAAGGCATTAATCAATCATGAATAGAATCCATGGATGAATGGATGGATGGTTGGATGGATGGATGGATGGTTGGATGGAGGGGGGTGGGGCGATAAGGATACAATACGTACAGAAAGGAAAATATTCCGTAACGACGACTGTGGGTCAATCTGATTCGAGTGGTGCAAGAGAATGGCCGAGGAAACGAGCTGATAGACCCGAATCTTGGGCAATTTCTTCGCTATGCACAGAGCCTGCACCAGGAGGAGGGCATCTTTGGTGGCTTTGCCAAGATGCGCCAGCAGCGACAGCTCAAAGCCAGCGTCGATCTTCATGAACGTGGTAGCTTTGGATCTCTTCGGGCCAGGCGCCGCCTTGGGTACAGCTTGGCCCACAGATCCATTCGATAAAAACTTTATGCCTGGCTGGAAATCAATTAAAAACTCCCGGGCGCTTGATATGGCATGGATGGTGTGGCAGTTGTTGCGCCTTTTGTAGCGCAGCAGGTAGATCTCACGCTTGCCCCGGACAGTGGATCCATGGGCTTTGTCGAAGATCGCCTCAATCCAAGCATGGACATCCTCGCGTTTCAGCTCCAAGGCATCGTTCAGCAGGTTTTCCGCTATAAAGTTGTTGCACGGCACATTCTGGAAATTCAAATGATAGAACCCCGGACGGTCCTGATCCTTTTTCACGTCAATCTTCCCATAGGAGGCGAACTGTATCTCCATCAGGATTTCGTAGTTGTTGTCGTTGTACAGGCGAATGTCGTGCCCGCCGCTGCCTACGGAATGAGAACGGAATGAACTTTCTTGCTCCCCCTCAATGCACTCCGTCCGTGCATTGGAGATTGGACTCACCAAAGACTATTGCGCTGATTCCACAAGTTTGCATCAGACTCTGATCCTCCCGCCACATTTTCACCAAAAAATCGATAACATTTTTGAAATCCACATCAGTCTGCGCACTGATCGGATTGCGCAACTCATCGGCGATTTCCTGTAGATACTTGTCGAAGACGGAACTCATTTTGTGGCTTCTTCCCGGGCGAATTGTTGGGTCGCTACGGCAGTAAATATGAGGATAATCATGCAGAAAATTAAACATACGTATTCCACTATATAGTCATAAGTTATGATATTCGATATCAGTTGAAAGAAGGTTCTGCAATCATTCAATCATTTCATTTATAAATATCACCATAAAAATTCGTACAAGAACAGGGAGAGAACATGGACTGGGCCACTGTGGCACAGTCAAAGACAATATAATATTATTAATATGCGTAGCATACGTATATTATAATGCATAATTTATGTCTTTGGAGAGACAAAATACAGTGGACTGATGAGATTAAGATGACTCCTGGGAATATGCTTGGGTTCCACAGAAACCACAGATTACCGATTACCACCCAAACGCATTACACTAAATTACATTACGGATCCTTAAAGGCATACTTGGCTAAATCTTGTGAGCCCCAAATTATGTGGGGTAATAGCTGCTATTCTTTTGCATATTTGCATGTCGGCATGCTAGAGAATGCATTTCATCCATTTCATCTATTTTCCAGTTGGAAAATGGCTCTCAAAAGGATCTTTGAAGAGGATTTTGGTATTAAAAGGTCGAGAAAGCCCGCTCAGCTGTATTTGAGAGGAGAAACGTGAGGTTGAACAGCGTAAACTTATACTCAATTTCTATGATAAAGATAAATCTATAAATGGATAATCAATCAATCTATCACTCAATTAAAATGCCACGATTTAAGTGTATTTTTCGACTGCCAGCTCTCTCGAGCATACCCCTCTTTTGGTTCCAGTATTTGTGTCCGCTCCGGACTCGATGTGCACGCGGATGAGATGATTACGGAGTATGCTGGATGTCCTTTCGGCGTTCCCATCTGATTTTGAGCTGAAAGATGGATGTTTCTTTGGCTGAAGATACATTTCGGCTTGCAAATGCACAGATAGATAGATATGTAGATATTTCTAATGCACTTCTCATTTTGTCAACACAATATGTAATTTGATGAGCCATGGAGGAGGGGTCTGAGGCACGGGGAATGGGGCATGGTCAGGTCAGGTGCATACGAGTATGTATGGGATTGCCCACATGCCACATGTAGTGATGGTTGCAGAGCGCCGCTGACCAGCCGTGGGACACATGCTTTGGGCCGCTGTGCACCGACCAAAACTCACACTCAGGCACGATTTTGTATATAAATGTACATATGTATGTATATTGTACCTATATACTGAAACCAGATTATATACAAAACAGCACATATGTACATACATACATATGTACATGTGGAGAGGGGTGAGGTGAGGTACACACGCAAAGCGCTCCACTGTGCCGCACTCCGGACATCGTTTATCGATTTACAAAAGGCAGCAACAACAACAACAACAACAAAATGTTTTCCAGCGGCGGTAGGTAGGCCGCTCTCTGCACCGTCCACCCCTCACCCACTTCCACCCACTTCCCCGCTCCACAAACACAACCAAAACAGCAGCGGAGAGGCAGGAGCTGACAAACACACACACACACACATACACACAACTAATACATACGCCCGTGCATAGCCATGCCTTCGCCGCCGCCGAACAACGACGGGCCAAACGCCCAACGTCCCACCTTCCCCTCCCAACCATCCTCCCTCCCTGCGGCACATCTTTCCACAAAATGTTGCTGCTGCTGCTGCTGCTGCTACTTGGGGGAGTAGTGGGGTGCTGGGCTGGGCTGGGGGGGTTGGGGTGGCAGAAGCCGATGATGATGATGGCGATGATGATGATGACTATGGAAGAGGCATGCCGGGAGCTGGCCCAGCGGTGGAAGGGGGGGCCGACCGACAGGACGAGGCAGGCGGCTGCCACCGACTGCCTGTGTGTGTGCGTGTGTGTGTTTGTGCGCGCGTGTGTTCAGTAAAAGAGAGAAACAGAGAGCCAGGGGAGCTAGGTGGAACGGACGTCGCAGTAGGAGCTGTCGCTGGCTGAAGGCTGAAGGAAGGCACGGGCATAGAGAGAGAAAAGCGAAAAAATATAATAAAAGCAACAAAAACCCGCACAAGCGAAAGAGATACAAGCACACACACACACAAACGTACACGCAGCTGGCACATACACACACACACACACACACACACACAGGCGCCATCTACGTGTTAGTTTGGGGCTCAGCTCAGTCCGCCTCGCACAAGGAGCCAAGGGGACGAGGACGGGCGGGCGTGCAGTGGCTGGCTGTCGAGAGGGGGGTTAACTGGTCGTAGGTTCGGTCGCCAGCAGCCAGCACTGGGGCTAAGTGGGGGCCGACGCCAACGACGATGGCGACGGCGACGACGACGACTACAGCGCTGGAAACAAAAACAACTTGCAAAAGGAAAAAGAGTCGCAACAAAAGCAACAACACGAAACGAACTGATGTCAGAGGAGATGAGGGAGACGGGGGGCGTGGGGAGCGGAGAGAGCGGCGGGCACAGAAATTCTACGGGACTTGCTTGGATCGATGGAATGGAGCAACTTTTCTGGGTTCCGTCGCCTGCTCTCTCTCCCCTCTTCTTGGATGCTGGGCTAAAGCGGTACAGCACATGCATATGTATATACATACATACATACATATGTACAAGTAACGACGCTTTCACAGTAAAAGCTCTGACGCAGAGACGGCCAAGCCGATAAGGACAGCAAGCGAAAAGCACAGTGATCTCTGCTTAAGCAGCCCATAGCCCGCGATTGGTAATTGTGTGATATTTCTTCCATTTCCGTATGCCACCAAATCAATGACCTTGAACTTCAGAGATGCGTCTGTGTGGTATGTGTGAGTGCAGGCAACAACACATTCTGGCGGCACGACGACACGTGATGAAGGTGCAACAGTTTCTGCATCGGCAATCAAATAAAGCTGCCTCGAAAGCTAAGGCTGCAATGCCAATGCCTGGGAGAAGAGAGATAGAGAGAGGGAGGGGTATGGTGTGGGTGTGGGCATCCACATCCACTGCCTCGCACTGTTGCGATTTTGTCGCGCTCACGCACACACACAACAACAACAACAAAATGAAACGGCAGCAGCCACAACTAACAGCAACAACAATCTCATGTTTTTGCCTTGTGGGGAGGGAGGCGGCGAATGTGGGCGGTTAACGTTGCTGCTGCTGCTGTGGCTGCGGCTGTTGGAGCGGTGCGACGCTGCGCGTTTTATTGCGAGCGCCAAACTGCGCTGCTGCCGTCTATATGTCTGTTGTATGTGCCTCTACCTCCTCTTCCTCCTCCTCTGCCTCTTCCCCAGCCACTGCCACTGCCAGCTATGATGATGATGAGGTTGCCTTCTTGTTCTTCTTTACACGTCCTCCAACGACGGTCGGCCGCGTCGCTGTTGGGGCCCGCTTTTGTTGTTGCTGCTGGTGCTGGTGCTGCTGCTGCTGCTGCTATGTGTCTGTGTGTATAAGTGAGTGCGCAAGAAGAGTGCGGGCCGGAGGGTGGGTGGAGAGGAATGGTCGCCCTGCTGCCTGGCTTGGCGCCGCTGCTGCCGTTGCCGATTCTGCTGCTGCTGCTGCTGGTTCTGCTGCTGTCGTTGGGCTTGTGCATGCAGCTCATCGTCTCATTCAAGTGTCCAACTTTTGTCGAAGCGGTCATACAAAACGGCAGTCGGACGGTTTCTCGCTCGCAGTTTACTCTCTCTCGCTCTCTCCGTTGGCGTTCCGTTCGGCTCTCTGCCTACGCCTGTGTTTGTGGCTGGTGGAGCGGCCGGGGAGACACACACAGAACGCGGCTGGGCGGTCAACAGAGCGCCTACACGCCTATAAAAAGACTTCGCCTGTCCCGAGTACTGTGGAACAGAGGGTTTTGGTTTTTGAATAACCGTTAGCTGAGCCAGCCAGTTTGCCGTTGATAGCAGGATGAAGGACACGAAAGCGGCGCGCGCAATTAGCGAGTCCTCAACCACATCCGATAACACCTCCGACTTCATCGATATCGTGAAGCGGTACGACGTGGTCTACAACAACCACAATCCGGACTACAAGAACGTGGAAGTCAAGCTGAAGGTGTGGACTCAAATCGCGGACGAGATTGGGCTGTCAGTGGGTAGGTACTAGAAATAGCAGCCCTGCGGAACACGCTTAGTTAGGGTATACAAACATACATACATATTTAAGTATGTATTCAAAGGAACTTAGTCTTGTGCCTTGAATGCTCTGGCGGCGGTTGAAATTGAATTACGTAGAACACACACACATGCATACTTAGTCTACAGACACTCACACACATGCAAACCTTCATATGTGTGTACCTGTCAGCCGCCAGCGGACAAACTCTGCCGCCGACTCTGCTACGTCGCTGCGAATCTCGAACCGCCCGGCCTGATATTTTTCGTACGCTTGTGTTTGTACACCTACAAACATATGTACATACATGTATACAGACGGGACGATGGTGGGAGTGTGGAGCAGGGAGCAGGAACGTGGACAGGACGGGGGCGGGCAGCGCGACTGCGGTCGGCAAATTGCAGCGAAAAGCAGAAAAAAGAAGCAAAACACTGCCACTGGCACGCAGCAAAAACAAACAAGCACGGAAGAGCGAAACTGATACAAACTGCGCGCTCTGATGCTGAGAGAGAGCGGCCAAACGACGACGAACAGAGTGAGAGCGCTTTTCAAAACAAAAATATTGCGCGGCGTTGCCAAATGCGAGCCAAAATAACAAACAGCCATCCAACCACCTGTGCCAGATATTCGTTAGAATTGAAACGGTATTCTGCACGAGACCAAATGATAAGGCAAATCGAAGCCACGGTTTGGCAATTATTAAATCAAAAACCGTACTTGACTCCACGTGCTCGTGTATGTGTGTGATAAAATTGTAATTGGCAGCATGTGTGTACATACACACGTGCACGTCCATAAATATACATATGTACATACAGATGCAAGAGTAGCAGCCATTGCAAACCTTACATTACCGGAAAATGTTGGCTTTATTTTTGCCGGACAGGGAAACACGTTCACGTTTATGTTGTTCTTCAAAATATACACACAGAACCCATTGCAACTGCGCTGCGAAATAGATGGACTATGCTGATCACAATATCCCATCGGACAAAATACATACATATGTTGATTGGAAAATTTCTTCTTGTAACCAAGTTTCTAGCGAATTCTTCTATATTGCAGTACTTACGAGCTTATTTAGTTTATAATTTATGCTTTGACACACGAAACTTCTCCAAACTAGTTATTGTTACTTCTATTCGAACGATTTTGTGCCTTGCAATGGCGGAGATGAGTTTTCGCGCTTGGCCTCACTGCTGAAAGTTTTCTATCGATATCGGGGTTTGTTGGCTGATGTTGTAGTGCGCTGATAGGCAGAAGGGGCAGAAAAGCGCAATAATAGCTTCGAATGTTCCAGCAGTCACGTCACACCCGGTCACACTGTATTGAACCGCCTAGTAACGTCTAAAAATTGTTTTTTCAGAAGCATCAAAGCGGAAATGGAAGAACTTACGCGACAGCTACACAAAATATCTGCGCTCCTTTCGAGTCGGCACCAAAACCTCCAAGAAATACCAGTATTGGGCCCATGCCGATCACATGGAGTTCCTTAAGCCCTTCCAGGGACCTGGAAGGTAAGTGAACAATTCATATTACCAACGGACCCTTGTTGATTGAATCTGTTGTTTATTGCAGAAACTCTGCGAACGGAAATGGCAAGTCAAACGATGAGGACGACACCGAATGCGACTTCGGCTACCAAGTACTGGCCAAGGCGACCAGCAACGGCGCGGAGGACGAGCTGAAGATTACCATAGCCACGGCATCGGCCAGCTGCTCGGCCCTGAGCACGAACACGGTGAACACCTACACGACGGCCGTGACAAGCACAGGAGCGCCCGCACTAACACCCAGTCTGGGCGTGGCCACTCCACCGAATCTGATCTCCCCTGGAAGCAACACAGGAATGGGTCCGCACAACCATAACAGCAACAGCAACGGCAGCCTCAACTGCGCCGCAGTGGCTCCCCTCAGTGCTCTGACGCCGCCTGCCAGCACGAGCTGTAATAGCGCCGTGGTCCTGCCCCTGCCCGCCACCGTTAGCAAAGCCAACGCCAGCGCCAATGCCCTGGCCTCTCTGGCCACTCACCTGCCCCTTGGCATGGGTGTGGGTGTGGGTGGACTGGCCCAGCAGATGTTCCCACTCGCCACGCTAAAGGCGGCTGCAGCCGCCGCCGGACTACCGCTGCCGCCCACTGTCACGCCTCCCAGCTGTAGCAACGCCAGCAACAGCAACGTGGGCTGCCTGATCATCGAGCCACATCTGTTCGCGGCTGCCGACAACTTCAAGAAGGAACTGAACGCAGCTGCTGCGGCCGGGGCACCGCTCGGTCTTTTCCAGAACCTGGCCAATCAGGTCCAGAACGCGAATAACCTCAGCCTAAGCCGGCTGAACGGCAGCAATGGACTCTCCACTGGCCTGGGAAATCCCACACCGCCACCACCACCCCCGCCCGTTTCAAACGCCACGAAGGTGCGTCGCGTCCAACCCTCGCCACAGACAGCGGCCATCAATCTAAGTTGCTCGGCGCCCCCCAGCCAGCAGCCGGCGCAAGCCAAGATGCGCAAGATCAGCGATCCGCGCTTCCCCAGCGACTGGGATGTGTCCGCCGTGTTGCAGGCCAACCGCGAGCTAGACGCCAACACCCTCTTCTTCCTGAGTCTGGCACGACAGGTGCGTGCCATGCCCATGAAGTTCCAGTCGCTGGCCAAGATGCGCTGCATGCGCATCGTCAGCGACATCGAGCTGGAGCTGGAGAACTACGACTGCAACGGCGGAGCCCCGCCCGATGAGACGGCTGCAGCCAACATGAAGTACTGCAGCATGGACACTCCGCCGCCTCCGCCCACACAGGATGGATCCATGATGATGGCACCGCATGCCATGGCTCCCGAGGGCTCCACGGAGCACTTTGTCTATGTGATGTCCCCCTCGCGGGTGGAGAGCATGATCGATATATCCTCCGACGAGGAGACCACCATGAACGGTGGCCCCTCCGCCGTGGGATCGGGATAGGTTTACTCGGATGGCGCGTTGCGCGTATTTATGTACAATGTACAATTTATCTTTAATTATACATAGTCTGTATCTCATTTAGATGCATTTCGACTTTTAATATTTTTTATTTTTATTCTCAACCCAACCTTTGGTGACTTAATGCTAAATCGTCAAAAATATCTTGGATGCAGCTATCTGAATGAATTTCATGCAAAGGATGTACGCGCAGTGGGGAACGCCGTCTTCGAAGGAGCCTTGAAGGCACTCTTGGTGGGAACAGGCCTTGACCGTCGAGACCTTGAGCCTTGCGCACGTTGGAATAGCCGACCTCATCGAAGAGACGCACCAGGACGGTGCCGCTGCTACCTTGCTTGATGTCCTCTAGCCAGATCACCTGAAATCGCCATTATACGTCA